>JAMXBC010000008.1:37374681-38058362 GCA_024138005.1 Lumnitzera racemosa | reverse complement strand
GGTTTTGCCAGATACTGCAGCTAATTCGTTAGCCGCAGACACTAACCTATTTGTGGCAAATATTCAATCAGGTAAACAATGTGAGAACAACTTCTCATTTTGCAACTTCCAAATATACCAAAGCGTCATAGCAATTTTTCATAGAAATGATATGCCTTCTGTTATGGGAATTTCGGACTGTCAGCTCCCTAGGCCCTCTCAAACCATCGAGTACCATAGGTCGACTTACCTTGGCCCATAATTTGTCTATGCTGGTGCAAATTCTGGCCTTGGAAGACCATCCACGGTGTGACCGAGCTTCACTCCTCGCCTAATCCATTGAAGGTTGGGTCGAGACCTCGGTCTCCTTGCTGTCCATGGCATCCATGCGGCAGAGGTCTCGAGCATCAACAGTTCATCCAAGAAGCTTAGAGGTTGGACATCGAGGAAAACCATGGAATCTTTACTTTATGGGAATAACTGAGGTGCCAAGTCATCTCCCAGAATCTTGGATTAAATCTACTTAAAAGATACATTTATCTAATTGGGAAAGATATGAATTTAGCTAGATTCTCTCCCTTAAACCTATAAATAAGGATCAAACCTTACAAATAAGACACTTTATGTACATGTGCACTAAGAACACTTGCTCTTTGATTCTCATAAAAACTAACTTAAGTATCAAACTAGCCATGTTCTAAGCAACCCTCATGCCCACTATTTGTGTTCTTTCATGTAGACATAGGCTTTCCTTCAAGTCCCAAGGTGAATAATCTCCACCGACAAAATTGAGAGGGTAAAACTTGGCTCCATTTGTGGGAAATTGTTCCATTCAAGATTGACAACTTTTCTGCATCTTGAACTGAATCTTTGAGAGCAAAGGTGGCAAGAACCATAAGATCCAGACAGTTAGGAAGTGTTGACCTGGCAGTTGCTAAAGCTGTTGAGGCCATCGAGAGTTAAGTGGCTGATATTAGCAAGGGCACTGATGTTGGAGACAAGGAAGTCGATGGCGGCAATAAGAATGCCGTAGAGGCAATAAGAGGACACAATCATAGCGCCCCGACGCAAAATCCCTGACTTTCCCTTATGGCGGAGATGGTAAACAAATCAATAGCCTAGAATAATGAAATTTGGGCCATGAATGCTCAAGTACTAGACTAGAACGAGCTGATTAAGGAGCAAAATGAGATGCTTCGGGTGCAATTGCATGGTGGACGTAGATCACGACACTAGAGATCCCGTGCCTCCAAGATAGTAGGAGCTCTAGCAGTTTCTACGCCTTAGGTTCAATATTAGATTAGCAGGCCCCCCATCGACAGAAGGCCCATTCTTAACGGGGTAAGAGGCTCTCACGAGCTGTAAGCTGATGCTTCATAGAAAACCAGGGTGAAGATTGGAGGTCGAGTCCCAAGCTCACATGGCCAAGCAAGCGGCACAGGAGAAAGGAAAAATTCCTTGGGTAGACCAACCAATGGAGGGAGTTAACTACAACTGGTTGGCAGATCTGGTGGCTAGAAGGATGTCGGACACCTTTGGGAGTGGAAAGATGGAGGCTGCATTCTTGATTATTGGTAGCAAAACTTCGTTCTCTCGGAATATTCAAGAATAAGTGCTTCCACTGAGCATCTAGCTCCCGACGTTTGAGCCATATGATGGGACTACCGACTCGAAAGACCTTCTCTTGTACTTTTTGACTGTAAATGGTTCACTTGGCCTTAAGATGGGGGTCAGATGTAAGGCCTTTCTAATTTTAAAGAGCTCGCTAAGAAGTTTTCCCTTTACTTCAAGGCAAGCAAACCTGTGCCTAATGATCACTCCTCCTTATACCTTATCTGGCAGCAGAATGGAAAGTCATTCTAGTCATTCATAGACCGGTTTAATGAGGCAATAGTAGAAAAACCACAGTTGAATGTAGGGGTTACGGTACATGCAGCCATCGTGAGGCTGGATCCTAGTAGTGGATTCTTTACGTCCTTATCGAAGAGTAAGCCAACTACCCTAGCCAAGTTCTGAAGAAAGGCTCGGAGGTATATTGATCAAGCAAAAAACACCCATGCTTGGCGTGAAGTTGAGAAGGGAAGGTCAGACAAGAGAAAGGAAAAATGAAAAGGGCTCGGCAAAGGATCTCTTAGGTCTTATAGTTGATGATCGAAGCTCGAAAGACCGGAAGTGATCCGATCCGATATCGAGCTTTAGTTAACACAGGAGATATTTTTATGGAGCTCCATAACCTCGAGTTGTTACCAAAGCATGTTAAAATGAAGACAAGGTCTAAATGCTGTGACAACAAGTATTGTGATATCCACAAGGCTACTAGGCCAAATATGGATGAGTATCATCAATTGAAGAACATATTGGAAAAGACTATCCAGCAAGGAATCTGAGTACATAGTTGAGCCAACAAATCGAGTTGAATGACATCCCCAGAGGAGAAGAACAAAGGAAGATCACTAAGAGGATGACGGTCACCTGAACCGACATCACAACAGGGCCTACTACAAGAATTACAGCAAAAAGAGGGAAATAATTTCTCACGTAAAAAATAAAAAAATTGTCGCAAGAGATCTATTCAACGGGTTTCTTGAATAGGCTTGTCAACTTTGACATACTGCGACAATAAAATCCCCATTTATATATCCGAGAATTTAAAAATATAGCACGTGTATTAGCAAGAAATGCAATCTCGAAAAACTTTCTGACAATTGTCAGAGCAGGACCATTTGCGACAATTAAATTCTAGCATTCTAGACACCTTTGTTCTTTTTATTTTCTTTTCCCACGTTACATGATTAAACACGTTAATAAAATACGAAAAAAATATATAATTTATATATTAATAGGATAATCCATATTTCGATATATTACGTGTTATATATAATAAATAAAAAACAGTAGAATGAGTAATATAACCAAAACAATTTATTATAATATTGTAAGATATACATAGTAAACTCAAAGGGCCTAATAAAAAACATCCATTCAAAGTATCCGATAAAACATGAAATTTAAATAAGTCACATGATAAATACAAAAGACAGCTATTGCAATTAAAATCCACGTAGATTATATATTACACAAATAAATGAATCTATCACTGAGGTTTGTCTGCTGTTAGCCATAAGGAAAGGATGAAATTGAGCTAGAAAGAAAGGGTGTCAATGTCAAACCTGTGGTGAAAAAGAAAATGAAATAAATAAAAATAATTGCAAATAGATAGAATGTTTTACACTTTCCATGTGACTTCAAGCAAGGAGATAGTGTTCACTTACGACTAATAGGTTTTTTCTTCCGTTTTATTTTACTAGAAAGCACAACTCTATCTTATTGAGAAAAAATAAAAAGCAAGTGCATTCCAAAAGAAAGAACAGACAAACATTAAAAAGAAAATTAGGAAAAAAAAGAAGAAGAAGCCCAAAAGATAAAAAGCTAATCAAGAATGGAGCTTGTTGGATAGAAATTAATCATTGAAATAAAAGGAGATAGCATTCTAACTACGCTAAAAGTAGCAGCCATTTTAGTTACTAGATGGACCGTGGATCAAAGTTAACTTAAATGTCATTTTAATTCATCAATCATGCCACTCCATGCATATCTACTGTATGTGTTCACATCTATATAACACTTATAACAAATAACAAAGACTATATACATCTCTACGGTAAACACAACCCTATTCAAGGCATCCATTTCATAGCTACTTAGCACACTTACCATATTGTCACTCCATACTAATATGTTTATAAGATCTTTAACAATTCATTAAAATTAATTATTTCAACTCATTGTCAGCATACAAGATAAATAGTGATCTTTCAAAGAATATGATTGTTTTTTCTAAAGTATAAAATAAAGATTGTATGAACAAGATATCTATCAATCTTCATAGATGTACAATATGGCATAGGCATTACCAAAAAGCCTACCTAAAATAAAAAAAGAATTGCATACAAGAAAAAGAGAGAGAAAGAAAGGAGGGAACATATATGTGGAATCTAAAACTAAGCTAAGATGAGAGTCAAAACAAAAGAGATGAGATTGAAAAACAAATAAAGAAAAGAAGGGTAAGCTTTTCAACATATAAAACTAATCACTATGAAATAACAATTAATAAGCTTACTAAAGGACTAAATTCTCCAATAATGTAGAACACAACTGCTACCTTCAAAAAGATTTGGATCTAATTTAGAAAAACAAATAAACATAGAATGGAATTACATAAGAAGGTTTATGATATATTAAGGAAACATATATCCAAAATGAAAAAAGAAAAGACTACATAAACAAGAGAAACATCACCCGAGCTAAGTCGCTTTCAAACAATAATTATCCGAAAGAAATACAAATGGTTCTCATGTCTTCCATATCGTAATTCAAAAATAAAATATTTAGAATGCTCATATCTTCCTATATTTTAGCCATTGATCCATATCTATCGTCAGGACCCTATAGGGAGTCTAGTAGGATTGTTTAAAATTTCTTTAGTACGTGTGCACCCATGATATGAAAATCACTTTACAGGTCAGAGATTGTACGATTCTAAATGATTAATTGCTAAGGTTGTTGATTTTCAATTAATTAATGTATTATAAAATATAAATAACCATTTATGTTCAATAACCCACAGTTTCTTAGAACTCTAGAAAATCGATATCTCCTACTAAATAATAAGACATGGTATACTAACATTTTAAAATTGTAAGAAAAATCAAATTATATTAAGTTCTAACATATAAATATTTCCTACAAAAGATGTTTATGTATCACTTATAAAGATTTCAGCTAATTCTAACACTAATATACATATCTTCATCTCGTACTTGGCACTCAAGATTTATCTCAATCTCATCGTAAGTAAACTTACAAAAAAAACTAAGGGGGAATGAGCATATAACAGCTCAGTAAGTTTGTCTCTCATCACTATTGTTCAAGCAAGTTATCACACATGCAAGCAAGTTATCTACATACAAAATGAATGCAAGTAACACATTAATAGGAGTCTAGAACTATGAACGGTATAGAATTATGTCATCTACACTTCGATTACTCTCTATACTTACCCGCATAAGGCATTTCAGCTTATTCGCATAAGGCTGCTTAGGGGCACCACTCCTCTAAGCAACACTCGACTATTACCTTAGTTGAGAAAAAAGTTTTAATACAAATAAGTGGATCCCAAACTAGGATTGTCCACCATCTAAAGCCCCTCAAGCGCAAACATGTGAGTCTTCTCGCAATCAAAATTATATAAGGCTTTAAAGGCACAATAAAGCGAGTCCTCTAGCTATCAATTAGAGAGCTCATGCTAGCTTTGCTTTAGTGATAAAAATATTATTTCCAACTCTACAAATACTTATCAAAATCATACAAAATATGTTTAATATTAGAAAAGCTGTTTTCCATAAAATACTTTCCTCAAAGTTTTGCAATGCTAGTACTCTCTATCTATACATTTATTGAGTCATAGACATGCAACAAATAAAACCGGTTATTTTGGTAAGATATTTATATTTATCAATTTTAAAAAAGTGATCACACAAATGATGGCATACAAGCAAAATAGTTATTCAGACATACAAGTAACAACAAGTGGCAAAGCATCATACAAATAACACGCACAAACAAGTAGTAAGTCATTAGAACTCCCTCACTTGGATTATTGCTTGTTCTCCAAGCTTTGGGGTTTCCAAAACTCGATATTAAATGCCTAAAAGATAGTAAAACTTATAAGTATTATAAGAAGTCAGACTTCTTAGTTAATTGAAAATCTATTGTAGTTTATTTAGTTTCCCCCAACATAACCCAAGTATGATTTGTATACGGTTTACCTTACTTAATGGGATTAATAGTAACTATTTTTTTGTATTTGTAAATCATGAGACTTCTTTTATGTATCTAGTAACTTTTTCATTCTAATTCTAATATTTATGAACTTATAGTTATTTTCATTGTTTTCGGACCCACGCTTACATGGTGTTGTCCGTTTTGGATGTTAAGACTCGTGTTTTATAATATAGACTAAATTTAATGAAATTTTAACTATTGAAACTTAATTATTCCTACTAGCTAGTTTTATGTTCTATTTTAGTAGTTAGTAATTTCATTAGTCATTAATTCTTACACTTAAATAATTTTATGGTTTATTCTTTTAGAGGCCTATGTCATTACTTATGTTATAGCTTATGTCATCATTTGATTACGTCATTACTTACATCGTTATTTAATTATGTCATTGCTTACATCATCATTTACTTATATCATCCATTACATATGCATTCTTATCCTTATGTATTCATATACTTTACACGTATATTATAAACATACTGATACTTCTAACATGCTAGTATATATGCTTGTATACTCATATGTATACTAGTACATATACCTATATACACATACGGTGATATACGTATTTTTATACGTATTTTCGTATGCCTAAAATTCCCTCTTAAGAAAGCTTCACAAATTTCATATTTTTATATTTTATGGGTGTATTTAGCAAGGTATATGTATGTATGACTAGTATATACCTCATTTTAGGTTATGTACATAATGGTTATTCATGTATAAGAGTTCTCATACATGTATTTATCAAGTACATTCTTATATACACATATTTAAGCATATGTATATGTGTTCTTCTTCTAGTTATCTAAAGATTCCTATACTTTTAAGCATAAAAATTGAAACTTTATTCATTCAACAACATATATGTACATATCACATAAACTTCCTCTACTAACCTAATCTATACATCTAACTAGTAAATAAGATCAAAATTATATAACAACATACCTTTTGCTCTTTGTAATATGTAAGAGAGGTATTAATTTATCTAGTAGATGAAAAATGGTTGAGATATGGAAGTAAAATTGAAAAGTTTGAGAGAATGGGGGATAAGAAGGTGACGGTTTAGAAATGAGAGAAGAAAAGGGGTTTTATGTTGCGTATTTTGTGTTTTATAGATGATAACAAGTGGGGTTCTTGGTAGGAAAGGGAGTGGATGGCAAAGGAAGAGAAAAAGGGGAAAAAATATGAAAGAAAAGAAAAGAAATCAATAGAAAGAAAGAGAAGATTCTAGTGTAAAAATGACACTTTGTTGACTTTTCCATATGTTGACTTAGTTAACCTTTTGACCTTGGTCAACTTTTCAAAATTTTATGTCATTTAGTATACATAATGAAGTAATTTGGGAAAATTAGGAGAAAAATTAAAGAAATGAAAGGAAATATGAGGTTTAGTAAAAATAACTAATGAGATCTTTCTTTAGGTATTTATATCCTATATACATCATTTGGTAAGCTACTTAGTATAATTATTATGAAAAGTGTCATTTAGGCTATTAATTTTTACTATATGTAACATAAGGATTTACTAAATTCTTAAGTCTATGTAATACTAACCTAGTTATATACTTAGAAGATGAATGTGATCTATGATACGATATCTTAGTTTCTAAAGGATTACTTTAGTATTATAAATATTTGTGAATGATTGAAGGTTATCTTTAATCTTTTACTTATGATTTAGTATAATACTAATGTTATATTATCAATTAGGGTTTTAGGATAAATTATGATGAATTAATGCTTTTATGCCCTTAAAGTTATACTTTTAGAGTTTTTATTACTTCTAGGTACAATCTCTAGTGTTTTTACACATTGAGGGTTTAATGTATTTATATGCGATTAAGTCTTCAATTATTATCTTAGGGTTTTGATGAGGTTCAAGATTAATTTTTGTAGTTACATGTACTTAAGGTTTTAAGGTCTTCATATGCGATTAGAGGTTCAATTGATAATTTAAGGTTTTTCATATTCGCTTTAGGTTTTGAATTGAAATTTTAATCAATTTTAAATCTTATTAGTTCTATTGGCTTCAAGAAATCATCTATAGTTTAGAAGCTTGATTCTATACTTAGAAAGTTAGATTTGTAGGGTTTACAGCTATCCTTTCCAATAGTTCTCATGTCTAAGGCTAGAGAGTAATCTCCTTTGGATTTATAGACGCCTTGCGACTTACAAGAAAAAAAAAAGAAAAGCAACAATATTAAACCTATGTTGCCTATTACTCCCAAATAGAAACTAACAATTTCTAATTTAAATTGTCACCTGTAAATATCTATGTATTACAATCAATATTCAATATAAGTGACTTTTAAATATGAATGAAATAATACAAAATTTATCTCAAATCCAATGATAATTTCTTATAAATATTTAATATACATCATAAATTATTTGTACTACATGGTACTTAGTGATACATTTGTATTTTATTCCACGATAACTTTACAAAAATTTTCACCAACTTCTAACACTTTAGTAAACAAAGTAATCTATGATACATATGTTTATGAAATATGCTAATGGAGTAAGAAAATTGATGATGTACTTACATTGTTTCCTAAAGAGTGTAGAAAAGCCAACCATGATTATGAGATTAGAAATAAAATACATTTTATCTTTCCCTGACACGAGCAACCAAAATTTTGAGATAAGGAAAGTAATTGCATTGATTTGATAAGCAATATAGACCTAAGATTTCTTAGACACAATTAGAAGAAAGCATATAAACAACTCAAAAGTCTAGTATAAAGGACTTTAATATTATATTAAGAAACAGAAAGAAACCAAATAAAGAATGTATTAACAAATAAACTTATAGTTGATAATCAATTGCTACTTCAAGAGCTGGGGAGATGGTTTGTTTTTCTAGTAAAAGGATCAATTCTGTAGGATAGAAAGTTAGATAATTTCCACAACATTGTCCAAGTAGGAAAAACACAATATTAATGTTTGTTGCACATATGAAGTCTAAAAGCTAGGATTGGAAGAACCTGATCTACCATATCATTTTTATCTAAATTTCAATTTGTGTATAAAAAAAATTGCAAATACAAGATAATAGATGCCACTGTATTTCAATAACCAAAAATCTTATTTTCGTTCATGCTAAAGGAGTTTCTAGAATGTTAACACTAAATGGAGCAAGAAACACTCTATGAATAAGTCTATTGACCTCTACAGATGGATGGTAATGCTTGTTGAAATAAACACAAGTAAGGAAAAATTAGGGAAATTTATTACCAACTAGTGGTATGAATCCATAAATAAGAGTAGTTGTGCCAAAAAAACAAACTATTCTAAGAGGTTGACTAACTTTTCAAAGTGCTCTTGAGCTGAACTACCAGGTTTGAATAGGTAGACCTTCAATTAAAAACAATTTTAGATGAAATGTTAATGGAAAGAATAGGCTACAAAAACAAGTGCATAACTTACAAGTACTTTGGCAATTGCTTTTGATAGTGTAGATGTTTTCTTGGGAACAAAAGCGTTGTGTTCTATGCAGCATCTACATGAGGTGCTTCCATTGCCGTAGGTACCTATCATGCTAGAGAAAAATTCATTTTCTCATTGAGGAAATCAACCTATTGAAGCAACTAAAATCAATTAACAATCACACAAATAGAGAAGCTAAAGCTTACACAACTATTAGAGACCAATTAAATGAAATAGCATATAAGTATACAATCCATTTGTTGTCCTATGGACATAATGCAATAGGTAGTAGTGACAATTTCAACGACTAGACCAACATTCTTATACATAGATATACTTCACAAAGGGAAGACTCATTAACTCACTACTAACTTATCAATGTAGATTGTAGACATTCGATTTTTGGCCATAGTAGTTATAATTTTTGTTTTTAGGGTCGTAATTTAGAAAATAAAAAAAATTGAAAAATGATAAAAAGACAGAAAAACGGAAAATTGTTGGAAGAAAAAAGAAAAAAAAAACTAAAAAACAAAAAATTAAGTTGATGGAATCTTGACAAAATAGTTGTAAAAAAAAAAAAAAATCTGATACGATGACATTAAATCTAATAAAATCAAGATTTGTAAGATTCAAATCTATTTTGAAACTTTATCAATTAAGATTCGATTCGATTCAATTCAAAAGATTTGTTTTCGAGTTTTATAAATAGAAGTTGCATGGTACGAGCCAAAAAAGAATAATTACACATTTGTTAAAAACACGCTCGAAACCCACTCTTTAGACCAATTCTATAGTTGTATGCGTGATAAGACTACAGATCCAATCTATTCCCTTTCATAAACTTTGTGTGCTTTGCTTTACAGGTACATAATAGTGGTTTTTAATTATTATCTATAGTTTGTCTTATTTATTTATTTTTATCACACTTAGTATATGTGCAGTTATTTTTAAGACTTGTACTAATTTATTTTTTTAATTTTTATTATGTCTTTAATTGCTAGTAATTAGTCATAGCATTAGTGTCTAGTGAATACGTGTTAAGTTAATTTTTTTTTAGATTTCATATTTTCAAAATAACATTTTTATAAAATCTCATATTTTACAAAATCTCATTCTTTGCATATTGTATCAATTTAGAAAAATTACATTTGGCATTTTAGGGTTTTCTAAAAAAAAAATCATTTCGATGTTCATAAAATAAAAAAAATCTTTAATTGACTTCTTTTTTACTGCGAGACATCTTTTACATAATTTAGGTTTGTTTTACATAATTTAGGTTTGTTTTTCATAATTTAAGATATCGAAAATAGAATTATTTTTCAAAAAAACAAAAAATAAAAAGATGAAATAATAATAATAAAAAAAGAACTTAGGTATGTTATTTTATGTATTTGTTGATTTTATTTTATTTTTTTTACTAACATTTTTTATTGCAGTTTATTTATGTGGGATAGCTTTGGGGGTTTACTTTATTTTTATTCTATTTTCTATATCATAAATATATGGTAGATACGGTCAGAACGAGGCCGTCTTAGGACCTTAGGAGGGGGGCTATTGTGTAAGTTTTGGATGTTATAGGGCAACTACCTTACAAGGCCAATTAGGCTACCTCACTCAAGTTCATATGCAAATATAGAACCGTTGCTTTAAAAAAATGCGGTGGTTGCAGAACTTAAGAACCTTTAAAAGCTACCCTTTGCATCACATGAAAACATTTTTTTTTTAAATAAAAAAAAATCACAAGAACCTATGATGTGGCGAACCTATGATGTGGCGAACCTAAATGGACAAGGGCACTTATGAAGTTGCAGTTGTAATATTTTACTGTAAATAATTTATAATAATTTTAGGTAAAGTTTGGAATAAGTGATGATTGCAATTTTGATTTTTTCTTTTTTTACATAACTATGGCTAGATCAAGTCAAAGAGCTTTCAAACAGATCTACGTCTACCCACCTCATTGACCTTAAAAGATACTCTAGACATGGTCTCAACTTTTTAGCCCAAATAAGTAAGAATTTATTAGGAACAAGATTTGGCTCATCTTGCCCTTATAGAAGAGTCCTATTAATATTACCTTAGTGAGGATTTTAGTACATTTATGGGAGCCTAAATCTATCACTTTTTGTTTGGGCCCACATCAACTGAGCCCAACCCTCATGGAGTAAATAGAAAAAAAAAATAAGAATAAAAAAATGGAAGCCAAACGAAAAGAATCAAACCTGTAAAATAATAGGTAGTTATCATTGTGCTTAGTATTCTACCAACCAGAAATATTCATTATTTTAGGAAAATTTAGCATTTTGCAAATGGCCTTCTTCATTTGGAATAAATCAGATTTAGATATTTTCTTTGTTTAGTCTTTTATTCTTCAGAATTCCTCACTTGTAAATGGACCCTTAGTATCAATAAATTGTATAGGCTTATATATAGAATTCTATGAAAACAATCCTTCGTAATTATCCATTTACAATATCATCACTTGGGCTTTGTAACATAAAAGTCTTTACATTTTCTTTCTCTCTTTTAAAAAAAAAGGAAAAAATAAAAAAAAGAAAATTTTTTTTGCTAATAGTTACAAATCCTTATGAGACTCAAGACAAACACGATCACTTAGCCCATTAAGGTAGCTAACTTAAACAAATCTACTTGGCTCGAGAAAATAACTAACCAAACCCAAACCTTAGCCCATCAAGATGATTCAACCAACTCAATGCCCCTGATCTATCGAGTCCAAACACGAATCAAGTCAAAACACAAGACTGTGAAATACTATCCTAAGCTTGATCCCCGGTACAAACAAAAAGGGCAATTTATTAGACCCTTTGACTTTAGAAGTTATCAATGCCAGGCCATTTGAACTTTAAAGAACTTGACCCAAAATCACATGTGGAAGCTTAAGGGCATTAAGACCTATAAGTCTGGGGCATGGGGCCTTTGGTCTTTGAAATTTCACAACCAGGGCATGTTCCAAGGAATTGGGGAGTAAGGTTCATCATCACCTTAAGGTCAATTCATCCTTATATAGGGAATTGGTAACTCACGCTTAAAAGGTTTAGAATGAAAAGAGGCGATTTATATCCTATACACTAACCCTTAAACACTTTGAGAGATGAGAGATATCATGGTGAGGATATTTTGGACTCATTCCTTAAAGGAGGTCCATTTTGAATTTGATACGCATACCGGAATGAAGTTAGGCATTCATTTTCAAATCTCAAACACAATTATCCTTTGATAACCCCGTTGGATTAATCTGGAGTCCTTTCAAATGTAAACCCTATCAAGAACCACCCTCATATGGGGCAATTCGGAGGTTAGGGTCATTGATTAGGAGAGATGGATAAAATTGATTTGTGTTTACCCTAGTAATAACAATTTCAGGACAATTTTTGTTTTCGATAAATTGCTCCCTTTGAAGAAGAGCTAATATTTTTCCAAATACCCCAAAGGCCATACATACCTTACCTAAGCCAATGCACTCTGAACTTAGGGATTTAGTGCCTTGATTTATCTAGAGACAAAAACTTAACAAAAGAGATACTTATTTTTAGGGAGAGAAAAGGAAGAAATGAAATGAAAAAGTGAGAAAGAAGGAAAAAAGGAAAAAAAAAGAAAAATAAAAAAACCAGGAAAAAGGAAAATGAAGAAATACCCAAATATCGGGCTTGAGCAAATCTCCAACTGATAACTCTTATTTTAAATACATTTCACATGGTGATTTTATAGTATTTCCATTACATCTTTGGTTTTCTTTAAATAAATTGATACTTAATTGAGTAAAATCTTGATTTCAAGGTTTGAACGCATTCTTCGATTGAAAACAAAGAAAAGGAATCAAGTTTCACTCAATTTGGAGTTCAAATGAATAAGTTATAAAGTTTTGAAGTTACATAAACAATAGGAATTTTAGTTAGAAAGTTACACAGTCTGGGACACAACTGTATCTCCAGGCTGTGTCCATCCAGGAAGATTTACCAAGGTCAGAAAGTGACATAACCTAGGGACACGACTGTGCCCCAGGCTATGTCTGGTGACGAAAATAGAAACCTTACAATACATTATAAAATAACTTACTAGGGTTTCATACAGAAGATTGGACATTGAAAAGGGAAGAGACTTGAAGAGAAAGAGAGGAAAAAGGCGAAAGCAACACTCAACTTCAAGATTGAAGAGATTTATCATCAACAAAAGGGGTTTTTTCATGTTTTATTTATTGATTTTGTTGCAATTTGTTTTTAGTTTCATTATGATAGCTTAAAACTGTTGTATTTAGGATTATGAAATCTAGGGTTTCATGTGACTATTGGATTGATTGATAATTTTCAATAAAGTTACTATTTTTTCTTGATTCAATTATGTTATTTAATTGTTAATTGATATTTCTAGAGTATCAGTCTATGATATTATGCATGATGATTGAGAAATTATATGTGTAATGAGATCTTGACATAATTAGAGAGAATTATATGTGTACTTAGAGATAAGATACATGTGTCTTCCGAAAAGTTGTTCTTTTGTATGGGAATTCATTATATATTAATGCGATTTTGAATTATATTACTAAGTGAAAAGATTCTGGTAAATAATTTAGGATTAGGGTTAATATGCTTGAGAAAGGTGTTAACTTTAATTGTGAATCCCTCCGGTCAAGAATAATAGAGATTAAATTGGATATATTTTAAGCGGTCACATATTAAATACTAGGGGAAATAATTCCTAAATACATTATTTGCTTCTTAAAGTCGTTCTCAATTTTATCACTTTCTAAATTGCTTAATCAAGTCGCATAATTAAGTTAGTTTGTTAATTTTAGTATTTTTAATTCATTCAACTCATCACAATTTTACAGTTAGATAATAGAGCTAAGGTTAATATTAGTACTCAAAGTCTCTGAGGGATCGATTCAGACTTACATCCGCTATGTTAAAACTGATAGGTGTACTTGCCTCGTATCACTAACCAAAGAAAGCCCAAGTTGCTTTAAAAATATAAGGCCTTGAATCGCATTTCCAACCAAAAACACAAAATCTCATATTCATTCAAAATCATGTTCTCAACCATAAACCAAAAACTCCATATTCAGTTCACAATCATGAACATAAACCCTTTCTATCCACTTAATTCTCAAAACAAGACCTTCCTACCTACAATACCTCCCTACTCAAAGCTCTTCCAATTTTGAAGAGTAATTTATTTAAGATAAAAGTTATTTTTGAAACAGAGGCAAGCGCACATCTAGTTCATTCCTACCAAAAGCCTAATTTACAATACTAAACCCAAAAAGACCTAACAGATTGATCAAAGCATATCACTTACAAATTGGACTGTAATTTTCGGAATAGTAATCAAGAGTGAAATCCGAACCGAGAGTGCGTAAGGAAGTCCTCTTTGACTAGACTAATTGTAAGTTACCTTTTCCTTACGAAATGAATGTTTAAGGCTTATCCAAGAAGCTCATTGTCTAGGTTACAAACTATGGTGCATATGAGATACCTTATAGGATTATAGCATTTACCTTTTAAATAGGATTTGTATTTGTTAGCAAACTTTCAAGGAAAAAGAAGGAAAAAAGAAAATGAAAAGATATGTAAAGGAGAGAGAGAAAGTGGAGGCTTGTTACAAATTTTCCATTCATTTTCCAGTCCATTTCATCTATAGTAACCAAATTTTCAATTCATGTTATAAACAATTTTCACCAAATTCCTCATTTATAAATTTTTGAAATTAAGAGGTTTTTTTTTTTAGTCGGCTATGTTCCTTAGTTTTACTTTCAAGTGTCAATAGAGTTTATGTGAGTCCAAAGGGTGCTTACCCTTTATTCGTTTTCTCAAGGATATAGCTAGCTCATAGAGCATTGCTCCTATCCATATCTTCTTTAGGGCTTCAGTCATCTTATGGGGTGTTATCTAGATTCATATTTTCATTTAGGGATCTAGCCAGCTCATAGAACGCAGTCCCAATCTAAAGTTTCTTAAGCTTTTGTTTAGCTCCCAAAACACAGTCTCAATTTATAATCTCTCTAGGAGCTAACCAGCTCATGAGTGTAGTATAGAGTTTCATAGGCTCCCAATCGCCCAACTCATAGAATGTCGCCCAACTTATAATCTTTTAGGGATTTAGCAAGCTCATGGAGAGCTATCCCAATTCAAAGTTTCTTCGTCTTTAGGTCTTAGCTAGCTCAAAGGGCGCTTTGACCACCTTGGTTAGTCAGCTCATTAGGGTACGACCAAGTTTTCTTCATTCTTTAGGTCTGAGCCAGCTCAAAGAGCACTTTGACCGCCTTGGTTAATCAGCTCATTAGGGGACAACCAAGTTTTGTTCATTTTTTAGGTCTTAATCAGCACAAAGAGCGCTTTGACCACCTTGGTTAGTCAACTCATTAGGGCACAACTAAGTTTCTTAATTCTTTAGGTCTTAGCTAGCTCAAAGAGCGCTTTGACCGCTTCGACCGCTTCGGTTAGTCAGCTCATTAGGGAACGACCAAGTTTTTTCATTCTTTAGGTCTTAGCTAACTCAAAGGGCACTTTGACTACCTTGGTTAGTCAACTCATTTGGGCACAACTAAGTTTCTTCATTCTTTAGGTCTTAGCCAGCTCAAAGAGCGCTTTGACCGCTTTGGTTAGTTAGCTCATTAGGGTACGACTAAGTTTCCTTATCTTTAGGTCTTAGCTAGTTCAAAAGGCGCTTTTACCACCTTGGTTTGTCAACTCATTAGGGCAGCACCAAGTTTCCTCATTTTTAGGTCTTAGCTAGCTCATAGGGCACTTTGACCACCTTAGTTAGTCAGCTCATTAGGACATGACCAAGTTTCTTTATCTTTAGGTCTTAGCCAGCTCAAAGTGTGCTTTGACCACCTTGGTTTGTCAAATCATTAGGGCACAACTAAGTTTCCTCATTTTTAGGTCTTAGCCAGCTCAAATGGTGCTTTCACCGCTTTGGTTAGTTAGCTAATTAGGGTATGACCAAGTTTCTTTATCTTTAGGTCTTAGCCAGCTCAAAGGGCGCTTTAACCGCCTTGATCGCCTTGGTTAATTAGCTCATTAAGGCATAACCAAGTTTCCTTATCTTTAGGTCTTAGGTAGCTCAAAGGGTGCTTTGACCGCTTTGGTTAGTCAGCTCATTAGGTTACAACCAAATTTCCTCATCTCTAGGTCTTAGCCAGCTCAAAAGATGCTTTGACCACCTTAGTTAGTTAACTCATTAGGGTACGACCAAGTTTCTTCGTATTTTGGTTTTAGCTAACTTAAAGAGCGCTTTAACTACTTTGGTTAGTTAGCTCATTAGGGTAAGCTTCTTTATTTTTTAGGTTTTAGCCAGCTCAATGGATGCTTTAACTGCTTTGGTTAGTCAGTTTATTAGGGCACGACTAAGTTTCTTCGTTCTTTAGGTCTTAGCCAGCTCAAAGGGCACTTTGATTGCCTTAGTTAGTCAGCTCATTAGGGTACGACTAAGTTTCTTTATTCTTTAGGTCTTAGCCAGCTCAAAGAACGCTTTGACCACTTTGGTTAGTCAGCTTATTAGGGTACGACTAAGTTTCCTTATCTTTCGGTCTTTGCTAGCTGAAAGGGCGCTTTGACCGCCTTGGTTTATCAGCTCATTAGGGCATAACCAAGTTTTCTCATTTTTAAGTCTTAACCAACTCAAAGGGTGCTTTGATTGCCTTAGTTAGTTAGCTCATTAGGGTACGACCAAGTTTTTTTATTTTTTAGGTCTTAGCCAGCTCAAAGGGCGCTTTGACTGCCTTAGTTAGTCAGCTCATTAGGGTACTACCAAGTTTTCTTCATTCTTTAGGTCTTAGCTAGCTCAAAGGGCGCTTTTACCGCTTTACATATTCAACCCATAAGGAGGTACAACCAAACTCTCATGATTCCTTTTGGGGATTCTTATTAGCTCACAAGGGTACTACCCTTACTATTCTTCATTCTAAACTTATCGTTGTTAAATGTCTTAACGTTCTCTTGGATAGAGTCGTCTTGAGGCAAAAACGGTGTCACTTTTGTTTTTGTGGCAAAGTTTTATTCAAACTTCACCACAAAGAGTAGTCGCTGTAAATACTTGATTTTTGCCCATAATAGTTATAATTTTTGTTTTTAGGGTTGTAATTTAGAAAATAATAAAAAAATTAAAAAATGATAAAAGAAGACGAAAAAACAGAAAATTGTTAGAAAAGTAAAGAAAAAAAAAACTAAAAAGAAAAAATTCGAAAAAAATTAAGTTCATGGAATCATGACTAAATAGTTGTAAAAAAAAAAAAGAACTGATACGATGATGTTATATCTAATAAAATCAAGATTTGTAAGATTCAAATCTATTTTGGATCTTTATCAATTTAGATTCGACTCAAAATATTTTTTTTCGAGTTTTATAAATAGGGGTTGCATGTTGTGAGCTAAAAAAGAACGATTACACATTTATTAAAAATACGCTTGAACCTACTCCTTAGACCAATTCTGTAGTTGCGCACACAATAGGATTGGGGATTCAATTTATTCCCTTTCATCAGTTTTGCGTACTTTGCCTTGCAAGTACATAATAGTGGTTTTTAATTATTATCTATAGCTTGTCTTATTTATTTATTTTTATCTCACTTAGTACATGCGCAGTTATTTTTAAGACTTATACTAATTTTTTTATTTTTATTATGTCTTTAATTGCTAGTAATTAGTTATAACATTAGTGTCTAGTGAACATGTGTTAAGTTAAATTTTTTTTTTAGATTTCATATTTTCAAAATGATATTTTTATAAAATCACATATTTTACAAAATCTCACTCTTTGCATATTGTATTAATTTAGAAAAATTGCATTAGGCATGTTAGGGTTTTCTAGAAAAAAAATCATTTTGATGTTCATAAAATAAAAAAAAATCTTTAATTGACTTCTTTTTTATTGCAAGACATCTTTTGCATAGTTTAGGTTTGTTTCCTTAGTTTAGGTGTTTTTTCCATAGTTTAGGTTTCTTTTCTTTAATTTGAACATCTATTTTATGGTTTAAGCATCTTTTCTATGGTTAGATAGTTTTTCCATAATTTAGGCTTCTTTTTTATAGTTTATATATCTTTTCTATGGTTTAGACATCTTTTCTATGGTTTAGATATCTTTTCTATGGTTAAACATCTTCTATGATTTGGGTATCTTTTCTATGATTAGGATTTTTTTTTTATGTTTTAAGTATTTTTTCTATATAAAAGATTTATCATGTAGTACATTGGATATTTCATAAAAATTGCATTTTTAGGTCTTTAAGGCTTTTCTTGAAAATAAAAAAAAATTTATCATTTAGTTGTTTTTAAATAAAAATCTTAACTTGGGACTTTTCAAAAATTAGATTTTTAGGTTTTTTTTTTTTATAATTAGGAATAAAAATTAGGCTTCTAGGGATTTTTCTTAATAAAAATAAAATGGTTAATAAAATGAAAATTTAACCAATTATTTTTTTTTTATAAAAAGAACAAATACATTAAAGTTTTCGAAAAGAACTACGATTGTCTGATCCCAACTAGCGGGTATGTAAGCACCTTCGGGACGACAATAAAATCTGTAAAAACTTAGGTATTTTTTTCTTTTGATTTTATTTATTTATTTATTCTTTAAAAATATTATAATTAGAAGAATAATCCTAATTTCAGTAAATAAGATAATGGTATCTGTTAGGGTTTAATAGGTTAGCTCTTGAAATCGAAACCTTCTGGTTCTTCATTCAAATTGAAATCAAAGACCGGTAGCCAAGTCGTAATCAATCCATACAATTGATTACGATTTCTTTTCTTTTTCTCGACTCCAATCGGGTGGTAACTCCAAAAATTATTTTCAATAAAAAACTGGAATTTCTCAATTTCTTTAGTCAAGAATTAATATTAAATGAGTTAGGGTTTAGTATTAATTAGAAAGGGAAAATTAATTTTAAATAAGAAACCGAAAAATCAAGCTTAACATAGCTAAAAGAAAAGGACAGATAAAAAAGGCATCTTATAAATCTCATATTTACTATATTGGGATGTGAATACACCTTGAAGACAAAAGTACGTCAACTTATCACATTTCTGATGTTTTTTTTTTTTATTTCAATATATCTTTATGAGTTTATTTGATTTATAAAAATAGGAACATGACTATCAAATCTCAAGCACTTCATTCCATTAAAAATTAGCACATGAGTTCAATGACTTACCTAAAACATATTCATGTATTTAGCAAAAGAGCAGATAAAAGGTCTTCCTAGTTGATAGATTTGAAGTCTTTATCTCAAGGTCCATGATAAATGATTGCTAGCCATTCCAAAATGAGCAATTTCTCATGCATCGATTCGAAAAACTTGTACCATTTGATGAAGTACTGAATTAAAAAATTAAGCACTAAATATCTTGTTCATTTCCTAATTTTCTTTTATACAAGACCCCTTGATAATTACTTTGGTAGCATGAGTTACATTATCTTAAGTATTAAAAAATATTTGGATAACTTAATCTACCAAGTAAGCATAATGTAAAATGTAGTTGGAAACATGATACATGTTTTCTTCACAAATACCCGAAATTTAACAATCTTCAAAACCTTAAATTTAGCCAAGAAAAATTAAAACTTTTTTCCTAAATACTAAGAACCCCAAATATATATATATGTATATATATAAAGGCTAAGGTCCTTTCTACTCTCTTTTTTTTTCCTATTGCAACATTATTTATAAACTGACATAGATGATACAAATGACAAAAGCCCTAATTCAAAAATGTGAAAAGGAAATTAGAAAACACATGCAGATATGGTGAAACCCATGCAATAAGGTGTTTTGATTTTCGTCTCGAGCGCACTTTTTGAAATGAGAAAAGCGTATGACCTATCAGTTGCTTCACAAGTATAGATGTAAATTGAAGAAGAAACCATGCTATTTTATCTAAAAAGAAAAAACCTTAATTCAAAAGATGAAGTGAAAATCGGAAAATAGCAAAGCTCCAATAAGATGGTGATAGAAGGTTTTGTTTCCTCTCCCTAAGCCATTATGTTTCAAGATAAGAAAATAATGATTTTTGGTTTTTGTTCTTCTTCTTCGTGGGAACAGGTGAAAAGTCGAACGAAAACTTACGTCTGTGAGAATAAATTAATCCATATGAGCACACATAGCAATTAAATTCTTGGAAGTGCAATATTTGGTTTTTGCGAGAAACACATCATCACATAATTTCTTATGTGGCGATTTTTTCTCACGATATCTTTTCTTGCATACTACTATTTGCAAGAATCTCATTTTGTCACACTATGCACTCTCGCTAATTTCGAAATCTGCTGTAGTGAGCCTATTGGCATCATTAGCACTATAATGGGAGGCCCATACTTTGGTAGCTGATCAAATTGCTTAAGCTTAGGGTTTACCCTAAGCAACCAATAAGTATATGAGATGATGGGGAAGAAGTCAAAGATCATCTCCTTTAAGGATTATGACCTCTAAGGGATTGAAACCCCACACTAAGATGTCCTAGTGATTGACACCCACATCATTGGGTTTAAAGTCTAGAAAATGGTTGTGGATAGTTGAATCTCCATAAAATCTTCTTTAAGCGTGCTTATGAGAGGATGAGAGAAGAACTCCCATCTTAGATAAAGCCTTATCACCAAGACTTGATTGGCTTCAATAATCAAGTTGTATACCCTAAAGGCATAATCAACCTTAACATAGAGCTTGGTGATGGCAATAATGTAGTCGTTTGCCTAGTGGAATTTGTGGTGGTAAGCTATAACTCCCCCTCAATAAGATCCTCATGCAATTGAGCAGGAAAGCCTTCGAAATGATCATGTCTTCTCTACATTTAAAGGTGAAGTTTCCAACCACGACATGAGTTGGGATATGTCAAGACAACAAAACCTTATCTTAAGAGCTCTACACTACAGCATAAAGGGGACAATATCTTGTCCCTTGAAACCAAGCATCAATAAAAGTCGGCCAAGAAGAGCCTACGTCCAGGCGAAGGAAAGGAGGAGATCCAGCTTACTGAAGACATTGTACAGACCACCCATATTTGCAAAGACCTATGGATGACCTAAACCAGAGGCTTATCAATTTCCTCTAAGTTAATGTAGATATGTTTGCATGGACATCACTTAATATGTTGAGTATAAACCTAAAGGTTGCAACGTATGAGCTTAAAATTGATCCAAAGGCTAACTGAGTGGAATGGAATTTCTCCTTAAGAGTTAAGTGGCAATGGAGGAAGAAGTGAAAAAGCTACTAAAAGCTAGGTTCATCTAGGAAGAGAAGTACTCGACTTGGCTAGCTAATATTGTCCTACCACCAATGGGAAGTGGCGAATGTGTGTAAACTATACAAACCACAACAAAACTTGCCTAAAGTACTACTTTTCACTCTCGAGAATCAACCAATTAATTGACATAACCTTAAGACATGCTCTTTTGTGTTTTATGTATGTATTCTCTTGTTATAATCAGATCATGATGGTATTGGAGACAAGGTATACATATTATTCATCACAAACATCGATATGTATTGTTACAAGGTAATGCCTTTCAACCTCAAGAATGCTAGTGCTACATATTAAAGGATGCTTATGGAGCTCTTGAAGTCTCAATTTAGGTGAAATATGGAACCTTATGTAGATAGCAAGATCATCAAGAGCAAGTCACCCAAAGATTACCGCAAGACTTACAAGAGGCTTGTGACCAAACGAGTAAGTACAAAATGAAGCTGAACTTGCAAAGGTGTATCATTGGGATGACATCGGGAAAATTCCCCGACTACATGGTAATTCAATGGGGCATTAAGGCCGACCTCAAGAAGGTCACAACCATTATTGACATGAAGCCTCGACAAGTGTTAAGTAGGTACAAAAGTTGATAGGATGAGTAGCTGTGCTTAATTGCTTTGTCCTAAAGCGTTGACAAGAACTTTGAATCTTTTAAGATTCTAAAGATCCGTTATAAGTTCAAATAGACACTAGCTTCAGGGGAAGCATTTAAGTAGTTGAAGAAAGCCCTCATCTATCTACCGATGCTCTTAAAGCTAATACCCGATGAAGACTTTTTCTTATACTTAGTAGTGAGCAATTGTGTTCTTTTCTCGGTTTTAGTCCAAGCAAAGGGAAGAAAGTATAAGTCAGTTTGTTATGTCAGTCATATACTCTAAGGGGCATATTTTTGGTATTTAAAGGTAGAGAAATTTGCTTTAGTTGTAGTGATCTCAATTGATAGGCTTCAATCATATGTAGAAGCACATCAAATAAATTTTTTGTCTAATGAAACTTTATGCACCATACTCAAGAAGCTAGACTCTTCGAGGAGGATGATAAAGTATACACTATAGCTTAGTGCATATGGAATCCCATACAAACCCTGAAAAGCCAATAAAGCCCAAGTCTTAGTTGACTTTGTAGTTGAGTATAGCAAAGAAGAATTGCTTAAGCACAAAAGTTAGTAGCCCATCTAGACACTCTATGTCGATGGGTCATCCACTTGAGAAGATTCTAAAGTGGGGCTAGTACTCAAAGGCCCTTGCAGCATAGTAATATGCTACACCATTGGTTTTGATTCCAACAACATTGAGAGAAAATATGATGTCATAAGGATATCGAGCCATATTATCAAAACGTAGAGGCGTACGCTTGGTAAGAGATTTGATGGAGGAGAAGTATTTAAGAAATCATGAATTGCATGACATGTAATGGGAGGATTCATATACATGGCATGTTTGGCTAGATGGATGGAAGAAATTATGTATGTTTCATTCACAACTTCTACATGATGTGTGTTTGTGATTAGTATAAATCACTCTATGCTTTTTAAGCACATTTAGACATAAATTGACCATAATTGTATTTATTTCTCAAGTTATTAGTACTTAATTGTGTAATAGATCAATTTTAGATGATTCAAGAGTAAGGAGATGATATTTATTCAAGAAAAAGTGAAGAGGACATGAAATTACATAAGAACAAGGAGATTTCGAGCAATTACGGGTGTGATAAAAGAAGATTTAATTGCCCAACACTCGTCACTCCCTCCATCACAATTGTGATTAAGGGAGTGAGTAAGGTTGAAGCTATTTTTCCCCTTTTCATCACGGTCGTGAATTTACCTAAAAAGGATGATCATGCCCTCAATCACGGGCATAATGAGGTGGAATGTTTACGATGAGAAGATCGCTCCCTGAATCATGGGTGTGATGAGAGTAGACATGACTGTTATTCTTTAACCTTTTCACATGAACTGGTGTATAGAACGAGTCTTAACACCAAGAGTTATCTTGAAGTGGTATATTTCGAGCCCTTTGATAAGAAGAATATAAATGTACCACAATTTTTAGACAAAGGGGATGATCATAATGAACATAATCAAGAACATCACACCATAACACATCACTAATCCATAATACATCCATTCATCCATCTTTGTACCATTTTGTATTTTGTTTCGTTCTTATTCTATACAATCACTAGTGCATATCGTACTCTTCCTGAAACTGCTTGAGAGAGTTGATAGGACTTAATCGTTCATGTATTTGTAAGACTTCTATAGTGGAATAAAAAGGGGTTTTTACTTTTTACTTATTCCATATTTTATTTCTTTTTAGTTATGATTTCTATTAGTTTGTGTTAATGTTTTATCATATGTGAGTAGTACTTTAGGACTTGCTACATTAATTGAGTCTAATCAAGTGCATGGAATAGTAGTTTCCTGATGTTTGTTATTCCTGATGAATTGAACTTAATTAATCTAAGTATGGTATAGTACACGACATTGACTTAAGCTAGATTTCAATAAAATATATTAGAGACAATTCTATTGAATAGATCTAACTCATTAGAATAACTTACTCTTGATATTAGAGATATTATTAGGCAAGTTACTGCATCCTTAGGGAAATTGATAAATTAACAAGATATTAATGTGATCCGAGTTAGTTGTTAATTAATAAGAGATTCTATTAAATACAATTATGATTAAAAGTGAGTAATTCTAGGACAAATGCTTATATACTTGTAATTTTCAGCAGATAACAAGTATTAAGAAAAAAAGTATATTGGTAGTATCATGCTAATTAGTGAAGCAAGTCTACATGTTAAGTATGTTGTTAGTAATTGTTTTTGTAACCATTGTGTTAGTTAGCATTAGCTTATGGATTAATATAGTTTCGTTAGTAATTTAGAGTTTTAATAACTAATCACTTGATAAATTAGATTGCTAGATAATAGGAAGGTTAATTACTACTAGTGTTTGTATCTGTTCTTAATAGAGATGACCCTATACTCATCTTTACTATAAAATGATAGGTATACTTGCCTATTGAACTAAGTTAAAGATATAATATATGTTTTCTAATTTTAAAACTTAGAAGCTCTATTTGGAGGTGATCAGTTAGTGTTTTACAGCCATATACATGCTTTTCCATGCTACAATTTACTTTTATTTTATTTTATTTATTGTTTATCTTATTTACAGTATTGTCATTAGCTAGGGTTTCATAGAATTAGTATATAATGTCATCTTCTCCTTTGTAACATATGGGTGGTTTAGTTATCAACATCATTATCTTCAATAGGTTTGTAATACCTTTTGTTTATCATATGAGTAGATTCAAAGATATGGAATTCTCTTGAATTCTAACTTGTGTTTTACAATTGGATTATTTCGTGAGTCATGTCGGTTAGTTTAATTATAGTTTTTGTTGATTTTTATTCTTGCGAGGTTGCATAAATAGAATTCAATATTTCTCCAATTCAATTATTAATTATTCTATCAACTAGTAATCCTTCATATTGTTTTCATCTTATACATTGCTCTATTACATAAAACATAAAAGACCTATGAAAATCTTCCATTTCTTCGTTTTATCCATAAAATCCCGAAATAATCAATTCATTAATCATACTATGCTATGTTGATTTATGCTTAGATTTAGTCCTTCGTCTAAGACATCATTATTTTTTATGTAGACCAAAGCCAAGGACTGACAAGATTGACCATGTTGGTGGGTTCAAGCATGCTGAAAGCTTGAAGAACGAAATGGGAATTGCATGAAAGTAGGAAAGGTAAATAAGCAAACCTTAGAATAGCTCCAATGATACGATGCACCAAGGAACTTTTAAAGATTCAAAGAAAAACTTGATATGATGTATGAGATGGTCTGGTGAGGTTACTTATTACCTAGCTTTACTTAAAGGTTAGGATAAGAGTGGAGTAATCAAGCTAATAAGAGTAATGATCACAGAAAGAGTATATTCAATATCTAATGTATGATAAGATGATGCAGCTGCATTGTATAAGGGTATTTATACTGGAAATGTTACAGTAACCTACCTAAAATGGAAAGGATAAAAAGAGTACTATCATAAAGAAGTAATTATAAGGAATAACAAATGGGTATAAATGAGAATACAAAGAAATCAATGATTGGTGTAGTGAATCCTTTTACATAGGGAACTAGACATGTTGCATTAGGATACTGGAGGCACTTTTGGTAGAAACAGTAAGTTATACAGTCAAGTGAGGTACTTACTGAGTAGGAATGCTGAGTAGACTTGAAATCCTCCTAAGAAGTTGTGTGTGTGTGGATGAGTGTTGGGGTTCTTGGCACCAATACTTCCGAGTTGGAGGCCAACTTGGTTATGGCCGAGCAGATGTGTGAAAGATTAGATTGTTGGTATAGCATATTTTGAGTTAGCACTCAACTACCAAGAGATGTGTAGTTACTTGACTTAGTATTAGGAGTTGGTTAGTAGTGAGGATCAGCTTGACCTTAGTAAGATCTGCTTTGCTAGTCCTTTAAGTCCCTATGCTTGGGCTTTAGTTAAAGGTCTAGTAACTTAATTCCTATCATTCTCTTTGGGTTTATTTGGATTTAGGATCAAATCCAGCTGATCTTGGCTCAATTCTTCCTTAGGTCGGTAGGGGCTGAGATTAGTAATGTTAAAGGCGTCAAATACTCCATAGTCATTAGATAATTTATGTCGATAGGCATTGTTATTGATTTTTTAGAGTATTCTGAAGGGATCTTCGGCTTGAACAAACAACTTATTCTTTCTCTTCTTTTGGAACCTCTCTTTACTCAGGTACAGCTATATTAGAACTCCAGGTTAAAACTGTGTTGACTTCCTTCCTTTACTCCTTTCTTATATCGTCCTAGTAGCATAGTCAATCTACTAAGTAACAATCTCATAGATTTGATATAGAGATTACGCTTAGGCTCTTGCACATGGTCTTCTTGTTTGGACATAGGTACAGGGGTATGGTTAAGGGATAGCTTTAGATCGAAGCCATAAATGACTTCAAATGGTGTTTGCTTGGTGGTTTCATGTATAGTACAGTTGTAAGTGAATTTCACAACAGGTAAATAGATGTCCTAATCAGTTAAGCTCTTCCGTACTAAGCTTGGAGTAGTGATTCTAAAGTACGATTGACTACATCTATTTAGCCATTCGTTTGGAGGTGATAAGAAGTGCTGAATAGTAGTTTAGTCCTCATACAATGCTAAAGAATCCTCTAGAAATGGCTCAAAAACTTTAGATCTTTATCCAAGACTACAATTCTTGGTACACCATGTAGGCAAACAATTTTCTACAAAAAGAGAGAAGCAATAGCCAAAGCATCGTTAGTTTTTGAATAGGGCACAAAGTGTGCCATCTTGCTAAATCTGTCCACAACAATCATCATAGAATCTTTGCTTCAAGCGGTTCATGGTAATTCAAGAACAAAATTTGTGCTTAACTCAATCGAAGGTTAGGTTAAGATAGGTAAAGGCATTGCTTTCCATTATTTGGTTCAACATTTGGCCCTCTTGTAAGTATTATGGCTCTCAATAACTTTGTGTATGTCTCATCTCATTTTTGGCCAAAAGAACCATCCATTCAACAATTCATAGGTGCTTCTCTCTCTAAAATTTTCAAAAAGTCCTCTATTGTAGGTTTCTCTCACCAGCAACCCTCTAATTGAATAGGTTGGCACACATAGTTTGCTACATCGGAACAGATAACCATCTTCTACACAGTACTCATCTACTGTTCTTCGATCAGCACATCATCCAAATATAGGACCAAAATGGGGGCCTTGAAGATATTGCTCCTTGATGCTTGCAAACCTTGATAGTTTAGTTTACAATTTGATAAAGAGGACATGTATTCTCAATAGAGCATTAGCAACCATGTTATTCTTGCCTTATTTATACTTTATTACAAAGTTGAAACCATTTAGGAATTCAACCCATTACGCTTATTGCTTCGATAGTGTAGTTTGACTTTTGAGTTATATTAAGATTCATGATCTATATAAATGACAAACTGTCTTAGCAATAGATAATGCTGCCATACTTAGAGCACTTAGATAAGGGTTAAGAGTTCTTTGTCATATATGGAATAGTTCAATTGAGGTCCTTGGAGCTTTTCACTATTGTAAGCAATTGGTCGGCCTTTCTACATCAAGACAGTACCTATCCTAATGCTTGACTCATCACATTCCAGCTTAAAAATCTTCTCAAAGTTGAGCAAAGCTAATATGGGAACAGAAGTTAATCTTGCCTTCATTTTTACAAAACTTCCATCCTCTTTTTCTCCCCACTTGAATTCAATATTCTTCTTTGTCAACTCAATAAGGGATGCAACATCGATGCTGAAATTCCTAATGAATCTTCAATAAAATGATGCTAGTCTATGGAAACTTCTCACCTTAACACAAGTAGTTAGAGTTAGCCACTTAATAATAGCTTGTATCTTCTCATTATTGACTTGCAAGCTGCCTCCACCAACTACATAACCTAGAAATACCACTTCTTCCTAGTAGAAACAACACTTCTTTAAGTTGTTGATTAACCTCTTAGCTTAGTATACATCAAGTATGGTACGGGGATATTCACAGTGATTGAACAGGTCAACACTATACATAAGGATGTTGTCAAAGTACATTACGACACACTTCCCAATCAAGTTTCTCAACATATGGTTCATCAATCGCATGAAAGTGCTTGAGGCATTTGATAGGCTAAAGGGCATTACTAACCATTCATTGAGTCCATGCCAAGTTTTAAATGTAGTCTTCTACTCGTCTTTCAGATCATTATTAGATGGTTACTAAACTTCAAATCAAATTTACTGAAGCCCTTAGTCCCATTTAGTTTATCTAACATATCATCTAGCCTAGGGATAAGATACTGGTACTTGATTGTGATTTTGTTTATGGCTCTAATATTGATATACATACACCAAGTACTACCCTTTTTGGACACAAGGAGTATTGGCACAACACCAAGGCTGAGACTCTCCCTCACATAGGCCTTCTCAAGTAGTTCATTAACTTGTCTCGGAATTTAGCAGCTTGTTGAGGTTCATCTCATAAGCTAGTTTGTTTGGTAAGGCAACGTTGGGTATCAAGTCAATACATTGTTCAATGCATTAGAAAGGGGGTAGTCCTTTAGGCAATTTTTTTTGGGAAATAAGTTAGCATATTCATCTAGTAGCTCCTTCACCTCAAGAGGAAGCTCAATATGCTCCTTCAACTTTAGTAGGTGCCTAACCAACAAAAAAGTTGACATGTTAACCTTCGTAGCTTCTTAGAGCTCGGCTCTACTGAGAATCAAAGTCCTTTTAGATCCTTAACCAAGTTTAGCTTATAGCTTGCTAACTTAACTTGGCATCATAAGTTTCAAGGTAATCTTCCTCTCATCTTTCTTAAACACATAGGTGTTCTTAGATATGTCATGCAGGACCCTCCTATCAAAAAGCTAGGGTTTGCCAAGCAGTACATGAGATGCATACATAAGTAACACATCACAAAGAATTTCATTAGAATAATTTTTTATAAAGATCAATAGTAATACTTGTTGCATGGCATGTAATGCTCCCTTTTCATTTAGTAAATGTAACTTGTACAACTTTGGATGTATGATAGTCAGAAACTTTAGCTTCTTAATCAGGTCGATTGATAAGATTTAGTCTATTAAGCCTTTAACCTACAGCCGAGCCTATGGCCTAAAGGGACTAGTAAGGCGAATCTTCCTACTTCAACTGACTTCTATTGAAGTCGAGTTACTCCTTACTGCTGATTAACACTATATGCTGAGCCGTATGACTGCCCACCTCTCAGAAATTATGTGTCGACTTGAAGAGTGCCTTAATAGTAACCAAACCTTGCTCACCTGCTCAATCATATCTGAGTAGACCACTTGCTTAGTATCATTCTTGCTGAGAGGTCGAGAGAGCTGCCCTGCACTAATTCTTAGCTACTCCTATTCGGACAATCCTATGCTTGCTTAGAACTCCTGCTTGACCTCCCAACTAGCTTGTACTACTTTGTCTGCATACTCTAACAGCACCACCAGTACATTATTGTTACGTGTCCAAGACCACTTATAGAATCTACTACTCTAATCATTGCTTTTCTGTGAATATTTATTTTTACCCTTTATATACTTTGTACATTACTTTTTTAGGATAATACCCTTTTTGTCTTTTTCCTTTTTAGGAACATTGCCTTAAATTCTTGGGTATAAATATCCCTTGTACATGTAGGCGCACATCATCACATTATCATTAATTGATTGAATATTCCCCTTTGTGTAAACAATTATTTGTTTGTTTACTCTTATTCTCACTCTTATCTTAACCCTTAAGCAAAACTAGGTAGTGAGTAACCTTATCATACTAACTCATGTGTCATATCGAGCTGTACTATGAGTCCTCAAAAGTTCTATTAGTGCATCATATCCTTTGGAGTCGTTCATGGGCTTTGCTTACTTTCCCTTACCTTCTATTCTCTTGTATGCTTCCTTATTACCCTTTTAAGCTTTAGGAAAGCTTGGACACATCCTCATGACCAACCTTGTCTACTCTTAGCTGCAGTATGCATCATCTTGGTATCAAAGCAAAGGTTTCGTTTGGATTGTAGTAGTTTGTTCTCTAAGCTCACTATTCATACTCTATTTTAGGTGTGTGAAACATAGCAATTTTCTATGTTAATTTAACTACCGTATTTTCTGGTTATTAAACTTCTGGTTTGAAGGGAGTGTCTGCTGTGTGAATTAGAGAGATAGTGTTAGTTGTAACTTCGAATCAAAGAGTTTGAAATATGGATCTATCATAGAGAATGGCAGACCTAAGTGTTAATACTGGTGCTGGGGATAATAATAATAGTGTTGCCCTCTATGGCTGATAATCTAAAGGTACTCCAAGAAGTTCAAATGAGAGACTTGATGAGGTAGCTAACCTCTAGTGGATTTAACTTGAGTTGTTTATGCAATGGCTTATTGACCTACTAAAGCCATGCATAACACCTTCCAAGCTAGCCGACCTATGAAAGGTTAGAACCTAGCTCGATAAGTTCGAGGTGTAGGAATAGGTAGAAAAGTGAGAAGAAGAATTGACCTAGGAGAAATGGATGATGTCAAGGAAGAAGAGTACGAAGAAGAATGAGCTTGAGTACCCCAAGCATCCTACCATAAGAAGTTTTAGATTTTGAGCTTCAATGGATTAGGAAGTGTGGATGATTACTTAGATTGGGAGGAGAAGGTGGAGTATGTTTTCGATTATTACTAATATGATGGTTATGATAATGTGAGAATTGTTGCTGTTGAGTTCTCTAGATATGCTACCATGTGGTGGAAGAATTTCCAAACCATAAGAAGACGAAAAGGCTACCAGAGGTTAGTACTTGCCTTAAGATGAAGAGAATACTACAAAATTGGTTCGTATTGGATACATACCTACAAGACACTTTTGCTCGGCTTTAAGAGCTGAGATAAGGGAGTTGAACTATTGATGAGCATGTTCAAGAGTTTCAAGTGCTCATGATTCGCTGTGAAGTAGAGGAACCATTAGCATGAACAGTCTCTAGATTCCTTACTGGGTTAAGGAGTGATATCTAGGATATTGTGGAACTCCAACAATTTGCTATAATGGATGAGGATATATGGATTGCTGGACAAGTAAGGAGGTAAAGAAGGAATAGAATGCTGACTCGACCTCCAGCAAACTGAATTGATCATTTGAGCTGACTTGGTTAAGCAAGTTACTAAGCTCAATCAAGTACTGAACATATTTGAAAGGTAGATGTTCGAGCCGAATGAAGGGCTCACCTGGCAGTGATGTGTCTACCCAAACATACGAGAAAGGATAAGGATCTGGAAGGGAGAGGAGCTAGATTAAATGTTTCAAATGCCAAGGCTTTGGACATATGGCTACTTAATATCCTAATCGAAGAACTATGGTTATCAAGGGAGACACTCTGAAGCTTGAAGTAGATAGTATTGATGAGGAACTTGAGGAAGAGACTCTTGTCAAGAAAGAAGGTACTTAGGAGAATGAATTGATTGAAGATGATGTATTTGTTGAGGACTTGGATCAGTTAATCTAAGTCATCTGACGTATAATGAGTATGGAGCTCTCATATGAGGAAGAGTAGAAGGAGAATTTGTTTCATATCACCTATAAGGTGAATAACCAATAGTGTGCTCTTATTATGGATAATGGTAGTTGTACCAATGTAGCATCAGCCAAGTCTTGTACACCTAAAACCGTACAAGTTGCATTGGCTAAATGAGAAGGGAGCAATACATGTCACTCAGCAAGTATTATTGCCTATTACAATTGGAAATTACTTCGATGCGATTCTTTACGATGCGTTGCTAATGTATGCATCACACGTGTTGCTTAGTTAACCGTGGCTTTATGATAGAAGAGTTTTCTATGATGGACATAAGAATACCTATATGTTCGAGAAGGATTGAAAGAAGATCACATTGAACTCGATGCCATTGAGTCAAGTTGATAAACTGCAGGGAAAACTCGCTTGAGGATTGAAGAAGACTAATGATGAGTAGAGCCATGCTCCGAGGGGCTATTCAAGCAGATGCGCTGACCTTCATGTTGGTCAGGCAACTATTAAAGTTGAGGGAGTGGAGAGAACTACCCTTAGAAGTGAGGAAGTTATTGAATGAATATGCTGATCTATTTCTTGATTAGTTACTTAAGGGGCTACCTCCTGTCCGAAGCATAGAAAATTAGATTAACTTGATACCTAGCGTTACACTACTGAATAAGGTAGCTTATCGGATGAGTCTCGAACAGGCTTCTAAGCTCCAACGATAAGTCAATGAACTACTGGAAAGAGAGTATGTAAGGGAGAGTCTCAGCCCTTATGCTATTTTGGCACTCCTAGTGCCAAAGAAGGATGATACTTGGTAAATGTGTGTTGATAGTCGAGTTGTAAACAAGATTATGATAAAAAATAGGTATCTTATCCCTATGTTGGAAGACATGTTGGATGAATTGGGTAGAGTTAAGATCTTTAACAAGATTAATCTTAAGTCTGGCTATTATCAAATCCACATAAGGCCAGAAGATGAGTAGAAGTCTGTATTCAAAGCTTAATATGGACTCTATGAGTAGATGGCTATGCCCTTTGGTATGTCAAATGCCTTGAGCACTTTCATGCGACTGATGAACCATGTACTAAGAAATCTAATAAAAAAGTATGTCATGGTGTACTTTGATGACATCTTGGTATATAATGTCAACTTGTCGAGTCACTATGAACATCTTTATGCCATATTAGATGTCCTCTATTCCTAGGGGTTATTTGGAAATCTTAAAAAGTGTTGCTTTTTTTAGAAGGAAATGGCATTCCTAGGCTATGTAGTAAGTAGAGGAGGCGTACAAGTAGATGACAAGAAGATCCTAGCAATTGTTGAGTAACTAAAGTGTAATGCGTCAAGCATTAGTATAGGTGCTGTCTTAATACAAGAAGGTTGACCAATCGCTTACTATAGTGAGAAGCATAGGCGACCTCCACTGAACTACTTTGTGTATGACAAAGAACTCTTAGCATTCATCTAAGAACTCCAATCACTCATCGAGAACTCTAAGTATGGTAACACTATCTACTGCCAAGAGATTTTGTCATCTATATTGACCATAAGTCTCTGAGGTATCTTTGAAGTCAGGCCAAGTTGTCGAAGCGATAAGCGAAGTAGGTTGAATTCCTTAAGGGATTCAATTTTGTAATAAAATATAAGCTAGGGAAGAGCGACGTAGTTATAGATGCTCTTTCTAGAAGATATGCGCTCTTAATTGAGTTATAAACCAGATTGTTTGGGTTTGCAAGCATCAGAGGGCAATATTCGAAGGACCTACACTTTGGATCAATACTTAAGTGTTGTGCTGATGGAAGAATAGTGGACAAGTATCATATGGAAGATGGATACTTGTTTCGAGGTGAGAAATTGTGTGTGCTAACCTGTTTACTAAAAGAATTACTAATCAGGGAAGCCTACAGTAGAGGACTCTATAGACATTTTGGAGAAAGAAGACCATATGAGTTGTTAAGTGAATAATTCTTTAAGCTGAGAATGAGGCGAGACGTGCACTAAATTGTTAAGGGTTGTGCTGTATGTAAGAGGGTTAAGTGTTAGGCCAAACAGGGGAAAGCAATGCCTTTGCCTATCCTAATGAGACTATAGACTGAGTTAAGTATGGATTTTATCTTTGAATTACCATGAACGACCTTAGGCAAAGATTCCGTAATGGTTGTCGTTTACAGATTTAGTAAGATGGTACACTTTATACCTTGCTCCAAGACTAACGATACTTTCGCTATTGCTTTTCTTTTCTTATAGGAGATAGCTTGGTTATACGGTATGCTAACAAATGTAATTTCAGATAGAGAACCAAAATTCTTGAGCCATTTCTAAAGAGCCCTATGGTGTCAAATGGGGACCAAACTACTATTCAGTACTTTCTATCACCCTTAAATTGATGGCCAAATAGAGATAGTCAATCATACTTTAGGATCACTACTTTGAGCTACAATAGGTAAGAACTTAGCTAATTGGGACATTTGTTTGCCCGTAGTCGAATTTGCTTATGACTGAATAGTACATAACACCACCAAGCAAACCCCCTTCGAAGTTGTCTATGTTTTAATTCCGAGTTACCACTCGATCACACCCCTCTACCTATATTTGAAAAAGAAAACCTTAACGTGAGAGCCTAAGTACAGTCTTTACAACACACCTACGACAAAGTTACTCAACAGATCAACCAAGCTACTAAACAAATGTGAGAGAAGGCGAAGGGTAGGACAACAAAATAGTTTTAGCTTAGAGAATTAGTATGGCTACACTTAGGCAAGGAAAGGTTTCTAAGCAAGAGGAAGAGCAAACTATCTGCATGGGAACCTTCAGAATCCTCTAGAAGATTAACAAACATGCTTATAAATTGAAGCTACCTAAAGATTATCGGGTTTTGGAGACCTTCAACATTATCGACCTTAGCCCATATCACCTTGATAGAGAACTGAATGAAGACTAGTCAAATTTGATCCTAACACTAAATCAACCTGGAAGGGATCATAGAAATTAGGTTATTGGGTCTTTAACTTACAGCTAAGCTCAACAACTAGAAGGATTAGTAAGGTAAATCCTCCTACACTAACCAACTTCTACTAAAGTTGAGTTACTCTTTGCTATCGATTAGCTCTATATGTCGAGTTGTATGATTGCTTACCTTTCAAAAATTGTATGTTGACTTAAAGAATGCCTAAATCTCGCTCTCCTACTCAATTATGTCCGAGCTGACCACTTGCTCGACATCATTCTTGCTGAGAGGCCGAAAGAGCTGTGTTGCACTAATTCTTAGCTACTCTTATTCAAACGAGCCCAGGCCTACTCGAAACTCTTGTTCAGCAACCCAATCAGTTCGTGTTACTTTATCTACATCATCTAACAACACTACTAATACATTGCTACATTGTATCCAGGACCACTTATAGAATCTACTACTCTATTAATTGCTTTTCCGTAAATATTCATTTTTACCCTTTGTGTACTTTGTACATTACTTCTTTAGGGCAATGCCCTTTTTGTCCTTTTCCTTGTTAAGTAGGTTGCCCTAAATTCTTAAGTATGAATATCCCTTGTACATGTAGCTGCACATGATCACATTATCAATAATAGACTGCATATTCCCCTTTGTGTGAACAACTATTTATTTGTTTACTATCATTCTCACTCTTATCTTAACCCTTAAGTAAGGTTAGGTAGCAAGTAAGCTTATCGAACCAACTCGTACATTATATTAAACTGTATTGTGATTCCTTGAAAGTTCCATTGGTGTGTCATATCCTTGGATCTGTTTGTAGATTTTGCTTATTTTCCTTCACCTTTTATTCTCTTGTGCCCTTCCCTATTACCCTTTTCAAGCTTTTAGCAAGCTTGGACCCATCCTCATAATTGGCCTTGTTTGTTCTTAGCTGCGATATGCATCATTGCGGGATGCAACTTCCACTATCTAATATGAGTGCACAAACCTACTTATTCACCTTGAAAGTAATATGGAGCAATCTCTTTCTATTTCTCCTTACCAGATGGTTCTATACTCATAATACATCGAACAACTGAAGTTAGCTTGTCTAAGTCCTCAACAAACACATCTTCCTTGACCAGTTCATCCTCCGGAGTGGTTTCTTTCTCAAGAACATCCTCTTCCTTGAGTTCCTCATTTGTACTATCCACTTCTAGTTTCAGGACATCTACTTTGATGATCATGGCTCATCGGTTCAAACACTACGTAGCCATATGTCCAAACCCTTGCTATTTAATGCACTTAATTTAGCTTATCTTCCTCTATGATCCTTTCCTCTTCTCATAAGTTCTCGGTAGTACATCACCATTGGTTAGTTGACCCTTCTGTTCAACTCGGATATCTATCCTTCTAGTCAACTCTATAATGTGCCAAGGTTGGAAACTTCCTTTAGTGGGTTGACTTAATTGTATAGGTTAGCTCATTAGAGGTCGACTTGGCCTATTCCTCCTTTACTTCTCTACTTGCTAAGCCAATCTTATAGCCTCATCCAATACAGTGACCTGTTGAAGTTTTACAATATCTTGAATGTCATTCCTTAATCTAGTAAGAAACATGGATGCTATTTGTGTTTGTCATTCATCCACTTCACAGCAAATCATGATTATCTAGAACTCCTGAACATATTCATCTGTAGTTCGGCCTCCTTACCTTAGCTCTCAAAGCCGAAGCAAAGGTGTCTTGTAAATAAGCATTCGAGACCAATATGTTTTTAAGGATCCCATTCGTCTCAAGCTAAGTATTTACTTTTCTATACCCTTCTCATTGTCCTATAATTTAGAAATTCTTTCACCACATCGAAACATATCTTAAGAGCTCTACAGTAGCAGTCCTCACCTTCTTACGATCCTCATACAAATAATAATTAAAAACACCCTCAACCTTCTCCTCTCAATCTAAATTATCATTTGCATTCCTAAAACCATTGAAGCTTGGAATCTAAAACTTTACATAGTGAATAGCTTAAGGTACTCAAACTCGTTATTCTTCCTCATTATACTCTTCTTCTTCTTCATCATCCATATCACTAAAATCAATCCTTCTTCACACTCATCCCCTTACTCCTCCATCTCTAACTTATCGACCTAGGATCTATCCTCTAATAGGTCAACTAGCTTATGGAGTGTTTTGTATGGCTTCAGTAGGTTGAAAAGATAATGCATGAATAACTTTGGTCAAGTTGGCTATGAGGTTAGCCACCTCATCAATCTGTTCATCTATACTTTTGGGGGTATTATGGGGTTGTCATCCATAGTGGACAACACCACTATTATTGTCTTCAATACTAGAATTAACACTAAGATCCATCACCTTCTTAATAAAACTCAATAAACAAACTTTGAATCTGAGATACAATAGAACTGTTCATCCAAGCTAAACAATACGTACACTTTTCCACTCAAATGTCCAATTAATCTATGAACACAATAACTATACCTATGAATAATAAACTCAACCAAAACTTGCTTTGTTTTTGTTCGGAAAAGGGAAAAATAGAGTATATAACCAAAACGGACTACTACTCCTTCTACTTACTCTATCACTTACAACTAACTTCTAGGAAAATATAACACACTACCACAATAATCACTACTCACAAGAAAGTTCAAGCATAACTTACTCAAATGAAACCTCTATTGGGATACCAAGATGATGTGGATTGAAGCCATGAACTACAAGATTAGCCATGAGGGTAAGTCTAAGCTAGCAAAAAGCTTAAAGAATGAAATGGGAATTATGCAAAAGTAAAAACAGTGAATAAGTAAACCTTTGAATAGCTCTAAGGATATGACATACTGGGAACCATTCAAGGACTCACTACACAACTTAATATGATGCATGGGATGGTTCAGTGAGGTTACTTATCACCTAGTCTTACTTTAGAGTTAGGAAAAGAGTGGAGTAAACAAGTTAACAAGAGCAATGTTTATAAAAAGAGTATATTCAATATCTAATGTATGGTAAGATTATGCGGCTACATTTTACTAGGTTATTTATACCCAAAATGTTAAGGTAACTTACCTAAAATGGAAAAGACAAAAAGGGTATTATCTAAAAGAAGTAATGTATAAGGAATAACAAAAGGGTATAAATGAGAATGTAAAGAAATTAGTAATTGGAGCAGTGAATCCTTTTACATAGGGGATTAGATACATGGCATTAGGGCATTGGAGGCACTTCTAGTAGAAACAGCAAGTTGTACGATCAAGTTGAGTACTTGTTGAGTAGGAGTGCTAAGTAAAGGGTGCTGAGCAAACCTAAAGTCCTCTTGAGAAGTTGTGTATGTAGATGAGTGTTGGGGTTCTTAGCACCAATACTTCTAAGCTAAAGGTTGGCTTGATTATGGCTGAGCAGATGTGTGAAAGATTGGACTATCGGTAGAGCATAGTTTGGGTTGACACTCGACTACTGTGTAGTTACTCGACTTGGCCTTAGGAGTTAGTAAGTAATGAGGATCAGCTTAGCCTTAGTAAGAGCTGGTAAGAATAGTAGGATCAACTTCATTAGCCCTTCAACTCCCCATGGTCAGGCTTTGGTGAAAGGTCCAGTAGCTTGATTCCCATCAATTTTAGTGTTAAAGCTTGGGTTTATTGTACTTTGCTATGGTAAGTCTTAGATATATTGATTTAACCTTTGAAAATTTTTAGAGAATTGATGGAGCCAAGGATTAGTTTGTTGGGTTTCTAAGGACATATCTTATGGTGATTAAGAAATTTTATTTTAGGGGTACATTTGAGTTGGGGTTTTTATTGATTCATATCAGCAATTGTCGTATTAATCTTGTTACAAAAGTTTTGATTGATGAATTAAGCATAGAAGCTATTACATACCCTCATCATTGTGAGCTTGTCTATAAAATGAAATAATTCTAATTGTGAAACAAGTGAGGATTGCTTTTTCAATTTTTGGTCAGTATAAAGATGAGATTTTGTTTGACATCACTAATATTGATGATTGTCATATATGATTAGAAACCTTAGGCAGTCTTATCTTATTGTGTTGCATAACCCCATAGAGAATACTATTTCACTAAGGAAGTTATGTTTTTGCTATTACCACTACCTCCAAAGGAAACTTAATGGAGTTTAAAAATCATTAAGTGGGTAGTCGAACTGTGGAGAGAATAGAAACAAATTAGTATGAAGAATGAGAACAGTAAGTTTATGATTCCAGATCTTTCATATCACCACGAGGCTAAAGAAGAGTCGATATGTAGAGCTTCTACAAGAAATTGTTGATGAGCACGATAATGAAAAAGAAGTAGGTGTTACAGAAGAGAGGCTAAAGAAGGTCAATAAAGAGCCTACTTGTGAAGATGATGAAGTTCTTGTCTAAAGTGTTAATGAAGAGAGTGTAGAGTTAGTGAAAGGTGTGAACATAGAGCCATGTCAATAGTTTTATGTTATTAAGTTCTTCATGAACACTTGTATAGAAGAACTACCATTGCATATTATGAGTCAAACCTATGGTGACATCTACTTATAGTTGATGGAAGATTTTATGAAGCTCATAATGCTGGTGTACAAAGCTCATGATGAATAGAAAGAGCATGTGCATGTGGGATCAAATCATATTCACTTGAGTTATTCTATTTTGTTGCATCTTGGTTTTTACAGGTTGGTGTTTGATTTAAGAGGATGGTTATCTTAAGATTCTAATGGAATCTTTCCTTTGAGGGAAGGTATCAAGAGAACATCAACCTATATTATCAAAACCTAAAGCCGTATGCTTGGTATAAGAGTGGACGGATCAAAAGTATTTAAGGAATCATGGGTTACATAGTGTGTACAGTAGGAGGAATCATATACACGACACATTTGGCTAGAAAGATGAAAGAAAGACATGTGTTTGGTTTACAACTTCTACATAGCATAATTAGTGTTTCATAACCATATACATACTTTTCCATGCTACCATATATTTTAATTTATTTTATTTAAAGTCTCTCTTATTTACAATATTTCCAGTAGTTAGAGTTTGAAAGAATTAGCATATGAGGTCTTCTTCTCCTTTGTAATAAATAGCTGATTTTGTTATTAGTATTGTTATTTTCTATCTGTTTGTTATACCTTTTTTTTCTTTTTCGTATGAGTAGATTCAAAGAGATGGATTTCTCATGAATTATAATTCATGTTTTACAATTGGATTGTTCAATAAGTAATATCAAACAATCAAATTGTAGATTTTGTTGATTTTTATTCGTACGTGGTTACTGAAATAGAATTCAATTTCCTTAGTTCAATTATTAATCGATCCATTAATTAGTAATTGTCCATATCCTTTATGTCTTATTCTTCACTCCATTACATAAAGCATAGAAACCCTAAAAATATCTTCCTTTTATCCACAAAATCCTATAAATATTAGTTCTATAAACATGCTGCACAATGCTAATTTGTGCTTGGATTCAATTCTTAGTTTGAGTCACATCATGAAGCCTTGGATTGAAGTTGGCAAAGGAGGTTAGAGTTAAGAAACTAAGCATCTTCTTAGACTTAATACTAATAGTACATTAAGTTAAGGGTGAGTACAAAATAAAAGGGAAGGGGATGATCAAGTACTTAGAGTTGGTTGGATCCTTAACCATGAAGTTCACTTTGTAAACTATAACAAGAATCTATTGACTTAAGAACTTTGAAGCAGATGGTCTATCAAGATATGCATCTATGGGAATCCTAATGCTCGCAGACAAGAATAAACAAATTTTCATTCAATACCTACTTGAGAGGAGTACCAATCAATCACTCTAGTAAACTCTAACGGTATACATTGATTCTCTTGAATTGTGCTAGACTGACAAAATCATCTAGTTCTTTAAAGTGTACTACTGTATTAGTGGAATTGAAGGAAGCTCGTAAAATATAGTATAGGCTGATCACCTATACCATTAAATGGAGTCTTGTATCACTGTAGTCTCAACCTTCCCTTTCTTAATTGCCTTTAACATAAGAAGCTCGAAAATTCTTAGAAGAGTTAGACATAGGTGTATGTAGTAACTATGTCAAAGCTTAACCCCTATACGACTAAACTTTAAGAGTTGGATACTATTGGCCAACTATGAAGTAAGATATGAAGCATTTGGCACAACTCTACGTATAGTGTCAAAAGTATACACCTTGTCTTCTACCCATTAAGTAATGGCATTCACCTCCTCACCAGCCTATAACACTTTGAATAATAGGGCCTTAACATCCTTAACCCTTTCCTAAGGCTGAGGTAGGCAAGTAATATATTATAGTTGCCATAGATTACTTCACAAGTGGATAAAAGTAGAAATTGTAGCGAAGATCATTGAGAAGAGCATGGAGGCCTTCATTATAAACTCCATACTAGCTAGGTTTAGCATGTAGTACAAAGCCATCATGAATAATAGGTTACAGTTTGACAACCCAAAGTTCGGTACCATATCTTCTACTGAAAGTACCATATCAACATCTATTAGACCTTAGTGGCCCATCTGCAAACCAACACCCAAGTTGAGTCAACAAATAAGAGTATACTCAAAAGCCTCAAGAAGAGGGTAGACCATACCAAAGGAAAGTAGACTGATGAGCTCCCTGTTATCTTTTGGGTTTATTGAACTACCTATAGGATGACTATCAGAGAAACCCCCTTTTATTAAGACTTTGGCATTGAAGTTGTACTTTTAATAGAGCTTGAGCTTCATAATGTTCAAACTTAAGCTTTTGACCTAGCAGTCAACTAAATTGGCCTCTTTGCCGACCTTGATACCATTGAAGAAGTCTGAAATATAGCCAACTAATACATATCTGCTTACTAATAAAGGGAAACAAGATACTACAATAAGAAAGTCAAGTACAAGGCATTTGATCTTAGTGACCTCATATCCTAGAAGCTTAAAGCTACTAGTATACAGGAAGCTTAGGGTAAACTAACACCAAACTGGGAAGACCTAGTTAAGGTGGAGCGACACTTAGGGATTGGGGCAAGTGTCCGAGTATTTTTTACCCAATTTAGAGGAATTTTTTACCATGAAAAATTCTTAAAAAGTAGGAAATGGAAACATCACTAATTGTTTTATTAGGAAATGTCCAATTTTTAAATTTTCAAAGATGGAAATTTGTTAAATAAAAAAAATGAAAATCTAGTAACTCAACATGTGTATATTTTGCATCTGATTTTTGTTGGACAAAATTAGAAAACATTCTTTTGTTATTCCTTAATATAATCACTAAAAACATGCAAGGACATCTTTTGTTATAGGTGTGCACATTTATTTGCTATAAATTCATGTAAAAACATATTCAATTTTGTCAAAAAAATGGGAATAATCAAGATAATTTACAAAACTTTCCCTTGTCACAAAGATTTGATTTTTTGCTAAGATGGGTGTTTCTTAGGGAGGAATTCCAACCTAGCACTATAAATAGAGGTCTTTAACACTCATTCATTTAACTTCTAAGCATTGAAAATCACTAAATTACACAAAATTGATAGTTTCTCTTTCTAGGTGCTCATAATGTTAAGCCTATACTCTCTCTTCGATTCCCTTCATTTTAGAGCAAATCAAGCTGAGATAAAATAGTGAAATAATCTATATTCATCCTTGAACAAAGCCCAATGAGAGGATAGCTTCAATTTCATCATTGGATGGAGTAATTTAAATTTGAATGAAGAGTGATGATTTTTAGGGTTTATCCATAATTAACTTAAGGTTTTTATTGAAATTTCGGAAAATAGGCTCAAGTTTTCTAGAAATTGGCCTTGGGGGTTTCCTAGAATAGCCTCTCGAGAGTTAAGAGCCATCGACCTTACTCGAGAACTGGTTAGAAACCACTTGAACCAGTCGCCAACTCGTTGCTTACTACAGGTAAGTTCTTTAATCCTTTACTTAAATGCATGTGTTGTTTAAAAAAAGGTAAAAAATAAAAAAAAAGAAGAAAAATAGAAGTAATGAAAAAGATGTCTTTTTGATCTTGTGATGTTATCATTTTAGTTGAATGAGATTTTTTTCAATATTTAATAATGTGTTTATTATTGTTTCTTTTCTTAAAAATTCACAAATAAGGCTTCTTTTTAAGAAAAATAAAATTCCAAAAAAAAAATAAAAATTGTTGACATAATTTTGGGTTTAGTAAAATAAATGGCATGTTGTTAAGTATTAGCATGTCGGTATGAAACAATTGGCATGTTGAGTTTATTTTATATTTTAATAAATAATTTGATATACTTAGTGGTCTTAATAAATGATTGAGCTTACTTAGGAATGAATTATTGTGTTTAGCTTATAGTTACCTTATCATGTATGATTTTGGTGTGTAATGTTGGCATGCTAAATTTTCTATAATAAATAATCTTGTTGTCCTATTTTACTATGATTTCGTACATAGAAAGATTTTCATAGAAAAAATAATGAATTGGCTTTTTTCTAAATTTAGGGGTTTGATAGATTTTTCAAAAGTGGACTAAGATGCTATTTGAAAAATTAATAAAATGTATTGACTTAAAGTAATAAGAGTTTTCAACAAATAAAATTAGCTTACATAATAAAGTTTTTATAAATTGAGAACTATGTGGGCTCAATCCTACTTCACCGGATTTCTTTTATGGAAACCATCTATGTTTTAATAAGTCAGCCTTTCAACGTAAGTTTTTCGATTTCTATTTTACCAAATCTTTTTTTTCAAAGAAAACCCATAAGCTAGTAGCTAAAATTAGGGTCAATCGACCCATGGGCCCTAATTTCATATTTTTCCTAATCATGATAAGGCAATGACTCCATTTTTAAAGATTTATCCTTTAAAAAATTTTTCTTAGCCTTATTAAGAGATTTATGTTAAGCAAGCCAAACTTAATAAAACTTGGATTAGGAAAAGTAAGAAACCAAATTTTCAGTTCTATAGATTTAGCAACTCCATTAGGGACCATTTGTGGGCTATCCATAAGAGAAGTCTATTAATTAATTAATTAGGCCATTGGTTTTGTAAAAATAAAATAGTAATTAAGATTTTCCTTTTCATAGTTAGATCCTTTCTTAATTGAGCTTTTCTATTCTTTTCCTTTCACTTCTTATAGATATTTGTACCAACTCTAAGTGTTGCAGGGAGATCCAAAATTTGAAAAGGCCTAAGGGGTTTTTATGGGTAAATCATGAAATATGTGTTTAGATGTGATCGAACTTAGACTATTCTTAGAACCTAGGAAGGGAGCTATTGTGTAAGTCTTGAGTGATGTAATGTAACCACCGCTCGAGGTTGAGTTGGACAATCTTGCTCAAGTTATAAATGTGCAAGTGATCCAAATGAAGCTTTTTGAAACTTAGGCATTTTTAGAATACACCTAATTGTATTTATGTTCATAAACATGCAAATGGAAAATAGTGTCGCTTTTCGTAAATAAATTAAATTTGTAACTTCATTAATATCTAAACCATTTTTCCTTCTATAAAAATAAGTTGCAAGCTTATCAAGGGTCCTACCCATTTTATATTTCTTTTACGTATTAATAAAGGTACAACTCAAGTACATTGTCACATTATTATTCAATTGTAGGCCTACACCAATGTGCTTTCATTCATTGATTAATAGTAAGTCACTAGAAATAATTCATACCCATTATTTATAAATAATCAATCTTTTTAAACCCATCATCTCGTAAACTAGATACCGACTAATATTTTTCTTTTTCAATATTGTAAAATACTTGTAATTTTTAATTATTAACCTTATAGTCTACTGTCATTACTAAGTTATCCTTCTTATAATAAAATCTACCACCCTTGTAGAAGAATCTCTTGTCTACTAAGCCTGCTCCTTTCGTGATTGTCTTCAATCAACTTTTTCTACTCACCATTTATAAATCATCACCTATAAGTTCAGCTACATTTTGTAAATATCCTTATAATTAGTGTTTGTAATAAATTTGAAATCCAACATCTTTTGAAAATTTTTACTTTCCAAAGGATTAATACCCCTTTACAACTTACCATCTTAGGACTAGTTACAAGATACTACCCTCCCTTCCCTTAAATCACCTTATAAACATTACCTATCTTGAAATACCAAAAAGGAATTAAAAAAAATAACCAAAAAATTAAAATAACCAAAATGTTAAAAATAATTTAAGAGAAAAACCAAGAAACCTCCATCATTTCCCTAAGATCTGAATAATAATCTCCCTTCAATTTGTCAAATTAGGATACGACCATGTATTCATTCTTCACTAACGCTTTCAATTGTCATTTCTTCCCTCAAGTTGGCAAATTAATTCTATTAATCTTTTGATCTATGAATAACTTTTTGAAAATTAAAAAAAAAAGAATAAGGAAAAAAAAGGGAGTTATTATTTTGTCCTCAGGTTGTAAATAATACTTCCCCTTTAGGGTAAAAAAGTTGTAAATGTGCAATTGTAAATTTGTAGTTATTTGTAATCTATCCCCTAAATATTTGAAATTCTTAAAAAAAATTTGTTTTCCACTATGTTTAATCTATCACATTATAAATTTAGAAGCAACTTTTTATCACCTTTTCCATTAGTAAGACGCTTGTTTAATTGCTTAAAAAAAACTAAAAATAATAACAATAAGAAAAAAGGAACCTCTAAACTTTTTCCAAACTATAAATAATCCCATCTTATTGCCTTTGGTTGTCTTATAAATTGTTAGTCATGATCCAATGATTTTATAGGTATAATTTCATTTTCACTAAATCTTGTTTTGTAAACAATTTTTCTATAATACGAAGTTTCTTGTAAATATTACAATAAAAAAAGACCAAATCAAAGAAAAAATTAAAAAAAAAGTACTTTTTTAGCATTTATCCTTTCCTTAGGTTGTAGCCATCTCCCCTTAATTTGTCAATAGCCTTAAAAACTAAAACCTTAGGAAAAAAAAATGAGGACACCAAAAAAATAACAAAGAACTTTGATTCCTTCTTTAAACTTTTCTCTAGGTTGTCAATAGTTATCACTTTACCAATTTTTACTCATTTGTTCAATCATGTTGATTTAATTGTCATGTTAACTAGTTCACCTTCTTTAAGATTTGTAATTTAAAAATAGCTATGACTTTTGCTAGAGTATTAACTAGCTCCCAAAGTGCTATCACTCTTTCATAAACATTTTTTGGACTTTAAGCTAGCTAATGGGGCGCTTTCCCTTCTCTAATCATCTTTAAAAGTTTTAAGCCGGCTCATAGGATATTTTTCTTCATTTAGTCATTTTTTTGAAGATTTTATGCTAGCCCATAGGGCACTATCCCTCCTCTGTCTTACTTAGCTCATAGAGTGCTACATCATTTTACATTTCTTTCAAAGTTTTAAGCCAACCCATAGGGCACTTTCCCTTATGGGTCTTAGCTAACTCATAGAGTGTTACTGCATATTACATTTTCTTTAGGGTTTTAAGCTAGTCTATAGGGTACTTTCCCTTCTTAGTTATCTTTTAAGGTCTTAGCTAACTTGTGAAGCGCCATCCCATCACACATTTCCTTTAAAGTTTTAAGCTAGCCTACATGGCGCTTTCCTATCTTTCATTTCCTTTGAGGTGCTTTCCCCTCTCTAATCACCTTTTTGAGTCTTAATCAAGCCATAAGGATGCTTTCTCATCTTCAATCATCTTTATATCTAAGCCATCATAAGAAGCATTTTCTCTTATTTAGTTATCTTTTATGGTTTCAAGTTAGACTACGGGATGCTATTCCTTCTTCAATCATCTTTTAAGGTTTTAAGCTAGGCTACTTCCCCTTCTTTAATAATCTTAACTAACTCATCGAGCACTATCCAGTCTTAAATTTCCTTTAGGGTATTAGAAAAATTAAAAGAAAAAAAGAAAATAGAGTTGTTACTAACTTGTAAGAGATCTTTATGGGTTTTAAAGATTGCTTTTTAAATAGATTGGCCTAACTTAAAGCTCGTACTCATTTCCTTTAAGTTATGAAGTTTGAAGTAGACCATGTTCCTTAAGGTCTGAATACCCTGGCTTATGAAACCACATGTGAAGGGATTGAGATCTAATGTTGGGGGCAAAAAAGGAAAGCCCACATAGAAAGGCTTGCCAAGAATAGCTCTCAAGAATAGTGAAGAAAAACCCAAATGTTGTTCCAAGCCCACTAAAAAGCCTAACCTCAATGAAATCTTAAACTTACTAAGGAAGATTCAAAACATAGCCTATCTACACCATGTCACCTTCATACCCACTCCAAGCAGAGGAAAAAACTCCCCACCCACTCTTAAATCTTAATATGAAACTTGCTCATCTACTTAGACCCTTATAAATACACCCAATCCACCTTACACAGACCAAAAAGAATCAAAATCCCATCTCCACTATTGCTTAAAGGGAGTACCCATCAAAACTTGAATCTCAAACTTAGGGCATAATCAGTCTAATAAAAGATGATAGGATCCTTCTCCACTAGGTGATGCGTCTCTTGGGTTGGACACATGGAGTGTACCACAATAAAACGAAAACCAAAGGAAATAAAGAAAAGCTAGCAAAGTTTAAGTAACTATCAACTGGATATAACACACAAATCAATCCTACTTGACTTACAATCCACTGGATATGACTTATTGGTCTAAATTGAAAGGTCCTTTACCACTAGTTTTTGCTAAAAGGAATAGATAAGAGTTAAAAGTATAATGAGAATATTAAGGTTGCCCAATGGGGAACTTTTGTAAATTATGATATTAAAGATTAATGTCTACATACAATTAAGTAAGGGTTTATATAACCATTCATTAGGATTACTTTACATGTATGAAAAGACAAAAGGGTATTTTTATAATTAGGTTACATATAAAAAGTAAAGGATCCTTCTGGAATATCGTACTAGAAGATACGTATCGTTTGTTGGCTAGACGTCAAGAATATGTCACAAAGTGGATAAAAAGAAGAAAGGAGAGTTTACAATTAGGGGCATGTTGAGTTAGGGTTAGACGTTAGTAGTCAGCATAGTCGACTTAAGGGTTCGTCTCAAACAGTCTTAGGCTATCTCTTCGAATACTCTGTTCTAGTATAGCAGTTCGGCATTGTCACAAACTGAGGATAGCTTAGTCGTGGTAGACGCCGTATACCATACGAAGAACCTTTGATTGGTTACCCTTCTAATCATGAACTCTTTACATAATATATAAGGCTCTACAACTACTAGTTTCTCAAGAACATACAGATTCATATGATATCATCACACAAACATATTTATATAAAATTTGAACTACAAATCTTACAATGCATAGTAATTTAGTATATCTAACTCTATAATACTAGTAAAACATAAGTATATGAGTAAGAGTTTACATAAACTGTTTTCTCTCAATACACAAGACAGCTTGCTCTTAGCCAAGTCCCCAAGCTAACTTGTGGCATCCCTTAGCCAGCCTCTACAAACAAGTTATCCTACAACAAAAGTCTAAGGGGGTGTAAGCCTAAGCTTCGTCAGTAAAACCTTCAGCTACACTACAGTTAAGTTATAAATACATTATATTCATGCATATGAATGAATGATCAAATAGAATGCCAAACAATACGTATAGTTAACTAATTCATATATGTAACTCAGATTTAATGCCTTTCGAAGTCAGGGTTAGAGTATATACGACATCAATCAGATCTAGGTATTATACTAGAACTTACTTTACTACGGAACCCCACATTCCGTACTTAAATCAAATAAGTCTTTTATTTTCATAAAAACCAAATTCTAGTATAATCGTTAATAAGCCCCCATAGTCTACACTCACCCCTAAAAGGAGGCCTTTAGACTCGACCCTTAGCCATGTGGTTGGCACCTCTAACGCTTAAGGTTCCCGCAGGCTAAGGTAAGGTCATTTTGTATGAGTGTGCCATATAGAACCAATAAATTGATAATAACAACTCCCGAATGGCCTCTCTTTACCTTCGTGTGATGTGACGGCCATAATTGTGTCTATGCAATGCATGTTCTAGTTTCTTTTTATAAGCTGAGTATAATTAAGTCTAAATTATGCCGTGACCATTCAATAGTACACACAATCATTTCTATAATACCATGCAATAAACAAAGTATTATCTGTACTTAAGGTAAGTTCACAACTCAACACATAATAATATACACAAGCATTTCCCGACCCCACACAGTTTTTAATTAACAATAACATTTTAGTTCACTATCTATAATCACATACATACATGGAATCATAAGGTAAATACTCACTCGGCTATGACAACTCGCTCTAGTTGTAGTAATCAATCGGGAGATCCTCGCTTACCTTGGGATCACTTGATCATTACGATATAATAACGCTAATAAGTAATTGAATTAAATAATAATTCTAAATATTTATTTACCTAATTCTACTTAGATTACTATCAACTTTTATCTGGTTAGACTTTATTATTAATCGTATGTAACTTTTTCATTCTATTTCTGATATTTATGAATTTATAGTTGTTTTTCATTGTTTTCGGACGTATGTTCACATGGTGATGTTCGTTTTGGACGTTAAAACCCGTGTTTTACGATATGGACTAAATTTATAGAAATTTTAACTATAGAAACTTAATTATTCTTATTGCTTATATTTATATCCTTTGTTTATACTTAATGATTTAGTTAACTCTTAAATTCTTATACTTAGAGAATTTTACTTTGCTATCACTAATTCATGTACTTAATTAAGTGTAATCCAATTTAAGAAGTGTATTAGGGTTTAGTAATTTATGTACCTAATTAGTATGTACTTTTTTTATTTCTTATTCTATAAACTTATGCTTATATCATTGCTTACATCATCAATCGCTTGTGTCATCACTTGCTTATGTCATATTTTAATTACATCATTGCTTACCTCATCATTTAATTACATATGCCTTACCTTATGCTTATGTCATATCTAAATGTCTTATGTACACTTCACATAAACTACTATATACTTATATGTATACTAGTATACTTATACATATACTTATACTTATACCATATTTATACTTATACATATACTCATATACCTATATGATCATTATGTATTTTTGTACAAATTTCGTGTGCCAAAGTTTCCTCTTAAGAAAACCTTCCTAATTTTATTCTTTTCTGTCTTTAAGTGTATATTTAGTATGGTATAGGTATGTATAGTTAGGATTTGTCTTAATTTAGGTTATGTACATAGTAAATACTTATGTACAAAGATCTCCATACTTATATCCTTCTAGTATATCCTTATGTACATATACTTAAGGGCATATACACATGTATTTCTTTCCTCTTCATCATGATTCCTATCCTTTTACACATAAAGGTAGAAACTTTATGCCTTCTTTTGCGTTATCACACATAACGCATATCTACCTATCTAATCTACCTCATCACCTAACTAATAAGTAATATAAAACAATACATAATAACATAATCACATACCTTAATTTGTGTTTGAATTATGGAGATAAAGTTAGAAATTTTTGAAAGTGAAAGGGAAAGGGGGTGTTACGGCAATGGAGGTGGGGTTTTGCTTTGTTTCTTTTTGTTTTGTTTTGCTTTTAGAATGAAGAAGATGGTGGGGTCTAGAAGAAAATAAGTGGATAGCAATTAAGGTAGAGAAGAGAAACGAAAAGAAAAGAAAAGAAATCATGAGATGGATTAAATATTTTCTTATGCATTAGTGTCTTTTTGTTGACTTTTCTAATTGTTGACTTTAGTCAACATGTGTTGACTTAGTCAACCTTTTGACCTTGGTCAACATGTGTTGACTTGGTCAACATTCCATAAACATATGCCATTTTGTATACATAATGTAGTAATTAAAGGAAAAATTAAGAAAATGAAAGGAAATGAGGCATTTGATGAATTGATTAGTAAAAATAGATGATGAGATCTCACTATAGGTAGTTATATCTTATATACGTCATTTGATAAGCTACTTAGTATAACTAGTATGAAAAGCATTAATTAAGGTGTTAAGATTCACTACATTTAACCCAAGCTTCAACTATACCCTTAACTTTATGTAATACCATCTTAATCATATACTTAGAAGATAAATGTAATTTATGATTCATTATCTTAGTTTCTAAAGGATTACTTAAGGATTCTAAATATATATGCATGATTGAAAGTTATCTCTAATCTTTCACTAATGATTTGTTAAAGTATGAAGGTTATATTATCAATTAGGGTTTTAGGGTGTATTAGGATGAATTAATGCTCATATGTCTTTAAGGTTATCATTTGAGGGTTTTTATCACTTTTGAATGAAATCTTTAGTGTCTACATATATTTAGGGTAGAAAAGTTTCATATACGATTCATTAGTTCTTTTAGGGTTTTCACTTTCATTAGCCTTGTCAACTCCTAGATTATCTAACATACTTGAGTCTATTTCAAAAGCCAGATAAAAAATTTTAGGGGTTTACAGGCATGCCTGGTGTAGGTGATAACTCAATAGTTAAGTCAACAAAGGAAGGAAACATAGAGGTCAAGATAGGAATTCTCGTCTTAGGTGGGGATTTAGACTAGTATTCTTTGAGTGAGTCCCTAGAGTCCCAATAGGAATAAGGCTACTAAGCCTTTAACCTGCAGCCAGGCTCGAAGGTTAGCAAGATAAATCTTCCTATTCTAACCAACTCCTACCAAACTTAAGTTACTCCTTGTTGCTGATCAACTTTCTATGTTATACCGAGTGACTGCACTTCTTTCAGAAATTATGTACCAGCTAGAAGAATGCCCTAACAAATGTTAAACTTTCGCATACTAGCTTAGTCTTATTCAACCTAACCACTTATTCGGCATCATTACTTCTAAGACACCAAGGGTCCTATCTTATACGAATCCTTAGCCACTCCTATTCAGATAAGTCCACACTTACTTAGCATCCTTACTTGGCCACCTAGCAAGATCGTATTGTTTTGTTTGCATCTTCCAACAGTGTCCTTAATGCATCACTGCCATGTGTCCAAGTCCGCATGAAGAATTTGATATACTTATCATTATTGTTCTTAAATATTTATTTTTACCCTTTTAGATTCTTTGTACATTACTTCTTTGGGATAATACATTTTTTGTCTTTTCCATTTTTAGGTAGGTTGCCTTAATTTCTTAGGTATAAACACCCCTAGTACATGTAACCATAGGTCATCAGCTTATCATTAATACATTGGATATCTTCCCTTTGTAAACATTGTTTGCTTACTCTCATTTTACTTTTATGCTAACCCTTAGGTAAGGCTAGGTGATAAGTAACCTCACTAGATTAACTCATACGTCATATCAAGCTATGCCACAAGTCTTTGGAAGTCCATTGGTGTGTTATATCATTTGGAGTTATTCGTAGGTTTTTGCTTGCTTTCTCTCATTTATATTCTCTCTTACATTTCCCCAACATCATTTTTTAAGCTTTCGGTAAGCTTAGACCCATCCTTAAGACTAGCCTTGTCTGTTCCTAGCTAAGGTCCACACCATCTTAATATCAGAATGGAGGTTTTATTTGGATTGTAGTAGTTTGTTTTCGATGTTCCCTATTTATACTTTGTGTTTAAGCGTATGAAATGGAGCAATTTTCTATAATAATTTAGTTGTTCCTTGCTCACTCAACCAGTGCAACTTATGAGGCTTTTGGTATGCAACAATTGACAACTTCATTTTTAAGATAAGATCGATTGATGCTACATTAGTGCAACTTCCACTATCCACGAGAAGGGCACATACTTGATCATTCACCTTGCAGGTTATATGAAATAAATTTTCTCTCTACTCCTCCTCTCATGAGGGTTCCACATTCATAGTGCATTGGATAACCATGAGTAATTGGTTTAAGTACTCAGCAAATACGTCCTCCTTAATCAGCACTTTCTGAACATTTTCTTTTTTGGTAGAGACCTCTTCCTCCTCAGGTTCCTCATCCGTACTCTCTATTTCCAACTTCGGGATGTCTACCTTAATGACCATCGTCCTTCAGTTTAGGTACTAAGCAACCATATGTCTGAACCCTTGACACTTAAAGTACTTGATTTAGCTCATCTTCCTATCAGACCCTTACCCTTTCTGATAAGTTCTAGTTGACACTTCACCATTGGGTTGGCTTTTCTGCTCGGCTTTGACATTAACCCATTTTGTCAGCCTAGCACTAAACTGAGCTCGATGACTTTCCTATTAGGGTAGGCTAGCCAGCATTCTGGTCATTACTCGGCCCCTTCTTTGCCTATCTACTTGTTGGGCAATACGACAGCTTCATCATTGTATCAAATTGTTGGAGCTCAACAATATCCCGAATGTCTCCTCTTAATCTAATAACAAATCTTGAGACTGTTCTAGTTGGTGGTTCCTCCACTTCACAATGTATCACAAGCATTTGAAAGTCTTGAACATACTCATCAACAAATCAACCTCCTTGCTACAACTTTTGAAGCTGAGTGAATGTATCTTGGAGGTATGTTTCCAGCACGAATCTATTTCTGAGCACTTTCTTTATCTCGGGCCAAGTGTTAATTTCTCAGTACCCCTCTCGTCTTCTCACGGCTTGAAAATTCTTCCACCATACGGTAGCATACCTAGAGAATTTAACAGCAATAGTTCTTACTTTCTCATAATCCTCATACTAATAATAATCAAACACACACTCTACCTTCTCTTCCCACTCCAAATACTGATCAGCATTCCCAGATCCATTGAAACTTGGAATCCAAAGCTTCACATGGTCGGATGCTCTAGGATACGTACACGTTTCTCTTCAAAATATTGTACTTCCTCCTCATCAATCTCTCTCAGGTCTATGCTTCGCCTTACTCTTCCACCAACTCCTCTACCTCGAACTGGTCAAGCTAGGTTTTAATCTCTAATAGGTTGAGCAGCTTATGGAGTGTTTTGTGCGGCCTCAGTAGGTCGGTAAGACAATGTATGAATGGCTTGAGTCAAATCTACCAAGTGGTTAGCCATCTCATCAAGCCTCTAGTTAATGCTTCTAGGAGTTCCTTAAGACTAACGCTTATGGTGGATAACTCTACTATCATCACTAATACCAACATCCATATTTAAGTTTGTCCTTTTTCCTCAAATATTCAGAATTCAAACAAACACTTCAGAAAGTAAATAACTAATAACACAGTAGTCAAATGAACACATTAACTAACTCTATTTCACATATGTAAAACAAAGTACAATAGAGCTTTAAGAATTGGTACAGTTCACACAAAAACCTTCGCTCTGATACTAAGATGTTGTGAACCATGACCAAGAATAGACAAAGCCGGTCGTTGGATGGGTCTACGCTTGTAGAAAGCTTGAAAAGGGTTAATGGGGAAAGGTAAGAAAATGGGGGCAAAAATGACTAATGAAATAGTAAGCAAAAACCTACGAATAGCTCTCGAGGATATGACGCACTAGTGGAACTTCTGAGAACTTAAGGCACAATTTGATATGACGCATGAATTAGTTTAATGAGGCTACTCGCCACCTAACCTTAATTAAGGGAAAGGATAAGAGTGATGTCGAAAGTAAACAAATAGTATTTACGCAAGGAAGAAAGTACTCAAGTGTATTGAAGACAATTTAATGATTTACAGCTACAAGTAAAAGGGTATTTATACCCATAGGTTAGGGCAACTTGCCCTAAAGAGAAAAGAAAAAAAGAACATTTTCTAAAGAAGCAATTTACGAGATACAAAAGGGTAAAAATGAATATATAAGGAAAACAATCATTAGTGCTATAGATTCTACATATGATATTGTATAGTGGCAATACTGCATTGGCGAGATTGTTAGGAGATGCAAACAAAAAGTACGGACAGATGGACTTATCTGAGCAAGAATGGCTTAATCAATCCGGATTCTCTGTCTCTCATTTTCTCGGCAAGAATGATGTCGAGTGATTGGTTGACTCGATGCTAGAGAGCAATCATCAACTTAGCATGCTACAGAATAATGGGTGATCATATGGTACGGCATTAAAGGTGACTCAGCAAGGAGGTACTTGACCTCAATAGGGGTTGGTTGGAAGAGAAGGATTCGTTATGCTAGCCCCTCTAATCCTCGGGCTTAGTTGTGGATCAAAGGTCCGATAACTTGATTCTCGTTACAACAATATTAAATTAAAGTCAATAATGCAATTAGATTGCAAAATGAAATATCATAGTTTGAAGATAAAAGCAATTTTTTCATTAGAATTAGGGCTCAATAAAAAATGAATTATGAAAAACAAATTATGACATAAAATTAAAAGAAAATAAGTTAAGAGACATGAGGGACCTTATTACTTTACCCTCCACCAATTTTCCTTATGGGGATCTCTCTAAATAAAAAGCATAAGCCTCTATTAATTGAAAAATAAGAGATTTTTAATTCTTACATGTGATCCTATCTAGACAATATTTCTCTTCTAGACTTCACTCACTTGAGTAGCTTGGTTAATGTACTTTTTCGTTAAAGCTCCAAAACTTTATAAAATTACTTGAAAACTTATCAAAAGCTTTTAAAACACCTACAAATGAAATAATAACTTATTAAGCTCCAAATTACCAACAATTAACACAAATGAAAAATAAAACTATGCGAAGCTACTATAAAATATATATGCTATATGAGTGTTATCTAATTCCTCTATACTTAAGCCTTTGTTTATCCTTGAGCAAATCAATCAAAACTAGGACAAGAATATCAATTTCTCTTAAAAGTTGGGAAAAGTACATCCTCAATTAGAAGAATTTCATAATTTCCTCAAAAATCACTCTTTCTTATTTCATTAGTGATGCCCTTAGAACACTTAAATATTAACATTGATGGACTACTAAATTTCAATAGTCAATCTAAATAATTCAATGTTAGACTCATCACTTAAATAAAAGCTACACTAGAGATAAAAAAAAATATTAACAAACTAAGAAAAGTTATTAGAATTTCATCACTCTAACATAAGTGGAGAGCGATCTTCCATATGCTATTTTTGTTAAAAAACACTCAAGCTGGATGCATATTAGATCAAGTCATCCTCTGATTGTCTCCTTACTATGCATTTTCATTGAAGACTTCTTAGTTCAATTCAACACATTTACTAAGCATGACTATCTTGGTAACAGGAAAGAACCTTACTCTTCTATTGGACTAAGGCCCATCCATATTCACTTAGTGCTCTTGTTAGTGCAGGAAAGAACCTTTCTCTTTTGATGGACCATACTCAATCCTTGCCAATCGCAACCAACTTCCTTAGGTTAGTAGCGAAAAAACACCTTGCTCTTTAAATAAACTAAAGCCAATCCTTGCCAACTTGTATACCCTTTTATTTACTTTATTTCTTTCAACTCCAACTATTTCGATTTTTTTTTCTCAAGAAAATTTCAAAAGATAAATCTAATTTGTTCATCTAATCTAAACAATTTTAGGAAAAGAAAAATAAAATATTATCCTCTCGAATTAAGTTTAGAAATATACGTAACTAGTCCTTAACCTGTCACATCTTAGTATAGCATAAGATGCACCATCATACAGGAGTACCTATTAAACTTAAATCAACTTGTTTATTTATCAAAAGAAAACTTTTTTATATGATAATGGAGTTGCTACATCAGAGTTCAATTGGACATTTTAGTTACAACTTATATGTACAACCTAATATTTACATCAAATTATGAATAATCTTTTCCTTTTCTTTTTTATGTCATCTTCAAAATTGTAGGATTCTCGACTTAGTACAGTTTCCATCCAAAAGTCATTAACTCTGACTCATGCTCTCAATATATATCCCCCCTAGTATTGGGCACTTTACGATGCCGTTAACCTAAGGATAAAACATTTTATCCCCTTTAGCTATTGAAGTTAAGTGAGAGTAGATAACAAACAATACGATATTGGTAATATCACAACTAAAACATTTCAATCATAATCAATAGGTTCAGTTCCACACATACATTAGCTCAATCAGGCATTGATTGCAAGTAATGTTGCACACTAGGCTCATATACGTAGCATGTATCTGTATTGATATCCTATGTCCTTCTAATATCTTCATCCTGTTAGTTGACATAACTAAGCATCTAGATACAATGTCCAAGAACCTGGAGTAATAAAGAGCTACTTGGGAGTAGGACCCCTAAACAAATTGGACTACATACTATAGTATACTAAATAAAAAAGGCAATAAGGAACTGCCAAAGAGTAGGACTTCCAACTTTGTTTTACAAAATTGGACTGCACACTATAGTTTACCAAATCTGATTAGCAAAATAGTCAAGATGTTCGAGCAATGAGAGTCCATATGTTTCCAAAAACTGAGTTCACAAAGCCATGATTTTTTCTTGATCACTTGGAAGCCTTATTCTAAAAATTTTAACTTGTAGGTCTCTTTTTATGCCATGCCACACCATGATATGCAATAACAATTCAAGTATATCATTCAGCACAATCAGTCTTCAAGTTTTACTCAATCTAGTTATCTACTTCTAATTTTCGAACTCTCTTTAGCAGAAATCTAAAATCTCACTTAAGGTTCACTTAGGTGAACACTCGGAAGATTGAGTTAGCAATCTCTCAACTCTCCAAGTTAGTACAATCATTCGTAAGCATCAAATCAATACCTAACATAGTAACATAATAGTCTAATCAAGATATAGTTATCATCATTCAAAATCACCACATCAGTAGCATATTAGATTACTTAAGATATAGCCATATCCAATCAATACAGTATTAAATAGCACATAGTGTTATGAGTAGCAATATATCTACTCCAAGCATGAGTTAAATCCACTTACTTGGCTTTAATAGTAGCACAAAATCCTAAACTATGCAACGTATTCCTTCCTTACTTATCATACCTAAGAAATAAAATACACCCTTCAAATCAATTATGGGTCGAACCTAAACTCTTATAAGCTTTTGTTACCGCGATTTTAAACTTCAATTGATTGTATTTTATTCATTTCTTATCTGATTTCAATAAACTTTATATTGTTATGATTGTTATTTCAATTACTCTTACTGTATTTTAAGAAACAAAACTAATCATTATGGTTACAAGCCTAAAAATATCCTTTCTCATTACCAACTTGACCGTATGTTAGCGTAACTTTGTAGTTGACTCGAATAAGCTTTAGTCTTAAACTAAAAACCGTAAAAATTATACTTTACAAACTTGAAAAACATTTATTTTATACCTAAAATACTAATCTTGCACTATCTTATCAATTATCAAAATAGTATTATTCATTATTTTATGCATTGGGTCAATATATAAGCTTATGCAGAAAAATATGTGATAAATAGTATATGAGCTAAATTAATTTCATGAAAAATCCTATAGACTCACAAATATATAGTGTAATTCTTGACAATAAATTACACTGAACTAACTATTATCTATTTTTACGAAAATAACAATTTTAGCTCAAAATTACAAAAAAATTAGAGTAAATAAAAAAAATTTATGTGTAAGATAAAAATTAAGTGTTCCAAATATCATCATAAACCTCTAGAAGTCAGAATAGATAGGGCTCATAAATTGATTTTATCTTAAACTAATTAATTTATCAAAATAGCAAAATTTCCAAAATTACAATAAATATTAAACTTACTTATTTCCAAAAATTCTTATTACTAAAATGTTATACAAAAATTTTCATGCCAAAATAACATTATTTAATATTTAAAAATATTTATTAAAAATTCGTAGAAATAAAGCACGTTGTTAAGCAATTATCCTAAATCAATGTTATTTCAAGAAAATAAAATTATCACATGAAAATAAATGTAAAATAACCTTAGAAAACCAAATTTTATAATTTTCTAAACTAATTTGATATTTTTAGTAAATTAATGAAAATCAAGCACTAAAAGTTGACTCATAAGCACACAGTGCTTTAGCCACCCTCCGATTGCTACCCTATGTTGGCCCACTTTCTCTCTCTATGATAAGTTTAAGCCCTAAGTGGCTCCTTATCAAGTTGCTTGTAGCCTTAGGAGTCGTAATTCACCTTATTTTCTTTTATTTTTTTCTTAATTCTTTTCTATTTTTTCCTAATTTTACAAAATTATGTTTATGTGTTTCCAGGTTTCTAAAATATTGCAAATGGGGTTTGGAGTCCTATTTATAGAGTTTCAAACTTTTGCATATCAAAAAGTGAGTCAACTTATGTTATTTCCTCATTTTCCTACTTGTTGACTAGGTGCCATGTATCATTTCTTTATTAAGCTTGTGATGACTCATGTTTTCAAGTTATCCCCATGTTATCACATCATTTGGTGACTTATCTATTCATTTTTTAATTAATTTTCCATTATTTTATATTAATTTACGTTCTTTTGTATAATTTATTATTATTATATGTATATATTTAATACATATAATGCATATCACAAGTAAATATGTGTATATGATATACAATTCACTTCATTTATTATTTTTATAAGTTAAATAACTTATCTCTATTATTTCACTATATCTAAAAGCTTGAATTTTATGTTTTTGATATTTATTGGCTTTATTGATAAATTAACATTTTTATCAAATTTATCCTTCTATATAGCTTGTTTTGAGAAATTTCCTTTACTAAAATACTTTGTCTAACTATTCTAAATTCATTGTGAAGTTTAAAATAAAATGGATAACACAACTCGATGCTCTAAATTTAAACACTCGAATCCTAGGATTATCGTATAAGCTCGAAACCTTAAGGTATTATATATCCTATCAATATCTATCATAATCCTAAGTCTAAGTTTAAACATAAGTAATAGGGAACTCCAGCTCATAGGGATTTAACTACTTAAATTTAGTGAAGTGAATCGAGGTCATAAATCATTGGTAAATTTTAAAAAAAAATTTGCTTACTTGTATATATAGAGAGGGATGAAAATTTCCAAAGTAATTCTTAACAAAATTTAAAACAAATCTTAAGTGTGCAATATTTAATCAAAGGATACTCACAAATATTTATAATTTAGTATCTCCTATTCTTTCCTCCTATACTTAAATTGTACATTGTTTCCAATGTACACCTCCATGAAAGCACAATAAAATTAAAAAGGGAAAAGAAAAGTAAAAGATAACTAAGAGTTCCCTGATTTTCGATTGCATTAACATTGACAATTTTGCATCTAGATTCTAATCGTGTTATTCAAAGTTAAAGGTCCTTGAAACAAAAAAAGAAAACAAACTACAAAAGATAAAGAAGCTAACCAAATGAAAAATAACGAAATTACTACTTAATCTAACATTTCAACTATTATGTCCTATAAAGTTATCAAAAGATCTAAATGAGAGTACACCAAGCAATTAGAAATGAAAGTTAGTATTAAATTATTATATTCGTTTAACTAAAATAAAATAAAACTAAGCTTTTAGCAAAGTTAAATAATAAACTCAATTCCTCCTCATTATAGTCATCCTCCTCTTTGACTTCTCTAGAATCCTTTCCATCGGAATCCTAGATAGGTGGTAGTGGTGGTGGCAAAGGGACATGGTGGTGTTTCAAAAGTGCCTCCTCAATAGATCTAGTACACCCGACCTTATGCTCTAGCATCTTTTGCCTTTTAATCAACTTTCCCAGCATCTTTTTAAGTTTCCCCAACACCGAAGAGCTAGCTTGTTAGGATGATTTAAGGAGCATCATCTCTATCCTTTCAATAACTTAGCTTCTTAAAAAGAAAGCCATGTTAACTCCTAAGTTGACCAAGTATCACATAGCTAAGCTATGTAGAAAAAAATATCAATGAAATTGAAAACCTTTATAATATTATTCCTTCTTATCACACTTTTGGCTAAAATCTAATGTATAATTCTCAAAATTGGAGGCTTTAGACTTACCTCAATTGTACATTGATCTACTCATATTCAACCTTACCTAAACTTGTGCATTGCTTACCCCTATTAGCAATTTTGCTGCTAGATTGAGGAACTAAGCTAAGTGAACAAATTCTTCTATGAATATGCTAAGGGCTACAAGTATTCTATCAAATGGCACGTATACCGGTTATCCATTGACTTGGAATCTCATAATATTTTGGATTTTGATTTCCCCTTGATCAAATTCCGGGTTAATTGTGCTATGGACCCCCAATGTGAGCTCCTTATAAGTTAACTCAACAATAATTGGAAAACCTATCCTAACTTCCTAACTCTAAATATCCTCATACTGCAACATCATGCCTAACAATTGTCAAGTTATCCCAACTTACAATAGTAGTCTCCTTAGATCCTTTCTTACATAGTTTGCTACAAATTGTGACCAAGAATAGATAAGGCCGGTCACTGGATGGGTCCAAGCTTGTAAAAAGCTCGAAAAGGGTTAATGGGAAAAGGTATGAAAGGAGGTTGGGGGGGAATGATGAATGAAACAGCAAGCAAAAACTCATGAATAGCTCCAAAGGATATGATGCACCAATGGAACTTTTGAGAACTCACGGTAGAATTTGATATGATGCACGAATTAGTCCAATGAGGTTACTTGCTATCTAACCTAACTTAAGGGAAGGGATAAGAGTGATGCCGAGAATAAACAAATAGTATTTACGTAAGAAAGAAAGTACTCAAGTGTATTAAAGATACTCTGATGATTTACAACTACAAGTACAAGGGTATTTATACCAATATGTTAGGGCAACTTGTCCTCAAGGAAAAAGATAAAAAGTACATTTTCTAAAGAAGCAATGTACAAGATAAAAAAGGGTAAAAATAAATATACAAGGAAAACAATCATTGGTGCCACAAATTCTACATTTCATACTGTATACGTGGCGATGCTATATTGGCAAGGTTGTTAGGAGATGTGGATAAAAATGTATGGATAGATGGGCTTATCCGATTAGGGATAGCTTAGTTAGTCCGAATTCTCTGTCTCTCGTCTTCTTGACAAGGATGATGCCATGTGAATGGTCAGCTTAGTGCTAGAGAGTAATCATCAATTTGGCATACGATAGAATAATGGGCGGTCATACAGGATGGCATTAAAGGTGATTTAGTAAGGAAGTGCTCGGCCTCAGTAGGGTTTGGTTAGAATGGAAGGATTCGTCATGTCAGCCTCTCTAGTCCTTAGGCTCGTTTACAGGTCAAAGGTCCAATAGCCCGATTCTCATCATTCCCTTCAGGTTGTTTTCGATTTGGGATCAAATCCAAATAATGTTCACTCAGTTCTCCATCAAGGTGATATGGACTAAGATTGGCAATGTTGAAGGCATTAGAAACCCCATAGTCCTTAGGTAATTCCATCTTATAGGCCTTATCATTGATTTTCTAAAGGATTCTAAAAGGTCCTTTTGCTTTTATAGATAATTTGTTCTTCCTCTTATTCAGGTATCGTTCCTTGCTAAGGTGTAGCCATACCAAGTCTCCCGCCTGAAATTGTTTGCTCGACTTACCCCTAATATTTTCTTGTATTCTCCTGGCAACTTGTTCAATGTATTAAAAGGCCTTTTCATAGATGTGCTGAAGAGATTATACTTTAGCTAAGACGTCAAGGTCCTCTTATGTGAGTGCTGGTATAGGGGTAAAGTCGAGGGGCAACTCGAGATTGAATCCATAAACCACTTCAAAGAGAGTTTGCTTAGTAGTGTCATGTACGATTTGGTTATAAGTGAACTTGACCATTGGTAGGCAGACATCCCAATCATCCAAGTTCTTACCTACTGCAGCTAGGAGCAGTGAACCCAAAGCACGATTAACTATCTCTATTTGGCCATTAGTTTAGGGGTGACATGAGGTACTGAAGAGTAATTTGGTTCTCAACCAACACTATATGGTTCTCTAAAAATGGCTTAAGAACTTTAGGTCTTTATTGGAGACTACACTTCTCATACACTATGTATCCACATAACCTACTGTAACAAAAGAGAAGCAATAGTTGAAGTGTCATTAGTTTTGGTGTGGGGTATGAAGTATGTCATCTTACTGAACCGATCTACGACAACCATTATAGATTCTTTACTTTGGGCAGTTCATGATAGTTCGAGAACAAAGTCCATGCTCAATTCAGTCCACAGCCTTATCAGAATAGGTAAGGCCATTGCTTTCCTTTGTTCGGTTAAGCACTTGGCCTTTTTATACGTAGCACAGCTTTCAACAACTCAGTGCACATCTCTTTGTATTCTCGGCCAAAAGAATCGGCCATTCAATAGTTTACAGGTCCTCTTCTTCCTAAAGTGTCCGAAGAGTCCTTCGCTATGGGCTTCCCTGATTAATAATTCCCGTAGAGAACAAGTCGGTACACATAGTTTCTACTCTCAGGACTGGTAGCCATCTTCCACATAATATTCGTCTGTTGTCCTCTCATCCACGCATTGTGAAATTATTCAGCCGAAGTATGGATCCTTGAAGTACTATTCTTTGATACTCACAAACCCAAATAGCTTGGTCTGTAGTTCTAATAAAAGTGCATGTCTCCTCAAAAGAACATCTACAACTACATTACTCTTTCCCTGCTTATATTTAATTACAAAATTGAATCCCTAAAGGAATTCAACCCATCTTACTTGCTACTTCGACAACTTGGTCTAGCTTCGGAGGTACCTCAGCGATTCATGGTCAGTATATATGACAAATTCTCTTAATAGTAAATAATGTTGCCATACTTACATCGCTCGGATCAGTGCAAAAGTTCCTTATCATATACACAATAATTCAATTGGGGTCTTTAGAGCTTCTCACTATAAAAGGAAATTAGTCGGCCTTCCTGCGTTAAGATAGTGCCTATTCCAATGCTCGTTGCATTACATTTTAGCTCATAAGTTTTGTCGAAGTTAGGTAGTACTAACTCCGAGGTGATGGTCAACCTTTCTTTTACCTCTACGATGCTCCTCTCCTCCCTTTTTCCCCATCAGAAATTGGTGTTTTTCTTTGTTAGTTTAGTAAGTAGCGCAAAATGGGTGCTGAAATTCCTGATGAATCTTCTATAAAATGAAGGCAGTCCATGAAAACTTCTTACATCGGCACGAGTAGTAGGAGTTAGCCAATCGACAATTGCTTAGATCTTCTCATCAACGACTCGCAAGCCTCCTCCACTAACTACATAACCTAAGAATATCCCTTTCTCCTAGCAAAAATAACATTTCTTTAAATTATTGAAAAGTCTCTCGGCACAAAGGATATCTCAAACTACTCTAAGATGTTCACAGTGACTTGGCATGTCGGTACTATATACTAGGATGTTGACAAATTACACCACGACACACTTCCCAATGAGATGTGATGGGAATCAGCCTCTGACTATATCCAAGCTAAAGCAAACATGTTCGAAGCCAAGGCCTATCAAAGCTTGCCGAAGCTGAGCAGAAGCCAAAAGGATGAGAGGAAGGAAGAGAGGAAGGAAGGTAAACACTTGACATTAAGTCTATCGTTAGCCGAGGTGCCAAGATACCATAAGGCCGAGTACTCGATACCAAAGAACCACTTAGCATAACATCAAAAGACTCGTGACGACTGATTTCAGAATCATCAATTATGGGACGACCTTTCTTGTATCTCAGCCAAATACTGTAAGACTTTAGGGACTCCGTCCCAAACCCATACATCTAACTACCAACCTTATCCGGTTCAGTTACTACTCCTTACAGGATATGTCGAGTAACTACATACCGACTCCCCTTGAAAAATGTACAGTTTTGTATTCTTATACATGTTTTCCTTTATTTTATTTATAGGTCTAATTCTTTAGGATTTAAGGCCTTATATATTATTTACAGTTTTGCCACTAAGGTTTAGGACTTGCTATAACTAGCGACATCTGTAAACATCAGATACATACATGCATAGATATCAATATACAAAATTAGATAGAAAGTATATTCCTGTGTTTTGGAATCTTTCCCGTTCTAAGCAAAGCTACTCTTGAGCTAACATTTGCTGGATTATCGAGTATAAATTAAGCTCTTTAATCTCTCCTGTGTTCCTATCGATCTTGACCTTGTGATTGTAGTGAACCCCTTTATTTGAACTGGTTAGTAAGTTGTATTTAACCTCCATTTGAATCCCGAGCAACATTTAGTGTTTGTGAGTTGTATCAAACCCTATTTTTAGCTCAAACCCTTGACTATGTTTGTGTTTGTGTTTGTGTTTGTATCTTGGTGAATTATATCCATTCAAATTTACTGTTGAAACAAACCATATCAATTCCCGTCCGTCAAACCCATTTGACCCATTCTGACCTTATCTAGAGATCCACTACTATTTCTTCGATCTTTATCAAGATGTCTCAACACACGGTTCATAAGTCTCATGAAAGTGCTCAGGGCATTCGCCAAGCCGAACGGCATGACCATCCATTCATAAAGTTTATGTTGAGTCTTGAACACAGTCTTCCACTTGTCTCTTGGTCTCATGAAGATTTGATGGTAGCTATATTTAAGATCAATCTTACTGAAAATCTTGGCTCCACTCAATTCATCCAACATATCTTCTAGCCTCAAGATCGAATACCTGTATTTAATCGTGATTTTGTTCACAACTCAGCTGCCAATATACACTCGCCAGGTTCCATCCTTCTTCAGCACTAGAAATGCAAGCACAACACAAGGGTTGAGACTCTCTTTTACATAGCTTCTCTCTAGCAACTCATTAACCTGATGTTGGAGTTTAGAAGCCTGCTTGAGATTCATTTAATAAGCTAACTTATTCGACAGTACAATACTGAGTACTAAGTCAATGCAATGCTCTATGCCTCAAGTTGGGAGCAACCCCTTAGGTAATTGTTTTGGAAATAGGTCAACATATTCATCCAATATCTCCTTGATCTCTTAGAGTAACTCACCCCGTTACCTCATTTCCAATAGTCGCTTGACCAATAAGAGGGTCGACTCATTAGCATTGATGGCCACTTAAAGCTCAGTTCTACTCATCACCAGAACTTTCATCGATCCGCCAGCAAGTTTCGTGTGTAACCTATTGACTTCTCTCGGTAGCATTGGGTTTAGTCTAACCTCCTGGTCATCCTTCTCGAACATGTATGTGTTCCTATAGCTGTTGTGGATGACTTTCCTATCAAACAACCATGGCCTACCTAGCAACATATGGGAAGCACACATGGGTAGTATGTCGTAGAGGATCTAGTCAGAGTAGTTCCCAATAGTGATCAATAGCAGTATTTTCCGAGTGACATGTAATGTTCCTTTCTCACTCAAACAGTGCAACTTATACGGCTTCCAGTGCACAACAGTCAGCAGCTTCAATTTCGAGATAAAATTGGTTGATATTACATTAGTACAGCTTTCACTATCCATGCTGAGGGCGCACACCTGATCATTCACCTTGTAGGTTATATGAAACAAACTTTCTCTCTACTCCTCCTTTCATGAGGGTTCCACATTCATAAAGCATCGGACGACCATAAGTAATTCGTCCAAGTCCTCGACAAACATATCCTCCTTAATCAAATCTTTCTCGGCATTTTCGTTCTCGATAAGGACCTCCTCCTCCTCAGGTTCCTCATTCGTACTCTCTATTTCTATCTTCGGGATGTCTCCCTTAATGACCATCGTCCTTTGGTTCAGGCACTAAGCAGCCATATGTCCAAACCTTTGACACTTAAAGCACTTGATCTAATTCGTCTTCTTACTAAACCTTTACCTCTTCTCATATGTTCTAGTAAGCACTTCACCATCAAGTCAGCCTTTCCGCTCGACTCTAACATCAACCCTTCTACTCATCACATTGCTAAACTTAGCTCGATGACTTGCTTATCCGAGTCGGCTAGTCGGCATTGTAGTCGTTACTTGGCCCCTTCTTTGCCTCTTTACTCTTAGATAATCTCAACAACTTCATTCATTATGTCAAATCATTAGAGCTCCACAATATCTCAAATGTCTCCTCTTAATCCAATAACAAATCCTGAGACTATTCAAGCTGGTTTCTCCTCCACTTCTCTATGTATCATAAACATTTGAAAGTTTTAAACATACTCATCAACAATTCGGCCTCCTTACCTTAGCTCCTGAAGTCGAGTGAACGTATCTTGGAGGTATGATTTTAGCGTGAATATGTCTCTGAGCACTCACTTCATCTTAGGCTAAGTCTTAATCTCTCAGTACCCTTCTCATTTCTCATGGCTTGAAAATTCTTCTACTACATAGTGGCATACTCAAAGAATTTAATAACATTAGTTCTTACTTTCTCACAATCCTCATATTGATAATAATCAAACATATGCTCTACCTTCTCTTCCCACTCTTGATATTCATCGGCATTCCCAGATCCATTGAAACTTGGAATCCGAAGCTTCACATGGTCAGATGCTTTAGGGACTCCTACACGCTCCTCTTCAAAATAATATTCTTCCTCCTCATTAAGCTCTTTCAAGTCCATCCTTCACCATACTTGTCCGCCAACTCCTCTACCTTAAACTGGTCAAGCTGGGTTCTGACATGTGACAGGTTGAGCAGCTTATGGATTGTTTTGCATAACCTTAGTGGGTCGGCAAGATAGTATATGAATAGCCCGGGTCAGATCTACCAAGACATTAGCTACCTCATTGAGCCTCTCGTCAATGACTCTAGGAATTCCCTAAGATTAATGCCCTTGGTGGACAACTCCACTGTCATCACCAGTACCAACATTCATATTTGGATCTATAATTTTTCCTCACAGATTTAAAATTTTAACAAACACTCCAAAAAGTGAATAACTAATAATACAATAGTCAAATGAACATAGTAACTGACTCTGTTTCACACATGCAAAACAGAGTACAATAGAGCTTCAAGAATTACTACAATTCACATAAAAATCTCTGCTCTAATACCGAGATGTTGTGAACTGTGACCAAGAGTAAATATAGCCAGTCACTGGATGAGTTTAAGCTTGCAGAAAACTTGAAAAGGGTTAATAGGAAAAGATACAAAGGGGGGAGAGGTGGGGGGGGGGGGGGCAAAAATGATGAATGAAACGTTAATCAAAAACCTATGAACAACACTAGAGGATATGATGCACCAATGGAACTTCTAAGGACTTATGGCACAATTTGATATGATACACCAATTGGTCCAATGAGATTATTCGCTACCTAACCTTGCTTAAGGGAAAGGATAAGAGTGATTCCGAAAGTAAACAAACAATATTTATGCAAGGAAGAATGTACTCAAGTGTATTGAAGATAATTTGATGATTTATAGCTATAAGTAAAAGGGTATTTATACCTATACGTTAGGGCAACTTAGCCCAAAGGGAAAAGACAAAAAGGACATTTCCTAAAAAAGCAATGTATAAGATACAAAAGGGTAAAAATGAATATACAAAGAAAACAATCATTATAGTACAAATTCTATATATGATACTGTACACGTAACGATGCTATATTGGCGAGGTTATTAGGAGATGTGGACAAAAAAGTATAGACAGATAAGCTTATCTGAGTAGGAATGGCTTAGTAAGTTTAGATTCCCTATCTCTTATCTTTTCGATAAGAATGATGCCGAGTGATTGGTCAGCTTAGTGCTAGAAAGTAATTATCAACTTGGAATACCACAGATTAATGGGTGGTCATATGGCATGGCATTAAAGGTGACTTGGCAAGGAAGTACTCGACCTCGGTAGGGGTTGGTTGGAACAAAAGAATTCATCGTACTAACCCCTCTAGTCCTCAAGCTCGGCTGTAAGTCAGAGTTCTAGTAGCTTGTTTCCTATCATAGTTTACCATAGCGCTTCCTTTGCCATGCTTTGGTGAACCTAAGCATTGGGTCTCATGAAGCAATGATACTCATGCTATCCTTCTTAGCGTCTTGTTTAACTTGAGGCATGATCTAAAACAAGAAAATTAATGAGATCACACAATCATGTCTTTAAAAGGAGTTCAAGAGTCACGAAAAAAAAGGGATTGATGAGGAGAAAGTTGTGTTTGTCACAATCTAGATGATTAAAGAACTCAAACCATGCAATACTAATTTTTCTTCACTTCAGCCAATGTCGAATCATGAATTATCTTTCAATTATTAGGAACAAAATTTTTTTTATCTTAGTTCACAATCTCATAAAATCTAATTTAGAGCATGCTATGGGAATTCATGTTCCTACAATAGTAGTTTAAAGTACAATCTAGAAATCTAAGAGTGTTTCTTAAATTTAACATATAAATAATATGGATCCATCATAAATAGGCAAGAACAATGCAAAATAAATCCCCTCTTCATTCTAATCTCTAGCAAGAACTCTACATGTTCTTCCTCATCTCAACTTTAAGATTACACTTTTAGGAGAGATTTTTAACCAATAATCTAATAGCAAAAATTTTCATCATATAAACATTTAAGAATTGCTCCCAAAACTAAAGATCATCAGACATGCAAATCTCACACCCTTCCATTGAACCTTAACTAAATAATGTGATTTTTCCAAAAATAACAAGGGAAATAGAAAAACCAAGTAGAGATTAAGTTCTACATTCCATAGATTTGTTGATTTTGGAAGAAATTTTCATCAAAATTTCATAAGTAATTAGTTGTGTTATGAGAGTGTAGTATTCTAGAGAGAGAGAGTTAAATTTTAGAATGAATGGAGAAGAAAAGATCTGTGATTTTTGAATCACGGATTGACAATGAGTAAGAATACAAGCATGTTCATGGTTATGTTTCATATCCTAATGTGTGCGCTTACCATAAAGTGTGAACATGGGAAAGGATCATAGGTACCATCCATGTTTATCTTTGTTTGAAAAAAAAAAGAAAAAAAAAAATAAGGTGAGCAAACACATTGCAATAAATATGGAACTTCAAAAAGGTATAATGCAGGTTGCAACCTATTGAGAAACCATTGGAAGAACTCTAAGTCAAAACTAGTCGTGATATTCTTGGTCTCCTATTTCTTTCTTTTTATTCCTTTTCAATTCGGAAGGGATCATGGCAATAAACTTTGGTTGTGTTTCCCTTTAGTTCTTGATTCTAAAATTTATGAATTCCTTTGTTTCTACACCCAAAAACATTTGTTAAATAATAAAAAATGTGATAAATTAAGTTGCCAAAGATCAAATTTTAGTTGAAACTGGAGTTGTTGGATATATTAGTTGCTTTTAAATATGAAATTCTTTTGTAAATTCAAGAATCGACTAATTTGATGAGATTGAAAATTTTTTATGCAAGGAAACAAATGGACAACAACTAGCACTAAAAGGACTTTGACTCGACTAAAATAATGAAATTCAAAATGATGATTATATAAAGGAAATTCAAACAAAAAAGCAACTTAGCTTGCCTCCCTAGAAGTTTTATTATTTAACATCATTGGCTCGATGATTTCATCCTTCCTCCATTTTTTGTTCGGATCCCATAGGTTTAAGATTTGGTTCAATATTTCTTAGCAAGCTTCCTTATTGCATTTTTGTAACAATTTTAGCTAGCTGTCCCAACTAAATTTTCAAATTTCTAAGTAACGCCACTATAGTCTTGATCATAGCTTCTATGGTTTGAAATTGAGAATTTGAATGATAAATATACCTATTTAGCATCTATAGGTTGGGGTTCCTATTTTGAGCTTAGACATTCTTGTTTTGCTGCTGTTGTTGGCCTCCCTACAAGAAACTAAGGAGATTTCTCTAAGTTATATTATAAGTTTTACTAAAAGGATTATTTTGTGGTCAATTAGCAAGAAAATTGACCTCTTTTGTGTCAATTAATGTCTCATCTTGCACTACATTCACAAATTTCATTAGTCCTTCAATCTTCTTACATAGATTTTCAACCTACTAAGCTCTAAAAGTGGTAATAGAATCAAGTTCAAATTTTCCAACTACTTTCACCTTAGCTCTCACATTATCTCATTAAGAGTAATTCATGGCTATTCCTTCTATCAACTTTTAGGCCTCATCTAGTGTCATAACCTGCCTAGTTGTATAGTTGAGATCATTATAAGAGGTCTAAATTTGCATGCATAAAGGCAAACTGTGAAGTAGACAATGCTTAAGCAAATCCTTAAACCTTTCCTAAGTGTCATATAACATTTCTCCATCAATTTAGGCATATGATGATATGTAGTTCCTAAATTTGGCTATTCTAGTAAGTAGAAAGTATTTCCTTAGGAATTTCTCAACCAAATCTTCCTATATAGTGAATAATCCTCTAGGAAGCGAGTTTAGCCATTGCTTAGGCTTACTTCTAAGTAAGAATGGAAATAACCTAAGCCTAATAGTATCATTTATGACTCCATTGATTTTGAAAGTATCATAGATTTCTAGAAAACTCAAGATGTGGTTATTCATATCTTCAACAACTAAGACATCAAATTGGATAAATTACTACACCATTTGAATCATGTTTAGCTAAATTTGGAAATTGGTTACCTAAACTACAGGTCCAATAATGCTCGGTTTAGCTCTAGTTGTTATTGGATGATTTTAGAGTAGGACTTTAATCCTACAAAAATACAAAAGACTAAATAGTATCAAGGCTAGTCTAATGTAACCACTCCAATGCCTAAGTAAGTGTTTGAAAGAGAAGTAAATGACTTAGTATGGAGTTAAGGGTCTTAAGAGAGTTCTTATAATGCTTTCTCTTCATATTAATTGGGAAACATCAGGAGTTTGAAACAACAATTAATCATTGGTCGTAGGTCACATGGAGATCTTGTAATTAAGCACGTGCCTAAAATATAAAAATAGTAAGTGGTTATGTAATGAGATCATACCACATCATAATTGTTAAGGCCACTAACCTACATTCAAACTGGACATATTAATAGGCTAAGCTCCAAGGCCCACCAAAAGGACTAAGTCTTATTCGACATTAGCTGAGAATAGAATAAATCGTCTTCTTGTCAGCCTAATGGCCGAGTAATATTTAAGGTGAAATCCAGCCATCAACACCAGTTGCTTTTCATCTACTGATAGTCGGTTTTCATTCATCTGACACTCATCTTTTCATCTGCTGAGAGGCCAAGTAATTAACTCTCTCGGCACTCACACTGGATAGATGATATGTAGCATTTATGTCGAGTATAAGAAGTGTTCCTAGTTTAAATTCAAGTCTATGACACAAATAGTTATCATAAGCACAGTTATATTGCATAACCACCTGCTATCTCTACATATTAGGAGAGATGTCAAGTCAAGAAGCTTCTACGTTTCTTAACATTTATCCTGATAACTACCATAGATACCACAACAATCTATAAATATTGGGAAAAAATACTGTAAGAGCTCTCTGACACTTCTTATTCACATACTTACTATACTAAAACACCTTACTAACTTAGGCATCAAAGTAGCTACATCGGACTGGCCCCGGTACTAAGCATTTCATTTTCTTTTGCAGGATATTTCCTCATCTCGAAATTCACCAACAACATTTGGCGCTATTTGTAGCAACTCTACACACGACCACATGGCTAGAATTAGGATGACTAGAAGTGCAGGTGTTAGTTCTTCCTCCCAACACCCTGAAGGGGGGAGTCGACATGCTAATGAGCAACGACTAGCTCAACTTGAGTAACTTTGTCTTGATTTAGCCAAAGAAAATTCTTAGTTAAATAAAAAACATGGACAAATCCTTAACCTTCTTCATAAAAGCATTCACCCGAATCAGGACAAAGAGCATGGCAATCATGATGCCAAAAGTACCGATGATTCCATTTATTCATCTGAATTGCCAAAAAAGCAAGCTGAAGTTCAGTGAGACCTTCAGCTCCTACTTTCAAGAAGATTAATAAGGGCAAGCAACCGTAGTACGTGCATCATGTGGGACCTTTGCATGTCAATACCCTTGTTATAGCAACCAAATAGTTTCAAATCAAGAAAAGTCCTTTTGTCCCAGAGATTTTAGAAGAAGTAATACCTCAGCACATTAAGTTGCCCTAGCTTGAAACATATGATGGAAAGAAGGACCCTGAAGACCACTTGGAGTACTACCGTATACTAGTCAAGTTGCATGGTTTAAGCGATGCAGTTGCCAATCAAGCTTTTTCCTCAACCTTGAGGAATGCAACTAGCACATGGTTCAAACACCTGAAACTAATTACCATTTCATGTTTCAATGAACTAGCAGAAGTGTTCCTTTAATACTTCCTTGCTAGCAAACTTCCTATTAAGGACTCTTCAATTCTTAACACCATCAAACAAAAGTCCAATGAGTCAATCGGGGATTATTTGGCTAGATTTATGGTCAAAATGGTCTAAATCCTAGAACTGGATATAAGTGTAGCGCTCAACACCATAATCGATGGAGTCAAGCCCTATGGAGATTTTTTTAAGTCTCTCGCAAAGAGCAAGCCAAAAACTTTTGCTGAGTTTAAGGCTAAAGCTACCTCATGCATCCGACAGGAAGATAACATAAAGGCATGATGAGAGGTAGATCAGAGTTGAGGAGACGGAAAAAATGACAAGCGAAGAAGTAAGAAGGACAAACTCTACAAGGAAAACAACCACAATTTAGACATCAAGAAGAAGAGAGCGAGGATCCCGATATACTCATCCCAAACGCATATCAATCATCCAATCTCTAACATTTTGATAAAAGTATATGGGGAGAGAGGCATCCTCCAATGGCTGTAAAGAATGTAAGGGAATCCTTTAAAAAGAAATTTGAACAAGTACTGTGATTTCCACTATGACAAAGGTCATGATACAGATGAGTGTATTTAACTCAAGAATGCAATTGAAGATGCAATACAACATGGGTACCTACGAAAATTTCTAGCACATAATGCCCAAAGAATAGAAAGACAGTCTCAGAGGAGCTAAGAGGATGATACTCGGCTAGCAATGGCCATAAGAGATGCAAGGGATGTCAATCCCACCAAAGCACCTAATAGAGTAATTAATACTATTGTCGACGAACCCAATATAGGCCAGTCGAGCTCGATTAACGCCAAAAATTATGTATGTAACATTCAAGGCAAAATAGTCAGGATCAACAATATAATTTCTTTTAGATAGGAAGATTTCGAAGAGATCCAAAGGCTACATGATGATGCACTTGTTATTAGTGCAAGGGTTACGAACTTCGAAGTCAAGAAAATTCTTACTAACATAAGAAGTTCGGTTAACATCATTTTTCAGCATGCATTTGATCAAATGAGGCCTAAGATCAAAGCACAGCTACAGTCTTACAAGTATGATCTTTATGCCTTCAATAGTCAACCCGTCCAAGTAGCCGGAGTTATGTCTTTATCAATACAAATTGGTGATGATGAGTATGTTATAGAGAACAAAGTGGACTTTCTCATCATCAAATTTTGGTCCCCTTACAATATGATAATGGGATAGCTAAGCCAACATCTATTCAACATTATCCCTTCAGCTGCACATCTCAAGGCCAAGGTCCTTACTCGCATAGGAGTTAGTGTGTACAGAGGGGATTAGCAATTGGCATGATCCTTATATATACGGGCCTTGAGACGAGATGAAGTATTTTAAGTTGAAACCTATACAGAAGGCAAGTTAGTCAGTATAGAGAATATTGAGAATGATACCAAGGAAATTCCTTTGGGAAATGATCTTAAGAAGACAACAAGAATAGGAAAACCTTATCAATAGATGTTCGGCAAAATTTGATTAACTTCTTACAAGCTAATGCTAACGTATTTGCATGGTCACCTTCAGACATGCCGGGTATTTTGAGAGAAGTTATGGTATATAAGCTCCAAATTGACACGAATGTAAAGGTGGTCCAATAGAAAAAGAGACATTTTTCACCAAAGAGACAAGTAGCAATAGAAGAAGAGGTCTAGAAATTATTGAAGGCAAGATTCATTTGAGAAGAGCCTTATCGGACTTGGATAGCAAATTGTGTACTAGTCAAGAAATCTAACGGCAAGTAGCAAATGTTTATAGACTTCATGGATCTCAATAAGGCCTATCCTAAGGATTGTTTCCTACTGCCAAAAATCAATCAGATAGTAGATGCAACCGTAGGACATGCATCACATTCTTATATGGATGCTTTCTCTAGTTATAATCAAATCAAGATGGACAAGGCAGATAAAGTCTACATATCTTTTGTTACCAATTTTGGAACGTACTATTATATAGTGATACGCTTTAGGTTGAAGAACGCTAATGCCACATACCAAAGATTACTAACGAAGATGTTCAAATCTCATATCCATAAGAATGTTGAAGTATATGTGGACGACGTGATTGTGAAGAGCATGAAAAAGGATCAGCATCTCACTGATCTGGAGGAAATGTTTGCCACATTGAGGAGATATAGCATGAAACTTAACTCACAAAAGTGCATCTTTGGCTTAACAGCAAGGAAATTTCTTGGGTATATGGTTACACAACGCGGCATTGAGGCCAATCTGAGAAAGATTGAAGCTATTAGGAATATGAAATCACCTCGTACAATCAAAGAGGTGCAGGAATTAATTGAGCGAATTGCTGCCCTCAATAGATTCATGTTAAGAAGTGCAGATAGGTACATAAAATTCTTTAAAATTTTAAAGAATCTAAAAGAGTTCAATTGGACCAACCATTGTGAAAGAGCTTTCAACGAGCTTAAGGAATTTCTTGTATTACCCTCAATACTCTCAATACCCATTCTTGGAGAAAATTTATACTTGTACCTTTCTATTAGTTCTCGAACCCTTTCTTCCATACTGATCCAAATAGACAGCAAGGAGCATCGACCCATTTATTATGTGAGTCATGTTCTATAGGGGCTAGAGCTTTGGTATGCAAAGATTGAAAAGTTTGTATTAGCAGTGGTTCTTTTTACGAGAAAGTTAAAGCCATATTTTGAAGCTCACTAGATCATTATCCTTACTGACCAGCCATTACAGCAAGCATTATAGCGGCCTAATTCCTCGAGAAGGATGATGAAATATGCCTTAGAGCTCAATGCCCACGGTGTATAGTATAAACCTAGAACAACACTAAAGGCCTAAGTACAAGTGGGTTTTATAGCCAAATCACTAGAGATGAAGATCCAATGGAGGGAGCTAAGAAACCTATCTGATTTCTTTATGTCAATGGTTCTTTAAGACGAGAAGGGAGTGGAGTAAGCCTAGTTCTTTAAGGCCCCCATAATGTCAAAGTTCATTACACTCTGAAATTCAAATTCCTAGCTAATAACAATGAAGCAAAGCACGAAGCTTTAATTGCTAGATTGAAACTAACAAAAGAAATTGGTGCCAAGAGACTCAAAGTGTTCTTTAATTCCCAACTGGTGGTAAATCAGGTCACTGGAAGTTACGCAATAAGAGAACAAGAGATGAGCAAGTACCTATTGGTGGCACGAACGCTCATAGAAGAATTCCTATCTTTCTCCATTCACAAAATCTCGAGAAGCAATAATATTGCTGCCGACAAGTTGTTAAAGTTGGCCAATATGGCTTTCACTGAGCTGAGTGAGAAACTTTTTGTTGAGTTTCTCTCACAAAAACATTTATCCACTCTCTCACAAAGCTGTGAGTTGGCTCCTTACCCGAGAGAAGAATCATAGATGGATTCCATAGTGAATTATCTAAAAGAAGGTACTCTCCTAGACGACAAAAAAGGGGTACGAAGATTGGTTTACCAGGCTATGAACTATATGCTGATTGATGGTCAGCTGTACAAGTGTGGCATATCTTTACCTTACCTTCGATGCCTTTCCCCAAAGGATGCTTAGAGGGTGTTATCTAAACTACATGGTGGCATATGCAATAATCATGTAAAGGCACAAACACTATACATTCAAGGATTGTAACTTGGCTATTATTAGCCAACTATGAGAGAAGATGCAAAGGACGTTGTCCGACAGTGTCCTTAATTCCTGAAGCATGAGTTGCTAAGTAATGCACTTGCAACTAAGTTATGTAGCCTAACCAACCCTTGGTCTTTTACCTAGTGGGTGCTAGATATTCTTAAACCCTTTTCGAAGTCTATCGCCCAGCAACAATTTGTCATTGTTATTGTGAACTACTTTACAAAATGGGTTGAAGCTAAGGCTATGTTAAAGATCACTGAATAGAAAGTGGAAGCTTTCATCTTTAATTCCATCATATCAAGATTCGAAGTTCCCTACATGATAATTACAGATAACAGTTCGTAGTTTGATAATAATAAGTTCTAGACATTTTATGAGGGGCACGACATTTGGCTCAACTATACGTCTATAGCACACCCTTAGAAAAATGGACAAGTCAAAGCTGTAAATAAGATCATACTGCACAACCTGAAACGGAAAGTAAATCAAGTTAAGGGGAAGTAGGCCAATGAACTACTAAATGTCCTATGGGGATACAGAACCACTTATAGAACCATAACGGGAGAGACACCATTTAAGTTAGCCTACGGCACTAAAGCCATGTTAGCGATTGAGTTGGACTTACTAAACCTATGGATGCATAATTTTGATATTTTGCTTAATCAACTTGGAATGACAATGAATCTAGATACTATTGAGGAAATTCAAGACATTGCAAGAGCTAGGGTCACGGTACACCAACATAAAGCAACAAGATACTGCAATTAGAAAATGAAGCATAAGGTTTTCTAACTTGGAGATCTGGTTTGCCGTAAGATGGAAGCAATTGGTGCATGAGCAAATCAGGGAAAGCTCGGCGAGAGTTGGGAAATCTCCTGTCAAGATCCGAGAAGTTGTTGGTGAGGGGGCTTATCGATTAGAAAGGTTGGATGGATCCAACATTCCTCGAGCTTAAAACACCAAGAATTTAAAATTTTATTTCATTTAATGTCAGATTATTTCTATAATTACTCATTTGGTAGGCGCCAACATGTTTATAAGATTTGTACTTATTTATGTCAATTATAATTGGAAGTCTGTGTTTTGGTTAAGATTGTTGAATTTACGAGTTATAGACTATACGACAAACAAAATGACCTAAGTTCTAGCCTAATGTAGTCAATGAACTATACAAATTAACCTTACTATCGAGTAATGCAGCTAATCCACGCCTCAAATTGTTAACGGATAGTATAAAATGAAGGACATATGAAATAAAACATGCCAGAAGATAGTTAGGCATGTGAATTAAAACGTGCTAAAAGATAGTAAGGCATATGAAATAAAACATGCCAGAAGATAGTTGGGCATGTAAAATAAAACATACCGAGAAACAAATAGCGTGTGAAATAAAACATGCTAAGTAACAACTAGCATGTGAAATAAAACATGTTAACGAACAAGTGTGTAAAGCAACATGTGCATACCATATATGCCGTGAAAGTGCCTAACATAAAATTAAACATATTAGAGATCCATTAACTATTTTTGCTCAACTATTTCAATTGACAATTACACGAGAATGTAATGTGACAATATAATAAGTCCTATGGCTTATCCCCAGATTCAGTAGAAGTGATTTTTAAATTAGTGGCTAGGGCTTCCTTAGCAAGTGGGGTTTTGGAGTAGGCAACTTCTTCGGCATGAGCTTCATTCTCACTTTGATTCATACTTGCCTCATCACCTTCATCTTTGTCAGCACTACTAACTTTGTCGTTGATGTCAACAAAGTCAAGACACGAGAGATCATAATCAAGATGAAGCTTCAAGACCTTTTCTCTTGCCGCTTGAACCCCCTCTAACAACTTCTTGCGTAGAAGCCTCTCGTATTGCTGACTAGGATTGACTATATTAAAAGCCTCTTCAATTGATGGTTCCCTCCTTACAGTCTCCTACAACTTGGCCACATGGCTCTGTAAGTTCGAGTTATTGGTCTCCAACTCCTTTATCTACATCCTAAGCTTATCTTCATCATCACCCATCATGCAAATAGTTCAGCTTAAGCCCCAACACTCTTCTGTCTTCTTCTGCAACTCTTCTTTTTGGCCTTCAGATTTTTTGTACTGTTCTTCTACTTTAGCCTTCAGGCTAAAGATTTCATCGGCGGTAAGGTTATGTGCCAATTTCTCGGTAGCAAGTTCTTCCTCAAGCTTTCTTACCTTCATCTCAACCCTAATCCTCGCATTTTTGGCAGTAGCAGTTTGGGCCTTCAATGCATTGTATGCATCCTTAACTTTCTACAGCAAATTCATTTAATACAATCAAGAATGATTGGGTATGACAGACACAACTGAAGATATTACCTTCTTTTCCTCTTTGTCGGCTTTGTCTAAAGCCATCAGAATGTGGCAACTTATCTGGAAAAGGAAATATGTTAATAACCTAAATGAATTCGATATTAAAAGCGATGTTTATGGATACTCATATCATATAATTTGGCTGCAATATGGCCATTATTGCAATTGCCAACCCTATCGATAACCTTCTTAGCAATATCTCTGTATTTCAAAAGAATAATTCCTTCCTTCAAAGCTAAAGATTTCATCCTGTCTCCTACTTTCCGACCTTATTATTGGGGACGAATTCGGCACTACTGATGCCGGGAGCTCTAGATTGTATTACCTCCTTTGCCTTTTCACCTAAGCCCCTAACTTTCTTGGTAGGTAGTTGGCCAATTAACTCCTTCCCCAGTCTTTTATCAACATTCGGCACCACCTCAATTGCCAGTGATGACCCTTCTACGGCAGTGACTATTTAATCTTCCTCGCTAAGATATGTCTCTCGATGTTCATCATTCCTCGACTTAATAGAAGTTTGAATAATCTTGACCAAAAGCTCCTTAGAACAAACCTCGGTCGGCAGTTTCTTCTCATTCTCCTTCTTCCTCTCAGTAGGATGAGAGGTCTTCTGTACAGCCATCTACTTTGCTGCTGGTTTCTTTACGACAACAGGCTGAGTAGTAGCTACTAAGGTGGTCACCCTCTTATTAGCTTTAGATTTTTTAGCATTAGCCTGAGCTAGTAGCTTTGGCAGATTCACTACTCCAACACCCATATCTGCGATACAAGTAAACCAATTAATATAAACATTGAAAAATATGAACCTACATTTTTCGTGCCAACCAAGGCTTAAAGGTTACTATTCTCCCCCTAAGTTTCAAGAACAACTTTCCTCGTAGCTATGCTCGATACGACGGTAACACATTAACGTACCTTCTTTTTCAGAAAATATTGGTTCTCCATTTTCATAATGTCGTATAATTCTCTTGGCGTCCTAGAAGAACATTTTTTTCTCCTTTTTTCTTGAATTTTCTTTGCTGTTGCTACATCATTCGTCATCAAATCTATATTTTTTATATGTATCAAGTTAGTCCATTAGGTCCAGAAGTCTAAGTCCTCGTCAAGCACTATTGACACAAACTTATCATGCCACTTGTGAATCCTAGATTCTAACCCATCCATAAACTTATACCCATGCCTCATAGCAACAAAGTACCACCCATCAGGTTGCCTTCGAATAGTGAAGAAATACCGAAATAGCTGAGGCATTGCCCTAACTTCAACTTCTTCGCAAACTATCTCAAAGGCTGCTAGAAGTTGGTATGTATTAGGTGAGAACATACTTGGCGCAACTTTGAAATAGTTGAAGAAGCCCTTAACAAATATTTCAAGTATATATGGAACTTGCGCTCCCTAGGGAAGCATACTCTCTTCCCATCTCTTAGCCTCTTCAAGTTCCATGTTCCGAGAAGATTTCTCCAGTATTGATTATATTTTGTGACGAGAACTCTATCGACAGAATTAGTAGTTCCATCAGGAGAATCGCAAAAATAAGCTATCGTGTTAAATAGATATCTTGCCGAGGATCTCCCTTCCTTATCCTCAAGATAATTATCCATCAAAAGCTCATTGACTTGAACAAGTTTATCCTACCTTACCTTCATACTATCAGCCGAACCGCCCGAAGAACAAGCCTCCTCACTCCTTATTTAGTAGGGGGGAAAAGTGGCTTCAGTCTTCGTTGCCTCGGAATCGGAAAGCACAAGTCGAAGGGCAACTTTACAAACAATACTTGAATGGTTATGTGAAATGATATAACATAAATCGAAGAATTTGAGTTGAACATGAGGAAACGAATAAAAGTTTATGATAAGACTAGAAAGGACAATTCTGATTGTGAATAGTAATTTATATAAGGAGGATTCATCTTTGTAACTGCAAATTTGCATTTAACAATAATGATACGCTGATGGGGTAATTGTGCAAATCGCTGACGTGTGTTTCTTGATAGAAATCTGATGATTGAAAACTTTCTAATAGTTATTAGGCCTGCTACAAAATGATGACCTAAGCAACAGATGTCATGCCCCCAATTTCTTAGTTTCTCAAATAAGCAAGAGTTAGAAATTGCGATCTTTCAGCTAGGATGTGATCCGTCCTACTTCCCTTATTACTCAGCATAAATCTAAAGAATCTATCCTCTATTTGGCCTCTAATATATATATATATGTAACTCCCTTTATCGAATACTAAAACACGGGAGTTAGGAGGCAAATGTTGATAGTCAGTTTTCATTCATCTGACACTCATTTTTTCATCTACTAAGAGCTCAGGTAATCGACTCTCTTGGCATTCGCAATGGATAGATGACATATAGCATTTATGCTAAATGTAAGAAGCGTTCTTGGTTTGAATTCAAGTCTATGGTGCGAACAGTTACCATAAACACTGTTATATTACATAACCGCATGCTATCTCTACATATTAAAGGAGATTTTAAGTCAAGAAGCTCCCTTGTGTCTTAATAGTTACCTTGACAACTACCTTAGACACTACAACCATCTATAAATACTGGAAAGAAACTCCATAAGACCTCTTTGACACTTCTTATTCACATACTTACTATACTAAATTACCTTACTAACATAGGCATCAAAGTGACCGCACCAAACTATCCCCATTACTAAGCATTTCATTTTCTGTTGTAAGATTTTTCCTCATCCCAAAATTCACCAACGACAATAGTCTTATTGGCATTGTCATTGTTCAAAGTCATGTCTTCTATTTCTTCACCTTATGAATTTCCCTCTTGTACTTCCTGATATTGAATTAATGGACCTTAGGATATCAACTCTACCATCTCACGCTCTTTCTTATGTAAAAGACAAGTAGTCATCTTAATTTCAAGAACAAATTCAATGAAATTTGCTCCGCTATTTTTTGGTCATCTTTCCTCTTCAAACTATGCAAGATGTTCTTATTAATGGCTTCTTGCCTATTGGTTTGAAGATGAGCCATTCATGTGTAATTTAGATGAATGTTGTGTTTCTCATAAAATTATCATTATCAAATTGTGGTCCATTATTAGTGATTAACATAAATGGAACCCTAAATCTTAATATAATAAGGTTGAAAAAAAAGCTTTGACCTTTTGTTCAATGATTCTAGGCACTACTTCGACCTCCACCCATCTTTTAAAATAATTTATGGTAGCCATGATGAATTGCCACTAGGCTATAAACCTTAGAAATGGTCCGAGTATGATTAATGCCCATTGGGCAAAGCACCGAGGACTAATGAGGCTGTGTAGTTTAGTAGAAGGCACGTAGCCTAATGCCTTATGTTTCTAGCATTGCAGACATTGCCAAATAAAGAATCTCGCATCTTCCTTCATAGTTAGCTAATAATAACCAAGTCACAATAAGTAGATATACAAGGTTTGACTATTCAAATGGTTGTTGCAAATACCGCTGTGTAATTCCAATAGTATTCGTTGTGCATCCTTCAATGGAAGGCAACTAAGGTAAGTTGGGAAATGGCTCATTTCTACAATTGATCGTCTACTAGCATATAATTTGTAACTCAATAAATTAACCTTCAAGCATCTTTTCTATCATCAGGAAGAACACTATCCTTCAAATACTCTATGATTAGGTCCATCTAAGACTTCTCCCTTGGGAAAGGAGCTAACTTGTAGCTTTGCACAATAGTTTGTATCTACTAGGGAGATAATCAATAAAGAGCTTATTATTTAAATCAGGGAATACCATACTAGCCAACTTTGACAACTTGTTAGTAGTAATGTTTTGGCTTCTCGGTATTTTCTCAATTGAAAAAGATTGAAACTCTTCTATAAGCGTTTATACTATCAACAAGTACTTGCTCATTACTTCTTCTTTTGCCAGATAGCTCCCTTTGACTTGATTCACCATGAGTTATGAGTTGAAAAAAACTTCAACTTTCTCAACACGAACTTCCTTCGCCAATTTGAGTCTAACTATTAAGGCTTTATACTCAACTTCATTGTTGTTGGCTAGAAACCTAAACTTCAAAGCATAATTAACTTTCACATTGTAGGGTCCTTGTAGAATGAGACTCATACCACATCCTTCTTTAGTAGAAGAAGCATCGACATATAGATTCTATATCAGCTTCTCTACCATCTTTATGATATCTTCTTTACTAATGAATTTAACCACAAAAGATGCCAACACTTGAGCTTTTAATGCCATTTTAGCTTTGGATTATACACCATCGGCACTTAGATTTAGAGCATACTTCATCATCCTCTTTGAGAAGTTTATTCGTCATAAAGCTTACTATAAATGCTTATTAGTAAGGACAAACATTTGATGTACCTCAATGTATGGCTTTAACTTTTTTTCTTAAGAGAACCACCGCCAATACAAATTTCTCAATTTCTGTATAACGATGTTCCTACCCTTGTAAAACATAGCTCACATAATAAGTTAACCAATGCTCTTTACCTTCTATTTGAACCAAGATAAAGGAAAGTGCTCAACTGCTAACTAACAGATATAGATATAAATTTTCTTCTAGAAGGGGCATCGAGAGTGTTGGTTGTGATGCAAGAAACTCCTTCAGCTAGCTGAATGCTCTTTCATGCTCATCCATTTACTTGAAATCTTTCAGATTCTTTAAGATTTTAAAGAATTTTGCACACCTGTTAGCACTTTTTGAAGGAAATTTGTTTAGGGCAACTATCTTGCCAATTAGCCCCTGAACTTCCTTGATTGTGCAAAGGGATTTCATGTTCTAAATGGCATCAATCTTCCTTAGGTTTGCTTCAATGCTACGCCAGGTGGCCATATAACCCAAAAAATTTCGTAAAGTAGCACCAAAAACACATTTTTGCAGATTCAACTTCATATTCTATCTCCTTAGAGTATTAAATGTCTCCTCAAGATCAACAAGATGCCAACTTTCTATCGTACATTTCACTATCATATCATTGACATATGCTTCGACGTTACGGTGAATTTAAGGCTTAAACAACTTAGTGACAAGCTATTAACAAGTCACACCGATGTTTTTTAGGTCAAAGGATATCACCGTGTAATAGTACGTCCTAAAGTTGGTGATAAATGACATGTGAGCCTCATATTCCTCATTCATTTTGATTTGATTATAGCTAGAAAATATATCCATAAAAGATAGTTAGGCATGTCCGATAGGTGAGTCAACCATTTAATCTATTCTTGGCAAGGGGAAGCAATCTTTGGAATAGGACTTATTCAAATCCGTGAAGTCTATGCACATACTTTACTCAATGTTAAACTTCTTGACTAGCATACAACTAGCTAGCCAAGTTAGACAAGGATCTTCCCTAAACAACCTTACCTTTTATAGCTTTTATACTTTTTCTTCTATGGTTACCTACCATTTAGGAGCAAAATGCCTTTTCCTTTGTTGAATCACCTTTGCATTAGGATCCATTTGAAATTTGTGTGCTATAATTTCTTTAGGGATGCCTACCATATCTAAGGGAGACCATGCAAAGACATCAGCATTATCCTGTAAAAGGTTTATCAAACTTTAACGAATGTCTACAAGCAAAGGTTTCCCTACCTTTGTCATCTTCTTAGGAAGATTTCCTAATAGAATTTCTTCTATCTCTTCCTTAGCATTTTCTATGCTAACTGATTTTGTTCTAGACATGTTTCAACTTAAAATATTTCTTCTCGACATAGGACCCTTATATGCAAAGATCTTACTAATTGTTGGTTGTCTTTACATACACTAACTCTAATGGGAGTAAGAAATTTAGCCTTTAGATGCTTAGTGGAAGGGGTCATACCAAATAAATGTTGACATGGCTGATGCATGATCATAATGGGGACCAACACTTAATAACAAGGAAATCTACCTTATCTTCTACAATGTGTTTGTCATCTCCAATCTGGATCAGGAGAGAAATTACTCATTGAAAGCATATAAGTCATAGTCATAAGATCTCAATTGCACTTTGATTTTCAGCCTCATCTAATCAAAAGCATGTTAAAAAATGATATTTACCAAGCTTCTAGTGTCAACAAGAATCTTTTTTATCTCAATGTTGACAATTCTTACACTTATTACGAGTACGTCATTGTGGGGCCTTTAAACACCTTTGAAATCGCCTTTCATAAAAGAAACTAAATTGTCAACCTTAACCTTCTTGCCCTACACATTACAAACATAATGAATGGCATTAATTGAACCTGACCAATAGTATTTATTAAACCATTCGATGCTTTACTACTACTTCCATCTCTTGCATCTATCCTAGCTTGAGAAGGCTGTGTGACATTCTTTTACTCATCACGTCTCATTTAGGTTAGTCACTCAATATTTTCAACATTGTATGCAAGAAACTTGCTCAAACACCGTTGTTAAATTGCATCCTCAATTGCATTCTTAAGTTACATACACTGGTCAGTATTATGGCCTCTATTACGATGAAAATCACAATATTTATTAGAATTCTATCTTGAAGGATTTCTTCTCATCCTTTTTGGCCATTGCAAAATGCCCCTTTGACTGTACACTTCCATCAATATGTCCACAATTAGACAATTTAGTAGCATAGGAATAGAATATTTTGGGATGCATGGCTACTTTTTCCCAACATTATATCCTTCGGAAAATAAGCCATCATTTGTTTTGAGCCAATCTTTTTCACTCTTCTTCTTATCACCATTCGAGTCTCCTCTACTCTAATCAGCCTCTTAGTAAGCTTTAATGTTGTCTTCTTAGTGGATGTAAGACATGGCCTTGGCTTTAAACTCAATAAAATTTTTCGGGTTATTCTTAGCCAGAGACTTGAAAAAGTCTCTGTAGGGTTTAACACCATCAATAATTGTATTGAGAGTAATGCGCATGTCTAACTCTAGGATGTAGACCATCTTGACCATGAACCTAGCCAAGTAGTCCCTAATAGATTAATTTGATTTTTGCTTTATGGTGTTAAAGATAGAAGAATCCTTAACCAAAAGCTTACTTGTAAGGAAGTGTCACAAGAACACTTTTTCCAAATCTTCAAAACACGAGATTGTATTTGGCTTCAGATGTCTGAACCATGTACTAGCTGCATTCCTCAATGTTGAGGGAAAAGTCTAGCAAGCCATGACATCACTTTAGTTGTATAGCTTAACTAAGGTGCGGCAATATTCTAGATAATCTTTATGGTCTCTTATTCCATCATAAGTCTCAAATTATTGTTTCTTGATGTGTTGTGGTATTACTTCATCCAAAATTTCAAGGACAAAAGGACTCTTCTTTATTTAGAATTGTTTACTCATCGTAGTAGGGGTGCTAACATGCGAGGTTCCTACATGGTGCACCTGATGTAGTTGTTTTCCTTTGTCTCATTTTTTAAAAGTAGGGGTCAAAGGTCTAAGTGTAACTTTAGCCTACTTTCTCGGTAATTCAAGAGAATACATTAAATCACCATTATTCTCGTATTATTATTGTGTGTTCTTGGCTTTAATTTAGGTAGACATTTCTATAGAGAAGGTTAAGGATATCATCTTGTTTTTTATTGAGTTTTCAATCTCTAATTTCTTTTGTTTTCTTCCTTTTCAATTCCGAAGGGATCATGGGCATAAACTTTGATTGTGTTTCCTTCTCCTAAATCTAAAATTTATGAATTCCTTTGTTTCTTTACTTGAAAAAACTCGTTGAACAATAAGAAATGTTATAAATTAAGTTGCTAAAGATCAAATTTCAATTGAAACAGGAGTTATTAGGGAGACTAATTGCTTTTAAAGATGAAATTCATTTGTAAATTCAAGAATTGAATAATTTAACGAGATCGAAAATTTTTCATGCAAGTATACAAATGAATAACAATTGGCCTTAAAAGGACTTTGACTCTATCGAAATAATGAAATTCAAAAAATTGATTATTTAAATGAAATTCAAACAAAAATAACTTAGGTTGCGTCCCTAAAAGTGCTATTATTCAGCATTGATAGCTTAATGATCTCATCCTTTTGCTCAAATCCCATAGGTTTGGGATTTGGTTCAATATTTCTTAGCAAGCTTCCTTATTGCCTTTTTGTAAGAGTCTGGCTAGCAATCCCAACAGAATTTTCAAATTTCTGGATGACTCCTCTATATTCCTAATCGTACAATCTGTAGTTTGAAATCGAGCATTTGAGCAATAAATATACCTACTCAGCATCTCCAGGTTAAGGTTCCTAATCTAAGCTTGGAAATTCTTGTTTTATTGCTGTTATTGGCCGCCCTTAAGAAATTAGGGTTATTTCTCCAACTTGGATTATAAGTATTAGTCAAAAGATTATTTTGTGGTCTATTGGTGAGAAAATTAACTTCTTTTGTGTCAATTGATGTCTCATCTTGCACTACAGTCACAAATTTCATTAATCCTTCAATCTTCTTACATAGATTTTCAACCTATTGAGCTATCAAAGTGGTAATCTAATCAACTTCAAATTTTCCAACTACTTTCACCTTAGCTCTCACATTATCTCACTAAGAGTAATTCACGGTTATGCCTTCCACTAACTTTTGGGCCTCATCTAGTGTATTAACACTTAAAGTGTCTCCAATTACAACATCGATCATTTGCCTAGTCATATAGTTGAGATCATTATAAAAGGTCTAAATTTGCATCCACAAAGGTAAACCATGATGTAGGCAATGCCTAAGCAAATCTTTAAACCTTTCTTAAGTGTTTTATAGCATTTTTCTAACAATTTAGGCATATGATCATATGCAGTTCCTAAATTTGGCTATTTTGGTAAGCGGAAAGTATTCCCGAGGAATTTTTCAACCAAATCTTCGCATGTAGTAATTAATCCTCTAGGAAGCAAGTTAAGCCACTGCTTAGGCTTACTTCTAAGTAAGAATGGAAATAACTTAAGCCTAATAGTATCATTTACAACTCTATTGATTTAGAAAATGTCACAGGAAGATGTGGTGGTTTAGATCTTCATCAATTAAGACATCTAATTAGATAAACTTCTACACCATCTAGATTATGTTCAACTAAATTTGAAAATTAGTTGCGTAAACAATAGGTCTGGGAATGCTAGGTTTAGCTCTAGTTGCTGTCAAATGATTTTAGGGTAAGACTTTGTTTCTGCAAAAATATAAAAGACTAAACGGTACTAGGGCTAGTCTAGTGTAGCCACTCCAATGCCTAAGTCAATAAGTGTTTGAGAAAGAAGTAAGTGACTTAATATGGTGCTAAGGGTTTTAAAAGAGTTCTAAAAATGTTTTCTCTTCATATTTACAACTAAACATTGGGTGTTTGAAATAATTGTTAATAAATGGTAGTAGGCTAAGTAAAGATCTTGTAATCAAGCATATGCCTAAAATATAGGAATAATGGGTAGTTATGTAATGAGATAGTGCCAAATCATAACTATTTGCACCACTTTCGTAAGTTCAAATCTAACACATTAACAGGTCAAGCTCTAAGGCCCATCAAGCGAACTAAACCTTAGTTGGCATTAGCTAGGAATAGAATTAGTCATCTTCTCGTCAGTCGAATGGCCAAGTAACATCTCAGGTGAAATTCAATCATCAACACTAGATGCTTTTGGCCTAACGTACTTTATCATAGTCTTGTTGGCATCATCATTGTTCAAAGCCATGTCTTCTATTTCTTCCTCTTCTAAATTTTCCTCTTTTACTTCCTAATATTGAGTTAATGAACCTTGGGATATCAACTCTACTACTTTGTAGTCTTTCTTGTATAAAAGACGAGTAGTCATCTTAATTTCAAGATCAAATTCAACAAGATCTATTTTGCTATTCTTGGTCATATACTGAAATAATTTAGAAGTTAGATGCAACAAATTAAAGAAAGTACCAAAAATAAGAAGGATGTATTAATTCTAAAACAAGTTAAAATAATTGGTAAAAAGGATTTTTCTTAGCCTCCTAGTTAGTTTCACTCTAATGGCTTCCAGGAAATGATGCTAAAAACTTCATTTAGGCTTTAGTGGTATAAGGGCTAATACTAACCCTAACCAAGTAGACTTAGCCAATTTAGTATAACGTAAAATTGAGTTTAAGTTGTTGATCCTACAGGGAACCACAAGATTAAAGAAACGCTAGATACTAACAATTTTTCCTAAAATTACCAATTATCTAACTTATCAAATTAATTAAGTAATTATATTCAAATAAAATGAAAGTAAACAAGATAAGAATAATAAAATAAACAAACAATCAAAATTAACCAAATTGTGGAGAACGTAATCCTTAATAAATCTATTATTTACTACCTAATTCTATCTAACTTTCAATCTCCATTACACCTTTAGACCATGGAGACTCTTAGTGTAAATTAATTAGACTTGGATCTCTTAGTTAATTTTTTTCTACAATAAAGTAACTCAAGATTGTATTAAGATCTTGAATCCCTCTAGTAGGTTGCCTTAATTTGAAGAAACTAATAAGCCAATCGTTAGTCAAATTAGTTACTTCTAATTGCATCAATCCATCTAACTATAGGATCTTGCTAACTCTATAGAAGATTCACACAATAATCCAATAGACAACAATATTGAGTTGTTGACAATATAAAACAATGTAATTAGGTCACAAAACGCAATATCATAAATTGAATATAAAAGTAATTATTACATTAGAATTAGGGTTCAATAAAAGATCTATTAAGAAAAATAAAATACGACATGAAATTAACAAAAAAATAAATAAATTAAGTGACATAGAAGACCACTACAACTTTGCCTTACACCAATTTTCCTCGATGGGTTCTATCTGAACAGTAAGCCTAAGCCTCTATTTATAGAACTTAGACTTAAGGTTAGAAAGAAAGTTTCAAAAAATTAGAGATTTTTAATTCATGGCATGTATACACCCTAAGATCATAGCTTTGATGTCTAGGCATGCTCTTCCCCTTCGTGTACAACGTTTATATTTTGATGAATTTCTTTGACAAGAGGTACATAGCCAAGGTACATGGCTATGGTCTTACATATGATCCTCTTTGGATACTACTTTTTATTTGGACTTCACTCACTTAAGTATCTCGGTTAATGCACTTCTTCATTAAAGCTTCAAAACTTCATAGAGTTGTTAAAAATTTATCAAAGGCTCCTAAAACAACTACAAATGAAATGAAAACCAATTAAACTCCAAATTATCAATAATAAACACAAATAATAGATGAAACTATGCAAAATTACCCTAAATATATATGATATACAAGTGTTATCAAGAATATCTGGTGCTACATTGATATTAACATAAATGTCAAGGGACATATGCTGTGGCTTAAGTAGTCGAAGCCTTCACTAAGTAAAATTTGGAATGGAATCAGTCAAGTTAACAACTTCTAAATAGCTCAATAGGGGGACCTTGGTTGTTAGCTCCAACGAGTAGTTGCTTATTATGTTGTAGTAGTCTAAAAGACATCAATCTATGGTCAAGAAGCTTAGACCTTGACTATCATAACTCGAAATCAAGGTGTACTAGATTGTTAGATAGATTTGTTGAGGTGTTAAATGAATTACTTAGCTCACTTTCGGCTAGGCACTCTATGATTGAGGTTAGGGTGTATGGCTTAGAATAAGTGGGAAAGAGGGAAAGGTTAGGTCCAAGCACCTACTTGAACTCCTCAACACTAAGATAGGAAGTAAGAATCCACTAGACTATGTTCTCCTAACCTCAAGCTCCAGTAATGGGTTCATTAGGGTGATTCCTATCACTTATTCTCACAGAAACTGACTTAACCATCAAAGTAACCATACTGAACAACCCCTAATGCCCACTAACTGTGTTCTTTCTTGCAAACACAGGCTTTCTTTCAAGGCCCAAGGTGAATAATCTTTACTATTGAAATTCAGATGACAATACCTTCATTTCCTATTGTCAAACAATAGTTAGCATTTGATATCAGCTAGTCAACTACTCTGATAATAGTATGCAAATTAGCATAATCTTAAACGTCATAAGAGTACAACATGTTCCATTGGCTCCTCTTGACAACAAAATGGACAATTGGGTAACTAATTAATTTTCTTCTTAAACATATTTAAAGTTGTAGGCTATTGCATTTGTATATGGTTGATAAAGATAAATTGTACCTATTATATAAATAGATTTTATATTACTTTTGTAAACATTTTGGTGTGACTTTAGTGTAATTTAGTACATTATTTGTTAATATTTTATTTTAGCACTTTATTACGCTATTTTGTATAATTTTATATTTTAATAGGTAAAATGTGCGAAATTAGAAAACATATACAAGATGATGAATTGCATACCAGATTTCAAGGAGGAGAAATTAGGTTGAGAGTTTTTTAAGAGAGCTATATGACTATGGTCCAACTAATATGGATTGTATACTTGCAATAAGTACATGTCGTATGCTTAAGGTAGATAGGCAATATACACGTACTGTGTTTAGTTTACAAAAGATGTGCACATCTTGTACACTTTATTTCCAAACCATGTATCTTTTATTTCTTCAAGAATTTAAGCAGTTATAAGAAAGATATACTTATAACTTGTCGGCCTACTCTTATATGGGACTCCTTATAATATGAATAGTAGGCCTCATAACATAATAAATAAGTAGAGAATACATTTAGGGTCCAATTGTTATTTTTCCTTCATTCATTAGTCTAGGGTTTTAAAAGAAGAGTTTTCTACTTTCTTTTCAAATTTCAACTTTGGAAATAGAAAGAGTGATATCATGACAACAAGTATTTTAACTTTGTCGAAATACATGTTTATTAGAATTGAGTTATGAGACCTTTTTCTAATCGCTTACTATGACTAGATGATTTGAATTAAAGAAGACATAATGTATGCTCTTTAGCTCAATTAAGGTTTATAAACTACAAAGGATTAATTTAGTTTATCTTTTGTCTAGTGATAACAAAGTTTAGTTGGTTAATCTTAGGTATTCACTTCGTGAGAAGAATTCCTAGAGCTTAATTGCTTTAAAAATAAACTTGTTAAAGATAATTGAGTTAGCATTAGCTAATATTCCTAATTATTTAGTTGCAATTGAATCTTTAAATATGTTGAATATCCTGATTTATTTATTTTGTTAATTTAGTTTTCTATAGAATTTAATGATTTCATAAACTTGTTATTTTATTTGATTAGATTTAAATGGGACTAATACTACAAAAAAAATTATAAAAACATAATAATATTTTACTTGAAACTAAAAATTTTCTTTTGTTGTAATATAGCTATTAAAAAAAATTTAGTTTATATTTATTGAAATGTATATGTATTGAACTTTTGATTATCATAATATATAAATTATATATATATATATATATATAGTTTAACATAAAGTTTATTCTATATGCTATTTTTATAAATAATATGAGCTATTAATAAACATTTGGAATTTTTTTAGTCATATGAATATTGACTTCGTCAACCTCCATTATGATATTAACACTTATTATTGTTAAATAAGTTCAATATCTTTTATATAAGATCATATGTTACACAAATATACTTCGTAAATTAAAAGACATGATTCAATTTGTAAACCAAATGAATCAAATAGAGATTTTTTATTTAGAAAAATTTCTAATTAAAGGGAAAACTAATTCAAACTAAGCCATGCTCACTCCTACTCATAACTTTAATAGATGGTAAGGTAGGAACAACTCAATAGAAATAGAAAGACTATAATTGGCACACCTCTCACTCGAGATCCTCTCTACAAGATCCAAAGACAAAGCAAAGATCCTAGAATTGTGATCTACTTTCCACGATTAGCTCACTTGCATTACCTATAAGTATCAAGTAAAAGCTGCAAGTAAAGGATCCTCACTCTCTCCCACTCACATACCTTATTCCCACTTAAACACTTCTCAAACATTACGAAATACTACACTAAAAACTCAACAGAGGAGTAAATTGAGTTTCTTTACTAATTTTTGCAATTAAACAATTTTCAATACAACTGACTATGTGCAAATGCTAAAATAATAAAAGAAAATTGAATAAATTGTGAAAATTAAAAGAGATAGAGATAAAGAGAAAGAGAATCAAACATGAATATAGCGTGAAGTTTGGATCATCCCCTAGTCTCTATAGATACACAATGCCTTAACATATTTGCTAGAGCTTGCACACAATCTTAAATACACAAGTTTCATAGTCACAATAATTCTCAACTCAAGTATAATACATTCTCACAAAGTATTTACAAATATAAATTACTAAGCACCGTACTAGAGTTGACAAGAGATTTAGCAAATTAAGTATAGAAGACAATTGGAATGAAGGACAAGTGAACAAAAGGAGTAATGATAGATTTTCAACTCAATTAATTGTCCTTTAACTACCTGACAACTTGTATTTATAGCCTCCTAGGAAGACCAACCATTGATCTACCTCTCTTTGTATTTAAAGCTTTATAATGATTATTTTTTGTAAGGACCAATTCAATGATTCAAGGGGCACCAATCGGACGATTCATTAAAATTGGTTCACTAGCCAAACAGTCTTTAAACCACCGGTTGCATGATTCAACATACACTTCTAACCTCAGTAGGCTTGTTGCAACCACTTAGATAGTTCTCAGACTACTAGTTGACTAGTTCACAATAGAACAACAATATGCCATTTTTCAAGCACCAAAGTATTTCTAGCCATTTTAGCACTTCAGCATGTTATACTTAATCTCTAAATATCATGGCAATACAAATAACAACAGCATGATTCAAACTTTTCTGGATTAATCATGTATTTTTGTAAATTGCTATGATTAATATTAATCATGATTAATTTAACTTGGTTACTATAGTCTTGTTCTCATCAAAATCACATGGGAGCACATTATTTTAACAAATTCTACTAAGCTATGTCATTATGTATTGGAGTGCATTGAAACTGCCTTTAGTGCCCCTTTGAAAGCTTAAGTTTATTCTTCTATGTAGGTTGCCTCCAAACTCAACAACACTCCCAAAGTTTAACATCGACAGTTTGCTTTGGTTTGAGATCCATTTATAGACTAGAAAAGAGTCAATTCAATATCCACATTAGCAATCTCTTGAGTGACGCAGTGTGCGTTGTATTCTAACTTCTACACCAGTAAGCTCTATTACTTCTACTGATCTGCTGTTGACAAGGTTAGTTCCCATCTTGATCTCTCGATAGACTACTCCCGGTTGCATCATCCCCTGCAAGAGATCCATCTGTATGCATCTTATGCCGCGTTATCGGTGGACGGCTCCATCTTCCTACTCGCAGGAATGTAGATGTTTTTTTTTCACGGTTACCTCCACTAACATCGGAAGCTTGTCTAGTTGTACTATTGACAGAGGAGCACGTTGGCATGCTACTATGAAATCAAATTCAACCTAAACGATCAATCTACTTATATTCTAGCTACCTTCACGTTTGGCTTGTAATCATGACTTCCATGAATTTTAAATTGTAGTGTCAAGGAAACTGATTCAATATGATCTTTCAATCAATACTTCGATGACCTCCTTCAAAGAAGATGATGATTTCCTCCGAATTTCCCAATTCTTAGAGGCATGCAGATTTGGGAAAGTTGTTTCCGAATTCGTTTAATCTCCATTCGATTGTAAGAGCAATGTTCCAACGAGTCAACATTAGAAAGCTAACATCTCGACACCAAGGTAACACCTCTTTTCTTGATTAAATCAAATGCTGGGAAAGCTTTATGAAAATCCATCCACATAAGCACAGAAACTTTTGTTGGTAATCTTTTGTTCCAGAAGCAAGAGAGATTGTAGAATATCTTGACGATGATGGATTGAGTCCCAAGAGCTATTGCTTGAAATTTTTCCATTTGATTCTAATTTCCAGATTGGTTCATGGGATTGCGTCCTATTTTCTGGTATTTCCTTATTTTCTCAATCAACTTTGCTGAAACCATATAAACAAAGTAATATGCTGATCTCCACATAAACACAAAAACTTTTGCTGGTAGTCCATTGTTTTTTATGCAAGAGAGATTGCAGGATAACTCCCGATGAAGAAAATTTGAACCCCAAGGACTACTACTTGAAAATTTGCCGTTTGATTCCATTTTCCTGATTGGTTTATCAGATTTAGTATTTTTCTCATTCTCTCGACCAACTTTGCTGAAACCATATAAATAAGTAAATATATAACTTGCTATTAAAATAACAAACCTTTTAAAACTATAAGAATGAGAAATCTTTTATAAATGATTCAATTTTTATTGGCATAATAATCTAATACTATTAATAAAGAGAATATTGTTTACTCGACTCGACCATCTATAAAATATGCATTTTATATTTTTTATTATGATTTAAATATTTTTTCCCCATCCATAACTTTTAAACTTTCCAATACATCCAAAATTTTCAATAGCTATATATTTTTTTCCCAATCCATAACTTTTAGGCTTCTCAGAATTTCCAATAACTGCCATATATTCAATTACATTTTCTGATAACTGTTGCCACCTCCTCATTTTTCTATCCAATGCATGCACCATTAGCTCCTCGACCTTTATCATTTTATTCCATGAGCTGCGTGATATGCACCATTAACATTTTTAGCATATGGTTGAAAACCAATTTTGGTACATGTCTACATCATCATTTTTATGTGGTAAATGTCTACATTATCAAAAAACAACTACTAGATTTATATGTTTAGTACTCTGTGTAGTAGATTAATTTATGTTTTATATGTTTTTCTTTTTTTTTTTTCTTTTTGTGCTAATTTACAAATTATTTGGGTGTTCAGATTAAGAACACCATCCTCAGGAAAATCAAATTACTTCTACCATCCCCACCCACCCACACCCTCTACCGCCCTTTCTTACGGATCTCTAATCGAAACAGGTAAAATTTCTTCTTCCTTTTTGCTTTTTTCTTTTCTCATTATGGCATAAACCTTAATTTAGTTGTTTTAAATTGCAAGATTGATTTTCAATTTGACCACATTATCGCATCCCCTTTGCAACTTCTACCTACTGCAAACAAAAAAGGTTATTTGGGTAACATGCCATTGTCGCAATTTATATCAGCAGATTAATATGAATTATCCTTTTATATTTCTTTTTCACAACCTCAGCCTTAAGATTTGAATACGTAGGAGTTTCATATACTGATAAGCTGCAACTGGGTAATTTAATCTTCTATCGGCACAACATGGTTTTTTATTATTCTTTTGAAGGTTTTCACAGTAATTGATATTAAAATGTTTAAATGAGGAATCAGGTGGAAGATCATCTATTTTGTTTTGAAAGTTGTATATTGTACTATAACGTAAAAGTATGTTATTGATAGGTTTTATTTATGAACGTATGTCGTGGATAATATGATGACATATTGACTCTCTACCTATGAATTTACTATAAATTGATGGGCCACTGTATTGTGTTGGAGGAAATGGAAATATGGAACTCGAGTTCAAGATATAGTTTTTGACTCATTGTTATCTTGAATTCAAATCCATGAGCTTTACTTAGAGCTTTTATCTATGAGTAATGCAAATAGGTTAGGGGCATTGGCTGGTTTAGTGCTTGCTATTGACTTACTGAAGTTTGACATAGGGTAAGAAGAAGCTTTTTAAGAGTAAGGGTTAATGTAGATTGTACCAAACCCCTTAAAGCAGATGCTTGGATAAATAGGAAGCATGGAGATAAATACTAGGTCCAGTTTCACTATGAGAGGCTATCGGATTTCTATTTTGGTTCATGTCTTAAAGCAATGCTTGTATGAGAGACAATCCTCTATGACCTATGGGCCTTTCTTAAGGGCATTCCCAATTTGAGACTTTACGGATAGTGTTGGCAGTGGTGGAGATAATGGTTTACATGGGTTGAATTTTTACTCCTACAAGAATGCCATGCAAGATGTTCCTAAGTTGAATCAACCATATAGGGATGATTATTGTGAGTCACAAACTTACTTAAACAATTCTACCACTTTACCTTACCAAGTTAGATCTTCTCTACTTAATGCTATGCAAATTGCAAAGAAGACTTACTCCTCCCCTTCCACTATACCTTTGCATGATACACTCGTGCTTTCGTTGAGTTCTAGACAAAATGTAGCCCCTACACTATGCCATTTTCTAACTCCTCACTACCTAGTTACCTTAACTCCATTATCCATCAATTGTACTTCTGACAATCTACCAAACTTATACATTCATTGCCAAACCTATCTTTGTAACTTTCACATGAGTTTGTGACTCCAAAAATAATTAGAATGTAAGGAAGTAGAGGATTCTATTCAAGGAACACCATTACTTTCTACTTTGGATGGTGAAATGTGTGGTGTGAAGGCTATAGACCCTCCCTAGTTAATTGTTGAACCATACAAAAATGAAGTTACATCTACAAGTTTGTTGCTTATAACCCAAAGTTCAAAAGATATGTTAGAGGTTAATGAGGAATAATAGAATTTGTCCTTAGTGTTTGACCACTTGCAACTGAAACGTGAGAGGGGAGCTACCTATCAAGAAGTGAAAAGGAGGATTAAGATGATAGAAGTTGATGTAAAGACCAAAAAGTCAATCACATGGAAGCATTCCTCAAGCATAAAGAAAAAACAAAAAGGTAAAGTATGATGGATTTTCAATTCAACTACATCATCTATGGATGAAAATTTACTACAACAACAGTTGAATATCTCACTCCCTTATATGAGTTCATTTGGTAGTAGCAGTGGTGGTTCACCTTCAAAAGCCACTAGGTTGCCATGATTTTTTTAGCATGGAATTGTTAAGGTTTTGGGGTCATCCTTGACAATTCAACACCTAAATGACCTAATTTAAAAGCATAACCCATCCATTATTTTTCTAAGTGAAACAAAGAATCAGAATACCATATTAGAAGTTTCTATAGACCCCATTTGGTTTGAGTAAAGGTATGGCTTTATGGTGGCCCATTGATTTCTCAATGCAGGTTTTGGAGTGCTACCAATGTTATGTTTTTCCTAGTTACAGATGTATTATCTAGAGGCATTTCTAAGGCAGTTGAGGCTAGCATTATCAAAGGAATCTATTTTAATCATCACTGTCCTATGCTAACCCATTTATTTTTAGCAAATGACTCATTATTTTTTGTAGAAGCTAATGAATGTAGTGTCATACATCTAAGTTATGTTTTCAATGCCTATTGTGAAGCCTCAAGTCAAGCTATCAATTTTGACAAGTCTACAATGTTTTTTAGTGCTACCTTTCCCAAATCTAAGAGAAGATCAATAGGGAGAATACTTTAGATACCTATATCTAAGAACTTAGGTAGATACTTAGGCTTAACAACCTTATGGGGATGGTTAAAAACGGAAACTTTGAATTTTAATAAGGCAAAGTGATAAAAAAGCTACAAGACTAGAAGTACTATCCATTGAATGAAGCAAGATGTAAGATTCTCATTAAGTTAGTAGTGTGTGCCATTCCGACTTATTCCATAGGTGTCTTTAAATTCCTAAAGAGGTGGTGTAGGTCAATTACTTCTATTATTACAAATTTCTCATAGGGTAGTCAAGATGGTAATAATAGATTGCATTGAACTTCTTATAACCACTTAACTAAGCAAAGAAGTTGGGTAGACTTAGTTTTCGAGACTTAGAGATATTCAACTTAGTCTCTTAGTCAAGCTGGCTTAGCAACTAAAATATCACCTACATTCCTTATGGGCTATAGTTTTGAGAGGGAGATACTATCCTAATTCTAAGTTTTGGTTTACTCGAAAGGGTAGAAGGGCTTCTTATCTTTAAAGTAGCATTCTTAAAGGAAGAAATGCCCTTCATTATGGTAAGTAGGTACAGGTAATAGGGTTTATGTTAGTCGAGATTGCCAGATCCTAAGACTACCTAAAGCAAGGCTTAATAGGGGGTCTAAGGCTCAACCAGACTTAATAGTGAATGTATTGATTGATTTTTAGACAAGTAGTGACTAGACAATATTCAAAATTTGATATTTGTAGATGCCTCATTTTTGTTCCCTCATAGTTTTAATTTCTGTTTTTAAAGGGTCCCTACTTAGAAAAAAATAAATATTGAAAAATGATAAAATAGATAAAAAATAGAAAGTTTTCAAAGAAAAAAAGAGTAATCAGAGTGAGTTGTTATCATTGTTTTAAATGGATTTAATAGAACTACGACTAAATAATTGTTGAAAAATGCATATCTAATACGATAACGTTAAATCCAATAAGATCAAGATTCATAAGATTTAAATCTAATTTAGATTTGTATCAGTTTAGATTTGATCCAAAAGATTCATTTTCGAGTTTTATAAATAAGGATCAAATCAAACCCATCAATTTTTTAATCCAACTTCTTCTCCACCTTTCAATGCACCATGAGCCATTGTTCAAATACACACACACGTAATCTGTAACCATGACAATGTAACTACACAAGTCCCAAACAGTAGAACCTAATTGCCACTGATCTCCCTTTCTTACACCAAACCAAATGCCTAAATACGACCACCCCTTAACTATACTTCACTACAGCAAGCCCCACTATCTCCCAATGCATCTCTCAAGCTCTCACACAAAACTGCAACTGCAACCATTAACCACCCTCTTCTCTCTTACTCACACATGATAACCCTTATCTTACCTTGATGCCAACACTACACAAAATCTACAAACAACTACTCATCCACTACAGCATGATTTGCGACCTTTTATTGTTGGCCTTGACTCAGAGCAAACCTATTCCCCAACCGTACTCCACCTTCACTCAACATGCATAACCTCTCTCTTGGCAATCCCCTATTAATTTCAACATCTTACAACACATAAACATGTACCAATAGTAGTCCACTAAAGATCCAATCAAGAGGAATAGTGAGTCTACACTTACTATCAACGAATAGCCTCCATGCGAGCCCCAACAACACTATACTACAATAGTAAACACAAACCCACACAATGATCTCTCTCACGCAAACACAATGCCATCATTCCATCACGACTATACCCATTCAGCCCTTCTCTCACACCACATCGCGGCATACACATAGACTACACTCCATACTCAACCCTTATGCTCAAATAGCAACAGCAGCAATAAGCACAACTAATTGGGTAGTAGTATACCATCCTCTTCTAATCCAATATCCACCAACCTATGTCTAGTTTGAACAAGTCCAATTGTTGCTTAGGTTTTAGTTATTTTTTTTATTTTTTATTTTTTACATTTTCTTTGTTTTGTCTATTTATCTTGTTATTTATTTGTTGAATGATTTGCTAGTACTTGACTTTAGAATATATAAAAGAAAAAAAGAGACAAAAATTTTATCTTAAAAAATTTCATTTTTCCTAATTTTTTTTTTAGTATTAGGTCTTTAGAATTTATCATTTAGAAAAATCGCTTTCCAAAAAATAAAAATTAATAAACTTGTTTTTTCTAAACTAAGGCTTTCCTTTTAGGATTTCAAAAAATAATAATAAAACTTCAAGTTAGGACTCATTTTTCTAGATATTTTTTAGTCAAAATAAATAAATAAATAGTGTAAACCCGATTAATTTTCAAAATTATAACAAACTAACATACTAAAGTTTTCGAAATGAACTACAAATGTCTAATCCTGACTAACGAATAGGTAGGTACTTACTCGTGAATACGTAGGCACCTCTTAGTCAATGTAAAATATATAAAAACTTAGGTTTTTTCATTTTTTTTTTAAATATTAAAAGAGGATAATTTTGAAAAAATAAGCTTAATTTTGAAAAATTGATAGTGATATCCATTAGGATTTAATAGATAGCCCCTAAATTAAAAAATCTCTAGCTTTTTCTTATCAATTTAAAATCAAAGACTGGTAGATAAATTATAGTCAATTCACCAAATTGATTATAATTTATCTTTTCTTCCAACCCTAGTTGAGCGGTAACTCCAAAATATTTTCAATTAAAAAAGAAAACTAAAATTTTCCATTTTCACTAGTTGATGATTAATATTAAATAAGTTAGGGTTTAATATTAGTCGAACAAATAGGAAATTAAAATAAGAAACCGAAAAAAATTAGGCTTGACAATATTATATAAAGAAGCGTAGGCTATTACGGACATACTGGTTCAAACACCTGAGGTAGATGATACTCTTATTTAGCCCTTTATTTGGCCTAGGTCCTTTAGCGTAAAGTCTACTTATCACTTCTTACATAGCAAACATCGAAATACATAATACTTAAGTGCCTCAACTTCCTATGTTGTTTAGCCATCTATTTGGAAATTAACGTAGATCATACCAACCTTATAAGAAATATGCCATTTTCTTTGCCATGTCTTATTAGGGATCTTGCCAACCTTTGGAAATTTGTTTCAACAACACACTTGTCACGAACTGAAGATGGCCTAGTTGTGGCAAACGGCGTATACTGTACGAAGAATCCCTGATTGGTTACCCTTCCAATCATAAACTCTTCACACAATATACAAGGCTCTATAGCCACTAGTTTCTCAAGAACATACAAATCCATATGATATAATCACACAAACATATTTATATAAACTTTAAACTACAACATTTATAATACACAATAATTTATTACATCTAAATCTATAATACTACTAAAACAAAAGTATATAAGTAAAAGTCTACATAATCTGTTCTCTCTCAATACACAGGATGGCTCACTCTTACCCAAGTCCGTAAGCTAACCTATGGAATCCCCCGGCTAGCTTCTATGAATAAGTTATCCTACAGCAAAAGTCTAAGGAGGTATAAGCTTAAGCTTAGTAAACAAAACCCTTAGCTATACCATAGGCGAGTTATAAATACATTATATTCATGCATATGAATTAATGATCAAATTAATTGCTGAACAATACATATAGTTAACTAGTCCATATACATAACTCAGATTTAACGTCCTCTGAAGTCACGGTTGAAGTATATACAGCACCAATCAAATCCCGGTATTATACTAGAACTTATTTTACTACGAAACTTCACGTTCCGTACTTAAATCAGATAAGTCTTTTATTTTCATAAAAACCAAGTTTTAATATAATTGTGGGTGGGCCCCTACAATTTGTACTCACTCCTAAATGGAGGCTTCTAGACTCCATCCTTAACCAGGCAGTTGGTGCCTCCACCACCTAGTATTCCCGCGGGCCAAGGTAAGGTCATTTTGTATAAGTACACCGTACAGAACCAATAAATTAATAATATCAACCCCTGAATGGCCTTTCTTTACCTCTGTGTGATGTAATGGTTGGAATTGTATCTATGCAATGCATATTAATGCATGCACTAGTTTCCTCTTATGAGCTAAGTATAATTAAGTCCAATTATGATATGACCATTCAATAGTACACACAATCATTTTCTATACTACCATGCAACACACAAAGTATTATCTGTACTTAAGGTAAATTCACAACTCAGCACATAATAACATACACAAGCATTTCCTAACCCTACACAATAGTCAATTAATAATAACATTTAGGTCCACTATCTACAATCATATATAAGCATAGAATCATAAGGTAAATACTCACTCGGCCATGACGACTCGCTCTAGTCGTAGTAATCAATCGGGAGATCCTCGCCCACCTCGAGATCACCTGATCATTACGATATAAAAACGTTAGTAAGTAATTGAATTAACTAGTAATTCTAAATATCTATTTACCTAGTTTTACTTATATTACTGTTAACTTTTATCCGGTTACACTATCACTAATTGAACGTAACTTTTTCATTCTATTTCTAATATTTATGAATTTATAGTCATTTTTTATCATTTTCAAATACACGTTCACACAACGATGTCCGTTTCGAACGTTAAGACCCATGTCTTACGATATGGACTAAATTCATGGAAATCTTAACTATTAAGCTTAACTATTCTTATTGCTTATAATTATATCTTATATTTGTGCTTAATGATTTGGTTAGCCCTTAGATTCTTATATTTAGAGAATCTTACCTTACTATTACTAATTCATGTCCTTAATTAAGTTTAATCCAATTTAGGAAGTGTATAAGGGTTTACTAATTTATGTACCTAATTCTTATGTACTCTTCTTATTTCTTATTTTATAAACTTATACTTATGTTATCGCTTACATCATCAATCACTTATGTTATCACTTATATCATCATTCGCTTATATCATGGCTTATGTCATCTTTTAATTGCATCATTGTTTATATCATCATTTAATTACATATGTCTTACCTCATACTTAAGTGTCTTATGTACACTTTACATAAACTAACTATATACTTATATCTTTACTATGCTTATATGTATACTAGTATACTTACACATATACTTATGTTTATACCGTATTTATACTTGTACATATACCTATATATACATACGGTCACATACATATTTTTATATAAATTTCGTATGCCAAAATTTCCTCTTAAGAAAGGTTCTCTAATTTCATTCTTTTTGAGTTTTAAGAGTGTATTTAGCATGGTATAGGTATGTATAGTTAGTATATGTCTTAGTTTAGGTTATGTACATAATGAATACTTATGTACAAAGGTCTTCATAATTGTATTTCTCTAGTATACCCTTATGTACATATTCTTAAAGACATATACACATGCATCTTCTTCCACTTTACAATGATTTCTACTCTTCTACACCTAAAGATTGGAACTTTAAGCCTTAATCAACATATATATACATAACACATAACTACTTAGCCTAACCTAACTCTTCATCTAACTAGTAAAGAATATGAAGCAAAACATAGTAACATAAGAACATACCTTAATTTGCTCTTGAATATGGATGCGAAGTTGAAAAGTAAAGAAGAGTGAAAGGGAAAGGGAAGATACGATTGGGAAAGGAGAAGAAGAAAGGGACATTGTTTTGTGTTCTTTTGTTTTTGAAAAGGAAAACAAGTGGGGTCTAGGAAGGGGAAAGAAGTAGATAGAAAAAAGAGGAAAAAGGGAGGGAAAAGCTAAAAGAAAAGAAAAGAAATCATGAGAAGGAAGGGATATTTTTTTAAGTGAAAGTGACATTTTGTTGACTTTTCTACATGTTAACTTTAGTCAACATGTGTTGACATAGTCAACCTTTTAACTTTGGTCAATATGTGTTGACTTGGTCAACTTTCCAAAAGTATATGCTATTTAGTATACATAATGTAGTAATTAAGGAAAATTAAGAGAAAAATTAAGGAAATGAGACATTTGGTAAATTAATTAGTAAAAATAGATGATAAGATCTTACTTTAAGTATTTATATCCTATATACATCATTTGGTAGGTAATTTAGTATAACTAATATGAAAAGTATCATTTAGGCATTAAAGTTTACTACATTTAACTTAAGCATCAACTACACCCCTAACTCTATGTAATACTATCCTAATTATATACATAGAAGATAAATATGATCTATGATATAATATCTTGGTTTCTAAAGGATTACTTAAGGATTCTAAATATATATGCATGATTGAAAGTTATCTCTAATCTTTCACTAATGATTTGGCAAAATATGAAAGTTATATTATTAATTAGGGTTTTAAGGTATATCATGATGAATTAGTGCTTATATGTTTTTAAGGTTATAGTTTTAGGGTTTTTATCATTTTCGAATAAAATCTTTAGTGTTTACATACATTTAAGGTAGAAAAATTTTATACGCGATTGACTAAGTATTTTAGGGTTTTCACTTTCATTAGCCTTATCAACTCCTACATTATCTAACATACTAGAGTTTACTTCAAAAGCTAGATCGAAAATTTTAGGGGTTTACAACATTTCATTAGAGCCCTTATGCCTTTTTTTTCCATGATGTTAAGACTTTAGAGCATGCTTTTCTAACCTATAAATGGATAGATTACGATTGGTTTGATACTGTAGAAATACATATAGATAAATAATAGCTTACCAATTATGCTGCCAAATGGTGGTTAAAATAGATACAAGGAGCCATTGATGCTTTATGCATTAAACAGTTTGCCGCTTACATTGTCGAGATTGCATGGTTGATTTAGAAGGAGTGATGCAATGCATCCTTCATTGCTAAGAACCATAACCCTATTTAATTGTCAAGGGTTTCATGGTATGTATTGCTACTAAATTGAGGCCTTCTCTTGTAGTTAATCAACAAGACAATATGTTAGCAAGTAATGCAGTGTATGGATCTTTGAATAGATTTGGCTTACCTTAATCTATCGAAGAGACACATTCATCAGATTTGGTTTCTCAATCATACACAACATCATAGGCTCCATCATCATTAGCAATTCATTCTCTTATAGTATCTCATTCACCAATTGATACATTAAGGACTGATGGGACGTGTCTGCATAATGATTGTCTCCATTCAAGAGAGTGCATGTGCTACAACTAAGGTTTCTCACAACTATACTAGACATTATCATATGTGATAGAGTGTAACAATTGTCCATGTTGATGCATCGTAGGTTAAGCCTAAAGATCTAATTAGGCTTGCTACTATGTTTCAAGAAAAACATAGATAATTATTTTTCGGAGCTTCTGTAGTCTCTTTTGCCCCTTTGCCCAAAGCAATAAAATGCAAATCCTTAATGATGGTACTTGATATAGTTAAGTCAATAAATTGTGCAAATCAGACAATTTGTCTCTCTAATTTGTAAATTAGGTCATTTGCATTTGTCTTTTTATTTTTTCAATCATACAACTAATAAAGCTATAGATTAGGTGGCTTCTAATACTAGGATAAGAATGTATCCCAATGATTGGTGATTTTGCCTCCCATTCGGCCTCCAAAAGTTACTTTTCCCTAATGTTGGTTGATGTAGGTGTTTATAATTGTAATACTAGTGATTATGGTTGATTGAATGAAATCTACTTTCTTTTGGCCAAAAAAAAAAGAAAAGAAAAAAAAAAACTTATAAACTATTAGAGAGAATCTCATCCTAATGAATATGAAGTCACTTCTAGTTCTTTTGATTGATAAAGTCAGTTTAGGTTTTCCCTTTTTTATTTTTATTTATTCATTTATTTTGTTGCCCTAAACATCACTATGTAGTATTGTGTGCTTTTTAGCACTAATCCTTCTCTTATTCTACATATTATTTTAGTTGGTTTCAATTGCAGTGTTAATGTTGAGTCCCTTTGCAGGACCACTAAGGTTATATCAATCCTAAACTTTTCTCAATTACTATCATTACCCTAGTTGAAACTCTAACCTCTCAACAAGATACAATACAATTTTACATAACATTCCAATCAAAGTAATTCTGTAAATTCACGCTAGCCAAAAAAAATTCCCCTAAAGCACAACTATGAAGCAAATAACATATTAAAAATGTGTCACAATTTAAATATATATATTTAATTTGATAAATTGACTTTTATTTGAACTTTTAACCTTAAATGTTCTTTTTTCTTTAGAATTAAATTGGGTCATAAATGTAAAGATTGTATCATATCTTCATTTTCCAAAAATTTTAGAAAGTTAATTTATTAAATTATATAACTTTTTTAAATTGTAGGACACATTTTTAATATGTTATTTACTTTATGGGCCCTTTTTGGGGAATTTCTTTTGCTTACATGAATTTAGAGAATTCCTTCAATTGGAACATTATGTTTAATTGTAACATATCTTATTAGGATGTTGGAGTTTCAACTAAGGTAATGATATTAATTGAAAAATGTTGAGGAATGATATAATCCCAATAGTCTTGCAAAGGACTCAACATTAACATTGCAATTGAAACCAACTAAAATAGTACGCATAATAAGATAAAACTATCATTAAAAAAACACACAATACTATAGAGAATAATAATGTTTAGACAACAAAAAAAAGGAATTGACTTTATCAATTAGAAGAGCTAGAAATGGCTTCCAATTCGTAAGGATGGGATACTCTCTAATATTTTGTAAGTTTTCTGAAAAAAAAAATAATGCACCAATCAAGAATAAGAAGAAAAGGGTAAGCAAACAAACTAAGGTTAACAATTTTCTATCAAATGCCATGTTTATTTAAGTGATTAGACAAACATGAAATAAAGGAAGTAAAAAATAAATATGATACATATTACTAATAGAGATTTCATAATGTGTCAACTAGTAGTGATAAACCCTAAGATTTGAGGTAGTATTGCAATTTCAAAATTATATGAGGACCACCAATTGTCCTAAATTCATAAATCAAGAAAATCAATATGTCATCACATTATCTATTGTACACATTCCTAAATGAAACTTTTCACTAATATCCTATATCATTACATAATATACTACCTTTAAAACTATAAATACAAGGTTCTAAATAGTATTGTGACATAGAAGCTGTGTAAAAGTCATGCTACACATAACCTTAGAGGAGTAACATGTGAATAGCAGCTACAAGGAGAACTTGAAGAAAAATAGCTAAGAGAAGAAATAGGTAGTCTCAATGGCTCAGGCAAACTCGTAACAGATGAGGGAGCTATTGATTATTAACCTCACTATTCTTACGTATTGAAACGTTCTTCACTTTAGAGCCATTTTGATCTTTAAGAGTAAAGAATCTACAAGATAGTGTCGTTTCTCTAATCTCTAGAGTTTCTAAAGTGACTATTGAAAAAAGGCATGGCTGGGTATTTATATACTCTTAGTTTCAATAGCAATTGTCAAATCATACTAACAATTAACAATCGAGATTAAACTTCCTCATTCAAGATTATCCTATTGAGCTTACTATGTGCCCAAAGCCAGTAACTTGCCTTGTTGAGTGTGTAAGCCTATCTAAGAGAGATTGAGAGTGGATAGACTACTATAATAGTCCCTATTTAGAATACACCAAGCCAAATCTCCGGAAGTCATCCCAATTATGAATTGGACTATATGGGCCCTATCACTTAGCTAAAAGAGTCAAGCCTAAATAAATAATAAATTGATTGTAGACTTAGCTTAATACAAAATTAGCCTACTACATTTTTCCCCTACCCAAAATTCTTTGATGGAAGTCTAAGTATTTTGATCATCAATTATTATTTAAATAGTTAGGTTCCTACTCAGCACTCACACATCATAGGGAAGCGCATTGCTATCAAGTGTCCTCATATGATTGAAGACTCAATTTAATCTTATGCAAACACTACAAATTTATTTATTTTACATTGCAGTAAGCAAGTTTGCAGCACAGTTTAATTGCTTGCACCACTTTAGGTATTTCAGTACAATGTTGCCTCTATGGTCACATTATTAAATAAATCTTCAATACCATACAATTTTCCATAAGTTGATTCTCATTTAAATATATACATTATCTATCTCACTGGATGGACCCCTATATAGCATTGCTATCTTGATCTTTATTGATTTTTTTTTTTCTGAATCTTGCTCCCTTAAAAAAAAAAAAGGAAACCTTTCCTTAGAATCTAGAACACATATTTGTAATTTCACGAGAGTTTGATACCTTTCCTTGATATTTTAGACTTCACCATCTTGAGCTTATCTTCCTTAAATCTCCTTCTCTTCAATTGCATATATATATATATATACATACCACTAATCTCTTCCTTATCCTATTTTTATTGAACGTAAATGGTGAATTCAATCCACTTAATGTCTCAAAAGTCATTCTTTAAAATTTGGTGCCAAATAAATAACCTTCATATAGCTACTCCTCAAAGCAAATTAGCTCCAAATCTTTTTTTAATCTCTTTAGTTTTTTTTTTCCTTTCTTTCTCACAACTTCAAGATTAAATCTTTCTCAATGACCTATTAGTACCGATGATATATATGTATGTATGTATGTGTATATATCAAAAACAAACGATTACTAATATCACCAATCTTATCAAATATCAAATCTTTTTCTTTTAGTAATCGACTTCATCACTTCAGCCATTTATATTTGTATAAGCTTGCTAAAAAAAAATCATACTACAACAACGAAAATAAACAAAGGCATATTAACAAATGATTCAAGAATTATTTCCCTTCAATTCTTAGGAAGTTGTGACAACTCTATATTTTCACCTTTTGTAAATATCGGTGTTGATGCTCAAAGCTACAATTATTTGTGATTCAATATGGCACTAGTCACACTTTCCTTCCCCCTTTTTTTTCTATTCACAAAGGTAACGACAACAATGTCACAAATCGCAACTATCTACTACTCCATAAGAGTGATGTTTGTTGTCTCTCCTATCCTAAATAAAGATCAATTGACATATCAATTTGCTAAGCCTTTATCTTCATCTTGATTTGTAATTTCCATTCTTCAATACTTTATTTTATTTTATTTTTTCTTTGCTCAATTCCACATCAACCTTCACTATATTTCATGATTGTTTCATTTTTCAAGAAGCTACAAATACACAACATAGTGACAGCACTAGATAACGTAGATTTGTCCTTCCAGTAAGTAAGGTGAACTCATCTTTGTTTTTCATTCCCCTTTATGAACTTACCTTTCTTTCTTCTTCTTTTTTTCAATAAAAGAAAAATCTATACTTTGTTTCTCTTTTGTTTCCTTTCCACGAATTGAACATATTTCATGGCCATGGTATGTAAGTTTTATGTTACCTTCCTTTTTTCATCTTTATGAGCATAAACACATACATTAAGACCAATTGACCAACACTATTGATAATGTTTAGATTATTTTTTTTTTCTTCAAAGACTTAAAGTCCTCAAACATGTACTTAGGCTTATGTCTCATATCTTATAATTCTTTTTCTAATCATTGATCCCTCTTACACTATGCTAATAGTTGTTTCGAAGCAAACGAAATTCCAAACCAGGACCAAATAGATCCAAAGTAGAGTATATTATTCTTCTTGAAATTGCTCTAGATTTTCTTCTTATACATAAGATTACTTGACCAAATTCTTCACTTGGACATATATTTCTTTTATCCTCTTCATGTGACTTATGTACTAATTTTTCCTTCTTATGCAATCTTATTGCAAATAATATTATACAACCTATCTTTCTTTTTTTTAGCTTCAACTTTGCAAAAATTAGAAAATCATTGATGGTTAAAGAAATAAAGAACATGTGTTCCCATTCTCCTAATGCTATCAAGTAAAAAGACTTGGTCATGCACTCTGATGGACGACCATCGCATGTCCCAACTCTAAGGTCTGAGTAGCTAGGTCCAACAATTACCAAAGATGGTTTTAGGGCCAAAGTAAAGACTATGAATCTTTATGCTCCTAAACCTTCCAATGCATAACATCACTCTACTAATCTAGAGCCCAATCCAAATTTAAGAATCTTTATCCAAGAAAACTCAATCTTGTGTTTTAGAAATGAGAGAAGTTTCCCATTGACAATTCACTTTTCCATGATAGTCAATTATTGGTTAAGAATCATAGGTACACTACATCACCCAGAATCCTATATATAAAAATATCTTGAAGATGGCCAAAGTATGTCAAGCCATTATCATCACAACTTGTCTTAACTTTCCTCTCACTAAGGACATGAAATTATGGCATGCTTTATTTTATTTTGGAGCACTTAAACTCACACTTTTATTGCTTCATGGGGAGAATTCAAACCAACACTAGAAGAGGTATCCATCCTATTGAAACTACATGATTTTGGTAAGATTAATATTATAAATTTCCTTGCCATAGATGAGGAGTAGAGTATTGAAGCCAAACTAGTAGCTGCATTATAGGTGAGTAAAGATAGAAGAAAAAGATCGATATTCTCGTCCTAGATCAATAATTTCTTTGAAAGCTATAGAGAAGATAAAACTAAAGTCCCTGGACCATCTCGCAAGTGTGAATAAGTGTCCATATGTTATTATATATATATATATATATATATAGAACTTTAAATTCCTTATTACTCTCCTATTTTCTATCCTTAATATCGCAATATAGATATAACCTTCACCATAATAACTCATATTCTTTGTGTTGTAGGTATGAGCTAGTTTTATCACAGGATATGACGATTGCACAAAATTTTAGTACTCTCACTTAGATTCCTTCATAACTCTTATGGGAAATCATAAAGACATGCATGTTATTGATGCAAGGTTCCTACTGTGGTGTATTTTAGGATATCTTCCTTTATTGTAGGATAGTAGAGATTCACATGGTTAATTCTTAGAACAACCCTCGTCATGGTATATTCCCCTCATAAAGTTGCTCGCCAACTTAACTTCAATCAAGGAGTTCCTAAATTCATTCCTCCTTCTAAGGATTTTATTTCTTATTGCTAGACTCTTTCACCAAAGAACTTTAAAGAAATCTATCTAGAGGTATGACAATTATTCTTTTCCTCAACTAGTCGTATTAGAGTGCCCTTTTATAGCTGGATGACTTATTAGGAAGGTTGTTTAGAGGAATTTTAGAACTATGCACATGGCATAGTGGAAGACACTTTAGAAGAAGCTATTATTTATAGACATGACTTTTCCTCTCACCTTTCAAGGCTTGAGCCAAGACTAAGTCACAACCTTACTATTAAATTGAAGCCCCCTCATTATCCATCTTACTTACAATAAATCGTATCAACTAAATGCATTCACCTTCATGAGGTAGTGTCTTTACCCTTTTTTCAATAATTTCTTGCTCTATTATTATTGTTTTTCTTTTCTTCATTTACTTTTCCCTTCGTTTATGTTTCTTTCTATCGGGTGAGAAGAGAGTAGATATGGATCATGCCCTACATAGCCTTAAACATGTTGTTAACTTACTTGGATCCAATCCCTATACCTACTTATCCTTTTCCTCATCAATACAAAATTGGCAAGTAGCTTAGCATTGAAGATTTTCCTTCTTCCAAGAAGACTTTAGATGAAAGGGATGAAAATGTGGACATAGATTTAGTTGATTATGGGGGTTGTCTTACCCATAGGAATTCCTTAGTACATTCTAAACATGGTAATGACGATGAAACTAATACATTAGATGAGGAATATGGAATGGAGGAAGGTGATGCCGAATCTATACATGCTAGTGATGATGGGATTGAGGTGGCCCTTAATGTCACTCCTTTTGAAAATCCTCATGATGCTGCTACCATTGAAGACAACAAGATTCCAACATAGAATACTTTACGAGATGGTACTACTTTTCTTGATTCTACATCTATGATACCTACTATAGCTTAGGTTCCTTCACATGTCTCAAATCCTGTTGAGCTTCCTCCCTCTATCATCCCTAATCTTCTACCTATTGTTCCCATTCATATTCATCCTCCCCTAGTTGTTGACATAACACCTAATGATAGGGAAGCAGCTCTTGGTACTATATTAGAGGCATTAATAAAGGCTTCATTGTTCCATAGGGTGATCGTACCTGCATACTTTCTGGACTTCTTGGTAATATTGTTAGGAGAGGCTGGTAAGTTGTTTGACGAATCATGGGAGTCATTGTCAAAGGAGCAACTAAAGTTGTTGGTTTAGAGTATTGTTAGTGTACGTCTTCTCAAATTCAAAGTTAAAAGCATGGAGCATATAGCTAAGAAAGCACAGAAGTTACTGGCTTGCTATAAAGACATATAGTGTCATATAGAAGCACTGGAGCTTAAAATAGGAAAAACTATTAATGAAAAGGGTCCTACATCCTCCATATGGTCAGATTTTACTACATAGTCTTAATGTTGCTTTTTTAAGTTATTATTATCTTAGTTATTTTTGTTATTCATGCTTATTTTAGTGTTTTTTTAACTTAAACATTTCGAATGAATATCATTTGATTCAATGCCTTTATTTTATAGTTATCATAATGTAAGCAACTTAGACTCTTATTAGTCTAAGGGGCCTTTTAATAGTCATTTAAGTCATTATGTGCTTAGGAGAGTATTGCCTTCAACTAACAGCAATGATGCTATAGGATCCTTTAGAGTATCACTTCTAATTACGCTCAAGTAGCAATAGTGGCATCCTTTACCTAGGATCAAGAATTATTATTTCCTTAGCCCATGTAGTATTACCACTTCTTGGTTATTTTACCAAAATTACCAAAAGGGTATCAAATTGAGAGCACTCTATCATGAGAGTTAACAAAGATAAATTGTTTAATTCACTACTTAAAAAGACTTATCAGCCTGACTTAGCTGTAATTAGTTTGGTATGTAGTCATGCTACTACCAATCTGTAACATTCAAACCTATCTTTAAATAATGCACTCAAGAGCTAAGGCCTCCATTAATCAGCAACGATGTATAGACTACCCTTTATAGAATACTTCTCATAACATGTTTATTAGCTTAGTGCACTAAGGAAAATAAACTCATAACTTTGCAGTAACATAAGCAAAATAGATTAGGTGAATAATACGCAACTCATTTTATATGAACCAGATCTTTCATTATTAAGTACTTAATTACAATGATGATCATAAATGAAATTTCTTAATATACTAAAAATTAATAAGAGTTGTAATAGCATTTGTCTTGGGATTGAGAAGTTTATAATAGCCACTATCATATACTTCCTTAATAGTGAATAGTCCCTCCCACTTAGGCATAAGCTTTAGCACTAAAATATCTTACCGTACTTGCTCTATTATGCTAAGTACAACATTGCCTCACTACAAAGACCTCTTCCTTACCAAGTGATCATAAGCTACGATGAGTCTTTATTAATAATTGGTCAGATTGCACTTAATAGTGTCTCGTATTTCCTCTAATGCTTCTATGTCTGACATGTGCAAGTTATCTAGCTCTAATTCCACATTGATGGATAGTTATGCAGATGAGACCATGATCCCTATTGGCATTACTGCTTTAGATCCTTATACTAATGAAAAGGGGGTTACTTGCTTGGTCTACTATTTGAAGTCCTATGTTCCTATAATGCTAGTGGGAGCTTATTATGCCAATCCTTTTCATTATCATGCACCATGTAGCTATGTACTTTTAGGAGACTCTTATTGGTTGCTTTCGTTTGACCATTTCCTTTAAGGTAATAAGGAGTAGACTTTACATGATTAATATTATATGATACTAGCAATTGTTGTACGTGTATTGACAAAAGGCATTTCATTATCTAAGAGGACGCGTTTCAGTATTCTAAATTTTCATATGATGTGCTCCTTCATAAAGCATACCACGATTGGTCCAGTTGCTTTCTTTAAGGGTACTGCTTCGACCCACGTGGTGAAACACTCTATTCCTACCAAGATCCAAATGCAACCTCTAGATGGTAGATGAATCAAGCCAATCAAGTCAAATGCCTAAGTATGAAAAGGCCATAAAGTTGTAAAGCTATGGATTGCCACCATAGGAGCATGAATTACATCTCCACGGTACTAGCAAGCAAAGTACTTCTTTGCGAAGTTAAAGGCATTGTTTTCCATAGTTAGGTAATAATACCCCATATCTAATTAGTGGTGGTACATATTTCATCCTCCTTGGTGCTCTCCATAATTATTGATGTATACTTCTGACAATATGGTCTCTATTTCAAGAGGTGCTACATACCTAAGGGGCTTCCCCATAAATGATACCCTATAAGTTGATCATTGCATATGATATACTTTTTTGCTTTCGGCCTCGCTAGCTTAGCATTCCTACTATTTATAGGTAAGACATTTTTTTCTAAATAATCAATATAAGGGTGTCTCTAATCTCCAACGCTTGTCACAAAGTTACAATGTCGCTCGTCGGGAAGTTTAAAACACTTAAGGTAATTCATCTGCAACGATGACAGATCTTCTAACATAATTAGCTAGTAATATCCTACATGCTGAATTCAATTGTAAAGGGATGGCTTCTCTTCACTACACCAAACTTTATGATTATTCTCTAATTATGAGAGGGCTTCCATCATTGAAATGCATCGTGATAGTATGCCTTCTAGCCTATTGAAGTATAAATCACCATTAATGCAAACAAAGTTTTTCAAGGTTGTGGTAAAAGCTGCAGTAGGGTGTGTTAACTATTATTTAACAGGGGTATGCCATTTATTATGGATTTCTTCCCCTTCCTTGAATAGTTTCAACGTTGTATATAGGACAAACTTCTTGATAGCTTATACATTGAGGCTATTATCCATTTCTTGAATTGGAACTTTCAATGCCAAAGTTACTAATGCATCTACATATCGATTAGTAGACCACGTAATATGCTCATATTATACTAATTGAAATTTACTAACTAGTACTTAAACAATAGCCTTATAAGGTGCTAATGTATTAAGAGCAAAGTCTCCATTAGCCTGTTTAACTATTAGGTTGGAGTCACCTCAAATGCATAGGTGTTGTGTGCCGGTTTCCTTAGCTGATATTAAACCAAGTAATAAAGCTTCATACTTAACCTCATTATTAGTACAATAAAAGTTTAGTTTGAATGCTAGTAGTATTTCCTAGCCTTCTGATGAAACTAACACAACCCCTACTCCAAGTCCATTTACTCTATAGAGCCATCAAACCGAACTGACCATTCTTCCCTTACATTGATCATTAGTAAGTCCTCATAGAACTCTGGCAAAATTGTATCCATAACCATATTGTCTTAAGTGGAGGGAAAGTGTGCTAAGAGGTCAGTTAAAACTTAGGACCTAACGACTTTAGGAGTTTTAACTGTAATATCAAACTTATTGAGTAAGAGTAACCACTTTGCAATCCTCCTAAATAAATCTTGGTGTGATAACAGGTACTTGATAAGATCTAAGTAGGTGATGAGATTGATCTTATGTGCCAAGAAGTAATGCGTAGATTTTTTGTGGCAAATACTAATGCAAGACAATGTTTCTTACAAGTTGGGTAATTAATTGCACTTCCTTACAAGGATCTACTTAAATAGTACATAGGCCACTCACTACCATCTACCTCTTAAGCAAGTAAGGCCATAATGGACTTATTAGTAGATGTTAAGTACGAGGTGATTAGTTGTTCTTTAAGAGGAATCATCATCATTTATAGAGAACTCAAGATCTCCTTAATTTTCTGGACTACCTCCTCCTATGGTTAGCTCCAGTCAAAAGGAACTCCCTTCCTCATGAGTTGCTGTAAGAGGTGAGAGGTTTCTATTAAAGTCGGAATGAACCTCCTTATGTAGGAGAGTTTCCTTATGAAGCTCTTTGGTTCCTTTTGATTCTTCAAGGATGATATTGACTGGATTGCTTATACTTTTGTTAGATCAATATCGATGCCTTTCCTATAGACTACAAATCCAAGGAACTTTCTTGATGCCAATGGATTCATTCGAAGTTTATAAGTTCAACATCTTTTAAATACCTTTCTCAATTGGTCCAAGTGATTAGATGCCAGTTTAGATTTGAAGACTATGTCGTCCACATAATCTTTCACGAAGTCATGCATCATATTGAGGAATATAGCTATCATTGCTCTTTGGTAGGTGGCACTTGCATTTTTCTACCCAAAAGGCATTATGGTGTAGTGGAAGCTCCCTACTAGGGTTCAAGAGGCCGAACATTCGTTGTGTCCAGTTGCCATTTTGATCTGATTGTATCTACTAAAGCCATCCATGAATGAAAATAATTCATGACCTGATGTTACATTTACCAAGGTATCAATATTTGGCAAAGGAAAATCATCCTTTAGGTAGGCTTTGTTTAGATCTCGAAAGTCCATGCATATGCCTATCTATCCATTCTTTTTCCTTACAGGTACTATGTTTGCTAGCTAAATGGGATGCTTAATGGGCTTTATGAAACTAGGTCACAATAACTTCTTTATCTCTTCCTATATTTGCACCTTTATGTCACATCAAAAAATATGTTGTTGCTTTACTGGTTTAACTCCGAGTGTGATGTTCAGCCTGTACACTACTAAGTTAGGATCTAATCCTAGCATCTCTTCATATGTCCAAGAAAACACATCTTTGAACTCTTTTATCAAGTCTATTAGATAAACTTTCAACTCATATGATAAGGTTTTATAGATAAAGATAGGCTATGGGGATTCGCCTACTTTAGTTAGGTTAACTTCCTCAATCTCCTCTACTTGAGGTTTCATTTAATCTTGCATTTGTTTTTATGGGGTAGAGGGGGTGCGTATGGGACATTAGGTTTCTTAAAATGTATTAGGATCCGAAGAAGAGAGGAAAACTTCTTCAAGTCTTGAAAACCGCCATATGCAATATACCTTACGACCATCATCCTTGATAAAAATTTCTATATTTATAAGTTCATTAGCTCTTTTGTTCTTCTTTCTACCTCCATGGTAGCTATGCATCTTTCTCTTCTTGTGCTCCTTTTCTTGGATTTTCTCCTATGTAAGTCATGGTGTACTAATGTATTTTGCAATGGTAGTCTCCCCATCGTTAGCATATTCATCAAAGTGCTCCAAATCAGTAAGGTATGATTCGTTACATTCAAAGGGATTTTTAATTGCAGGAATGAAGATGTCTTTCCCCTTCTAGTGCCCCTTAATGCATTGATGCCAAGTTGAAGAGATAAGGTTGTGATCGTACAGGCACCTCCTTCCAATAAGTATGTAGTAGGGTACTTGTGCGTCGATCACATGGAACTTGATTGTACCATGGATGGGTCTAACTTCGAGATCTACATTAACATAACCCACAGTTTTTGTAGAAGAGTCATTAAAACCTTATACCGCAATAGGTTACTTTCTTAAATGTCGAATATCTAAATTAGCGACTTTGAATGTTGCCACTAGTATGATATTTAATGAAGATCCATTGTCAATAAACATCCTCTTAATTGGATACCCATTTAGTATGCTCTCATATAAAGGGCGATTGTGATTTAAGTTCTTTACATACATATTGGCATTGGTAAAGAGTATTGCATTCTTGTATGCATGTGCAACTCTCTTCATAGGTTATATTAGGTTACACTCTCTATATTGCCCTTAGAAAATCTTTATAAGTGTCATTACTGCCATAAACCGTGCCTACTCAATGAGTTAACTGACCCAACAAGAAGGTTGACATACCAAGCATATGCCTTCTTAATTAGTGAGTTAGAAAATTCCTTCGATTTCAAATTGTCATCTAGGTCATAAACATCTAATGTCTCAATGAACTTCATAAAATGCTCACACTCCCCTACTTGCCGTTAAACAATAAATTTTGTACTTTTGAAGTCCCTTAGATATGGCTTAGCAAAAATAGACTAGTTGCATAAGAGCTAAAGATCCTGTACTACAACAAGTGGCATGGTATGCATTTCCTTCATATACTTATCTAACTCTTCCCTTGTAATAAATGAAGATCTTGGCATAGTCGTGGACTTTAAGGAAGGTGGCATGGTTTCGACTGGCATAAGAGGAGTAGGGTTTAGCTAGCCAATAAGTCTTCCAAGTGGAATACAAAGAGTAAGATGAGAAGAAGAAGAGCCACCTGGGTAGACTCTTCCATTTTCAACCTTAAGTGGTGGCTTTTGGTTAACCACAATTACCGAAGTAGGGATTTGATCACCTCCTCCCTAAGTAGTGTTCTCTTAAATGATAGGAGGGTTAAGTGGTCAAACCAAGGGAGTGGCACCTTATTACGCTATAGTAGTGGGGCCAGGTATAGCTATGCTTTGTAGCATAGCAACGACAACCATTCCTAGCATGAGATTAGTGATTATAGCCATAAACTAGTATAATGCTACCATTGTAGCCTCTTGCATAACCTGCATCATTTGTATGAGGTTTGGAAGGTTCTCAACTACTGAGTTATTCTTGTTCTCAAGGTTGTTCTAGTTAGCGGGGTTTATGGGCATTGAGCTACTGGCCCTTTGACACATAGTTGAGCTCAAGGACTAGAAGGCTTAACGAGAAGAATTCTTCTACTCCAATTGATTCCTGCTAATGCCAAGTGCTTTCTTGCGTAGTCAATCCTTAAGCCATGTCGAATGACTCCTAATCTCTCGTAGATAGAATGCTAAGAAACATATGGCTGAGACAACATCCAATCTTCCCTCATGCCTAACAACTTACTTATTTAGCATCACCTTTGCCGCTATGCTAAGAGAGAAACCCTAAACTATATAAATCATCCCTGTTTGGATAAGCTAACTGGTCGTACTGTTTTATCCACATCATCTAACGACTTCACCAGTATAGCATCCCCATGTATACCAGACTACGTATAAAATTTGCCCCACTAATTATTACTTTTGTGAATATTCATTTTTACCATTTTGTATTATTGTACATTATTGCTTCAAGGTAACAACCATTTTTGTCTTTTCCCCTTTTAAGCAAGTTGTCCTAAACTTTTAGATATAAATACCTCTGTATTTACAAGCCGTAAGGGGAGATCATCATTAATACACTTGAGTATTTTTCCTTCCTAGTGTAAATGTTTTGTTATTTTATGCTTGGCACCACTATTATCCTTTCCCTTAAGCACGGTTAGGTGGCGAGTAACCTCTCCGAACCAATTCATGTATCATATGGAATTATGTCATGAGTCCTTAGAAGATCCATTGGTGCATCATATTCTTTGGAGCTGTTCTGGGGTTTCGCTTAGCTTTCATCCGTCACTATTCTTTTGCGCATTTTCCTTATTACTCCTTTATAGCTTTTTGCAAGCTTGTAACCATCCAACGATCGACCTTATTAGTTCTTGGTTACAGTTCACACCATCTTAGTATTAGAGCGGAGGTTTTGTTTAAGTTGACATGTGTTTTTGAAATTCTGTTATACTCTATTTTGCATGTGCGAAACAAAGTAAGTTACTGGTCATTTAAGTGTTGTGTTGTTAACTGTTAATGTCCTAAAATGTGTTTTAGCTTTGAATCCATGAGGAAAATGACTTACTCAAGTATGAATGTTGGTACTGGCAATGACAATGGAGTCATTTATAATGGACGACGGTTTTAAGGAGCTCCTCGAAGCACTAATGAGAGACTTGATAAGATAGCCAACCTCTTGGTAGATTTAACCCGAGCTATTTATGCTTTGTCTAATCGACCCACTAGGCTATGCAAAACACTCCACAAGTTGCTTAACCTATTAGAGGTCAGAACCCAACTTGACTCGTTCGAGGTGGAAGAGTAAGCAGATGAGTGAAGAGAAGGATTGATTTGGAAAACATGGGAGATGAGGAAAAAGAGGATTATTTTCAAGAAGAGTATGTACAAATCCCTAGAACATCTGACCATGTAAAGCTTTAGATTTCAAGTTTCAATGGATCTAAGAATGCTGATAAATATCCGGAATGGGAAGAGAAGGTAGAGCATGCATTTGATTACTATCACTACAAGGATTATAAGAAAGTAAGAACTACTGCTATTGAGTTCTTCGAATATGCCGCCATGTAGTAGATGTACTTTATAACAATGAGAAGGGCTACCAAGAGATTAACACTTGGCCCGAGGTGAAGAGAGTACTAAAAAAAAAGGTATGTGCCTGAAACTTATCTTCAAGATACCTTCACTTGGCTGTAGGAGCTAAGACAAGGAGGTTAAACTATTGATGAATATGTTCAAGAGTTTTAAATGCTCATGATCTGTTACGAGGTGGAGAAACTACCAGCTCAAACTGTATCAAGATTTATTACTAGACTGAGAGGTGATATTCAGGACATTATGGAGCTTCAACAATTCACTACAATGGATAAAGCTGCTAAGATTTCCTAATAAGTGGAAAGGTAGAGAAAAGGCCGAGTGCCAAACAGAACGCCAATTAGCTGACTCAAACAATGAAGTCATAGAAATTTACTAAGTACCGAGCCGAATGGAAAGGTTGATATCTAAATCAAGCAAAAAGGCTAATGTTCACGCCAAGCAGAAAGGTTGATCCAATAATGAAGTGCCGACTCAAACTTATGAGAAGGGATAAGGGTCTAGAAGGAGGACAAGCAGATCAAATGTTTCAAGTGCCAAAGGTTTAGATATTTGGCTACTCAGTGCCCAAATTGAAGTAGAAAGTATGGATGAGGACCTCAAGGAGTAGGAGGTTCTAGCTAAGAAAGAAAATGCCAAGAGAGAGTTGATCGAGGAGGATGTATTTTCCGGGGACATAGATTAGTTACTCATGGTTATCCAATGCACTATGAACATGGAACCCTCATAAGAGGAAGAGTAGAGAGAATTTGTTTCATACCACCTGCAAGGTGAATGATCAAGTGTATGCCCTCATTATGGATAATGGAAGCTGTACCAATGTAGCATCAACCGATCTTGTCTCAAAGTTGAAGTTGTTGACCGTTGCACATCCAAAGCCATACAAGTTGCATTGGTTAAGTGAACAGGGAGCACTACATGTCACTCAGCAAATACTACTGCCGATCACTATTAGGAACTACTTTGACCAAATTTTCTATGACATACTACCCATGTGTGCTTCCCATGTGTTGTTAGGTAGACCATGGTTATTTGATAGGAGAGTCATCCATGATGGCTATAGGAATGCATACATGTTCGAGAAGGATGACTGGAAGATCACACTAAACTCGATGTCGCCTAAAGAAGTTCATAAGTTGTAGATGAAACTTGCTTAAGGATTAAAGAAGGCTCTACTAATGAGTAGAGCCGAGCTTTAAGAGGTCATCAAAGTAAATGAACGGACCCTTATGTTGGTCAGGTGACTTTTAGAAATGAAGGAACGGTGTAAACTACCCTAAGAAATCAAAGAGTCATTGGATGAGTATGCTAACCTGTTCCTATATCAATTACTCAAAGGATTGCCTCTAACTTGAGGCATAGAGCACTGCATTGACTTAGTATTTGGCACCGTACTGCCGAATAAGCTTACCTATAAAATTAATCCCAAAAAAGCTTCTAAGCTCCAATGCTAAGTCAGTGAGTTACTCGAGAAAGGATATGTTAGAGAAGTTTTAGCCCTTACGTTGTGCAAGTGCTTTTAATGCCCAAGAAGGATGAAACCTGGTAGATGTATATAGATAATGAAGCTGTGAATAAGGTCACAATTAAATACAGGTATTCAATCACAGTCAATCAAAAACATATTAGATGAACTAAGTGGAGCTAAGATTTTCAGCAAGGTTGACCTTAAATCTAGTTACCACCAAATCCACATGAGTTAAGGTGACGAGTGGAAGACTACGTTCAAGACTCGATATGAACTTTACAAATGGATAGTCATGCCCTTCGGCTTCTCAAATGCCCTAAGTACTTTCATGAGACCAATGAACCATATACTGAGACATCTCATAAGGAAGTGTGTTATGGTGTACTTTGACAACATCCTAGTCTATAGTACCGACATACCGAGTCACTGTAAACATCTTAGGGTAGTCTTAGATATCCTCAATACCGAGAGACTATTCGGCAATCTGAAAAAATGTTACTTTTGCTAAGAGGAAATACATTCTTGGGCTATGTAGTCAGCAAAGGAAGAGGCTTGCGAGTCAATGATGAGAAGATTTGAGCAGTTGCTGAGTAGCCGACTCCTACTTCTTATATCAACGTAAGAAGTTTCTACGGATTATGTCACATCTCGACATAGCACAGGATGTACCATCACACAGGAATACCTATTGAAAACTTAACTAAACCTACTCATTCATCAAAAGACAACTTTGTTTACATAATAAAGGGATTGCTACATCAAAGTTCAACTGGATATTTTGTTACAACTTATGTGTACAACATAATATTTACACCAAAATATGAACCAAATTTTTGTTTCCTTTATCATTTTCACAATAATAGGATTCTTGACTTAATACAAGTTCTATACAACAGTCACTGACTCCTACTCATACTCTAAATATACATATCCCCCCTGAGTGTTGGGCCCTTCATAATATAGTTAACCTGAGGATAAAACATTTTATCCCCTCAACTACTGAAGCTGAGTGAGAGTAGATAATAAATAACATAATATAGATAATATGATAGACAATACTGCATATCACAACTGAAACATTTCAATCATAACTTGCAAGTTTAACTTCTCATATGCATTCACCCAATCAGGCACTTATTGCCAACAATGCAACATGCTATGCTCATGCACATAGCATGCATCGGTACCAATATCCTATGCCCTCTAAACTTCTTCCAATTAGTCGACATAGCCGGGCATCTAAATACAACATCCAGAAACCTGGGGCAACAAGGAGCTGCCTGGGAGTAGGACCCCTGACTTTATAAAATTAAACTATACACTATGGTCTACCATTTTCAAAAAGGGCAACAAGGAGCTACTTAGGAGTAGGACCTTCGACTTTACAAAATTAGACTACACACTGTAGTTCACCAAATCAAAATGGCAACACTACCAAATTAGACCACACAATATAGTCTACCAAATTTAATTATGAAAATAGTCACAATGTTTGAGCAATGTAATCTATATACTTCTAAAAACTAAGTTCATAAAGCCATGCTTTTTCCATGATCATTTGGAAGCCGCATTCTAAAAGTTATGACCCATAGGTCCCTTTTTATGCCATGTTATGCCATGCCATGCCATGCCATGTAATGCAATAGCAACTCAAGAATATCAATCAATACAATCAATCTCCTAATTTTATTCAACCTAGTGATCTGATTCTAGTTTTTGAACTCTCCCTAGTGGAATTCTAGTATCTTACTTAAGGTTTACTTAGGAGAACACCCAGAAGATTGAGTTAGCAATCACTTAACTTCCCTGGTTAGCACAATCATTCATAAGTACAAATCATTGCCAACATGGACACATAACAGTTTAATAGGAACATAGTTACCATCATTCAAAATCAACACATCAGTGTCTACTATAGTAGTATATCCATTTACCTAAGATATTCCCATAATCAATCAACACAATATCAAACAGTATACAGTGTTATGAGTAGCAATATATTTACTCCAAGCATAAGTTAGATCCACTTACCTGGACTTAGCAATAGCACAATATCCTATACTCATGACGTGGTCCTTCTTTACTTATCACACCTATGAAAATATGACACAATCTTCAAATTAAGTATAAGTTGACCCTGAACCATTATAAGTTTTGATTCTCGCATTTTTAAACTTCTGCTAACCATATCTTACTCATTTATTATCCGATTTCAATAAACTTTATATCGTCACAATCGTTATTTTGAGTGCTATTGATATATATTAAGAATCAAGACTAATCAATATTGCCAAATATCCAAAAATACCCTTTCGTATTACGACTTGACTGTATGCTACCCTAACTTCGAAATTGACCTGAGTAAGCTTTAGTACTGAACTAAAAACCCTAAAAATTATACTTTTCAAACTTGTCTAGTAACACTTATTATACCCTAAATTTTTCGTTTTACGTAATTTGACAAGTATCTTACTAATACTAATTACTATGTTACATATTAAGCCAATATATAAGCTTGTATTAGGAAAATATGAAATAAATGATATATGAACCTAATTAATTTCACAAAAAATTCTATAGACTTACAAAAATACGTAGGTCAATTCTCGATCATCAATTACACTAAATTGGCTATTATCTATTTTTCCAAAAAGAAGGGTTTTAGCTTAAAATTATGCAAAATTAGGAAAAATAAACAAATTTAAGTGTGAGATAAAAACTAAGTACTCCAAATATGATTATAAACATTTGGAAATCAAAAAATATAGGGCTCATTCATTAATTACATAAAAAACTAATTATTTTAATAATTCGATAAAATTGGCAGTTTTATTCAAAATAATTATAAAAAATAGTAAACATGCTTAATTTCAACAATTATTATTACCACAATTAAATATATATATTAGGTGTATTACATACAAAAATTAAGCTTAAAACAACATCATCTAATATTTATAAAAATTTATTCAATTTTTGTCCAAATAAAGCATCTTCTTAAGGAACCTATTTTACACCAATTATTTAATTAAAATAAAATTATTACATTAATCTACACCTAAAATAATCTCAGGAAACCAAATTACATAATTAATGGATAACATTTTATATTTTTAGCAAATAAAACAAATTACAAGTAGCATTTTGGTTTACCTTAACCGGCCAACTTTGGCCACCACTTGGCCACTGCATCTTCATGGAAAGCCTCCTCGAACCACCCTTTGTTGGTCCTCCAAGCCACTCCAACTTGGGTGGTGGTTTGGTACACGAACCGCCCTAGATCGATTACAACACTATACTTCGTTCTATTTTAATTTTATTTTTTTCTAACTTTTCTAAATTGTTTTCTTTCATTTTTAGAGTTCTAAAATATTGAATTTGAGGGTTTGCATCCTATTTATATTTTTTGAACTTTTCATAATCAAATAAAATTTGGACATGTGTATGACACATGTCAATTTTCCATTTTCCTAAAAGACATGTATCATTTCCTCATCAAGCAAGTGTTGACTCACCATTTTCAATTAATACCAGCTTGATATATTATTTAATGACTCATCCATGCAATTTTTTTTATTAATTTTCCATTATTTTAATAATAATTTATTATTATATATATGGACTTAATACATATAATGCATATAACATGTATATTATGTATAATTCAACTTCATTTATTATTTTTGTAAGTAAATTAACTTATCTCTAGTATCTTGCTACATCTAAAATCTCAAATTTCTCGTTTTTTATAATTATCGACTTTTAGTGATAAATTGACACTTTTCTTAAATTAATATTTTTATATAGCTTATTTTGAGAAAATAACTTTACTTGAATTACTTCATCTAATTTTTCTAACTTTACCGTGAAGTTTAAAATAAAATAGATATTATAGCTCGACGCCTTAAATTTAGGGGCTTAGATCCTAAAGTTATTGAACTAGTTGAAAAAACGCGAGGTATTACAGACTGGCTTCATTCTATAGGCGGTTCATCGGGAATTTTAGCACCTTTGCTGCACTACTTACCGAGTTAAAAAAGAACACCGACTTCCGATGAGGAGAAAGGGAAGAAAGGAATTTTGCCGAGATCAAAGAAAGATTGACCACCACCCTAATGTTAGTGCTATTCGATTTCGACCAAATATTTGAGCTAGAATCTGATGCATCAAGTATTAGAATAGGTGCTATCTTAATGCAGGAAAACCGATCAATTGCCTTCTACAATGAGAAGCTTTGAGGAACCTAATTGAGTTACTCCATGTATGATAAAGAACTTTTGGCACTAATCTGAGCACTGCAAGTATGGTAACACTATTTACTATAAAGAGAATTTGTTATATATACTGATCATAAATCGCTAAGGTACCTCTGAAGTCAGACCAAGTTGTTGAAGTAACAAGAGAAATGGGTTGAATTTCTTGAAGGATTCAATTTTATAACAAAATACAACCAAGGAAAGGGCAACGTAGTTGCAGATGCTCTTTTGGGAAGGCATGCGCTTTTATCTAAACTGTAGACCCAGCTATTTGGGTTCGCAAGTATCAAAGAGCAATACCTTAAGGATCTACACTTTTGGACCCATACTTGTACGATGTATTAATGGGAGACTAGTGAACGAGTACCCTGTGGAGAATGGCTACTTGTTTCTAAGTAGGAAACTGTGCATACTAACTTGTTCCTAAGGGAGTTATTAACCAGGAAAACTCATAGTGGAGGAATCTCCAAACATGTTGCAGAGAGGAAGGCCTTTGAACTGTTGAATGGCCGATTCTTTTAGCCAAGAATGGGGAGAGATGTACACCAAGTTATCACAAGCTATGTCATATGCGAAAATGCCAATTGCCGAGCCAAGCAAGGGAAAGTAATGCCCCTACTTGTTCCAATGAGGTTATAGACTAAATTGAGCATAGACTTTGTTCACGGACTACTACGAACTACTCGAGGCAAAGATTCTATAATGGTCATTATAGATAGGTTTAATAAGATGACACACTTCATGCCGTACAACAAGATTAACAATGCTTTGGCTATTGCTTCTCTTTTCTTACAAGAGATTGTACGGATACACAGCATGCTAAGAAGTGTAGTCTCTAATAGAGACCCGAAGTTCTTGAGTTATTTTTAAAGAACCTTACGGCATCGGTTGAGGATCAAATTACTCTTCAATACCACATGTTACCCTCAAATTGACCGCCAAACAAAGGTAGTTAATTACACTTTAAGATCACTACTCTGAGCTACAGTAGGAAAAAATTGTCTGCTTGTTAATGATCAAGTTCGCCTAGAACCGAACAGTACATGACACTACTAAACAGACTCCCTTTGAGGTGGTTTATGGATTTAATCTTGAGTTAGCCTTCAACTACACCCCTATACTATTACCCATGAAAGAGGACCTAATGCCTTAGCTAGAGCACAATCCCTTTAACACATATACAAAAAGCTCTCTCGGTACATCGACCAAGCTGCTAGAAGAACATGAGAGAAGACCATGAGAGAAGACCAAGGGTAGGACGGCTAAGCAATTCTTATGAGGAGACTTAGTATGGCTGCACCTTAGTAAGGAACGGTTCTTAGGCAAGAGGAAGAATAAATTATCCATACGGGTTAATGGACCCTTTAGAATCCTCTAGAAGATCAAAGACAATGCCAACAGGTTAAAGCTACTAGAGGATTATGGGGTTTCTAATACCTCCAATACTACTGACCTTAATCCATATCACCTTGATGGAGAATTGATCAAAAACCATCCAAATTTGGTCCCAAATCCAAATTAACTCGGAAGGAATAATGGGAATCAAACTATTAGCCTTTTGACCCGTAACCAAGCCCGAGGATTAGAAGGCTTGACAAGACGAATTCTTCTACTCCAACCAACTCCTGCAAATGCCGAATACTTCCTTATTGAGTCACTCCTTAAGCCGTACCAAATGATTGTCAATCTCTCGCAAATAGAATATTAAGAAATGGATGGCCAAGACAACATTTAATCCTCCCTCATGCCTAACCACTTACTTACTTGGCATCACCCCTGTCGCCATGTCGAATAAGAGACCCCGAACTACATAAGTTGTCCCTATTCGGATAAGCTAGCTGGCAGTACTATTTTATCTGCATCTTCTAATGACTTCACCAGTACAGCATCCCCATATGTATAGGACCACGTGTAGAATCCGCTCCACTAATTATTGCTTCTATGAATATTCATTTTTACCCTTTTATATTGTTGTATATTACTACTTTAGGGTAACACCCATTTTTGTCTTTTTCCCTTTTAGGCAAGTTGCCCCAAATTCTTAGGTATAGATACTTTTGTATTTGCAAGCCACAAGGGGAGATTATCATTAATATACTTGAGTATTTTTCCTTTTTGGTGTAAACACTCTATTGTTTTACGTTTAGCGTCATTCTTTTCCTTTCTCTTAAGCAAAGTTAGATGGCAAGTAACTTCTTCGGACCAATTTATGCATCATATCCTCTAAAGCTGTTCTAGGGTTTTGCTTAACTTTCATTTGTTACTGTTCTTTTTGCGTATCTTCCTCATTACTCCTTTCGAGCTTTTTGCAAGCTCAAATCCATCCGGCTATTGGCCTTATCAGTTCTTAGTCACGGTTAACACCAAGGGTTATCTTGATTGGCATCTTCAAGTGGTGGAGGCAACTCTTGTCCAATAAGGTCAATGTGAGTCTCTTGCTCTTAGGAGGTGGTGTTAAGTATGCTAGTATTCCTTTTCAAGGTAATGCCATCCTTAAGTAGTCAAATCCTTTTGACCCCAACGGAGTCACCAAAAGATGTAAATGAAATGTTCTAAATAATATTGTCATGTGGAAGCTACATGAAAATAGCACTATACGCAACCTTAGAGGAGTAACACATGAATGATATTTATAGGGAAAACTTGAAGAAAAATAACTTGGAGGAGAAACAAGCAATCTCAGTAACTCAAGCATACTTGTGATAGGTGAGGAAGCTATTCAGCATTAACCTTACTATTCTTAAGTGTTGAATCGTACTTCACTTAACAGTCGTTTTGATCTTTGAGAGCAAAAAAACCATAAGATAGTGTTGTTTCTCTGATCTCTAGAGCTTGTGAAGCAACTAATGAAAAAAGGCATGCCTAGGTATTTATATACTCTTAAGTTTGATAATAACCATTAGGTCATATTAACAATCAACAATTGAGATTAAACTTGCTCATTCAAGGTTATCCTAATCAAATTACTATGGGCCTAAGGCCAATAGTTTGCTTTATCGAGTATACGAGCTTGTCTGAGAAATGTTGAGAGCAAATAAACTATTTTAACGATCCCTATTTCGAGCCCACCAAACCAAATCTTCCTAAGTCATCTCAATTTGGAACCAGACTCTATAGGCCTTATCACTTTGCCCAAAAAGTTAAGCTCAAATAAATAATGAATTAATAATAAACTTATAGTAAGCTTAGCTTAATACAAAATTAAACCTCTACAAAAACAAAATAGATACCTCATTCAAACATTTTAATATTACAATTAGTGTGAAAAGCCTCAAAAAACTAAGAAAGAAACCATTTTAGTGCACATAGAAGATTAAATTACCAGTTAACGCTAATGAGTTTATGAAACTCCATGTATTCTTGAATCTTGGCTAAGAATAAGGTTGTAAGAAAAAACATAGAAAGATAATCCATATTAATATAATGAAGATAAACTACAATAAACATATTACTGAATATAAGCTTTCTATTTGTAGTAAGTAGGAGGTGCAAGGCGAAAGTGATAACATAGTCAAATTGAAAATCAGTCTTTCAATTTAAAATAAATAAATTAATGTTTATGCCATGACAAACAAAGGGGAAAAGAGTGGAAATCATACCTATCTTGATTAGAGATCCTTAAGGGGGGCAATAGAGGGGGGGAGGGGGGGGGGGGTGTGGGGATAGTGGAAGTAATTTTCTTTTCCTAAGGAAGGAGTTCTTAATTTGAACATCCAAATAATCTATAAATTAGTGTGCCAAAAAAAAAATAAACATATAAATACAAAAAAACCTACCACTTGGAGTATTAAACACATAAATCTAGTAATTGTATGATAATGCAGCAATACATACCAATAAAAAATTAGAAAAAAAAAACTATAAACAAAGTAAAGTGAGGTTACGTATATAGATTTTGAAGCATAAGCTAAAGTTGTTAATGACGTACATCAAGTGGGTCACTAAATAAATGGATAAAGATAGAACTGTTAATTATGCATGCATGAGATGGAAAAATAAGGAAGTGACAATAGTTATTAGAAAGTGTAACTAAATATATGGTAGTTAATGGAACTTTTGAAAGTATTAAAGAGTCCAAAAGTTATAGATGGGAAAATAATATTTAAAGCATAGTAAAAAATATTAAAAGCATAATTATTGGACTTTGAGAAGTATTAAAAAGTTTAAAAGTTATAGATGTAGGAAAAACATTAAAAGCATGTTTTATTAATGATGAAGTCAAATAAACGATATCTCTTAACAAGTAGTAGTAGAATTAGATCTTAGAATATTAATAATATGATAAATTTTCTTTCTTGATAGGTAATTTTAGACTTAGGCCTTTATACCAAATTTTAGCTCACTTTTGTTTTAAGGGAATCTAGGAAAGCCTATTTTGATGAGGGCTTAACTTCTCTATTGGACTAATCTAACCTAACCACAAGATGGATCTAAGGTCTTATTTAACTTACCCTTAAGACGAACCTCTTAGCTACTCTAACGAAGTTTTATACTCTACTCTTGTTGGTAAGATGACTTACTTAGCTTAACTTGACTAACCCTCAAGTTAGGTTCCTTATTAGATTACCTTGATACTTATCAAGTTCCCACTCCATGTAGATGTCTCCAGTGCTCATCTAAGCTTTTAAAGACCTGGCTCTCCTAGCTTAAGTCGTAGCAGATACGAGAACACTCGTATCTATGCTAAATCCTTAGTAAACATATACTCAAACTTCTATAAGATGTGTATCTACATAATTAGATACACTTATTTATTTGATAAAGGTTCAAATCCAAATATAGCAATGCATCTTTCTTAAAGTATCTTGGCTTTATCATCTTTGAATAGAGAATGAGGCTCTTAGGTATGATCACCTTTACTAATTTAGTTGTTACTTTACCATTTTTTTCAAGAGAGAATTACTTAGGTATCAGAGTACCCATATCGAACCAAACTCATAATCAAGGTTTAAAGCCTATGTTGCTCAAGATTCAAGCCCAGCATCTCAACCTCATCTTTAGGCTTCATAATTTTTGGCATAATAATATAGATATAGATATAGATGTAGACATAGATATATAGATGTAAATATAGGTATAGGCAAAGATAGATATAAATGGAAGATATAGATATATATAAAATATAAATATAAACATAGATATAAATTTATTTGGAGGTATCAATAGAAGAAAAAGAATGTTGGAGAAAGAGAAAAAAAAAAGGATATGAAATATTATATATAGAATATAAATATAAACATAGAGATAAATTTATATAAACATATTTTCTGAGAAAGAATAACAAACTACGCATGGATAGGCATTATCCAAAAGGAGGCTCCTAAACAGTGGTCAATCAACAAGCATAACAAAGCTAACAAGATAAGAGGAAGACTAATGAGAAGGTGGATCAAGCTATCAAAGGGTACTATAAAACTTAATTGTGATGCTGTAGTTGATTGGAAGGGTAGAATTGAAGTAATTATAATGGTGCGTCGAGATTCTGAGGAGGAGAATTTTGTGGGGGGGAGCTTGTTCGAAACATGTTAGTCTTGTTCTGGTTGAAGTAGAAATTGCAACTATTATTCATGCATTATGGTATGCTAAGGATAAGAAATGGGATCATATTGTAGTGGAGTTCGATAACTCTATAGCCATAAAGCTCATTGAACAAGGACGACAAGTGAACAAAACAAGATCTACTCTCATTCATCAATGCTTAATGCTGATAAATTATTTTAAATCTATTTTGTTTTGTAGGATAGGTTGGAAATTAATGTAGCAATAAATACACTAGATAATTCCTTACTAAAAATATTCAATAAATTCCTTTATGAGTTAATCAGCTACATTTCCTACATTTTTAAAGTAAAAAAAATTTTATAACTTTATAATAATAAGAGTAAAGTTATAGTTGCCTATAGGATTTATATAATAGAATACACAGATATAGATATAAAAGATATAGAAGATAAAAGTTATATATATATATATATATGGAGATTATTAATATGGGGAGAGATAATGTAGGAGTAAGAGGAAAGAAAGATAAGACATAAAAGTTGATATTAAAACTATTTAGCAGAAATCTAAAGAAAAATAAGGTCTTATTTCATATTAAAACTATAAAATTTAATTTTCATATCATTTTTCTCTTTTGTTTCTAAGGGTTGTGTAGGTGCAATGCTACTCACAATTGTGGATGAGTGCTAGGTTGCACAATGAAATCTTCTTGTCCATGGCCAATTACACTATGGTTAGGGCGACCAACCATAGCCTAAAGAAAATACTTTGCAAATTTTTAAGTGTTTTTTTTTCTATTTTTTTATTATTTTTACTATACTATTTAATTTCATAAATTTAATAATTCTACAAATAAATTATTATGACACTATTAGAAATAAGCATGTGCTAAAAATTGATTGAAATTTTTTTTTATTGTGTAGTCAAAGTAAATCCCTTCTTAGTACCAAATACATGTATATATATCTCTTCTTTCAGAGCCTAAGAAAATGCATGTAATTTTAAGGAAAAAAGGAAACTTTATCATTTTCAAATTTCATTCCAACTTCCTTATTTAAATAATTACTTGCCCATTTAACATATTTTGATGCTTATATAATAAACTATGACAATTGAGGGGGAAAAATGCTCATTGCTTAAGCGAGAGAGAAAGTAACCCAAAGCAACTAATAAAGAAAGCAAATAAAATACTTGTAAAAATAAATAAATAAATGAAAGAAAAGAAAGAAAGGGTCAAATAAAGAATTGCATGGATTTAATAAAAAGTTGAGGAAATGCTCCACTCCACACTCAAGACATCCTCGCAACTATAAAATCAAAATCTCGCTTCATATATACCACGATGACTATCCCACATATCTCTCTCTGCAGTTATCCGGTACTTTGAATCAATCCCTCTTCCGTCTCTCGTGCTAATCCCTTTTCCCTGCAAGACCAGAGAGAAAGTTTCGGCTGTTAAATCAAGAAAGAGAAACGGGTTGAGCGAAGAGAAAGAGAGTGTGAGAGTGTGTGTGAGAGAGAAAGTAGTAGATTGCCCTTTCGCTTATCCCTTTATTTTCTGCAATTCTTTTGCTTCAGGTCCCAGGTAAGCGCTTTACTTGATAGTTCTTGTCGCTTTTCGATTATTTTCATACTAGAACATTCTTTTCCAAGGGGAGGAAAGGAATCCAAAATCTTGGGTTTCGTCGGCGTAATTTCGTGGTTGCTCCAATGCGTGGGAATACGCTGAAACTTTCTACAGATCCCAATGCAAATAGATTCAATGATTGAGAAATGAGAAGCTGCAAAGATCTAGGTCAATATAGAAATAAAGACGGGGGAATATATATGTACATAATATATATATATGTATATATGTAAATGCTTAGTTTTCAATAGGGAATAATCAAGAAACCTAAAGTAATATACAGTAGTTGACTAATTTAAGGTGACTGTTGTTTTTCTTTTGTGAAATTTAGGTTTGATTGGTGGGTAAACGTATTTCTTTTCCAATTTTTTTGTCTTTTTCTTTTTAAATTAAAATTTATGTCGCAGCTGATGTATAGTAATGTCATCGTCAACTTCACCATGTGCGGCGTGCAAGCTGCAACGCCGGAAGTGTACGCCGGAGTGCATTTTCGCACCGTATTTCCCCGCAGATCAGCCACAGAAGTTCCTATTCGTGCATCGTGTCTTCGGCGCCAGTAACGTCGCGAAAATACTTAGCGAGATTCAAGTATCGCGTCGACAAGAAGCCGTGAATTCCCTCACTTATGAAGCGGAGACTCGGCTCCGTGACCCCGTCTATGGGTGCATCGGCGTGATCGCACTCCTACAGCACAAGCTCAGGTGTTAATATTATCCTTTTTTTTCTGTCTTTTTTTCTAATTATTACGCGATGTTATTCTTTTACTTAATCGCAACTCGAATTTTAGGTATTTAGTAGACGAGCTTACATGTGCCAAGAAGGAATTGGCTATGTGTATGGGTCAAACCAATGAGATTGCGTTCTTGCAACAAGCATCACAAGCGGCAACGGCTGCATTCATGCAGCAGCAGTCTCCTCCACAGAATCTTCAGTATTTGATGGGAAACCCTTCCTCTTCTACAGTGGCGCCACAATATGGGGCGTTCCCTACGATGGTTGTTCCCCAGGCTCCTGTCCCGAATGCTCCGTTGGTTATACATGAGCCTCAGGCGGCTGGAGCGATGATGCAACATCAGAATGTGATGACACAGCAGCAGTTAATGGATGCCCAAATGGCCACGTTATTGGCAAGGAATGAGCAAGAGGAAGAGATGTATAGGGCCTTTGAGCACCAGCAGTATAGGCATCAACAGCTTCAGCAGGAACTTGGATTGAGCAGTAGATTTGATGGTGTTGGACCTTCTATGGCTGCACCAGGTGGTAGCAGTCAAAACCAAAGGGATGTTGGGTCGAGTTCGGCTTCGGCTTCGGTTTCACCTTATTTGGCCCTTGGAAATTATGGTGGTGGATATCAGGATGAGCCACAGCAGAATGAGAACCATCCACATAATCAGGCGGTGGTTGCAGCTCCTCATCATCCACAGCTTTCACTTCAGCGGCATCAATTTCTGGTGCAAGAACATCGAGAGCAGAATCAGAGTTTAGATCTCAAGACTGAGGAGCACAAGGGCCCTGGTGTTGTCGGGTTTGATGTTAATATTGCTAAGCCTCGTTGACGTTTCCATTACTGGTGGGAGATTCTGTTGTCAAAGTACGATCTTGTTGTTTGATCACTTTTTACAAGGTATGCTACATGGTTCATCAGTAGACGTAAGATTCGCAGCTATTAATTAATCTACCACTTATCTTCAAATTATCATATCATTTTGTATAGCAAATCATGTCCATATAGTTTTTTAAGTGAGTTGCTTATCAGAAAAGTACTTCATTTCTTGGTGGGGTATCAAAATTGGATCATATGCATTTATAGGGGTTTTATATTCATGTCACGTGTAATTACTCTAGCCCGAAAATTGTTCAATCTAGTTAATGTTTTCATATCCAGGTGGTCTTAGTATTTATTTATTTTTTCCCCTTGTCTCTCCATGTTTCATAAGCATACAAAATTAATTTACGTTTGAAACTAGCGATGGTTTTAGGTGTTCGACTTTTATGGTTAATTAATGGGGACTAGATCTCACATGTATTGATTTTTATCCCGTCAAAGGTTGTTTGATTATCTTTTTCTCAAGGAGGATATTTAATGGAGATCCTTAACCCGAATCCTTGTATTAAATATCTTAGTACTGGAATGCATACAAAATTGATATAACCAACACAATCCGTTTGTATGTATTTCCTAGCTTTGTTTCTGATCCATTCGCAATTACATCTACGTACATTTTTAGTTTTTTATGAGGTCAGGCATCATTCACTTTTCACAAAAGAGGGATTGCATTCTGGTGGCTGAGGAAATGCCAAATTGGTGTTTTGTTGGATATAGAAAACACAAGGATTAATCAAGGGAACAAACATGATTGTTTCTCCACTTATGGAGGTAGGGTCCATTTCAACTGAAAAACCAACAACCATATCTTGGAGCATTCTTTTTATACCTTTTCACCAAAAGATTTTCCCATTGACTTCTTTGTTTCAGTTGTTCACGGCTTAGGCTTATATGTAACACATGGTTTTTATTGAGTAAACCATATGATTATTGAATTTAGTGCATGTACTTTTAGGAGTAAAAATGGTATGGTACTTAGGTGATCGTCCATTAATAAAAAATACTTGCGGATTCGAGCAACTCCAAAGCAATATATTTGAAAAGATAGAGAAATTGTCGGTTTCACCTTATTATTATTATTTTATCGTAACTTTATCTTTTTGTACTTGCATTACTATTCGCTCTTGGTTTTTCTTGCATTAGCTTTATAATATACAGGATAATCCCTGATTTAAATATATAAAAAAAAAAATAACAAACAAAGAGAGAGAGAGAGAGAGAGAGAGAGAGAGAGATCATTTTGAATCCTATTACCTGTAAGTGTAAGTGATACAAAAAATATACGGACCATCCAGCCATTTAACTTTTTATTTATACCTTCTATTGTTATGGTAAATGCAAGTAATGTTTTCCACTGACTTTTGGTTTATAATTGATGTTTCTACTCTCCCATTATTTGCAGCCTGATTTATAATTGTTTCAATCTCTATCCATCAATTATTTTTGGAATAAGAAAACCACCGCCTGCATGGCTTTGTGAAAATGCAAGTAAGAGTTTGTCTCGAAGCACGTGTGAAGATCACCATTACGTGTAACATGAAATTAGACGGATATAACAATGTAGTAAGATGGACCTTGTACCTAATTCACATGATCTTTTTTCCTTTTTCCTTGCAGTTCCATTAACTTCTTTACCTTTGTATATGGATGGATTGACTTCCGGTGGAGACTGCTGGTTCCCTCGACTTAGCAAGAAACCTTTCTCTCGAAGTTTCATGCATTCTGGAAGTGTGCTTCGCCGTAAACATGCCCATAAAATTGAACCGATACATATTTGATATATTACTTAGGCCATTTCAAGCTAGTGGCAATTCGTTGATCATGTTGTTTGTAGATCTCTTATGATGCATACTTGCTAATTCAATTGTTTGTAAATCGACTACCATGCATTAATTTGTTGGTACGGAAACCATTATAACACGAGATGCGTGATGAGGTAATATTTATGATTAACATAACATGGTATGTGTTTAGCACGGACCTCAATATATATGTGTTATACACACAAACGAATATATATATACACATATACATATACATATACGATTTACATAACTATTTATATTTTGTAACATAACCACTCAAAAACAATGAAAATGATTACTTATAATGTACGTATTAATTAGAATGATAAGAGTCAGCATATATACCGAGTTCTATAAACTTATAACCTTAATAAAAATAATAATAATGCACTTTAGTATTTAATGAGAACTGGGGAATGACTTTGTGCGTGCAGTTATTTACATGTTTAGAATTTATAATATTGAGGTACTTGACAGTTTCTTACTTCTTTTTTATTTTAATTAATTCAAAATAAATATGCACATGTTTACATTATTAATAAGAGAAGGGATTTAGTAAGTAATACATACCACGTAAAAATATATATAATGTATAACTACCAATCGAATTCGAATAGTAAGAAACTCCTCTCCCTCCGAAAAAAAAAAAAAACACCCTAAACAAACAAAAACCAATGCCTTCAAAGAAGCGCAAAGTGCCCTTCAATAGAGAAAAGACCCTATGGAGATGCTATTTTCAAGCACATTGAGAATGTGTATGCAAATGCTTTCCCCCTAAATTTAATCAAGGAGATGGATGAATGTCACATCGATCATGATAATTCAAGAATCCTATCTAAAGAAGACAAATCACTAGGCTTAGGTATTAATTTAAAAAAAAATGCTTCTTTATCTTCTAATTAGAAAAAGCACATTAGGGTTAGATGGTGCAACCCTATTATTATCAAATTGTATGGAGCATCCTTAAGCTATAGGTATCTTTTTCATAAATTGAAATACAGTTAGAGCTTTGCCTTAAGCTTCTTGATGGTTAATATCAGGTCAAGATTCTATGTTATTACTTTTCAAAATTTAAATGATCTCACTATTGTAACTAGTGATGGTCCATAGTTCATCAATGGCTATTTTTTCGCAATTCATGAATGGGAACCAAATTTTAGGTTTTCCAGTCTTGTATTTTCTACATTAGTAATTTGCGTTCAAATTAGTTAGCTTCCATTAGAATATTATGACTTAGATTTTCTTAGAAGATGGGTAAGTTAATTGGTCCCATTCTTGGAGTTGATACCTTTATTACTTAAGTAGAAAGAGCTAAATTTGTAGGATTATATGTGCAAGTCAATTTTAATAAGTTGAAATAGAGTTAGAGCTTTGCCTCAAGCTTCTTAATGGTTAGTATCGAGTCGAGATTCTATGTTATTACTTTTCAAAATTTTGATTATCTCAATATTGTAACTAAAGATGTTCCATAGTTCATCAATGGCCATCTTTTGACTATTCATGGATGGGAACCCAATTTTAGGTTTTCCACTCTTGTCTTTTCTTCATTAGTAGTTTAGGTTCAAATTAGTTAGCTTCTACTAAAAAATTATGACTTAGATTTTCTAAGAAGTTGGGTAAGTTAATCAATCCCGTTCTTGGAGTTGATACCTTTATTACTTAAGTAAAAAGAGCTAAATTTGTTGGATTTTATGTGCAAGCCAATTTTAATCATCCTTTAGTTCATACTATCTGGTTGATAACAACCATTATCACTTTCAATACGACGAAATCAAATTTCTCTATTATAAGTGTGGTTGTGTTAGGCATACGAAAAGAAGTTGCCTTGATAACTATAAGGTTAGAAAATCATAAAAGGACAACATGGAATGTATGGAAAAGGAAATTTAGGAACAAAATCATTGCCAAAATAGTCAAAGTCAATAAAACCATTGTACTATGCATGAAGTAGATCTAGAAAAAAATTATCAAAATCGAGACTTAAGTGAGCAAAGCAATAAAGAAGACCATCCAGCTTCAAAAGAAGCTTATGGTGAATGGATATTGTATCAAAATAAAGGAAAACTAAATAAAGAAGAAAGCCTATAAAGATAAAGGGGCAAATAAATCCAAGGCCTAGGAGAGAAAACAAAATGAACATTTATAAGAGAAGTGATGGGAATCAGCCTTCGACTACTTCCAAGCCAAGGCCAACTTGTTTAAAGTCGACGCCAACCTTCCAAAAGAAGATGCCAACCTATTCTAACCCAAGGCTGAACAATTCAAGGTCAAGGCTAAATAGATTTCGCTAAAGCCAAGTAAATGATAAAAGCCGAGGGGAAGAAAAGAAACCACTCGGCAACAACTCTATCGTTTATCGAGAAGATGAGAGATCATACAGGCAAAGAATTGGGAATAAAGAACTACTCGATACGGCACCAAGATATTCGTACCGACTAAATCTAGAACTCAGAAAATGTAGGCCAACCTCTCTAGTATGTCAGCCAAGCCACACGAGAGTTTAGGAACTCTTTCTCAAACCCATACATCAAATTGCCGATCCCATCCAGTTCAGAGACTACTACTCCTAGGACATACCGAGTGACTTCATGCTGACTTCTGTAAAACATACAATTTTGTATTACTGTATATGTTTTTCCTTATTTTATTTGTAGGCTCAATTCTTTAAAGTTTAAGGCCTTATACATTATTTATAGTTTTGTCACAAAGGTTTAGGACTTATTATAAATAGCAACATTTATACTAAAATACAAACATAGAGAGATAGATAGAGATACATATAGATAGAGAAGTTATTCCCATATAGAGTAAATCTTTCCTCTTTCAAGCAAGACTATACTTAAGTTAGCATTTTTCGAATTATCGAGTGTTTATTAAACTCTTTAATCGTCCTCGCGTTCTTATCAATCTTGTTCTCAGATTGTGGTGAACCCCTTCATTTGAACTAGTTAGTAAGTTGCATCTAATTTTCATTTGAAAACCCAGACAACATTTAGTGTTCATAAGTTATATGAAACTCTATTTCGAGCTCAAATCCCTTATTATGTTTATATCTTCGTACATGATATCCATCCACATTCACCATCAAAGCCTTCCTATTCTTCGTACCCATTTTCTTTTGAATATCCATTCCCATTCATTTGAAAATTCGTTGCCATTTCAAGATCGATCCTTATCATCTTAGTATTAGAGCTTTAGGGAGATACACATGCTAGTGTTCTTCGAAGTACATTTTTAGTTCTAATGTTCTGTAATGTAACATACTATTCGTAGTAGTCGTAAGTAGATACAAAAGCCAAGTAGTGGTTATATTCTAGGTTACTGTTATTGTGTTTTATTGTTTGTTCAATTCTCTGGTCAATTACTTTATGAACAATAATGTCAGAGGATAGTATCAATAACACTAGTGATTGTCCTCGTAGAAGCTTGAGGCAATGTATTGATAACTTAGAATATTAGATTCAGAATCTCACTGATTCTATCCAAGAACTCACTAGATTAGTCAAAGGCCGTAGACAGGATGGTCAAGAGGAAAGAAGGGAGAGAACACCCACAAGTAGAAGTGGTTCTAATGAACTTGATCATGATGAGCGATAACTGAGAACAAGAGAAGACCCGCCAATGCTGAGAAGAGGCAATGATAAGAGTATTGACTCCGAGTTAAACCACGGAGCTTGAAGAAGACAGCCGAGGCCGAAAAGAGATATGACTGAACAAAGCTTGAATAGAAGTAGCCAATCCAAGGTAAACTGACCTGCTAGGAATGCAAGGGATAAACCCTAAGCACCTAGCCGGGGACTTGAATGTCAAGTTGAAACTATTAACCTTCTATGGAAGTAGCCAACCCAAGAAGTTCCTTGACTGGGTTCTTCGAGTTGAGAAATTGTTCGAGTGCTATAAGTGTGATGATGGAACAAAGGTTAAGCTAGCTTCACTATCTCTTGTTGAATATGTGAGTCTTTGGTAGGATAAGTTGGTTGCCAAGCGAAATGCTGAAGGAGAAGAGCCAATCAGAACTTAGAGGCTCATGAAAAGATTGATGAACCAACGCTTTATGTCGACTTATTTCAAGCAAGAGATGCTTCATGCTTTCCAACACTTGAGAAAAAGTCAAAATCCTGCTGAAGAGTATTTGCAAGAGTTTGAAACCTTGATGATGAGATGTGAAATTGCCAAGCCGTAGGATCATACCATTGCCAAATTCTTTAGTGAACTCCGAGACAACATTGCCAACATAGTTAAGTTGCAGCCATTTATCTCTCTAGATGAGCTAATAGATTTGGCATTAAGAGTAAACGATAGAAGAGGAGGAGGCATCAAAGGCCAAGTAGCCAACCTCAACAAGGCAACCTTGAGCTTGAGAGGTATGCCAAGAGAAGGCAAGAAAAGAAGATAAAGAAAAGAGAGTCTAGCCGACCAGTCCATGCTAAGAAATGGATTGTCGAGAAAGAAAAGGCACCTAGCGGGCCTAAGAATTAAAGTGCTTCAAATGCTTAAGCTATGGACATATTGCGTCCCAATGCTCAAATAAAAAGGTTATGGTCTTGAAGGGTGAAGGGCCTGAGACTTAAATCTAGAGTCAAAGTGACAAGAGCTCATATGACCAATTGATGGAAGAAGATGTCTATCCTAAGGACTTCAATAAACTCTTAGTTATGGCGACATGAGCTAACCTGAAGGTAGATCCCAAACAAAGGGAAAATTTGTTTCATATGAAGTGCTTAGTGAATGAGAAGACCTATTCCCTAGTAGTAGATGGAGGAAACTGCACTAATGTCGTCTCTACCGAGTTGGTAGAAAAGATGAAATTGTTAACCTACTCATACCCTCGACTACATTGATTGAAATGGTTTAATGATAAGGGTATGGTCCTTGTGCATAAAAGAGCTAGGATCACATTCAAGGCAAGGCAATATGAGGATGAGATTGACTTCGATGTAGTGCCTATGAATGCCGTGAACCTACTTCTATCTCTTAACCCCGATGAGCATTGAGGAAGTCCAAAGATACTAGATACCAATGATAAAATGAAAAGGGAGAAGGAGCTTATTCAGCATCCCAACCCGAGTTCAACACTTAACGTTGACGAGGACTTCCTTTCATTCTCACGGTAATGATGGGAATCACCCTCCGACTACTTCCAAGCCAAGGCTAACCTGTCCGAAGCCGATGTTGACCCTCCAGAAGAAGATGCCGACCTGTTCTAACCCAAGCCTAAATAGTTGAAGGCCAAGGCTAAATAAATTTTGCCAAAGCCAAGCAAATAACAGAAGATCGAGGGGAAAAGAAGGAGCCACTCGGCAACAACTTTATCGTCTTCTAAGAAGATAAGAGATCATACAGCCGAAGATTTGGGACCAAAGAACCACTCAGTATGGCACTAAAAGACTTATGCCGACTGAATCTAAAACTCAGCAAATGTGAGCCAACCTCTGTAGTGTCTCGACCAAGTCACGCAAGAGTTTAGGGACTCCTTCCTGAACCAATACATCAGATTGTCAACCCCATCTAGTTTGGATACTACTACTCCTAAGACATGCCTAGTGATTGCATGCCAACTTTTGTAAAATGTACAATTTTGTATTCTTGTATATGTTTTCTCTTATTTTATATATAGGCTCGATTCTTTAGGGTTTAAAGCCTTATACATTATTTACAGTTTTACTACTAGGGTTTAAGACTTGCTATAAGTAACAACATGTGTACTAAAATACAAATACAGATATAGAGATAGAGACATAGTTAGAGACGTATACATACATACAGAGAGATATATATAGATAGAGTCTATCCTCTTTCAAGCAAGGCTATACTTAAGTTAGCATTCGTTGAGTTATCAAGTGTTGATTAATCTCTTTAATCGTCCCTGTATTCTTATCAATCTTAACTCTAAGATTGTAGTGAACCCCTTCATTTAAACCAATTATGAGTCACATCTAACCTGTCATTTGAAACCCCGAGCAACATTTAGTATTCATGGGTCGTATCAAACTCTATTTCAAGCTCAAACCCTTGATTGTGTTTGTGTCATGGTGAATTATATCCATCCAAATTCATTATCAAAAACCTTCCTATTCTTCATATCCATTTTCTTTTAAATACACATCCCTGTTCGTTCAATAACCGCTACCATTTCTGGATTAATCCTTATTAAGAAGGAAAAACTCAAGAGTGGAAATTTAAGTGTAATGATTTCCCTCTAAGGAAATGTTAGAAATATTAAGCAAGAATGGAAAGAAAAAAAGGAAAAGGATAATAATTTATATCAGAAGCTATCAAATCAAAAGAAATAATAATAGCTAGAAAGAAGAATTGCTAACGCAATGTAATCAAGTCAATGATAGCATTGTATAGGTAATCAATGTCATAAATAATATTGAAAGAGAATAAAATAGTTTTCCTTTTAAAGCATAGACTACAAATGAGAAAAAACACAATAATAATGCTAAAAAAACAAATCCTCATCTTCCTCTCAAAAGAGTTTCCTATCCCTTAAGCATAATGTGATGTAAAATCATTCTAAACTTCAACATCAAGATCTTAAGACCACATTTAGACCATCCTTAGAGGGAAAGCACCAATAAGTTATTCATAGTAGATAAGGATAACCAACAAGGAAGGATTTAGATAAAACTAGTAGAAGTAAGGAGAATTCTAGACAATATAGTGGTACTACATATGATCCCTATAATAACTATAATAGCACTATTACCTAAGGGAGAAACATATTTGACTAAAATAGGTCTCATCATTACCTCAAGGAAGGACTATTTAGTAAAAATTCACACAACAGGCCTACACAAAAATGTGACTATGTATAACTAATAATACAATAGGAGAGAACCATTTAAGTCCTGATGGACCAAGTTCTAAGAATGTCAAATCTGGACATCTCCAACTAGACCATTCCAATGGCCAATTATAATGTAAAACAGCAAAAGTGTACCCCTAACATTCATGAATCAAGAGGAAACAATGGTTACTTTGGACTTAACAAAAAACCCAAGAAAGTTTTCCTTAGAAGTCAAAGGTACTGGTTAAGTTATTAATGATGTTGTTTAGTATCGCATGATGACTTAAACTATAGATGAGGAAAATTTATCATCTTCTATTAAGAGTGCCAAGATCCTACCTTGGAATGTAGGTGGCATGAATTCCCAAAGGAAGAAGGAGACAATTAAGGAAGAAATTGATAAATACATTCTTGACTTAGTAGTTCCATGGAAACTAAGCTAAACTCTCTCAATGCCTTCACTTTCTCTCATAGGTCTCCTCTATATGGGTTTATTGTGGAAGAAGCAAAGCGTCAAAATGGAGGTATCCTACTAATGTGGAATACTGATGTTCTAAACATTGATATTGCCTACCAAACCTCACAAGAATTTCATCTTTTGTGTAAGGATAAACATGTCTCTTTACTTTTAGCAATCACTGTTGTATATGCTCCCCCAATACACTATTTAAACCAGCCTTTTGGGGATAATATAAAATCAATATCTTGTTCTGTTGGTAATATCCGTTGGCATGTTATAAGCGACTTTAATGATATCATCTTGCCACATAAAGATTGGGGAGCTAGAATTTTTAACGGATCTAGAGCCTATAATTACTTACATAATATGAATGATTGAGGTTTAGCTAACTTAGGATTTGTGTGTCCCAAATTCACTTAGTCAAATGAGCAAAAAATAACCAACCTTATTCAAAGGCACCTAAATAAAGGGTGGTGCAATACTAGATGGCAAAGTTTTTTTGCTAATTCAAAAATATTCTATGTTTGAAAGTGATTGTTTGACCACTATGCTCTCGTTCTTAAAACCCATCTTAGTGTTGGCACCTTATTTAAGAGTTTAACTTTAAAATGTCTACCAACGTGATTTTCTTATAAGAGTTGTTTACCACTCATTGGCCAAATTTGGAAAGAGAATCATAATGATTACTTACTTGCTAGAAGTGCTCTCCTAGTGAAATTTAGGGTGTAGAATAGAGAAGTTTTTGGTATCATCTACACTCATAAAAAGCCATGTTAAAGCAACTTCAGGAAATTGAAGCTAACCTAGTAAGACATCCTTCTCCTTGACTATTCTCACAAAAAGCAAGCTATCAAGCTACATCTAAATAAAACACTAGATAGGGAAGATAGCTTATGGAGGATGAAAGTTAGGACAAAATGGACCAGAAGGTAAAGGAAATACTAAGTTATACTAAGCAATAGTTTTTATAAGGAGAGTAAAGGATAAATATTTAGCTTATAGGATGAATCAGGAGTTTAGAGTTATGATCCTAGATGCATCCATTTTATTATTAATAATTACTTCATCAATGTTTTCTCCTCGACTAAGTTATTTAATCAACTAGTTTACCTTATTGGTCATGACTTGCTTAGAGGCTTAACATTGAGCAAGAATCTATCTTAGATTTCATTTACATGGGTTCTAATGATTCTTTGCGTAATGATAGAGGAGGTGTTTTTTGAAAAGAGAATGCTTAACTTTTTTTTATTAATTTGTAGCCTAGAAACATTTGAACATTGGTTTAAAGTCTAAGGTAGCACAATTCAGTTTCATTATTAAAAGATCCAAGTGAAATCTAAATGGATGAAAAGCTAGAACACTATATTGTTGAAAGAATTATCCTAGCCAAAACAGTCCTCTAATCTCTTATAACATATTACATGCAACTAGAGAAGCATTGGATAGCTACCATTGATAAACTTGCACAAGTTATAAACAACTTTCTTTGGTTAGGAACTTCATTAGAGAAAAGAAATTCATTGAATAAATTGGGATAAAGCCTCTACACTAATAGAAGGAGGGGGATTGAGTCTATTGAACCTACATGCTAGGAGTATAGCTTGTATAGTTAAGAGATATTTTGAATTACACTCTAGGATGGTTTATTGGACCAAATTGTGAGACCTCGATTTTCAACTAAATATCAAGGATTCAGAGTGGGAACACATCCTAATAAACATTGGACTTAGAAAATATAATTCGAGAAGTAAGGAAATAAAGTAGTTATGAATAACACAAGTGTCACATCCTTGCTTAGCATGGAATGCACCATTATACAGGAATACTTGTTAAAAACTTAACTCAACCTACTCATTCATCAAAAAATAACATTGTTTACATGATAAAGGGGTTGCTACATCGAAGTTCAGCTAACTATCCTATTATAACTTATGTATACAACATAATATTTACATCAAAATATGAACCAGCTTTTTCCTTTATCATCTTCACAGTAATAGGATTCCTGACTTAGTATAAGCTCCATACAGAAGTTACTAACTCCGACTTATGCTCTCAGTATATATATCCCTCTTTAGTGTTGGGCCCTTCATGATACTATTAACCTGAAGATAAAACATTTTATCCCCTCAGCTACCAAATCTAAGTGAGAGTGGATAACAAACAGTATAATATAGATAATATGATAGACAATATTGCATATCATAACTAAAATGTTTCAATCATAATTCGCAGGTTCAACTTTATATATGCATCCGCCCAACCAGGCATTTGCTACTAGCAATGCAACATGCTATGCTCATGTACGTGGTATATATCAGTACCAATATCCTATGCCCTCCAATTTTCATCCGATTAGTCAATATAGTAGGGCATCTAGATACAATGTCTAAGAACCTGAGGAAACAAGGAACTGCTTAGGAGTTGGACCCCCACCAAATTGAACTACACACTGTAGTTTACCATTTTCAAAAGGGTAACAAGGAGCTACCTAAAAATTAGATCCCTAATTTTGCTTTACAAAATTAGACTATACGATACAATTCACCAAATCAAAGTGGCAATACTGCCAAATTAGACTATACACTGTAGTCCACCAAATCAAAGTAATAACACTACCAAATTAGACCACACACTTTAATCTACTAAATTAGACTATACACTATAATCTACCAAATTTCACTATCAAAATAGTTATAATGCTCGGGCAATGCAAGTTATATACTTTGAAAAACTAAGTTCATAAAGCCATATTCTTTTCATGATCATTTGGAAGCCTCATTTTGAAAGTTTTAGCCTGTAAGTCCCTTTTTGTATCGTGCCATGCTATAATATGCAATAGCAACTCAAGAATATCAATCAGCACAATTAATCTTTAAGTTTTATTCAATCTAGTTATTTGATTCTAGTTTTTGAACTCTCTATAGTGGAATTCTAGTATCTTACTTAAGGTTCACTTAGGTGAACACCTAGAAGATTGAGTTAGCAATCATTCAACTTCCTTAGTTAGCATAATCATTTGTAAGAATAAATCATCACCCAGCATGGCAACATAACAATTTAATCAAAATACAGTTACTTTCATTCAAAATGACCACATCAACATCCACTATAATAACATATCAATTCAACTTGGATATGCCCATATTCAATCAACGCAGCATCAAATAGCATGCAGTGTTATGAGTAGCAATATATCTACTCGAAGTATGGGTTAGATTTACTTACCTAGACTCAACAATAATATAGAATCCAAAACTCCACCACTTGGTCCTTCCTTACTTATCACACCTATAAAAATATAACACAGCCTTTAAATTAACTATGAGTCGAACTCGAATTGTTGTAAGTTTTCATTTCCGTATTTTTAAACTTCATTTGATCGTATCTTATTCATTTCTCATCCAATTTCAATAAACTTTATATCATCACAATCGTTATTCTGAGTACTATTGATATATCTCAAGAATCAAAACTAATTGACATTCTCAAAAAACCTAAAAGTACCCTTCCATATTACTGATTCAACCGTATGTTATTATAACTTTTTAATTAACTCAAATAAACCCTAAATCTAAATTGAAAATCCTAAAATTCCTCATTCGCAAAGTTGTCCAACATTCATTATGTACTCAAAAATACTAATCCTTTACATATTTAACAAATTTATATTAGTACTAATTACTATATCATATATTAAAGTAATATATGGATTTATAATATGAAAATGCATAATAAATAGTATACAAGCCTGATTCATTCCACGAAAAATCCTATAGACTCATGAAAATATGTAGCTTAATTATTAACCATGAATTATACTAAACTAGCTATTATATATTTTTATGAAAATAGCAATTTTAACTCAAAATTAGTAAAAATTAAGCAAACAAGTAAATTTCACCACAAGATAAAATTCAAGTGTCCCAAACATCATTATGAATATCCAAAAATTATAATACATAGGGCTCATACTTTGATATTGTTAAAAACTAATTAATCTACCAAAACAGCGAAATTGCCAGTTTTATCCAAAATAATTACAATAAATAGTAAACATGATTATTTAAAAAAATTATTGTTGTTATAATTAAATACATATATTAAGTATGTCACGTACAAATTTTCAACTTGAAAGGACATTATTTAATATTTCTAAAATTTAATTCAATTTTCGTCCAAACAGAGTCATTTCTTAAGGACCTTATATTTTCAATAATAATTTCACTAAAATAAAATTATGAAATTAATAAACACATAAAATAATTCCAAAAAACCAAGTTTTATAATTAAATAATATCATTTTATATTTTTTGAAAAATTACGAAGTTTCTATTTAAAATTTAATTCACATGAATTGGCTACCCAACCTTATCAAAACACCTCCTCTAGTAGTGCTTTCCTTAACCCCAAATGGTAACCAATAGCCTATTGAACCAGCCTAATTAGATTATATGCCATGTTTTTACTCCAATTTTCTTAATTTTTGTAATTTTCTTAAGTGTTTTTATTATATTTTCGTACTTCCAAAATATTTTTTTTTTGAAGTGTACATGCCTTATTTATATTTTCCAAATGGATTAGGATTTATAAAAATTAAATATGTGGCTTACATATGTCATTTCTTTAAAATTTTCAAGGCATAAGGTGTCATTTCCTCATTTTCTTAACTTTTGACTTATCATCCAAATTAATTCTAGGCTGCCACATAGGTATGATGACCGTCCTGTCTTTTTTTTTATAATTTACTTTTTTTATTAATTACTATTTATAATAATTTTATTTATTTTATATTATACAATTCTATTCTTGTAATACATATATTTGTATTTTAACTTGTTAATTATTTTATGATAAATTATTATATTTAATATCCTAATTTAAATGCTCAAATTTTATGATTATCATTATAATAAATTGCATTATTAATTTAATTCTTTTATATATAGCTATTTTAAAATTGATTTTAACTTATTAAATTAATAAATTAATATAACTTATATATTTTAAATTCAAATCATTGTAATATTGAAAGTATTTAAATCTAATATTTTATGTATTATAATGACTTATTCAAGATATACATATGATTTTTCTGAAAATTACTTAAATTTTATATAAGGTATTAGTTAAGAAACTTAGAAGATTTATTAAATAATAAGTATATTAATTTAACAAACAATTCTTTAAATATTTTAATATCGCAACCCAAAAATAGGTCAAATTTTGAACCTATAAAAATACACATGTTACAGTATTCTCATATAATATGACTATAGTTGCTCAAGATCGATACATATAGGATTTTTTGAAAAAGTTCTCTAAATTGGATAATATATTAATATAAGGTTACAAAAGTTAAAAGAACCACCTTAGTAAGATTTATTTTACAGAATAAAATAAGTAAAATATTAAATTTAACAAAAACATAGTTTTGCTTGTAGTAAATATTTTTATCGCAAACCCAAAACATAGGATTAAATTGTTGGGAAACCTTAAAAATAAACTTACATGGCTTATAAAAGTAATAATTTGGAATTAATTTGAAGTGAAATAACTAATATAAATATCATGTGCATGAGTGTATATTCAAAATTTGAAAATAATATTATATTATATATTAATATACCTAATTTAGTGTTATAATTAAGTAAATAAAATAAAAACATTAGAAGATAGCTAGAAGATCACTTTAATCAAGCTAGGGGTGTAGAAATTACTTGTAAAAAGTTAGGATAACACATATATGTTGGTTAGGAGATATAATATTACATTAAAAGGGGGGTAAAGTGACAATTGTCACTCTCAAAAATTCACCACCAACTAAAGGTTGCTACAAACTCAAGAGATCATTTCTAAAATTCATTTTGGTTAATTGGAGAGTAGAGGAAAAATATAGGAGAGCTTTGGAAGTGAAGGAAGAAAATTAGACAACAATTTGAACAAACTAGTCAAATTAAGGGTTTTTCAAGTTCAAATGTCCAAGCACAATCTAGGAGTAAAACCAAATTATTATCTTACATTTAGGGCTGCATCTCAATGGGTACATAAACTTATGGTGGTAAATAGTGGCTGGAGCAACGATTTTCGATGAGTAGTTGCTTTTTCTCATTTTCATCGAAATTTAAGTAAAAAGAGTAAATGATTTCTAAAAATTATAAAACTTAGTTTTCCTGAGTATTTTTTTCTATATAGAATCTAAATATCAAACACGATTTTTCAAGTTCAAAGTCAAAATATGAGTTCCTTAAAAAATTATGCTTATAAACGAATTGTACATTAAACTTTAAAAATAGTAAATGATATAGTTTCTACCCCAAGTTTTGTACACAAGCTCTTAAAAGGGTCTACTTTAATTCTTTGTAAAATGTTACAAAAAATTAAGAAGTTGAATTTTTAATAACCTTAGCTTAATTGCAATAATGTACTAAAATTACTAAAAGTCGAAGTTCTACTAAGTGATTTGATGTGCAATGGTTATAATATAACTGTAGTTAAGCTTTGGGATACTAAACTAGTTTGGTGGAGTATGGAAATAGGGAAGTTAGTATTGAAGTCAAGGGATTTAATGATTTACAAGGTGTTTTCACATCAATCAAAAATTGGGTCAAAAAGTTGGTCAAAACCTTAAATGGATGAAAATGTAAAGCGATTTGATCTACAGAAAGTAGATCAAAAGGTTGTATAAAGGGTTAGTTGATTTTGTATTTTTGTATGTATTTTTGAAATAATTCCTTATAACTCTTATACACGTTTAGTCATGTGGTTAACTTAGGTTACATATTAATTATATTATGGTAAGTTTTATTGAAATGTCTCACTATAGAATTAAAATAGTGTAGTAAGAAAATGGGATATAACAATATATATATCTATGAAGGGTAAGTGGTTAGAAACCATGTCAAAAAGTTTGCTAAATGAACCTTATATATAGAAGGTAAGTCAAAAACTAAATTAGAAAGCATCATAGACTAAAGTTACATTATAAAGAACTACACTAAGACGTAGATCCCTAGTGTAAGTAAGTTAATAATCTCACTTATACTAAAAATACAAGTACACGTTGTATTTAGGTGACATGGGCAAGAAGAGCCTCAACAGCAAGGAGTTGTAGAATTTGCTAAGTGGCCTTAGTAAGTGAATTGCTTGTACTTTGGATTAAATTTTATCTACTCTTGACTAAATAATTGTAATGAATGTGATTGATCTTGTATCTAAACATGATATGTTGTTTCATAAGCTTCTAAAATGATTCTTAAACTCCTAGATATATGCTCTTGGTTGAATTATATTTTAGTGAACATAATATATGTTGTGGCTAGGCTATTGATTGATCTTATGACACTTCGTTCTACACTAATTTAATAAAAAATTAAGATAAAAACCCTACCTCCTAAGGTATTCACTTGAGTGAACACGAAACCGAGGTCTTAAAGAAGAGAATGAAATAGAGTACTAGCTTGGCTAAAAAGTAAATAAGTAAGCTTGCTTGTATTGATTAGTAATTGTTGGGTACGTAACTAATGCATTCATGGAATGACATAAAAAGGACCAATAGGTTAAGTTTTATAAAATTGAGTTTTTTCTAGGCTAAGTTTTATATAAAGAGATAGGTTTATCGAGTAAAAAATTTGATTTATAAAAGATGGGTTTTGTGCATACAAAATTGCATTTCTAAACCACTTCGCATGGTTTTTGCTAACCTAGGTTTTGACAACTTTTTGTTACATTGCTAAGTTCCTAGAGTTTAGTTTTTGTCCAGATGCCTTATTAAAGTTGACCAACTAGATGAGTGCTAAGATAGGCTAGGTTATTAGTGCCAATGCACATCATGTGCATTAGCATGGCATTTGTTTACTACATTTACATTGCTTGGTTGGAAGTTTTGTAATTGAAATGATAACTTACTTGGTGATTGAGGAGATAAGCTCATAGTAAGCTGAGGAGATAAGCTCTCTTATCCTCTAGCTAAGGAAGAAATCTAGGCAGAACATCAAATTACAAGAATGGAAAAGCTTAGCAGTGCTTGGTGAAGTATAAACATGATATATGTGGATTGCAACTTAGAGATTGAAATTCTATTACTTAGGCTTCATAATAAAGCCATGTATAAGATTATATAGTTGTGATACTTTGAGCTTAGCCCATTGTTGTAAAGGTTTTCGTTGTTGTTTGTTGTATGTAGAAAGATAATAGAATGGCAAACAAGTATTTTATAAAGTTAATGATGGGTAAAATACAACTTCTACCATATCCTTAACTTAGGAATGGTAGTGACGAACCGTTTTCAAGTAGCAAAAGTTAATAAAAACTTTTCAGGAGACGCCGAAAAGGCAAAGCGTTATAGGGTGGTATTAGAGCATAGTTAGTAAAATGGGCCTCGAAGTATCACAACTTATTTATAGATAAGGATTGGATGTGTGATGGATTAAAGGGTTAAAACATTAATATGGATTCAATGAATCAAAGTGAGGATGGGAATAAGATTTAAGGCATGTCAAGGTACATGGATCAAGATTATTCAAGAAGAAGAGATAAAAAGTATAAGGAGCAACATTGAATGAAGCAAATTTTGAGCAAAAGTCTTATGGACATCATTGAGAAATATATAGACTTTAGTTGATATTGAGGGGGGAATCCTAGTAAATTCATAATAAATTAGTATATTGAAGAAATTAAGCAAAGATTTGTGGACATATAATAGTTAGAATTAAGAAAAAAATAATTGAGTTGCATTTTGACATAGGGAAATTTTATTGAGATAAAAATGTGGTAATAGGAATATGTGTATAAGGCCATCTACATTAGCTATATTAACTTAAGAAGGAAAAAGAATTGTATTCCTATATAAGAGGAACAGGTTAAGGAAAAAGTACAAAAGTTATACATTCCCACTAACCACCATTATAAGTATAAAAAGAAAATTAATGGATATAGCTTAAGATATGGTTAAACCAGTACGTAGTAGCATTTTTCATATACGTTTTTGGCACACATGAGTAAGCTACGAAGGGAATTGCAAATCTATTACTCTTGTATTTCTTTTGTTTAGTTCTTCAAATGTCATAACTCTTATAGCCTCTGTTGAGTTTTCTATTTTTACAATTGATCCAATCATATCATGTTGACTATGACACTAATAATTGGTCAGTTCCTTTATATTCCTTATTGGTTTAAGAATTGTGCTAGTCTTGTTTGACTTAAATCAAATCTAGTTGGGTTGAGTTATTTTTTGTCTCAAATTTTCCAAACCCTTACTTGATACTACATATGTGCTAGCAATATGAAGTACTCGAGCCTCAAACTATGATAGAAGCACAGTACTTAGAGGGTTATAAACGCATACATAAGGAAAGAGATTAGTCATAAGCTACATTTGAATGACAATATGGTTATAACTAGCATAGAGTAAAGGTAAGAAATTAGATATGTACTAGCTAGTAGAAATTGAGTCGGAGGGTATTTAAAAGTAGAATCCTATCTAAATCAAGCATCAATTGATACCTTAAAATGTGTTTTGTCTCAACATTTTGAACTTGATATGACTTATAACCTACCTCAAAGAGTACTATAGCTTAGAAGTAAGAAAATATATCAACTTAGAACTTAGCTTAGAAACTAGGTTAGAAGGTACGAGAGATAGGGATTGAGTTGAAATTATTTAAAACTTCACTTGTTTTTCAACTTGAATTAACTTATATAGTAATAGATGGATATGATATACTTCCATAATTGATATCCTTATCAAAGACATTATGAGAATTGATAACATAGAAAATATGTTAAAAGTCATCTTGTTAGGGATTTTGAAGATAACTTCATCAAGAGGATGTGCTCGGCTTATAAAGATATAAGATGACAAATGTAATATAGGTGGAAGTAATGACTATTAGCCTTGATAGAAATTAATGAGGGATAAGGGAAGTACAAGATATTGTAAAAGCCAAGGTAAGAGATATTTAGAGCCAATTATATTAAGGTTATAATATTGAAGTTGCATAAAACTATGACTGGCTTAACCATGATAATCATTAAGGTGTAGAGGGTAAAGAAAAATTTAAACTAGCTCATGCTTTTAGCAATTATGTTAAGTTATGAACATGTAGAAATTGAAGCAAAAGATAAAATTTAACACTACAAACTGTAAACATGTAGCTTAGAAATTTAGATTGAAGGTCTTGATTGCATGGGAAAAATTAGAGATCTTCACAAAGCAAGCAAGAATTAATAATAAACAAGATAATCATTATTGCTACTTGAACCCTTATAGTACAAAAAAAGTATAACAAAAGCTTATAGACTCAAAAGTGAGAGCTTAAATAGTATAAAGAAAGGTTACTTGAATTGACATGAGAAAGTCTATAAATATGATTCAGTGTAAGTATATTGAAGTTATGACCTTAACAAAAGTTGATGATTATGACATGATATGAGAAGCAAAGTTGCGCAATGAAAGTGCATATGATGAAAGTGAAGCTCTTTTGCTCTAAAGTGAAAAAGTTTTAAGGATAAAACTTTTTATAGGGGGGGTAGAATGTGAAATCTCGATTTTTTACCAACTATTAAGGACTTAGAGTGGTGACATATCCATAATAAATGTAGGACTTAGAAAATAAAAATTAAAAAGTAAGGAAATAGAGTAGTTGTGAATAGCATAAGATATAGGTGTCGAGCTTATTTTTTTCTTAGTTTTATAGATAAGTTTTCTTTAAACCGATTAATATTAAACCCAACTTGTTTAATATTGATCCTTGATAAGGTTTAAAGAAAACTAGTTCTTTTATTTTAAAAAACATTTCGAAGTTGCCACCCGACTTGAGTTAGGAAAAATAGTTAAATTATAACCAATTGGATAGATTGGTTATAATTTAGCTATTAATCCTTTGATAAAACCAGTTTTATTAAACGGTTTTGAGAACTAAAAGATCAAGTTTGAAGGTTAAGCTTTTTAAACCGTTATGGGTATCATCAACTTTCCAAATTTAGACTTAATCCCTTAAAATCATCTTTAAAAATTATCCTAAAAAAACAAGACAAAATTCAATCATCGGTTAACAAATTAGACTAATTTGAATAATTTAAAATAAAATGGGAAAATAGGTTTTTTCGTTTTTTATGTCGCTCCAAAGGTGTTTATGCGCCTACTATTTGAGATCAGATATACGTAGTTATTTTTTATAAATTTTAGTGTTTTGCTTATTTTTACTTTAAGAAAACGGTTAGGTTTATATTTTTTATTTGATTCAGTTTATTTAAAGAAAATTTATAAAGGGTCCTAAATTTAGTTTGTTTTTACTCTAGAAAAAAAGCAGCTCTAATTTGGAAAATAGGTTAGTTTCTTTTTTTATTTATTTCAAAAGTAGATTTTCTTAGTTGTAAAACACTTTTTTTTATTATTATTATTTTATTTTTCAATATTATTTTATACATTAACTGAAAATAAAAATAAAACTAAACTAAGCCCCCTTTTTTTTTCCTCTTTTTCTCTTCTTTTTCTTTTTCTTTTTCTTTTCTTCTATTTTGTTTTTCTTTCTGTTTAGTTACAATTACATAAAAATTTACATGAATTAAATAAATAAATAAATACAAGAACCAAACTCAAAACAAAAGACAAAACTAAACCAAGTCAGGGTATACGGGTTGGTTCAAGGAGCTCGAGTTAATGCGCGAATTCAAGTCAAGCCAAGTCAAATCACTAACTTCAACTGTAGCAACCACATGATGACGATTTAGCTTGATGTGATCAACAAAACTTATAGGGGAGTGGTTTTTTATGAGTTTTGTATTAAGGATTGGGGGGGTCAAATTGATGCAGTAGCCAGTGGAGTTGGTTTGTATGGTATTTAAAGGAATGTAGTTGCGGCGAAGGTGAGGGAACTTCATAGTTGCCTACAAGGCACGATTAAAGGAATGGGTTCGAGGTTATAGAGTGTAGTGATGTATATGGTAGGCTCGATTTGGCTCAGGTTATAGTAGAAGTAGTGGTTTGAGTGGAAGGGTTACGATGGTTAAGGTTTAGAAGGTAGTAGTTGGCTCTTTAAGTTGTGGTGCATAACAAAGCTTAGGACTGGCCATATTAAGGAGCTCACGTCATGGGGGAGCTGTAGCATTAGTGGTTTTTGCTCGAGAGTAGCTAAGGAGAGAGAAAGCTATAGAGAGAGAAAAAGCGATAAGGGTAAAGAGAGAGAGAGTTTGCAAGTGTGATAGAACTCGTGAGGGTGTATTCTAATGATTGTGTGTTTTTTGATTCTCCAAATCCTTCACTTATATTATTCTAACACGGATTAAGTTTGGAAATTTTGAAAATTGAATTGAATTGCATTGAATCTTTGATCTATGAAATCCATTTTTTTTTTCAATTTCCAATTCAATTTCAAATGTGTAGTCAACTGAATCTGGACAATATTTTGGTCAATAACAAAACTACGCCATGCCTAATTTGCAAATCTACCATTAATTTATTAAAATTGCAATAAAAGAAGGTTTGAAACTAAGGTTAAAAATAGCTGACCGACTTGTTTTGCAGGAGAAAAATTGGGGAAAATGCAGGAAAGGAGGAGAAAGAAAAAGAGAAAGAGAAAGGAAAGTGCTAATGTAGCACTAACATAATGCCACATTAGCCATGTGGTCCAATGACATTATACCATGTGTCCTGATGTGATATGTAGCAGCTGATATGGCGAGGCAGTTAACGTGTTAAGGATACGTAATGCTACGTCAGCTGTTGTCTAATCACCTAACGATATGTGTTAGGACACATGACACAATAAATCCCTGACATGTGGTGATGTGCTATGTGTGTATTATGGAAAAGAAAAATCAAAAGGCTTTTTATGCTTTTAGTGAGGTTTAAACCTTAGACCTTAGAGCTAATTGTAATGATATGTCTAAGTATTTAACCATTAGGTCGTTGATCTGTGCCTTATTCATATATGCAATTAAATTACACATATAAATTAGGTCAACCTAGATTATATTCAAATCTAAGCCTAAACACAACAACACACCCCAACCAAAGAGAAAGAGAAAGGAAAGTGCTAATGTAGCACTAACATGGTGCCACATTAGCCATGTGGTCTAATGACATTATACCATGTGCCCTGATGTGACATGTAGCAGTTGATATGGCGAAGCAGTTAACGTATTAAGGATACGTAATGCTACGTCAACTATTATCTAATCACCTAACGCTATGTGTTAGGACACATGATACAATAAATCCCTAACATGTGGTGATGTGCTATGTGTGTATTATGGAAAAGAAAAATCAAAAGGCTTTTTATGCTTTTAGTGAGGTTCAAACCTTAGACCTTAGAGCTAATTGTAATGATATGTCTAAGTGTTTAACCATTAGATCGTTGATCTGTGCCTTATTCATATATGCAATTAAATTACACATATAAATTAGGTCAACCAAGATTATATTTAAATCTAAGCCTAAACACAACAACACACCCCAACCCCTCCCCACCTCCTCCCCCCCCCCCACTAAACCTACCTCCTTCTAGAGCTTGGAAAACACTTCAATCTAATAAAAAAAAAACTTAAAATATCTAAAATTTTATTATAATTCATAAATTTATCATTATTTTCCAAATTTCCCTAAATCTTCTACATTTTATAATTTTTCCTTTTTTTATTTTTTGTGATTTTTCTAAGCTTTTCTATTTTTTGTGATGGTTTCTAATTCTCCTATCTTTTTTATATTTTTCAAATTTTTATAAATTTTTTTATTTTTTGTAGTTTTCTAATTTTTTTATTGTATTTTCTTCTAAAATTTCTATTTGTCTAAATTAAGACCCCTTACCTAATAAAAATAAAAGGGGATAAAAATGGGGTATCCATAATAGGTACTTTCACATAATGTGGCCACAGTTGCTCGAAATCAGTAGTTCTAGAGTTTCTAGAAAAAATTCTCCAAATTGGATAATATGTTAATATAAGGACACAAAATTTAAAAGAAGCACCCTAATAAGATTTATTCTACAAAATAAAATAGGCAAAATATTAAATTTAATAAAAACATAGTTTTATCAATAGCAAATATTTTTATCGTAAACCCGAAATTTAGGATTAAATTGTAGCGAGACCTTAAAAATAAACTTACTTGACTTATAAAAGTAATAATTTGGAATAAATTAGAAATGAAATAACTAATATAAGTATCATGTGCATAAGTATATACTCAAATTTAAAAATGGCATTATATTATATATTAATATACCTAAATTAGTATTATAATTAAGTAAAATAAAATAAAAACATTAGAAGATAGTTAGAGAATCACTTTGATTAAGCTAAATGCGTGGCAATTACTTGTAAAAAGTTAAGATAACACATATGTTAGCCAGGATACAAAATATTACAATAAAAGGCAGATAAAGTGAAAATTTTCACTCTAAAAAATTCCTCGCCAACCAAAAGTTGCTATAAATTTAAGAGATCTTTTCCAAACTTCAATTAGGACAATTAGAGAGTGGATAAAAATATAGAAGACTTTTACAAGTGAAAGGAAGAAAATTAGACAAAAAAATTGAAGAAAATAGTATAATTCAAGGGTTTTTAGAGTATAAATGTCTAAGTACAATCTGGGAGTAAAACAAAAATATCATCTTACATTTGGGGCTTGCCTTGGTATGTAGTCAAACTTATGGTGGCAACAATGGTTGAAGTAGCAATTTCCAATGAGTGATCGTTTTTTTTTCTGATTTTCATCAAAATTTGACTAAAAATAGTAAACAATTTCCAAAAATTATGAAACTTCATCTTCCTATGTAGTTTTTCTTCTAGAATCTAAATATTAAAAGATATTTTTCACATTTAAAGTCAAAATATGGGATTCCTTAAGAAATATTACCTATAAACGAATTCTCTATTAAATATTTAAAATACTTTCTACCCTAATTTTTGTATACAAGCTCTTGAAAGGGTCTACTATAATTCTATGTAAAAATTTTTGGTAACCTTAGCTTAATTGAAATAATGTGCTATAATTACTAAAAGTAGATGTTTTACTAAGTGATTTGATGTGCAATTATTATAAAATGACTGTAGTTAAGCTTTAGGATACTCGGACAAGTTTGGTAAAGTGTGGAAATAAGAGAGTTTATAAACCCCCAAATTTTATGTTTAGGACTTCAAAGAATCAATGATATTTCGTAAGCACAATCAAACTAAAAAAATTAAAATTGAGAAAATTTTAAATTGAAACCTTAAAACAAACTCAAAAAACCTTAGAGATGAAGTTTAAAAAACCCTAATCGCATATGAAGACTCTAAACCTTAAGTGCCTGAGTTGTAAAACCTTAGATTAAACCTCAAACGCAATGAAAACCCTGAATTAAAACATTTAACTTGAATTATGTAAATCTCATAAGGTTGATAATTAATGGTAAGAGATATCCACAAATGATATCGATAAATCAAATTAAGTTAATTAAGGTAATAAATCAATGAGGCTACTAATTTACCCCAAATGATACATTTTCTTTGGAAAAAAAATGCTAAAATCGTAACTATACATTTAAAGCCCCCGAACCCTCATAAAACCATAAAATAGGGGAAGCACTAAAACAAAATGGAAACTCTAATTTGGTGTCAAAAGCCCTGATTTAATTAATAAACTCTAATTATATAGCCACGACATCATTAAGTAATTAATAATAATTTACCAAATTGCTAGAACAGCCCCAATTTGCCTTATGAAATTGTAATCAATTGGCAATAATTGATTCCAACCCTTAGAAACCGTAAATTAATTAGATAAAATAATACAATAGGCTTGATTAACTTAATTAAATATGAAAAATCCTAAACTATTACTAATTGTGGTCATCTACACCAGCAATTAGAGTCATAAGTTTAAATTGCATTCTAATCATCTATATGCATCCATGCAACATAATTACCTAATGATAATCATAATTAACTATATAGGATAAGAAAATTAGTTAAGAAAACAAGAGACCACTCACCTTTAGTAGACAAACCATTGCCTCAATTGGCAAAAATCATAAAAAGTAAATTAGTCCCCACTTGTGCTTGTATCGTACAACTAAGAATGGAAGGGATTTGTTCTCCATCACACCTACTCAAGATCAACCCCTTTTTTTACCCCTCCATTTGCATTTTTGCTCCATCTTCTTCCCTAGAAACACTCTCTAAACATACAAACGAAAACAAAATAAAAACACAAAGGAAGGAAACAAGAATAAGCTTCTCAAACTTGGCTACACACATGAACGTCCTCCGCCATAACTCTCCACCACCACCTCCACACAACAAAAAACTACATGTATTTAAATCCTCTTTCATCCCCCTTTCTTGTCGACAAACACACTTGACTAAAGGAATTGGTTTCGTTTGCTAAAAAAAAAGTGAAATGATATCCTTTGAATTTCTGCCAAGGTAAACTTGCACCCTTTCAACTTTCTTTCTAGTTTGAGTATATAAGCATGGTTCCTAGGCTTAAAAACCTCAGGAATAAATTATTAAAATGTCACCTTTTTCTACCATGTTTACATGCCCATACATGTGCATTTTCTTAGGTTTTTAGTATAGTAAACATGTTACATGTAACTTTAGAAGCACATAAGTTTTATTAAGATGATAACTTAAAGAAAAGTAGAAGAATTATCATCATTCCCATGCTAGGGCCAAAACACATGTATGTATATCTCCACTATATTTTTTATTTCTCATGTTTATTTTGGTAAAAAATGGTTTTAGGTACATTGTAGTGGTAGTTTGATGCATGTTTTAGCAAGTTGAGTACATAATGTATAGAAAGCTCTAAGAAATCATCTTAAACCACCACAATTATATTGAACAACAAGCTATAAAATATTTATTAACAAGTTAATCATCTGATTAGTTAATGTTAATTAGGATTTAGGACTTAATCTTGCAACATAAGAGGCTAAACAAGGTTTATAATTAATAGTTAAGCATAAAATGGACTAAACATAGGGCGAATGAACCATTTGTATCAAATCTGGAACTCGTGATAAAATGGGTCATTTAATCATTTTAGTAAACTATTAGGCCTATTAGATTAGGATAGAGTCAAGATATAGGCCTTAAGACATAAACTAGGCCTAAATTTAACTACAAGGCCCACAAATCAAACCTTAAGCTCACTTAATCACTCATGAGTAGGTTTGTAACTTTGTGAAAGGTGGATTAAACTTAGGGCCAATGATGGGCTAAAGTCCAAAAAGGAAGTAGGATTGGGCATGCGGCCCTAAATTGCCAAATGAGCCTAAAGAACCTTAAGAAAACCAAAATACAAGCCTAAATAATACATGACCAGATCCGAACCTAACATAACAAGACTCAAAGGAAGATATTCAAAAGACCCTCTAAAACTTAAGGCTCATCCATGACATCCAATATAGGCCTCCTAATGAGTTAAAGCCTTAAACTTAAGAAAAGAACTCGTTTAAGCCTATAAGAGTAACACCATGGCCCAAGATGAGAATTTAAAATGTTAGATAGAAAAAGTTCACTAAGAATACTTAAAATGAAGTCTAAAATATTAAGTGTAAGGCCTAAGATCTAAAACTAAGCCCAAAGCCCAAAACTAGTCCTAAACCCTAACCAAACTCACCTTTTGGGTGCACAAATTTATAAGACCCAAATTGAAAACTTATTGACCCTAAAGCCCAAAAATGATCTTTCCAAATGAAAGAACACTTAAAAGCGATGAAATCAAATATAAAAACATGAAAAACTGACTTAAAATAAAGAAATTAGAGCGAAAACAAGTTTTGACCATACTTGGGGATTTGGGCAAGCTTCAATAATTAGGTAGACTTTTAGATTCTTAAAAAAACCTTTCTTCCAATTACTCACATATAAATTATTATTATGTTTTAGGTGGTTTAATTTCTAATTCAAGAACCTGAAAGGTTAGGACATGTAGGCAAGTAGGCTAAGTAAGGGAGTTTTGACGAACAACTACATGCTTATGTTTGATAATTGGTTGATATTCTATTTCTTGCCCTTGGTTGTTTGTTGAATGATTGGTTGTTTTATATGTCGACATCTATATGATTGCCTTATTAAAATTGGTAAATTTAAATATTTGGCCAAAATAACTTAATATACCTATCGCATGTCTATAATCCATTAGTTGTGGACCGTAATGTTTATAGCTTTAACGAGTTTTCTAAAAAATTTGCTAAAATACATTTTTGAAATTCTTTATGATTCAAAGAAAGATTTATTAACTTAATGAGTACTCATAGCAGTCTCCTATGACATTTTACTTATTAAGATAAAGTTAGTAAACCATCTTTAGTTAATTGATAGCAAGTAACTTAAGTTGGGACTCATATGGTTTAGCCCATGGGGCATTGTATTGATTGTTGACAATGGATAACCTTGGATGGGATCAATCTAATTGATTAGTATGGTATCCTCGACTAGGATAATAGTCAATTTTTTTTTGTTGGGATGGTACCCACAGACAATCTCATGTAGGTAAGATGATGTACCTTGTGCAATTAATTACGGGAGATAATCAATGTGTAGACAACGTAAATCTATACCTTCTATAGTTTCGAAGCCTTATGGATGTATTACTTGCATTCTTTACGTATGCATTCATTTTGTATGTGACTAAACTACATTTATTAATAATACTTAATAACTTACTTAAACGGTATTGGCAAGAGACGAACTCATTGAGCTATGGTATGCTCATCCTCCAACAGTTCCTTTTTACAAGTAACCAATAGTTAGGAATAGGCTAAGTAAAATGAATAAGCACCCTTAGAAACTTACTAGTTAGAGTCTTGCACTTTCTAACTTGTAAGATAGTCTTTATATCATGGGTGTACACGTGATATGAGGATTTTAGAAAAATTACCAGCCCCCTTTGTAGGGAGTTATAGAGTTAGTACTGATGTTGAAGGATTTAATGTTTTATGTAGTGTTTTGACGTAGGTTAGAAATTAGGTCATAAACTTTGTTAGCACCTTAGATAGATGAAAATGTAAAGTAACTTGATCTATAGAACCTAAATCAAAAGGTTGTATAGAGGGTTGGTTGATTTTTTTTTTTAATGTATTTTTGAAGTAATTCCCTTTAAGTCTTATATATGTTTAGCCATGTAGTTATATTAATAAAACTATGGCAACTGGACATTAAATATAATTTTATTAAAATGTCTCCCTTTAGAATTAAAATAGTGTAGGAAGGAAATGGGATATAACAATTTATATTTATGGTGGGTAAATGGTTAGAAACTATGCTAGTAAGTCCACTAGAAGAGCCTTATATACAGAAGGTAAGTTAGAAACTAGATCACAAAGTATTCTAGACTAAAGTTGTGTTATAATGAGTTACATCAAGATCTGGACCCTAAGTGTAAGTAAGTTAATAATCTCACTTATACTTAACATACAATTGACTTGGATATTGTACACACATATTTAGGTGACATGAGCAAGAAAAACCTCAACAACAAACAATAGGAGTTGTGGAATTCACTATATGGCCCTAGAATGTGGATTTCTTATGTTCTAAAATAGATTTTATTTACTCTTAACTTATCTACCGATAATGAATGCGATTGATCTTATGTATAAACATGATATATTGATTGATGAGCTATTGAAATTATTCATGAACTTTGGGATATTTGTTGTTAGTTAACACATGTTGAGATGAAATTTTTTTTTCCTTTTTTCTAATTAGAGTTATATTAAACCTAACCCATTTAATATAAGTCTCTTGAAAGGAGTAGAAACAACTCGATTTAAGTAAAAAACATTTTCTTAAAAGACATGGAACCGCCACTTGGCTAAGTTAGAAAAGGAGTGAAATAAAAGCTCATAAGTAAATGGACCTTAATTTCAACTATTAATGCATAGGGTTTTCTAAGAAAGAGTTTTAGAAAAAGGAAACTAGAAAACATGGATTTGGGGGTTAATCTATTAAAACATTTGTGGTTACCATAAAAGAAGTCCATAAATTAAAGAATTGGGCTTTCAATTTTTCATTAGTTTTTTCAAAATACAAAAGGGGTTTTCTATTAAGAATATGTGGGGGGAAAATATTTTTTTACATTTTCAAGGGTCGCTTAAAGTGTCTTTATACTTGATAACCAAGATCAAACTTACATAATTTTAAAAAATATATATTTTATGAAAACTTTAGTGGGTTAATCAGTTTTTTTATGAAATATTTCACTTTAAATTGTTATGTGTTAATTAATTTGTAAAAGAATTATTTTTTGTCCAATTTTCAAAAAATCCTAAGAATTCCTAATTTTAAAAATAATTTGGTTAAAAATTTTATTTATGAAAACCATTTTTTTAATTCTAAGAAAACAATTTTATGGAAAAAAAAGACCCCTTTTACTTGTGAAAACTTTCTCTTAATAATGGACAATATAAACACACCGTCATATGTTACAACGGTCTTAATCATCACATAAAATCATACATTACTATAAAATTATGTATATATAAGCATGGGTAATCAATATATTACAAACATACAAATGATCAACAAATTATATACATATTCACATATTTTATTTTAATTCAATGACAAGTGTTATCTACAATATCAACATTACAAACTATTAACATGTAAATATCATCATATTATCACCTTATTAGATTTTATAAAGTAATAAATTATAAGCATACATTATAGTTTAATACAAGGGTAAGCAGGTACAAGATAGGTAAAGTATGGGACTTTACCTATACTCTATCATGTAGGCATAAGTTCTCAAACTTTACTACTCATACTTTACCCTATGACACTCTACAACCATTATATACCTCATAAATTATATAAGGTACCCTATAGAACATGTAAATAATTTTTTCTTATAAATTTTAATGTAGCTAGTTTCCATTTTTTTTTTTCCTTTCCTTTCAATTTCTTTCATTTATTTTTCTTTTTGTTCATTTTCTTCACCAATCAGTATTATACAAACATATCAATTTAAGTAAAATCTCGATATCAACTTGAAATACAAAATAAATAATTATACATTTGACTCATTTGAGAGATTGACTTATTTTAGTAATAAGGATATTCCTATATTACAAATTACAATCTCTTAATTTATAGTCAGCATCCATAATGATGCTCCATGCATTATAATTACTAAATCCAAATCTATTAGGAAATTGCAAAAAAAAAAAAATCCATAAACTTTAACTTAGGTACAGATTGACCTCCTAAGTTTTCAAAGCGAGGTTTTTTACCTCTAAAATTTTTATAAATTGAAAAATAATCCCCATAACTCTTTTAAACTTTGATTTTACTGTATAAATACCCCCTAAATTTTGATTTCAGTACGTAAATACTTTATAAACTTTGATTTTGGTGCATAAATACCTTTGAGGGTATTTATGCACCAAAATTAAAGTTTAAGAGGTTCTTATACACCAAAATCAAAATTTAAGGGTTATAGGGATTGTTTTGCCAATTTATCAAAATTTAAGGGGCCAAAAACTTTATTGTGAAAGTTTAAGGAAACAATCTAAACCTAAGTCAAAGTTTAAGAGAGTTTTTTGCATTTCCCTCTTAAATCATTTCAAACCTAATACAAACCCTAATCTTGGATAAGGGAAAAATGTATAAGCATGAATTTCAAATAAATCTTAACTTGAATAACATCATATAAATTTATTAAGAGATATTTTTCAAACCTAATATAAAAAAATTATTGGATAAAAAGAAAATAAGTTAATAATAAACCTTTGTTTGGTGGATTTGGACATAGTAAATGAGGAAATGCAATAAGGAAAAAACTAAGGAGGAAGAAAGTAACATGAGAACGTTAGGTTTAGTCTAAAAGTTCTTATAGGCTATATTTTATTATTTTTTAAGTTTATACAAATGAAACGGTATTCTTTTTTATCTATTAATTTTATTTAATTATTATTACAAGGTTGATACAAGATGTCCTAAAACCCATACCTATAAAATTAGGTATGGGTATAAGGTCAAGGTATCCTATACTACCTAAAACTTACCCTATGATAAGGTTCTAATCAAGTAGAGTCCGAGTAGGTACCTTGTATAATAAGGTTACTCGCTCACCTTTAGTTTTATCATCATGTCATATTATACGATTATTCATCTAAATCAATTAAATAAAACTACACTATGCCCTAGCACATCAACATTATATAATTCATAGTACATATACAAATTCTATTCAATTATTAAAATTTACCAATCATCCATTATGTCACAAATCTATTTATTATTATTTTTTATATTACATTATTGATTTACAAATGGGAAACTATATTACACTAATAATCATAAAGTTTATGAAAACATTGATTTTATACATGTTATCACATTCATGGTTCATATATCATATGTTACATAATTATTTAATATACATATTATATGTCACATATTGAAAAATACATATTTTCATCAAATCAATCATATACATATTACAAAATATGATTATAAAGCCAAAAAAAGTAAGCATGTTATATTTACGAACACATTAGCAATTTCATGTGATTATGTAAAATACATTTAATTTGATAAATTAATTTTACAACATAATACAATATCATATAAGTCACAAAACAATTTATTTCATAAATTATAAAGCAAATTTGCATCAAAAAAGCAATTTAAATAAGAACATATAAGGGATTAAGAGCTTATCTCGTGCATTGTTCAATAGGTAGCTGATTTGGGTGCTTCCTGGCTGGTTCTTAGAGTGGTAGTGGGGGTTCTTGACTCTTGACACATTGATTTTCAAAAGCACTCAATTAATTTCTAGAAATCTTAGGCGTAAAATCGCCAATTTTCCTAAAAAACAAAAAAATTTCATGAGTAAACCCTAGAGTTGGGTATTATTAATTTAAAATAAAATTAAATTCATATAGAGTATAATGAAATGAAATTGGCTTATAGGTTTTGATTTTTAGAGAGTGGGGAACATCCCCAGTTTTTTGTTTGCTTCAATTTACCCTTAAGAGCGAGAAATTGAAGTAAAAGAGGGTAGTACATGTAGTAAAGCTTCTAAAGAGAAAGTGGGTGATTTCTTGAATGTGAGAACTTATTAATTGTTTATGTATATTAAATTGGATGCAAGGAGGTCCTATTTATAGTGTGAAGTTTAAACTAAGGCATAAGAAACGTCCTCATTTGATAAGAAAAATGAATCGTTTTTTATTTTTATTAGTATAAGCATAAATTGGTATTTTTCCTTTTTTAATCCAATCTTATCACATTTTTTATTGGTTTCTTAGAAATTAAAGATGCAAAACTATCCTACAATATCTTATTACCTATTATATGTCTTTATTTCATAACGGGTTTACACAAAAAAGATCTAATTTAACAAATTCAAAAAGAGTCATATATTATACATGTACGAGATACCCTTTTTTTTTTTTTTGGTTATACACTTTCCTTCAATAAAAAAATCAAAAGTTGGACATGCCCAAATTATATTCTCCCTCCTTTCTAATTCATTTTTTTCTTTATTTTTTGTTATGCATTTTCATTTAATAAAAATTGAAAAGTTGGACATGCCTAAATTATATTCTTCGTACCCTTTCTATTTCATATTTTTTCATGAATTTTTTGTAGACAAAAAGTAGGAAAAATTAAGTAAAAAATACATAGATAAAATAAAACATAAGTTGCCATATTTGAATATTAAAGCTTTTATTTTCTTTCAACAACAAATAGAGAAGTAGAAGGAGATGTCGAAGGTCAAAGTTTGACCCATTGCGTACCACATCGTTACTACATGGTGAGCCTAATTGGTGCCATATGACACCTAATTGTGGGCATCACGTGATACCTCCACATGATGATTGGTACGTGTCACTCTTGTTTTTCTTTTCTTTTCCTTTTTCCTACTTCTTTTTCTTTTCTTTTTTCTCGTCCTTTTCCTTCTCTTTACCAATTTTGATTCTTTCTTTCTTTCTCTTTTCCTTTTTAATTTTAAAATCATCCTAAAAGAATTACGAATATTTCCTAAACTTCCAACATTACATTCCTTTGTTCAACGTAATGTGGAGTCTAATAAACTTACGTCCAAAATATTTTGAAAATTTAACTAATTTAACCAAATTATAATAACATTTTCTACCCCTATTTGACTTTTATTAAAAACTTTAAATAGTCAAAAAATACCCTTTTTAACTCTAATTAAGGCACGGTTTAAGGCCATGGTATCCTGAAAATGTGTATTTTCGAAATATTTCAAACACTTGAACCTAGGTAAAAGGAAATTAATATTCAATAAGTTCCTACTTTTGTTTGAAATTTCTATTTTAGTCAAATTGCATATGCTTATTTTGACTTTGAAAGCTATTTTAGTTCCCAAGTGGACTACCATGCAACATTATTATGATTTGTCAATTTTTTTATAATATTAGGTGTTTTGGATTTTCAATTTTTTTTTTCTTCTTATCCAACTGTTTTAGGTTTTACTCTTCATTTGTTTAAATTTTTATTTTCTAATTTTTCATTTCTTTTTCCTTTTCATGATTTTCTATTTCTTGAATTTTTTTTTCCATATATTGGCCCTTCTTTTTTTTTTATTCCTAAAATCAATGTTTTAAACAAGAGATGAAGTTGAGGTAAGAGAGAAAATGAAGTGTTTGCAACTCATATTTTGGTGAATGCAATATATGTTGCTATTAAGCTATCAATCGATCTCATGGCACTTGGTTTTATACTAACTTGATAAAAAATTTTGGTACTAACCTTATCTCCTAAGGTGTTCACTTAAGTGAACCCATAACTAAGGTCTTAGAGAAGAGAATAAAACAAAGTATAGAGTTGGACAAAATGTAAATAAGTAAACTTACTTGTATTGCTTGGTAATTGTCGTGTATGTAATTGATGCGTTTAGGGAACGGCATAAAAAGGACCTATGCATCAAGTTTTCTAAAATTGAGATTTTGCTAGGCTTGGTTTTATATAAAGAGCTAAGTTTATTAAGTAAACAAATTGATTTATTAAAGATGAGTTTTGTGCATATAGAATTGAATTTCTAAACTACTTCACATGGCTTTTGATAGGCTAGGTTTCAAAAACTTTTTATTGCATTGCTAAGTTCCTTAACTTTAGTTTACGTATAGATGTCCTGTTAAAGTCAATCAACTAGATGAGTGCTAAGCTAGGCTAGGTTATTGGTGTTGATGCATGTTGCATGCATTAACATGTCACTTGTTTACTACATCTACATTGATTGGTTAGAATAAAGAGTATTGTAATTGAAATGATAACTTGCTTGGTGATTATGTTATGATATTGATTGTATTACTATTTGTTTATCTATTCTCACTCAGCTCATAATAAGCTGAGGAGATAAGTTCTCTTATCCTCATGTTAAGGAAGAAATATAGGTAGAATACCAAATTACATGAACGAAAAGGCTTGAAAGCACTTGTTGAAGTAATTTCTCTTAAGAAGATCAAGTAGTTGCGAGATTCGTCTTATGTTTTGGAAAGTGGCTTTATAAGAAGTATCAACATGATATGTGTGAATTACAACTTAAAGATTGAAAATCTATTACTTAAGTTTTGTAATGAAATTATGTATAAGATTATATAGCTGTGATACTCTAAGCTAGAGGTTTTTCATTATTGTTTGTTATATATCACATGAGAATAGATTTGGGAACAATTATTTTATGAAATAGATGATAGGTAAAGTATAAATTCTACCTTATCCTTAACTTAAGGATGATAGTAGTGAAGCATCTTTAGGTACCAAAAGTTAAGAAAAACTTTTAAGCAAACATCTAGAAGGAAAGGCATTACACAAACTTATGAAAGTCTAAAAAAAACATATATATCAAAACCTTCCCTAAAGCTCTCAATCATTATCTTTCATTGCTAAAGAAATGAAAGAAAACAAGTCTTTACTTCAAGCCTCCTCTCATATGCTAATTGGCAATGGGAGGAATACAAGCTTCTAGATTGATTCCTAGAACAAACTTGGAATGCTAAGGTCAAAATTCCAAGGCCTACTTACCTAACAAAGTGGGAAGCTCACTATATTTGGCTATTAGGTTTCTATCTCTAGTTGGGATAAATTGAAAATTAGTTTTAAAATCTCAAGTTATCATTATAACTATAGAGGCCCCTTTCTATTACAAATTAATATTAAGGATAAAAAAGCAATAGAAAATTCTTATAGAATAAGTTCCTCTATTCAAGATTTACATACATTCTTTTTGTCTCCTTCTCTAAATTCTAATTGGAACTAGATTTGGAGAAGCATCTTTCTTCTTAAGATAAGCTTTCTATAGATACTCTTCCATCAGGCCCTCCCAACTGTTGCTAGTTTGGCTAAGAGGAATATTTATATAGATCCCTCTTGACTTAGATGTGGAGGTATTGAATAATAATGCATACCATTCTTACATACCCTGACATTGCAAGCATTGTACGATAATGGTAAACATATTCTTATAAGAACTCCTCCTCTTAACATGGTTTTCTCAATTAGATAAAGTTAAATTACATGCTTAAAAGGAGAAAGTTATCCTAACCTCATCCTTCCTAAGCTTTTATTTTTGCCATCATTTTATGGAAATATGGCATTTTAGAAATAAGTTGTCTACTCCTAGTGAAGCTTTAGAAAACCCTACTCATTCTATTAGAGTTTTAACTCATGAATATTGGGCTCATCTTAAATACTCTATGAAAGTCTTCAAAATTGATCAAGTATACTTATGTTAGTCTCTACCTAGATAAGGATGGATAAGCCTAAACATAGATGGTTTAGTCATACCCTCTACAAATGTAGTTAACATTGGAAGGATAAAGAGAGATTCCAAAGGAAGATGGATCTTTTGGGTTTGCACAAAATATATATATAAATTTAAGGAACTTAGATATTTTAATAATTGAATTGTGGAGACTTTACTAAGGATCACTCTGCTACATTAGCCATGGGCATCTTAATATTGAAATAAGATTAGATTTACTAGCTCCTTATTATTTATTGCAAGACAATGCTAATTACAAACTTACCTATCATCATGTTGTATATACTTATAGGGAAAAGCTCTTCTACCTTCGGAATTAGAGAATTGCAGCCATCCTTAGGGAATTGAATTGTATTGCAAATGCATTGGCTACTTAAATATAGACGGAAGAGCAAATCAAAGCTAAATTCCCTACCTCGCCAGTTTTTTTTTTTTTTTAACTCTATTAAAAAAGGATATGTTTTCCTTTAGATTATGTAAAGAGAGCAAAACTATTGATAGTGTTGTTGAATCTACTACTACTACAATAAACTCCCTATATGGGGATAATGGAGCTCTAAGCTCCATGCTCCAATCTTTTGTTGCCTAACTCTGAAATAAGCTGAGAACTTTTCTTCTAGATAATATATATCACTATTTATTGAAAAAAAAAAGTCCAAGTCTACATAAACTTCCAATTTTAGCACATATATTTTCTACATTTGCTAATTAATAACCTAAAGGATGACTAGTAGTAACCTTCATTGGTAATTTATGTTGGTGAATATTTGCAAAATATCTACACAACCTAATATTATAGTTTTATTATTTTTTTTTTTGTCACTCAAACCTAACCATATTGTGCAATTCATAAATATTTCAAATCTAAAAAAGGAAACAATTCAATCTACTTTAGTTTATAATTCAAACCATTTTTTTTATAATATTAAAATTTAAGAATTACCATTCTTTTTTAGAATGTTGTCTATTCTTCATTTGGATAATTTCTAATGAAAATCATGTTTGTCTTAAATATATGCTACTTTTCCTTTCAATATATTCAAATATATTGCAAAATTGTATAATGGAATATCACAAACTTGGGATTTCTACAATGCTATTTCATATTTCACTTTGGATTCCAAATATACATGAAATCCAAACTGAAGGCAGTGGCTTAAGCTTGCATAAAGTAATTATATGTTCAATTGTTAGGAGTTGTGGATTGTATACTAATAATTTTTTTTTGGGTTTTCCCCTTTCCTACCCTTCTCTTTAATATTGTTTGTTACTTTGGGTGTGATTTATCTGTTTCTGTGTTAAACATAAAATGATTAGAAAATTTTATCTACTACATTATTCAACTAAATAATGATTAAATTACTTATAAGAAGTTTTCTCTTTAAGTTCAAGACGAGCATGTTTCTTTCATAAAAGAAAATTTATCAGTGTATATATTCTGTCTCTTTCTATTACTAAGGCCATGTTTGGTAGATTTTGTAAAATCTTTAGTAAGTCTATGAAGTAATGAAAGGATGAGAGTAAGAACATAAAGTTGCAAGTCTTATGATATTATAGGAATTCAATAACTAATGGAATGGCACCATTGTACATTGAGAATATGCTCATAATTGTGATCTAGCCATCTTTCTTTCTTTCTTTTTTTTTAATAAGTTAATTAGTTCAGCTCAGTTTGCTTCTTCGAACCATACCATGAACTAGTTGCACCATACTGAATCGAAGTATGAACCAAATCAATTGTTAAAAAATAAAAAAATAAAAAAGCTAATTTTTCAATTCGATTCATTTTTGTTTGGTTAGCAGTTCAGTTTGTGGCTCTTTTACTCAAAACTATGTATAGTAGGTCTATTTTGGATATGAAAAGGGAGAAATATTAAAGACATCTCATAGTCTTACAAGAGGGTGGTTACATTATAGTTTTTCATATCTATTAATAGCTAATTTTACTTGATGAAAGGGATTATATCTTTGTTGGTATATTTATTCCAAAATTTGAACCTGAAATTTGGTAAACTCCAAATTTATTGGCTTATGTTTACTTTATATTTGTGTAGCACCTTATTGTGAATTTCAACATTTATAACTTTAAATCTTTTACAAAAATGCAATTACACTTATGGCAATTTTACCTTTGATTCTATACAATTTTTATTTTCAATTTACTATTTTTTTTATTATTCTATGCAAGAGCAACATAGCCAAAACAAAGTTTAAAAGCAAAAGTTTCAAAGATTTGTGGATTTAAACGCTTTATTCAAATATAAGAGTGTTAAATGAACACGAAGCAAATAGGTTTTGAATAAATTTTTCTTTTTCCAAATATTTGGAATCTAAAATAATAATTTTCCCACAAAGTTACGAGATTTTAATGTATCTTTTATCTAGATAATAAACATATATTAGTCTTGAAAAGTCCTCGAATCCATACCATTTACATGATTGAAATAGGTAGGAAAATATTGATAGTGTATATACAATTCAATAAAAGCCACCTTTTCAATGAAAATGTAATTAGTTTTAATTTATACATATTTAATGCAATTTAGAATGCATAGAATATGTTGGACTATGTTAGACTTGTTGTTTCATATACATTAGATAATCTTATAAGGAACTGCATTTGTTTATGTTTTGATTCAAAATCTGTAAGCTTATCTTTTAATCCACAACTATAGTTATTCATAGTTTCACATTTACACCTCAGATAAGGATTTAACATATACAATTCATCCTAAGCTTTCTTTAATCGATTATAGTAAACTGCAACTAGCGAATTTCATTGTTTTATGTGACTGATTTCATGTTCTAATTGAAAAATCAAAGGTCCACTTGCTTGATCATTTTGCTCTACAATCCCATTCCATAATTCAAATGAAGATTGCACATATACAAAAATTTGTGACAAATCACTCACCATGGAATTCAAGATCTAGCATCTAATTAAGTAATTATTTTGAATCCATTGATTGCAATCCTTACAATCTTCATCTGGTTTAGTAATTTTGTTATCAACAAATCCTAATTTCAATTTTGCTCTTAACACTAGTCTCACTGACTAACTCCAAGTCATGTAATTGCTTCCATTAAAGATGATATTTTCGGAAATATAGAGAGGATATGAGATTGAAGTCTCACCAGTTATTCTAATGCAAATACTCTTTTAGCAATTTCGATCGTGTTGACTCTACAACTAGAAACAAAGAGTTCAAATCAAAAGATTGTGTAAACCTTAGTCACTTGCCTTGATGCTATGAGAGAACTACACAATCTTGTTCTGGAAGAAAAATGCAACAATAGAAAATAAAAGGAAAAATGATGAATTAAATTACTACTAGCCTTATACAAATATATATGTGCAAATTCTAACTATCTAACTTGTTAGTTGTTAATTATACATGTGATTAAATAAACAAGTCTAGCTAACTAACTAACTTTTTGAAATATCAGCAAGTCTAATACAGTCTAACAATTACATTAAGTATATTATACCAAATTTAATTGAAGGGAAAATTTCATGTGAGGAGATCAAAATTTAATATTAAGTTCAAATAAAATATCAAACTTTCAAGCTATTAAAGTCTCAACATTTAAGATAAATTCGAATAACAGATCAAACTTTCAAGTTCTCAAACAAAGAATCAATGTTATATAAAATGATTCAAATAGGGGATACGGTTACAATGCCATTATAGCCCCATTAAATTGAGTTAAGTGAGTACATCATCAAATAAGTTGATACTCTTATGCTACATTTAAAATTAATATTGCAAGTAAAAGTATATATAAGAGAAGAAAAAAAAAGAAAATGGGAAAAAAATAAATAGCAAAAAGTAAATATACTATATTTAATTGTTTTTCATTCAAGGCAATCCAATATACATTATAGAGGTAGGCAATAGATGTGAAGCAATTAGTTTGCATTAATGTGAAAATATCACATAGTCAGTGTTTAAGATATAATTAGTTCTTAATTTCAAAATTTAAAATGGAGAATAGCTTTTTTTCTTTTTCCTTGTTAACACAACTATGATGACAAATTAAAGTTAGTATTCACAAGTTACAAATGTAGACTCCATTGACAATTGTGAATAACAATTTAACTTGCGATTTGAGGAAATAAATATGTTGATTGAAGATTATTTTGTCATATAGGAAGGTTGAGATAAATTTACTCTAGTATATATAAAATTATGTACATCTATATGTATCGATATAAGGATATAAAATCAAGAAATCCACTTATTTGATATTAAGGCTCTTTTAATTAGTTTCACACATATAGAACATATTTTTATGATTAATTTGAAATGGAGGTGGTGATAGTGTTTCCCAAGATGGTAATGACATTTGTTTGATAAAGGATGTAGAGTGCTTTATCACTGTATCCCTAGCTTGTATTTTGATTGGAAGTTTAAGTAGAAATGAAAAGAGGAAGAAGAAGATGAAGGTTGGTATCAAGTGAAGAAGTGAAAGCGATAGAGAAAGAAAGAAGTAGCCTGTGGCAAAGGGAGACGAAAGAAATGATGTGTTTGTAAGGAGAGTAGGTGATGATATGGCTAAGTTGGAGAAATTTTGTGTGCATAATTGTGCTTTATGTAGCATCAGGTAGGTTTTTAAAGTATGATGAGTGTATCTTTAAATGTCTTATTATTATAGTTTTATTTTTCTTCCAAATTTTGTTATTACTTTAAATTTGACCTATTTTTGCTAAAGTATTATAAAGACCGGTCTTCCAATGATATAAATCAAGTTCAATTCTTCCATTTCTAAATAATTGTAATATGAATAGCCATTAGTAAAAGAAAAATGACGTCTTTTTTTCTTTTATTATATAATTATATGCACACCCTATTTCTGTAGATATGCCTATGGGGTTCTTCCGATGAAATTCATAATACTAGTAATATTAGCAATCACTAAATTTACAATGGAAAAGTATTTTTTCGAAGTTTAAGCTATTTAGGACTTGGAATTCCGTGTTTTATAATTAGTTATTCTATTTTCATTCTCGGTTATATCTTATACTCTCGTGTTGATTCATGGCCACCTAGTTTCTTATTACCTGTTTTTTAACTAAATTAGAATTTGGAATGTTATGATTGCTAATATTACTAGTATTATAAAATTGGTTTATTTCAAATATTTTCACTGTCTTAAAGTTTGAGACTTCACAAGATGTGTATATATTTGCGTTCGTTTGTATATATATGTGCAAATATTTAGAACAATGATATATTATATATTTATAGGGGTAAATTGCAAATATGCTTTCTATAATTATTTCATGTGCACTTAGTTTCCTTATTTTTGAAATTAAGCATTTAAATCCTCAAATATTTAGAAAATTGGCATTTATACTCCTATAAGACAATTTTACACTTAATTTATGCATTTTTTAAAATAATTTTAGTATTTTTATAATATTTATAAAAGTACAATTATAAAGATGTGAAGCTAAGCACACATGGTGAGGAAATATAAGAGGATATTTTTACAGTCCATAATATTTATAAAGAAATACATGTGTGTATCTATGTATAATTAGAGTTTTAGATTGGAAAACTTTTAAAACGTAATATTGATTTCTCATAATGAAATGCACTACTCCCCTCAGGTCTTGGATTGCGGTACCACTAAATGCTTGAATGGCTAATTTCAAAAGATTTGCAATTTTAGCTTTCAAACACATATCCATAAGCAAAAGTGAGAATTGAATCTTAAATTGCAATTCTACATATTCTGGATCTGTTCTTGCATACTATGTAACATTACGTTGTCAAGGGTGAATCTGTGGCTAGGCTTGTGCTAATAAAGGAGAAGATTTCCTATCGGCATTAGATGATATAAATGTTAGGAAATCTCAATATTATGTCAAGTGTTGCCTTCTTAATTCCCCAAAGTACTTGATATGGAAACAATAATCAAGGAATCCCTCGATCTTTGGTAAATTTTATGTAAATAGAAGTTTCTCTGGATTTTCTTAGCATCATAAAGCTACAGAAAATAATGGGTATTAATACATGAAATTTGGCAATAAACTAATGAGATACCCCTCCTTGTGTGAATTGTTCTAGGCAACATTAGTCTAGACATGTAATTACATGGTCTCTATTTTTTAAATTACTGTCCTAACCACAAATAGGAAATGCAATTGAACAATAGACGAGGGCGAAATTTGCCTACCGACTTTCATGCAAATACAGATCAGCAGAAACTTAAAGCACATATATAAGAGAAGTCCATTGTCTTGTAGCCTTCATATCCCCATATAAAAGGTATAGCTTGCCTTGTCTATTTATCATCTCTTTTCAAAAAGGGTTTTAGTATGTTCATCAAAATTTTTTTGCTGCAACAAATGAAATCTCTTGTAGTGGCTGCTGACATATACACAGGTGATACAGGCAATCATTGTAACAATGTCGAGAATTAATGCTCGTCACAGGTTCGTGGCTATGGTGGTTGTTGTTCATTCGCTTCTCCTGAATACGGTTTTGTCCGAGATTATCCAACCAAAAAGGTGCGTCCTTAATCTTTTTATTTTTGTATATGTTCTTTCGACTTCTTTACCTTTGATATTGTTGAGAGAGACATATATCTATGCTTGTCGTCCCTTTCCGCGGCTTGAATTTGTCACGGAAGCGTAACAATTGATAAGAGACAAAAAGGAATTAACACAGATTATACAATGGCGATATCGCACCGAGCGAGGTTTGTTGCCTTACGACCAAATATAGAAGAGAGCAATGGCTAAATGTGGAATTTTATAAACCAACAAAAGTATTGCGCAAGTATATTAGGAAAATGAGCATCATATTTTAGTTATGATTTTAAAAAAAAAAAGAAATACAATCTCAGTTTTAGGAGATTTCCTTTTTCATTCCATGATTGCGTCCATATTGACAATTAAACATCCTCCAAATGAAATGATAATACAAAAAAAGCTTAATAGCTTCATGAATCGTACGGTTTAAATACTATTATCTCATTGAGATTTCGCATATATATATATATATATATATATTTGATTCCTCCACCCTGCCTGTTTCCTAAATATTTATATATAATTGATAAAGGAAAAGGATAGGATGAAATATATAGAATTGATGATAATTTTCTCACAAAATTCATTTCTAATTCGAATTACCCAAAAAACAGGGATAGTTGGTAGGTTTTCTACATCAATTTTAATCGGTTTAAACTATCTAAAATATAGTTTGTCTACAATAAAAAAAAATTCAAACTTATGTAGTTTTTAAGAGGCAATTAAATTATATATATATATATATATATATATTATAAAGCATGAGCAAATTTATGGAAGCGATGGTTTCTTTTTGGGGTGGGGTTGGGAGATGGGGCCTGCATTTTATGAAAACAGTTTTGGATACTTTAGAATGATGAATGTATTACGGGGGTTGGGTGCTTGCGGAGCACAAATATCATCTCTATTAGCACACATGGAAGAGATGTAAATAATATAATATAGAAATGTTAAGCAAGCTCCCGCATTAAATTTCTTACAGTGTTTACGACGATATGAATAGTAATATATTGTAATCCTACTCGTTACGTATCATAAAGTTTACCAGATTACCATTTCAGTTATCATGTCAAATTTTATATTTTAATTTTGTAAACTAACATTTAATGCTCCCTCTATATTGTTTCTCAATGAGTATCCGAGAAATTTATGATAGGTATATGTTTAAATTACAATAAACGCTGTTAGAATCGGATCAGCCATTGACAATTACAAGCATATGATTAAAGGGTCAAAGGTTCAACCGAAACGGACCACATTGAATGGGAATTATGATTTTCCCATTATATCAAAATGGAAATGAAACAATAATAGATGACCTGCCATGTAATTGTTCTTTCGTTGTATTTTTCTTTTGTTTTTTTTTTTTTTCCTTGTTTTCCTTCTCTCTTGAATCCCATGGACTCGAAGAAAAGTGATATTTACACGTGTAAACAAGATGTAACGCATGGATGTACCCAGTATAGGTACTTTAAATATATATATAATAATCATAAAGTAAAATGTAAAGCATATAGCTCCGCATTATATAAAAAAATGTTTCTATTTTTATATTTAAAATATGAAAGTGCAAAAAAAATATTATGGCTTATTCATACCTCGTCATTAGCTTATTGTCTCTCAAGGGAAAGAGGTTAATTAGGTAATATTAAGGGTTACAATAAAATTCCCTCCTCCCCTAAAAAAACATACTATTAGTGACACTCGCAATATGGATATATAAGTAAAAATTAATCATATGATAAAAGGCTAAATGTTTTATTTCTCATTATCTTTACTAAATGTATTCTCTCCAAATATTAAATAATGAAATTGAATAAAATTTTATATTATTAAATTTTGAATTGCTACGCCACAATTAACTTATTTTCTTTTATATGAAGGGGGTTAATTTGATAAATTTATATATCACACTAAAACAAAACTCCTCCGTCCCCTTAAATAATATAAATATAAATATAGATACATATTAATATTTGTTCATTATTAAGAATAGAAGTATGATTGAAATTCATCAATAAAAATACAAAATAGGCAAGGGGCTGGTTTTCGGAATTATTGGATTCTCATTGTATGAGTCCGGCAATATGAAATATAATGTCTAATCGAGTAGTTAGCGATCAATGTTTTTGTATAAAGTAATATGGATTTACAAGTATTTTACACTTTATTCGATGAAATTACAAACTCAAAATAAGGAACTATGTAAAGTCGCTATTTTCACCAAAATATCTTTGTAGGGTTCTCACGAAACTTGGGAGGATTCCTAATACAACCGCCGCTCCCGCTGTCGAACTTCGAGTAATGAATCACCAGGTAAAGTTTACTCTTTTTCTTTGAATATGTAAAATCTACCAAATCAGTTAGAGGGCCACGAAGATAGGCTGCGTAAGACAAATGAAGAAAAAGTTATAAAATTGATTAGGTATTACACATAATGTGTATGCTGACATAAGAGTTACGTAAATAAAAATATATATCTTATAAAAATAATTATTTGGAAGAATAACTTGTAAGCGCTTAACAGGGAGAGCAAAGAAAGTAGAAAGCACATTAAGACGGCTAAAGAGGTTCACGTAAAGTTTATATTAGAAACTTTATGTTATGCACAATATTTTTATTATATTCTATTATACGCTATCTCTTTATTTAAGATTAGTAGAAGCTTATCTATAGTTCAACTTTAATCTACACATTATATCTCTTTATAAACATGAAATCTCAATAAGAATCATCGATTGCCCATGACATCTATGTATTTAAACAAACCTTACATTGTCAACACCCCTTTTGATACATGATCGTATTTGCGATCTCGTAATGACCGAATACGATGATGCATCAGATGTGGACAATTTTGTTTCTTCGGGATGTTTGCCTGTTTGAAGGTCCTAACTTTCAACAGCATGCTTCATACATTGTACTTTTGAATGCAACAGGTGGTAATGAACAATGGCATAGTAGGGGTCTTTTTGACAAATCCGGGAGGGGATGTCAGAGGCATCTCGCACAACGGGATAGACAACTTACTTGAAGCTCAAAACGACGAGGATAATCGGGGGTACGTCAATTTTGCTTCAATTTCCTTTCAATGGCATAACATCGTAATTCACTCCAAGTCTATACACCCTACGAATTTGAGAAACTACTTTGGTAATTGTCCTTTTCCACCGATTATATATATGTCCTTTTATCTCATTTTGTTCCATTAATCTGTATAGGGCAGCCTATTCAAAATTCAATCCATGTTTCTTGTATTATTTCAGGTATTGGGATGTGGTGTGGAGCCGGCCTAGCGGAGCCGATATTACTGACAAGTAATTTGTCTCATCGCAAAATTTTTCCATAATTTATCCATAAAATTTATTTTATTAGGAAAATTATTAACAGTAAAGCTCCTATTAAAATTATTACAAAATCAGGGCCAACGCCTTATTATTTTTGCTCAAGCTTCCTCTATTTTAAAACTGTGCAAATGTGTTATGGCAGCATGCATACATGATACACCAACATTCACGAGCTATTTTGAAAATTTTTCTGCTCTTCATCTCGCAGGTTTAATTATGGAACAACTTTTAGGATTATAACCCAAACCAACGACCTAGTAGAGCTGTCGTTTCTTAGAAAGTGGAATAATGCTTCCAGTCCTAACGCCGCTCCTCTAATTGTCGACAAAAGGTATGATCATTTAGCGTTTAATTAAATTGTCAATGCAATTTTTACCATGTTTCAGCTCGTAAATTATAGCTTTGGGACTCTACGATAGCAGTCGAAAAGTTTCACCTTCATTCGGGCGGGGATATAAGGAATTTCAACACACAGAATAAATTTGTAATGATCGAAGTTTTATATGGATGACGGAAGAGAGTACTCGTCATTTATAAGATTAACTTAATGAATACTAAGTTGATAATAGATAGTAAATTTTGAGTAACATAGATTGAAAGACTGACAATTTACCTACTGTTTTAACTATTAACCATTCTTGAATTGAGAATTAAAAATGGTATCAAGTCAACCCTTTAACGGCAGGAGTAAATTCGAGAAATGAATCGAAGTGGAAGCTACATTGCACTGGATGGCTTAACAAGGCCTTTATGGAAAGATATGGAAAGAGTGTAGTAGGAACGAACCAAATCATGAGTCGGGAATAAAAGGAAGAAATAGGCCTTTATTGGACTAAGGTAATGGATATTAAATCAACTCTAGCTAAAAAATTTTAATCCAAGTGGACAAAAAGGCTCATTAGTCATTATTAGTTTCACTACAAACTAACGTTGGGATGAGAAATTGCAAAAATAATTTGAAATTACTCTTATAAATTATAAGATTTTCCGCTCTATGCAACCAAGAACTCCAGTTTGTAGAATTTGCAGGTTAGACGGATGCTCGCGGGACTTGTATATAGTGTGTTATTTTTCTTATGACATAAAATATCGAAATGAGCTTCCATTTTTTATCGTTTTAATAGTTAGATCGCTGATGTGGTTAACTTGTTTCGTCCGTTAACTAGAATTGCTCTAGTACAAGTCCAGTTGCCTAAATATTTATCATATTTCGTAAACTTAATTTTATTTATTAAGGTTGTTTACAGAATAATGTAATATATCCTACATATATGATTAAAAGATATTTACTGGTTCTATATAGCATAGAATATATGGCCATAAGGTACAAATTACAGCTAATATCCAGATCAATATAGGTTTAAAGGATGTAAATTCTCTTAATTTACCTTCTTTTAATTTCCCTTAATTTCACAAATTTTTTTAAATTTTTAGAATACCTCATCACATCCTTTTTATAATTAATCTCAAACATTAATAAGACGTGTCAACAACAAATTTTTTATCTTATCATATGACTTATAACATTTATCACAGAAACTCTATCAACAGTCAACAAATTGTAATACACACTCCTTGCAGCGTCATACTGGTTTATAATTATTTATCGTTCGTAATACTGCCCCCCAAGAGAAGTTTTATTCTCAAAAGAAATTTGTGGATTTCAACTTGTTAGGTATATTATGCGACGAGGCTCCTCAGGATTCTACACCTATGCGATTTTCAAAAGACGGCAGGGATGGCCAGACTTTAACTTGGATCAAGCAAGGATTGTTTTCAAGCTTAATGGACAAAAGTAAGCGAACATTGGCGTGTGCTCCTTTATGTCAACAAGCAAGTTTGTTGTCTTTCATATCTCCAGAGAATTATGTGTATTTATATGACAAAAGTAGAGATAACATATACTAATACGATGAAATACTTAGCTCGGTTTCCATGCAGGAAACGGTTAAAAATGTTTAAATCGGATAATTAACTAGAATTTAACCGTGAAATTTTAAATGCTAGATAATATAAATATTGAAAATAAATTTAAATTTCTCATACCTACTATCCCAAAATGAAGAATTGTAATTTGTTTGGTTTCATTACAATAATCATAAAAGGAAATTAGTAAAAATTGAAGGTCTTGAAACACAGAGTTCTTTTTTAACTTATAAAATATACATATATATATATATATATATATATAGCATAAATGTGTTTATGTAGCTTTGTATGTTTTTAGGTTTCACTATATGGCTATCTCTGATTGGAGGCAGAGAGTTATGCCAACGGAAAAAGATCGAGCAACAGGCCAACCACTTGCCTATAAAGAAGCTGTGCGTCTAACAAATGCATCCGATCCTAGCATGAAGGGCGAGGTATTTATTTATTTCTTTGTAGTACTAATAGGATAAGAATGCCTTCCACTATGAGTTATATCCTTAGTAGTGAAATCAAAATTTTATTAGAAAGAATTACTTATATAAAATTCATTATAGGAAAAAAGTTTTAATAATATTTAACGTGTTATGTATATGGACTTGTATTATGAAATTTTTTTCTTGTCATTGAGTTCTTAAAAGGTCATTGAAAGTAGCATATCAGAATCTTAAGAAACTTTTACTATTAAAAAATTATTTACTCTAAACGTAAGGTTTTTGGATAAAGACTATCAATAACCTTCTAAAACTTATGTTGGTCCTATATTATTATTACTTTCAAGGCAATACTTCTATTTTTTTTTTCAAGATTATTTAAGAAAGAAAAAATACATGAAAGCTTCTAAGGAAAAAAACAACATTTAATTTTGTGCCTATTTATAGGAAAAAAAAAAAAGAGAAGAAAAACTGACGCAAATGGCTGCTGCAAGCAATGATCATACTAATCTCAGCCTTTTAAAATTTGAATCGTTGCCTTGCAACGACAATATTATTATGACAAGTCTGAATTTATTAAATAAAAAATAAACAAAAGAAATTGTCACGCAGCAGTGTTTGTCAGAGGAACTCTAACAGGGAAGGAACTCTCTAAAATTTGCTTTATTGGTGGTAGTGGGCGCTGAATACTGGATTTTGTGTTAAGGGACATTGATAAAGATTTTTAAGTATATCTATTATAGAACTACGTGGAAAGAGATCCTCTTAATTTATTTATTTTTTAATTATATTCTTAAAATGTCATCATGTGTGATCAATAATTAAAATTATAAAAATAAATAAATAAATAATATTATTGAGTATTTTAAAAATCTAGATAATCTCAATTAATAATTTTTAAAACTAGAAAAAGTGAGAAAAAAAAACTGGGATAATTCAAATCCAAATAATGCTCGGAGTTCCTAAAACCAATTGAATAATACATAATTTTATTAGTGTAGTATACTCCTTTCTTTTTTATTGTAGGTAGATGATAAGTATCAATATTCCACTGAAGATATGAATAACAAAGTACATGGCTGGATTTGCGATGGTAACCCACGAGTGGGATTCTGGATGATCACACCTAATAATGAATTTCGTTCAGGAGGGCCGCTTAAGCAAGACCTTACTTGTCATGTCGGCCCAATACTACTCAATGTAAGTTTCCAAGTTCTAGTATTACTATTTTTCTAAGTTATTTTATTGCTAAAGAAAAATTATTATATACACTACAGAATAAATGTTCTCTTTTAATGTTTCTTGTTACGTTAAATGCATCAAATAATAAGTTCCTTTATTAAATAAACCTCAAATGAACTTATTCATCTACTAATTAGTAGCGAAACTGGAATTGATTATGCATCTGTTGACTTTGGTAATCAAATAATAGTATTCGTGCTCCTATTTTATAACCATTTTTTGAGTTATCTTCTTCAAATTACTACGACAGGACTACTTAACATGAAGCAAACATAATTATTTGTGAATAATATGTAGAACGAGATGAAGATAATAGGCACAATAACAAAATTTACATACAATTTCATTCATTGAAAATCTCTAGAATTTTTCTCTAATAAATAGTACACATGCTTGTGTTATGCACTCTTAACCGCAGTAAAAGTACTAAAATTCGCCATTTAACTCATTAGTACCATATAAAAACTGAATAAGTTAGAACTTTCCATAAGTGAATTGAAAAAACTTCACCAAGTAGTTAATGTGTTTTCTTTTTTTATTTCCCATCCCTCCCCAACCACCACACCAACCCCCCCCCCCCCCCCCCCCCCCCCTTCTAAGGGTATAAGAGGATTCATTATATCAAAATGAGCTGTTGAAATTACGTGGTTTTTGTGCTTATATTTATTAACAGAGAAGTTACTTGTTTTAGATGTTTTTGAGCGCTCATTATGGAGGGAAGGCCCTGCAAACGAAGTTTCAGAATAGAGAACCATGGAGCAAGGTTTTTGGTCCTGTTTTTATCTATACGAACCATATTACTTCTGGAGAAGACCCTCAAAAACTTTGGAGAGATGCCAAAAATCAGGTATTTGTTCATTCCATTCTATAAATATAAGTACATGAAGGATACGTTACTATACAGCATATTGATGTTACTATACTTAAATATAAGTATTGGCCGACTGAATTTTACCAGCAGCTTCAAATACCCTCGACTCTTGTCTCTTTTCCCTTCTACTCTAGCACTATCCCGCTTGAACTAAATATGAGCCAATATATCTATTGCATTAAATTATATATCATCTTAATCAAGCAGAAAACCCAAATCCATTCATTTAAAAAATTTCTCTCCACTTTATATTATGATGATAAACATAACGGGGAATGATGTTTTAGGACTTATGACTCGTCATATGTTACTGTTTGTTTTACTGAACCTCTCATTTCAAGATTCTTAATTTTAGTATGTACGATGCAATTTCATGGTGCATAATCAATAAGTTAATCTCTAGATGATGATAGAAAAGAGAAGCTGGCCCTACGATTTCGTCCAATCTGAAGATTTTCCTCGCTCCAGCGAGAGAGGACTGGTTTACGGCAAATTAGAAGTCTATGATAGGTACGTTTTTCACTTCTAACCTTAACTTCTATGTGTTGTCCGATATACATGCTCAATGGAGTGTCTGCTTTATTACTAAATTCTTGGAAAATGAATGCCTTCCGTCATTCATTTCAAAAGCTTAACAACTGGTTGATCTAAAATTTGAACTTACAATGTGATATTGGCTTGTGTGTATACATACATACATCCATATATATATAACTTAAATGATATTCTCCCTTATGAAGGGTAAAAGAAAATTTAGTTTATACCCATTGAAAAGCATATGTATTTAAATTTTATGAATATGAGTTATCAAAAGAGTTTTTGAGATATCTTATTTGCATAATTATTAACTTCACTAATCACATGTATGTCTATACATAAATATAAATATATATATATATATATATATATACATACATACATATGATGCCCATTCATTAAATGAATTTAGTTTTTGTGATAGGAGACACATGATAAATGAAAGTTTTTTTAGATAATACAATGATCATTCAATTCATGGAATGAACCGAATGGAAGTTTTAGTTTTGGAAAATTCTTGCATAAAACCGGGCAGTTTAGATTAAAAATTGAATCCCATCTTATAGTATAGTTTAGTCCAAAGGAAACCAAATCGCACCCACCTCCATATCACGAAGATATCAATTTAGATATTTGTCTAATAATTTAGGGAGTGAGGTCTTCCATATACTTCGGGAGAAGAGTTAATAAATTATTTATCTACAAGTACTATATTACATTTGATTTGAGTTTTGGATCGATATATATTTTGACTGCCTTTATTTTGTCATTGCTAGCAAATACTGCCATTTTTGTTTTAAAATTTTCATTTCATTATCTAATTTTTTATAAAACTTCGAAACTATTTGTAGTAATTATAAATGCCTTTTGAATTTCCAGAATCATTATTAATTTAAGTCTATTAATCAAATATTGATGGGAGAAAAGGAAACTGAACAAATTAATGAAATGGTTGTTGTATTAATTATTTAGTATTTTGGTTGCAGCTTTTTTGCAGCAAAGCAGAAAATAAACATGAACAATAAAAGCACAAGAAACAGGAGAAATATAGTCCAGTTTGGCCAACTCATAGTTGGGAGACTTTAATGAAATTTATTTTTATGATCTTTTGCCCAAGTTTTAATTGACGAGATTTTCATTCTTAAGGTTCCAAGATTGTCTATCGACAACTGAAATAAGTTTACCTAATCTAAAGTTTTCTTTTATGCAAAGCGTCTTTTCTTAGCTTTATGAGAAGAAGTTGGTAGAAGGGACAAAATGCATTACATGATCGAAAGCGGGAATCTTGGAGTAAGAGTTAATTTTCAATGTCTCAATATAAAATGCCTATTAACTTATCATAGAGATCCCTGGTGACTACATCTGAACTTCCATAGTTTTTTACGATTATATTTTTAGTAATTTTATCAACTAGCAGTAATTTGCTAGTATGTTTTGGATTTAGTTGCATAAGTATTTAACAATTTCTCATTACTCTGCTTTGTGCTTAAACAAAGCATGTCCCAATCCCTTGCGGTATTAATAATGTGCATTTGATTACTCTTGGGCGTAGCAGATACATGCTTCCTCCATATATGCCAGGAAATTACGCGTATGTGGGACTGGCAGTACCAGGACATGTAGGATCTTGGCAAACGGAAAATAAGGTACTCGACAACCCTACCATATTAATTTGGTTTGTTGCTAACGAAATTAATTGTTTTGTTTTACAAAAAGAAAGAAAGTGTTTGAGATGATATTTTAACAACAAGAAATTATTTTCAGGGTTATCAATACTGGACTCGTACTAATAATAAGGGTTTTTTTATAATTAAAAACATTCGAGCGGGAACGTACAATTTATATGCATGGGTACCGGGTATTATAGGAGACTATAAATATGAGGCTCTCATCACAATTACACCAGGTATGATATCCTATTGCATGACTATTATTATTGACATGCATGATTTTTGAACAAGATTTACGAAATGATCTTATACATAATTCAAAGCACAAGTTTTCTTTTATCAAATGGGCAACATTGTTATATTTTAAATTACGTATCTATGACTCAATATATGATCATATGATGACTTAATTTATTAGATTAATATGTCATATATAGTGATGAGCGATGATCCATTATTTGTTAATATCTAATATTTACTGGCACTTAGAACTTGAATATCATATTTAGGATTGATGTAGTCTATGTAGAATTCTTAAATATGTGATGACTATTTAATTAAACATAGCTTTGCTTTGACATTGAAGCTCTGTTATGTTGTCAACAGTTACGCCTAGCACTTTTCATGAATAATTTATGTGAACTATTTAAACTGTTTAGGGTGTAAGATCAACCTATGCAAACTTGTTTATTATCCTCCAAGAAGTGGGCCGACATTGTGGGAAATTGGAATACCAGACCGGAAGGCGGCCGAGTTTTATGTGCCACAACCTCTTCCGTCTTTTGAGAACAAGCTTTATGTGAAGCAAGATACGTAAGTTTAACACTAGAATCCTTTTTTAATCTCAATTGAATCCTTTTTCAGTTCCTTACCATTCCAATAATACTTTTTTTTTTTACCACTCTTTGTAGGTTTAGGCAATACGGGTTGTGGGCACGATATGCAGACCTTTATCCCTTCAACGATCTCGTTTATGTAGTTGGAGTTAGTAACTATCGGAGAGATTGGTTCTTTGCTCATGTCACAAGGTATATGGAATAATATATCGTGGTCTCTGTTTTACTTTTACGAATTATGAAAAATTTACGGAACTACAGTGCTTGTTATTAATTTTTATAGGAAAACAATAAAACAAGTATAAAAAAATTACGAAACACTTTGGAATAATACTCCCATAATTGGTTATTTTCCTTGACTTCTTTGTAATTATTCCCCTCTACTTTTCATCACTGTCTTCATATTTTGTAAAAAAAATGTAAACGATTTTCTAGGTTTTCTTCATCAGTGAAAAAACATTTGATGCAATCGCTATGTTACGTATAATTATTTGGTAAATTCTCTTAAAAAAACACCAAGGACATTTACGATCTTTTAAGTGTTTCCAAATTTTAAAGGAAATGATTGCCGGTTTTGTAAATTGTCATCTCAAGTATCAAATAATTCTCCTAAAAATTACTAAATTGCCTATTATTTGTAATTTTCTTGACCGATTCAAGTTAAAATTGCTAATTGTCCTTAAATTTGGTAATGTCTTGCATGATTGCGAAATATTTGGCGAGTCCTTGATATTACATATTCAAAAGATATTGTCGTAATTTCCTGCAATTATTGAATAATTTCACAATTTTCCTTTGCCTTAATTTTCCTTAAAATTGCAAATCTATTAGAAATTTCCATTTTCTCCTTTAAACTGTTGTTATAATAAATAATATCCACGGAATCCCGTGCAAGTGACCAAAAGATCTTCCCGCGGAATAAGTTTTGTCTTCATTCATGGTTCTATGTTTTTGCCCTAAACCAGTCTACCTTGATGTGCATAGGGAGGTAGGACCTGGTATCTATTCCCCTGTCACTTGGCAGATCAAATTTGAGCTTCATAATGTGAATCAAACAGGCATGTATAAGCTTCAACTGGCACTGGCATCAGCCACCCAATCTGCAGTAGAGGTAAGAAAACAATTTTTCATAGATGTTTTTCTCTGTAGTTGCCCTTTTGTATCATCATTTCACCGTAGTCCAAAAACAAAAAAAAAAAAAAAAAAAAATTGTTCTTTTGGGGATTTAATTCATTTTTTATAACAACCTAACATCATTGGATTCAACAAGTCAACTTTTTTTCACCATTCAATAGAGTAAAAGTTGGGTGAAACCTTACACTACTTGTCTTATCAATTCCTTGTATTACACTTCCAATAAAGGAAGTTGTCAAGATAAATAGTACAGGATCCTTATGAACTTTTTTATTCCGTATTAACTTATATAAAAGAAAATGAAGCCCTCCTAAAGTTGTAAAATTTATTGAAAGGAATCTATATATTCTACCATAAAATGGAAAATACTAATCTAACTTTTCCCATTTTAGTTTTGTCATGGCATTTTAACGAGTGATGCATAACTACGGTTTTTTTTTTTTTTTTAATCATATACAGGTACGAATAAATTACGGGAACATAAAATATCCTCACTTTTCAACAGGAAGGATAGGTTGGGATAACGCAATCGCAAGGCATGGAATTCATGGTTTGTATTGGTATTTCGGAATCGATGTATCAGGTTCCCTTCTCCGTGATGGAAATAATATAATATTCCTCACTCAATCTAAGATAGGAAGCCCGTTCCAAGGAGTCATGTATGATTACCTTCGTCTTGAAGGACCTCCCAATTAATTAGCTTTTTTAACTATATCTTTTATCTACATTAAGTGATTCCAAAATACGACCGAGAAAATTTTCGAAAACAAAAAACAAAGAATGATTTTTATGTGGTTTCGATCTCTCTGCTATCCTAGGCTAATTCCGCGCATTCATCATCAAAATTTAGATTCTATTTGGTTTTTAGCACAATTTAAAAACAATTATGGTCATAGGCTTCTCAAGTTACTCGTGTTCAATCCACATGACCTTGACTATGCATTTTTTTACAAGAACGGTGGAATTCTATCTCAAATTCATCACTATTCCACTTATGTGATTCAGGAAATGCTCAGTCACTAGATCAATAATGAATTATGAGGGATCAACATTTAATGCTATTAATTCTACGTCATTTATGAATATCATCAATCCCACTTATTTGTCCAAAAAATCGATGTCGATTAATGATATTCCTTTAAAGGTGGATTGTGCATGAATACCTAATTATTGAAGCTTTTATGCATGTATCTTTCATTAGATAGGATCCTATGGGACTCCCCCTCGAACTTAGTCTCCTGATTCCCAGAAGATGACTTACAATCAACGCAAGAAAAAAATTATATAATCATCATTCATGCAGTTATCCACTAATCTTAATAAAATGTGATATCAACAAACTCTTATGTATGACTTGTACTCATAGGACTTTGTTACAAATAAATTGTTAATAGAAAAGTAATAAATGATTAACAAACTTATCAATATATATAACTTACGGCTGACTTGCCTTTACTTGCTCCTGTTCAACCACAAGTGAATGTTATTATGAGTTTTGTATTAGCTTTGTTTAAGTATGAGTTTTATTAGGTTTGTTGATTACACAATAAGGTAAAGATTTTATATTGGTGGTGATTGAGAGGTTCCTTAAGATGCTTCATTTTCCACCATTTTCATAAAAATGATGTTGCTTCACATATTGCTAATCTATACTTTCAAGAAAGCAAAAATTACACTAGAGTGAATCAATGATTAAGGGTAAGTTCTTCAAACTTTCAATTAGCCAAAATCAAACTTATTAAACCCAACTCAGGGTTTGAAGTGGATATGTGAGATGGTTAAAAATTAGAGGATCGAACTGAGATCAAGAAAAAAAAGTAAAAATCTAAGAAAAGAAACTTTGACATTATGTTATTGAAAGTCCTCCTGTTGTTATACTTTTTTTAACATATTGATAAATTATCAATGTCTTATATTGCTTTATGCGATATTCCTATGAACAATGTGAATACTAGAGCTATCTTTTTCTATACAATCAACAGATAAATGACATTCTCTAATACCTAAATTTACGGATGATTAATATGATAGCATAAATGAAATATTTCGTCAATATAATAACATAAATATAAACAACCTAATTGATTCAATCAAAATATGAAAGATTTGGGTGAATTTTAATATATATCTAAAGAGATTTATTCCATTACGACATGTATAAAGGACTTAATAATAACCCACTTTTGGTATCCCCATATTGTGCCGCTTGTCTTGATTCCTTGATATAAAAATGCAATGACTATCTCTCGCATTTGAATCCAAACATATAAAACTTGGACTGCACAATCGATCTTCCATTCTTAAATCCTGGTGGCCTAACTTCACAAGGCATAGCAAGTTTCTTGGTGGCATATTCCATTTAATTTCTTTATTTCAATTATATCAATGCACAAAAGAGAGAACAAACGTTAGCACTTATCATCAGATGTAATTTTGAAGTTTATGTTATTAATTTGAGTTCTTTTACCAATAAATAACTAAAATTATGAGTGTACTGTTACAGCATAACTTACTAATATTTGGTTGGTTTCCTTGCTTTATAGCAATTATTAGCCCCATATTGTTATTTGTCAATACGTTGAAGAAGACAACATTTATAAAAGGACTTCTCATGTACAGTCGTTAGAAACAATGGTTATGCACTCATTGCATTAAATGTTTTGGGCTTAGACTCTTAAGAGTTAGATACCAAATGGGTATCCCGTTTAGGAAGCTGCTTTAGATTTAGATTTAGATTTTTTTAAGTGCTTTTCAAAAAATTTAGTGTATTGTGAACTAACTTTTGACAGAGTCAGTTAATTGATTAAAATGGCTATGGCGGCCTATTCTTATGACACTCGTTAACCGATTAAAATGGTTGGGGTTGTCTAATTCTTATAACATTCCTTAAAATAATTTTAACACTTTACGAAATGATTCAAATGAATTTTGTCACCTTGATGTTATAACATCGTTAAATTGTTGGCGTCATTAAATTATGGGCGTGCCACGGCGTTATTAAATAGTTGGCAGTGCCACGACGTTGGCAATAACGCAAACGAGGCTATTTTATTACGAATTATATAAAAAAATAATTTTAAAAAGTAAGTGAAGTTTAAAAATTTTAAACACATCTTAAAAATAAAAAGAAAGAAAAGAAGCAAAAAAATAAAGAAAATTATAAAAAGTAAAAATTTTAAAGAATAGATGTAAGAAACATTAAAATAATCTTAGAAATACACGAGGTAAGTCAATAACAAGCAATGGGGATTCTCTCCCGTCGTCGGCATCATGGCAATTTTAACATCAGTATTTCCTGTAATGACAATTTTAACTTCAGTTTTTAGCTTTATCAAATGAAAACTGGTACAGTAATGACGTAGCCTTGTGGGTTTTTTTCCTTTTTTGCTTCGAAGTTTAGAACCAAACAGCACATTGTACGGAGTATAACGAGTTTCATGCGTCTCACTGTAATGAGAAAGCATACTTACAATGAGTTATATCTTAACAAAAATAAAACCTGAGGAAATTCATCTCTAATTTCTTAAACTTAGATTACAACTTTTGAAAGATTTGTAACTATTATGACAATAACATGGATCCTAATGCTACTTTACGTAAAATGACAAATTAAAAACGTAACAATTACAATAGCATCGAATATTTTCGCAAAACGAACATCAAAAAAGTCCCAGGGAAAGAAACCGTACAAACCGGACGGAAATAATATTGCTGGTGTTCTTCTCTATCCTCTGCTGATGTAGAGAAATTTCGAAAAGAAAGAGAGTGAAAATTCTGTTTTAGCCGAACGTTCTTCATTTGAAGAGGGACAATTGAGCTAAAAGCTATAACACTTTTTCCTTCTATAGGAAAAAATAGCCCAACAACTATTTGAAGTCGTTAGACTTAATCATCTTATATTCTTCAAAAAAAAATTTTAACTATATTTTCTTTAAAAACTAATTTTGGGAAGCTGTGTAGATTTTTAGATTTTTTACCTTTTATACTTTTCTTTATTTTTCTACTCCTTTTCCTTTTTATTTTCATATTTTTATTTTATTTTTTATAAATTTATTTACTTTTTTCACAATTTTCTATTTTATTTGTAATAAAATAGCTCCATTAATGCCACATCAATGATAACTATCCTATAACATATTAGTAACTTAATTTAACAGTGTTATGATGGTGGTTGACAGAATATTTTATATGAATAATTTTAGAGAATTTTAATTTTTTATTTTAATTAATTAAAATTTTGATATCCTGTTTGAATTTATTTTTAAATATTGATCTCCTCCATATAATTTTCTCTTTCAAGAAATGATATGATGGTATGATACCGCTCGTATTATTATTTAGATAGGATGTTATGTTTTGTGTTACGAATGGAAAATGCCTTAAAAGGAAATTGGGTATCGGGCTGTTATTAATCACTCTCTGTCATGATATGATAGACAACCAGAGTTAACAAGATGCTTTTTTTATTATGAAGGGCTATTCTTAGCGGTAACATATAGGATTTGTCTCTATCTCTTGCACAATTTGCATATGATAATATAAACCATAATGCTACAAGGAAAGCATCATCTGAGGTAGTATATGGTATCGATTTATTAACTTCTTTGGGTTGATTTTATTACTTATTGATGAATGATATGTACTAATCCATGCATGTGACCATCATCACATGCTAATTGTTTTAAATTATTGATTTCGATTGAGAAATCAAGGGGTTGAATTAATTGCTTTTCAAAGAATTGAACTTTTATGAAAAAGGAAAAAAAAAAGAAACCTTTAGTAATTACTTGTTTTAGTTAATAGTGCAAAATGAAATAAGAAAAAAGTATTCACGAAAATAGAATGTATATAAATAAAAAAAAAATGATCAAAGAAGTTTAGTAGCAATTTTGTAGTGTTTCCACTTTATGTATTAGTCGACTCTTCCATCTCCATTGCTTAAGATTTAAGTCATCTACATCAATCATTCCGCTACATCTAATCAAAATGAATTGAGAGTACAAAGTGTTTCCAAATTGGTCATTGCTATATCTCTTAGCTTCTCACCCGAGCCTTTGCAAAACAATTGTAGATGTAGCTTTCAATCACAATTAAATTAGCTCAAAGAAGACAATGATGAGTAAAACAAATAATTGGTATGATCCTCTCAATGATTTACCCAAAATAAAACATAAATAACAATGAAATGTAGAAATAAATTGGTTTGAGTATTTAATGGTACAAAAGCATTAGCTGCAAATATTTTCCCCTCTAAGTGTTTGTAAAATATCTTATTCTTTTTATTTGAATTTCTCATCTATATATTATTAGTATGCAATAGTTAGTTGTAGGAAATATCTAGAACAAAATCAAGTATTGAAGGTTATCTTCATTTCCTTGCATAACTTGCATTTTAAAAGTGAGTTTCGCAAAATCTGGAAAACATCTTGCTTAGGTAGATAAGCCATAATGCATCTTAGGGTCAAACTCACAAGAATGCACCATGTCAAAACTAAAACAAAGAAAAGCTAGCAAAATTCTAGCATAATCGTATGAATATAATATGCCAATTGATCTACACGACCTAATGAACTCTTGATATGATGCATAAGACCTCACTAAGGTCACTCACTACTAACTCTTGGTAAAATAGTTAGATAAGAGTTAGGGTTTCTCAAGAGGAGCTCTCTCTCTCTCTCTCTCTCTTAAAGTAATACTTATGAAAATTCATTCAACTTCGGCTAACTTACAAAATGGTAGCCTTTATACCCTAGCCACTAGGGTTTACAAAAGAGGAAAATGACGAAAAGGGCAAGTTACAAAGAAATTCCTAATATATACCTTAAAAGGATAAAATAAACAAATAGAATAAGGAATATGTCAAAGAAACATCATAGGATTATGTCCTTAGGGAAACGTATTATTGCTGGTGGGAAATTTTGAAAAAAGTAGTGGTTTGCATGCTCAATTGGTCTCTTATGATAAGGAAGCTTAGAGGATCAGAACTTCGATATCACTCATAACCTCAAATATGTTGGTTCTCCATCTATCGACTCCCCATACTTCCTTTCATCTACCATTGGGTGGTGTGGGATTAGGTTGAATACATAGAAAGTTAAAGAAACACCATGGTCTACGGGCAATTCAACTTTGCAGGCATTGTGACTAATCTTCTTCATCACCCTTAATCATCCATTAGCTTAGGGTAATTACTTTTTCTTTCAAAGATGTAGAAATCTTTCTCAACTAAGGTGGATCAAAACTGAGTCACATGGATTGAAACTAATAGATGGGTGGCTATGGCTACCAACCTATTGTTAACTCTCTTTAAATTTAGTAATCTACTTGATCACATGCTGGTGTAGCTTATGGACTTCTTAGGCTCAGTCTACTTTAGACTAATTCTCTTCAAAAGTTGCTAGGGCATTGACGAAATCAAGTAAAGTGGTCGAGTTGAGGCCATAGACAACCTTTAAGGGGATCTTTCTTACAGTACTGTAGATAGTTCGGTTGTATATGAACTCTACAACACATAAACATAGGTCCCAATACCCTAAATTTCTTCCCACAACAACTTGGAGTAGTATACCAAGAGTTATGTTCACCACTTCGATTTGTTCATCAATCTATATATGGCTACTAAAACTGAACATGAGCTTTATGCCAAGCCTTATCCATAATATCTTTTAAAAATAAATTAAGAATTTCGTATTCCAATCTAAAATGATGGACTTAGGAACTTCATATAGTTTAACCACTTCCTATAAAAACTAATCAACAATATATAAGCATCGTTAGTTCAGTAGTATAATATAAAGTGTACCATATTACTGAAATAATCCACAACTATGAGGATTAAGTCTCGTTCTTGGGATGTCTAGGCTAACCCTAAAATAAAGTCCATGCTGAGGTTAGCCTAATGTAAATTCGGAGTGGGTAAGGGCATGTCGACAATTGAGGTAAATAGTACTGATGAGGAGGTAGAAGAGTTAAAAAATACCAAACAAAATGAGTTGTATAAAGAGGAGGAGATTATCTATAGTGAAGAAGGGAATTTCATGCTTACACCCATGGTATTAAGACGAGTGATGAATGTGAGCTTAAAACCAAAAGATGAATAGTAAGAGAGCTTGTTCCACATTGGCTATAAGGTGAATGGGTTGTTATGTACATTAATTGTTGATAGTGGTAGTCACACCAATGTAGCACCCACTTTCATGGTCTAGCAATTGAAGTTGTTGACCTCACCTTACCCTAAACTTTAAAACCTACATTAGCTCAGGAATAATGGAGCCTTATAGATGACCAAGTAAGTTATTGTTCTGATTTGTATTTGAAACTACTAAAACAAAGTGCTCTATGACGTATTGCCTATGAGTGTGTCTCATATCCTACTTGGTAGACCATAGATGTTTGATAAGAACGTCATGTATGATGGAAGGAAGAACACCTACTCATTAGAGCATAAATGGTGTGTATCAAGGCTAAGAATGGACAAGGCCAGTTGTAGCAATGGGTCTAAGCTTCTCGAAAGCTTGAAAAGAGTAATGGGAAGTGTGCAAAAAGAACAAAAAAGTAAGTAAGTAAGCAAAACAACGAATAGTCCTAAAAGATATGACGCGCCAGTAAAACTTTCAAGGACTAATGGCATAGCTAGATGTAACACACGAGTTAGTCTGATAAGGTTACTTGTCACCTAGCCTTGCTTAAGGGTTAGAATAAGAGTGAAGTAAAAGAAAATAAGCTATCAAGAGCAATGTTTACAAGGGAAATATTCAGTATATTGATGATGATAATATGATGTGCGGCTACATATACAGTAAGTATTTATACCTAAGAAACTAGGGTAACTTGCCTAAAAATGAAAAAGTCAAAAAGGATAGTATCCAAAAAAAGTAATGTATAAGGAATAATAAATGGTATAATGAAAATACAATTAAAGTGAACATCCTGTACGGAGGATTCTATCACGTGGTTACTCGAACACATAACTCGTGATGGTTATGTGACTCTAGCCAAAAAGAAATTTTGTATGGTCAGTTGGAATTCTGTCAAGCTAAGGTGCTGAGTAAGGATTCTTGGGTAGAAGTGGACTCATCCAAGGAGGATTAGATAAGGATTCATGAAAGATCAATATCTCAACCTCTTGGCACCAATGTTGTCAAGCAAGTGGTCGATTCGGTTATGGTTGAGCAGTTGCATAGAGTTTGGCAGTTATCAAGGTATCCTTCTACTTAACATATAATTTTCAAGAGATTTACAGTTACTCAGCTCAGCATTAGGAGTTGATCAATAGTTATGATCATTTTGGCTTCAGCAAGAGTTAGTTACAGTAGAAGGATTTGCTATGTCAAACCTTTAAGGCCTCAAGTTCGGTTATAAGTTAGCAGTCGGATAGCTTAATTCCCATCATTCCTTCTTGGTTGATTTGGAATTGGGATCCAATCTAGTTGGCCTTCGTCCAATGTTCTATTAAGGTGATAAGGACTAAGGTTGACATCATTGAAAGTCTCGAAAACCTCATAATCTTCTAGTAGCTCCAACTTATAAGCATTGCCATTGACTTTTTATAGGATTCTAAAAGGGTCTTGGCTCAAGAAGATAGTTTGTTATTTCTCTTATTTGGGAACCTCTCCTTGCTCAAATGCAACCATACCAAGTCTTCAGGCTAAAACTATACTAACTTCCTTTCTTTGGCTTTTTCTCACATTTTTCTAGCCACTTATTCGATTTGCCAAGTAACCTTGTTGTAAATGTGTTGTAAAGGCTAGGCTCATGCTCTTGTGGTAAGATCCTTATATTCAGATAGGGGTACATAGGTGTGGTCAAGAGGTAGTTTGGGGTTAAAACCATAGAAAACCTTGAAGAGAGTTTATTTAGTAGTGTCATGCTTCATTCGGTAATAAGCAAATTCTACCATGGATAGACATACATCCCAATCAGTCCAATTCTTCCCTACTGCAACTCGAAGTAATGACCCCAAAGTATGATTGACTAGCTTAATTTGGTCATTAGTTTGGGGGGTGATAGGAAGTGCCAAACAGTAGTTTAGTCCCTATTGGACGCCATAGGGTTCTCCAGAAATGGCTTAGGAACTTTGAATCTCTATCTAAGACTACACTTCTTAGCATGCCGTGTAACTAAACAATCTCCTACAAGAAAAAAGAAGTAATAGCCGAAGCATCATGAGTCTTGGAGCAAGGCATAAAGTGTACCATCTTACTAAATTCATTCATGACGACTATTACAGAATCTTTACGTCGAGCAATTCTTAGTAATCTAAGAACAAAATCTATGCTCAATTCAGTCTAAGGTCTTTTCAAGATAGGTAAAGGCATTACTTTCTCTTGTTCGGCTTAGCATTTGGCCCTCTTGCATACAACACATCCCTTAACAATTTGGTGTACGTCTTGCCTCATTCTCAACCAAAAGAATTGTCCATTCAATAGTTCATATGTTCTTCTCTCCTCAAAATGTCCAGAGAGTCCTTCATTGTGAGCTTCCTTGATCAATAACTCTCTCAATGAACAAGTCGGCACGCATAATTTTCCATTTTGGAATAAGTACCCATCTTCGAATAAGTACCCATCTTCCTCATGATATTCGTCTACTATTCTTCCATCGACACATCACCCAACTATGAGCCCAAAATATGGGTCTTATGAATATTGTTCTTTAATACTCACAAAACCAAACAACCTAGTTTATAACTCGATCAAGAGCACATGTCTTCTTGAAAGAGCATCTATAACTACATTACTCTTTCCTTATTTATACTTGATCGTAAAATTGAATCCCTTAAGAAATTCAAGCCACTTCACTTACCACTTTGATAATTTGGTCTGACTTCGGAGGTACCTTAAAGATTTATAGTTGGTATAGATGACAAACTCTTTCGGTAATAAATAATGTTGCCATACTTGGAGCACTCGGATAAGTGCTAAGAGTTCTTTATCGTACAGGAAGTAGTTCAATTGAGGTCCTTTAAGCTTATTGCTATGGTAGGCAATTGGTTGACCTTCTTACATTAAGATAACCCCTATACCAATGCTTGACATGTCACATTCCTACTTAAATATCTTCTTGAAGTCTGGTAAAGCTAGTACAAGTATATAGGTCAATATGTCCTCCACCTCAACAAAGCTTCATTCCTCTTTTTCTCCCCATTTAAATTCAATGTCCTTTTTCATTAACCCGATTTAAAGGTATGGCTATGGCATTGAAATTCCTGGTAAACCTTCTACAAAAGGATGCCAGTCTATGGAAACTTCTTATTTTGGCACAAGTGGTTAGAGTTAGCCACTCTACAGTGGCTTAGATTTTCTAGTCATCTACTCATAAGCCTTCTCTACCAACAATATAGCTTACAAAAACCACTTCCTCTTTATAGAAACAATACTTCTTTAGATTGTCGAATAACTTTTTAACTTTGAGCACATCTAATATGGCATGAAGATGTTTACTATGACTCAACATGTTGTCATTGTATACTAGGATGACGTCAAAGTACACTTCAACACACTTCTCAATCAGATTTCTTAGCAAATGGTTCATCAGTCGAATGAAAGTGCTCGAGGCATTCGACAAGCCAAATGGCATCACCATCCACTCATAGAATCTATGCTAAGTTTTGAATGCAATTTTCCACCCATCTCCTGGCCTCGTTCGAATCTAATGGTAACCAGACTTCAAGTTAATCTTGCTAAAGATTTAAGCTCTACTCAATTCATCCAACATGTCATCTAAGTTAGGGATAGGACACCTATACTTAATCATGATCTTATTGATGGCTCAGCTATCAACACATATTCGCTACATACCATCCTTTTTCAACACTAAGAGCACCAGTACAACACAAGGGCTAAGGCTCTCCCTTACATAACCCTTTTATAGTAGTTCATTGACTTTTCTTTAAAGCTCAGCAACTTATTCAGGATTCATCTGATAAGCTAGTTTGTTCGGCAAGGTAATGCTAGGTATTAAGTTAATATAGTGCTCAATGCCACTAAATGGTAGCAAACCTTTTGGCAACTATTTTGAAAACAGGTCGGCATATTCATTCAATAGCTCCTTAACCTCCAAGGGTAGTTCACCCCATTCTTTTAACTTTAATAATTATCAGACTCACAAGAAGGTCAGTGCATTAGCTTTAATAACCTCTCAGAGTTCGGCTTTACTCAACATTAAAGTCTTCTTTGATCCTCGAGCAAGTTTAGTTTGTAGTTTACTAACTTAACTCGGCAACATAGGATTCAGCATGATCTTTCTTCCATCCTTCTTAAATACATAGGTGTTCTAAAATCCATCATGCATAACCCTTCAGTCGAAGTGTCATAGTCGGCCAAGTAGCATATGTGAAGTGCACATAGGTAGTATATCACAGAGTATCTCGTTGGAATAATTCCTAATTATGATCAACATTACTTACCGCGTTACATGTAATGCTCCCTTTTCATTTAACTAGTACAACTTATATAGCGTCAAATGTGTAATAGTTAGCAACTGAAGCCTTTTGATCAAGTTGGTAGATGCCACATTGGTGCAACTCTTACTATTTACAATGAGTGTATAAAACCAATAGTTCACCTTACATGTGATATGGAACAAGTTCTCCCTCTACTCCTCTTCGTGTAATGGTTCCAAACTCATTGCACATTAGACAACTAAGATTAATTGATCTAAGTCCTCAACAAACACATCCTCTTCAATCAATTCATTCTCTTATGTGGCCTCTTTTTAAGGAATACCCTCTTCCTTGAGTTCTTCGTCAATGCTATCCACTTCAAGCTTTGGGGCATCTCCCTCGATAACCATAATTCTTCAATTTAGATAGTAAGCAACCATATGCCCAAACCTCTAGCAGTTGAAACATTTGATTTAGCTCATCTTCCTTCTAAATCCTTGTCTTTTCTCATATGTTCAGGTTAATACGTCACTATCAAGTTGGCCCTTCTATTCGATTCAGACATCTACCTTCTTAGTCATCTCAATACTTGACTAAGCTCGATAACCTCCCTGATTAAGTTGGTTCGGTTAACTTATTTGGCTCACTGATGGTCAAGTCGGCATTATGTTTCTCCTCTACTTCTCTACTTATTAGGCTATTCGTATAGCCTTAGCTATTGTGGTGAATTATTAGAGTTTCATAATGTCTTGGATATCACTCCTTAACCTAGTAAGGAACCTAAAGACTGTTCATGCTAATGGCTCCTTCACTTTACAGTGAATCATAAGCATTTATAACTCTTGAACATACTCGTTAACAGCTCGGCGCCCTTGTATCAACTCCTAAAGCCAAGTAAAAGTATATTGCAAATAAGTTTTTAACACAAATCTGTTTCTAAGTATTCTCTTCATCTTAGGCCAAGTATTTATCTCTTAGTATCCCTCTCATCACCTCATGACTTGAAAGTTCTTTCACCACATGGCGGCGTATCTTGAGAACTTCACAACAGTAGTCGTTACTTTCTTGTAGTCTTCATACTGATAATAATCAAAAACACATTCCACCTTCTCCTCTCAATCTAAATAATCATCTGTACTTCTAGACCCATTAAAGCTCAAGATCTGAAGCTTCACATGGTTAGTAGCTCAGGATATCCTAACTCGCTCTTCTTCTTCATACTCCTCTTCTTTAACATCATCTACATCTCCCAAGTCAATATTTCTTCTCACCCGTCTACCTACTCCTCCACCTCGAAGTTGCTGAATAGGATTTTGACCTTTAACTAGTTAAGCAACATAAAGGGTGTTTCTGTAGCCTCAATGGGTTGATAAGTCAAGGCGTGGATAACTCGAGTTAAGTCCATTAAGAGGTTAGCTACTTTATCATACCTTTTATCTATGCTTCTAAGGGAGCTTTAGGATTGTGGGCCATGGTGGACGACACTACTGTTATCATCCCTAATACCAGCATTAGCACTTGGGACCATCATTTTCCTCAAGAAATTCAACTTCAGTCTTCAAATATGGGCTACAATTAACACTATTTCTCCAAATCTAACAACATAACATACTCTTCACACTAACGGTCAACAATGTCGTGCATAGTAACAACATTGATGAATAAACCACTAACACTTAATTGGCTTTTATTTTCCAATGTTCGAAATAGAGCAACAAGAAGCACTACATCACAATTCATAAACACAAGCTTACTTAGAGAAACCTCTACTCTAATACCAAGATGGTGCATATCGGGGCTAAGAACGGATAAGGTTGATCGCAGCAATGGGTCCAAGCTTCCCGAAAGCTTAAAAAGAGTAATGCAAAACATGTGAAAAGATAGAAAAGTAAGTAAGCAAATACATGAATAGTCCCAAAAGATATGACATACCAGAGGACTTCCAAAGACTCACGACACAACTTGATATGATGCACGAGTTGGCCCGGTGAGATTACTCACCACCTAGTCTTGCTTAAGGGTTAAGATAAGGGTGAAGTAAGAGTAAACAAACTATCAAGAGCAATGTTCATAGAGAAAATATTTAGTATATTGATGATGATAATATGATGTGCGGCTATATATACAGTAGGTATTTATACCCAAGAAACTAAGCCAACTTGCCTAAAAATGAAAAAGACAAAAAGGGTAGTATCCAAAAGAAGTAATATACAAGGAATGCTAAATGGTATAATGGAAAATACAACTAAAGTGAATATCCTGTACGGAGCATTTTAACACATGGTTGCTTAGAAACGTAGCTCACTATGGTTAGGTGACTAGTAGAAAAGACATTTTTTATAGTCAGCTGGAATTTTGCTGAGTCGAGGTGCTAAACAGGGGTTCTTGGGTAGAAGTAGACTCGTCTGAGCAAGAGTGGCTAAAAATTCATGTAAGATCAATATTGTGGCCTCTCAACACCAATGTTGTTGAGTAAGTGATTGGTATAAGATCGATACCGTAGCCTCTCAACACCAATGATGTTGAGTAAGTGATTAGTATAAGATCGATATCGTAGCCTCTCAACACCAATGTTGTTGAGCAAGTACTCGGTTCGATCAAGGCTAAGCAATGACACAGAGTTTAGCTATTATCAGGGTATCCTTCCAATTGACATATGATTTTCCAGAGATGTACAATTACTCAGCTTGGCCAAGTTTTGAAGAAGGAGGTTTTGGTAATGACTCAAGCCGAATTGAAAAGAGAGATGATGCTTAAGGAGCTGGCCTATTTACTAGTTAAAAGGTTGCTTGAGATATGAGAATTAGAGGAGGAACTACTATCTACTGAAGTGAAGTCCCTATTGGACGAGTTAGTCGACCTATTCCCTAGCAATAGTCGACTTATTCCCAAGCAAATTGCTAGAAGTTCTGCTTCCCATATGAAGCATTGAACATGTGATAAATTATAGCCAGGAGTAGCTCTGCTAAACAAGCTTACCTATAAGTTGAATCCTGAACAAGTTGCCAAGTTGTAAAGGTAAGTATATAAGCTAATTAAGAGAGAGTATGTACAAAATTTCCTAAGCCCATGTGCCATACTAGCTCTATTGGTGCTAAAGAAGGATGGGACATGAAGGATGTGTGTAGATAGCTGAGCAATCAATCGCATTACCATCAAGTACAAGTACCCTATATTAAGGCTTGAAATGGAGCAAGAGTATTCTTTAAGATTGATCTCAAATCTAGATACCATGAGATTCGAATGCAAGAAGAAGATGGTGAAAAACAATGTTCAAGACCCGTAATGGATTATACGGATGGCTTATAATGCCTTTTGGACTATCGAATGCACCAAGCACATTCATGAGATTAATGAACCATGTGCTTCAAGAACTGATAAGGAAATTTGTAATGGTATATTTTGATGCCATTTCAGTCTACAACCTTGACTTGGAGACTTACTATGAGTACCTTCGAGCAGTCATTTTAAAACTTTGAGTTGACAAGCTTTATGCTATTTTGAAGAAATTTGGCTTCTGCCAGCCTGAAATGATTTTTTTGGGATTTGTTGTGAGTTGTAGTGGTATACGAGTTGATGATGAGAAGATGAGGGCAATTACCAAATGGTCGGTACCATCCTATTTAACCAACATATGAAGCTTCTATGGCCTAGCATCAATTTATTACCAATTCATAAGGAATTTCAATGCTATTATAGTCCCATTCATTGAGCTATCAAAGAAAAATGTTAAGTTTAAGTAGGGAGAGAAGGAGCAAAAGAGTTTCGAGGAGGTAAAGATGAAGTTAACCACCTCCCTTGTCTTAGCTATACTAAGCTTTGACAAGTATTTGAAGTGGAATGTAGCACATCCGGACTAAGCATAGGTGCTGTTGCAAGGAGGATAACCTATTGCCTACTTCAGTGAAAAGCTTAGAGGAGCTACACTTAACTACTTTATGTATGACAAGGAGTTCTGCTGCTTGATTCAATCTCTGACTATTTGGCAACATTACCTGTTACCTAAAGAATTTGTGATCTACACTGATCATGAATCTTTGAGATATTTGAAGAGCCAACTTAAGTTCTCATGGAGACAAGCCAAGTGGGTAAAATTCATAGAGGGATTTTCTCATGTCATAAAGTACAAGATTGGCAAAAACAATATAATGGCGGATGCTCTATTAAGATGGCATTCCCTCTTAATCGAGATGTAAACCAAGTTACTTAGTTTTTCTATGATTAGGGAATTATATGTTGAGGATCCACATTTTGGTCTAATTTATGTCAGATGTAAAGAAGGCTAAACACTTGATGACTATTATAGAGAAGATGGACACTTGTTCAAAAGGAGGAGATTATGTAATCTGACTTGTTCTATGTGAGAATTGTTAATGCACAAGGTGTATGGTAGATGATTATCTAGACGTTTTAGGAAGCACCGAACTCATGAGGTATTAACTTCTAGATTCTTTTAGCTAAGGATGATGAGAGATGTCCAAGCCATATTAAAAAGATGTGCTACCTACAGAAGGGCTAAAACCAAATCAAGTAAGGATAATATTTACCATTGCCGATCCTGACTAAACCATGGTTTAAGCTAAGTATAGACTTTATGTTAGGATTGTCAAGGCTAAGGGCAGGACTCCATCGTGGTGGTCGTGAACCGATTTAGTAAGATGATACACTTCGTGTCCTGTTCCAAAACTAATGATGCTTTAGCCATTTCTTCCGTTTTCTTGCAGGGGATCATCAAGCTCCATAGAGTTACCATGACCATTGTTTCAAATTGAGACTCGAAATTCATAAGCTACTTCTAGAGAACTTTATGGAGGTGAATAGGAACCAAACTATTATTCAGTACATCTTGCCATCCACAAATAGATAAATAAGCCGAGGCTATCAATAGGACAGTAGGAACTCTACTCTGAGTTGTTGTTGGTCAAAACATGACTGATTAAGATTAATGCCTACATGTAATTGACTTCGCCCACAATAAGATTGCCCATAGTACTACGAGCATATCACCATTTGAGGTTACTTATGGATTCAACCCTAAGCTTCCATTAGATCAGGTACCCCTTCCTAATGAGAATAAAGATCAACCAACCTTAGAGAGATTCGAAGCCATTAAAGCCATGCACTAAAAGGTCATAGAACAACTAAACTGAGTTACTACTAAGCTCGAGAGGTAAGGCAAAGAATGAAAGAACAAAGAATTTTAGCCTTATGATTTGGTCTGGATATAACTTAGTAAAGATTGATTTTCAAAGTTTAAGGAAGAGCAAATTGTAACCCCACAACTAGTCACTCAGGGTTTCGATCGATTAAAAGATCCGATCGAGCTTAAATTATAAGTAAAGCTAGAAATATTAGTAAAATAATCCCATAAGTTTGAATTTCAGAAAATAAGCAATAAAATAAAAGAATATAAAAATTCTAAATTTTAAGTATATAACTCGTTATTTATTGAAAATCCGTATAATACATTCCGATAATTAACGAATCGCTAGAGATAAATTATATGTACACTAAAACTCATAACATAACGTAAATAATATTTAGGAATATTTATATGTACTATATATGAATTTACATGTATGAAGAAATACACGTAATTACTTAAAATACACGAAATGTGCTAAAATAATAATAAATAATTAAAGAAAATTCATAATTAATTAAGGAAATATCAAGAAAATATAGAAAAATGAGGAAAAGTCCAGAAGTGGGGCGTGGCAATCCAATATTGAAGAAAAAAAATTAACCAATTAAAATGGAACAAATAGAAAGTGGAAAAAAGAAGAGATAAGGCAATTGTATTGTCTCATTAATGTATAATAATTTCCATAAAACTCTATAAATACTCTAAATTTTTAAAAAGCTCATTCAGTCAATTTAGAGAGTGAGGAAAATAGAGAGAGGTAAGACCCAACGAACAGCTCGAAGTGAACGGCGACCAACACCACACGGTGGTGGCAGTACCTAGGTGGGTTGACACTCCCATGGCCACTAACGGTAGCCAGAGCCATCCAAATCAGTGAGTTCAATTTCTAGCCCGATTTTGTGTAATTTTGTAAAAATAGCAAGTATTCTTATAAAATTATAAATTTTTTTATTCTGGAATATTTTTATATGTAGTTTTTAGGAAAAATATTATTTTGATGAAAATATGTCCCATGATATATGTTCCTTAAGAAATCATACAAAATTGAGCATGTTTCGGTTTAGAAATAAATTATCTTAAAAGTGTAGTTTTGAGCCTAAAATTTTTTTGTAGACTAATTAGATGATATAGAATAGTTCTATGAAGCTCGTTTTCAAAAATTAATTTTTGAAATTTTTAGATAATTTTTAAGCCTTAAAATGAGGCATGAAATGAGTAATTTAGGATTAATTAAGTAATTAAATAGTTATTTACTGATTCAGTGAATATTTATATGTTTTAGGATGTTGAAATCTGATGAAGTATGATACTTATAGTATTTAAGGTATTAGATATAATTATTAGGCTAATTATGTAATAAAAAAGTAATAGGGAAAAATAGTACATTTTAAGTTAATTTGGTAATTTAGGATAATTAGGTGTAAAATATGATTTAAGATAAATTTAGACATTTTGAAATGATAATTGATGTTGGGAGATAGTAATTAGAGTGTTAAAAATATTAGATGTGTATTATATACATAATAAGTGATAATACATAATATATAATTATTAGAAATATAATAAATAGAAAATATTAGGATAAAAATTGATATTTTATAAATAATAAGGATATATAATAAATTTGATAGAAAACTTAAATTTATGTAATTATATGAAAAATATAAAAATTTCTCACATCAGGAGTAAATTCGATATACTGATAAGGATTTAAGTGTATCAGGTGAAATAAAATACTAATTAAGGGTAATGATGGTATTTAGGATATCTGGAAGTAATGTGATTAATTTTACATTATGAGTTTAAACGAATTTCCAAGGTTCAGGTATAAAATAGTACTTTGAAAATCGAACTAAAACCTAATTTAGAAATCATATAGAAACTAAACTCGAACTTAACCCCAAACCTAGAGTAATTGTAAAAGATTTGAGAACCTAGATAACTAGATATATTAAACCCTAAACAAAACATAACAATAAGTGTTATAGGATAAAACCAACCTATAATAGTTATATGAAAAATTGAAACCACGTTTGTGTTATAGGGATGATCGGCAATAGCCTGAGCGAGTTGGACCTCGAGTGAGTGAGCGAGGAGTCTAGATAAGTTGGGATTAATACGTTGCTATATTTTGGAGGCTTGAGATTATGCTTGGTTGTACTTGTTAGATAGTTGGTTATGTACATATGCTTGATTATGAGTTATGCTATGATTCTGTTTATTGTTTTGGCATGTATTGTATGATTTGTATGAAATGATTGATTACCCTAAACTGGACCTAATCAAATATACGACCCGTAATCATAATTGGACCTGCATGGTAACCCATTAGGGGAAACCTAGGATTCTCCGGCCAAATACCGACCCATTCGAAAGAGATAGCGTAGGATTGCATAATGGTTCCTTCTTCATCCTTAGTCGAACTATGTGACAGGAGAGGAGGTTATGGCAAGAGTGAAGTCAATGGTTCGAAGGTAGTCGTGGGAGGAGCAGTATCTCCGTTGCATAAGCCTGAGTTTGGTCATGAGCTATTGCATTAATGGTAACTCCTCAACCCAGATTAGAATGGGCACAATTTCTCTAATCTCACGATGAGCTAGACAACGTCGTGCGATGGCTTTTGCTTGAATATGCATTGCACTTAATAGATTGATTGATAAACTTGTTATGTTTATGGTATAGTTTTAAGTCCTCCATCCTAACTTACTGAGCTGTGGTTGCTCACATCCCTATAGATGTTGTTCAGGTGCTGGCTAAGAAGTGGTATACAACTACTCTAAAACTAGCAACTATTGGATCCTGGGGTGTGAGGAAAAAAATTTGAAGAACAAATATATATTTTAATTGTAATAACTGAATTTCGGTGTATATATATATTTTCTCACTTTCTTAGGTAAATGATTTATTTGAACTACAAACTGTTTACTTCAAAGAGAGTTAGTCGTAGGCACCTTGTGTCAGGTATAGGATAGCGGTTATAAGGCCAAATACTATCTTAGAATAGTTTACACGGCGGGACTGTTATGATTCTACCGCTTCGGAGAGTGACACAAGTTATCTCTTAAAGCCAATAAATCGTTTATAGTACTTGAAAGGATCAATCTTAATGCCTACAAGTTGAATTACCCATATACTATAGGGTCTTAAACTCCTTTAACATTGCTAACCTCCATCCTTATGTCCCCAAAGATGAGCAATAAGCAGCCGAGCCAAATTTGATCCTAAATCTCAAACAGTCTAAAAGGGATGATAGAGATCATGGACTAATCACTTGCTTCCAAGCTTGAGGACTCACAAATATGGTTTATTGAGTTATTTAAGGAGAGCTGAGCTCTAAAGAACATTATATTTTCTATTATGAACCATTAAGGTACTTTACTCTAACCTCTCTTTATCCTATTGAGAAAGTTTTCAATGTGGTCGATTAATTACCAAGTCGACCACTTACTACTACACCAAGGGTAAGCACTAAATCTATATATGACTAAGTTGACATGCATTCAAGGTTAAGCTACGCACTTTCAATCTAACTAGTTAAGCCCGAGTTGAAGAGTGGTCGCCCACTAAACCAACCCTACCCAAGCCTTGAATAGCCGAGCCACCAAGTATCCAACTTGATGAACTCTACTCAGAATCATCTCTGCTTAATAAGTAGTACCATCGAGACTACAAACTAGACCATTGATATGCGTATCATTTTCTGACATCCATATTATCTTTTTATAGTTGAATATTCTTTTGTTTGTTTACAACTTTACCTTTATAATCTATTCCCCTTTTCCCTTTCTAATAAGAATTATTGATCTTGAATTTTTTTCGGTTTTTATTATTTTTCTTAACTCGATTAATATTAAACAGTAACTCATTTAATATTAACCCTCGACTTAAAATTAAGAAAAACTTGGTTCTTTTTTATTTTGGAAAGATTGGAGTCGCTACCCAACCGGGGCGAGGAAAAAGGAAGTGGGTTAGGTTATCGATTTTAGTCTAGCCACTAGTCTACTGGAAAAACCAAAATTTAAAACGGTTTTTGAAAATCAAAAGTTCTGAATTTCAGATCTAGTCTATTAAACCCTTAATGGGTATTACTTTTTATTTTCTAAACTTAAATTTATTTTCAAAATACTACTCTTCTAGCGCAAAACGATAATTCTAAAAAAATAAGATTAATTCTACTTACACACAAAAAAGAAGAAAAATACAATTTATGTACAAAAAAGGAAAAAAAATCTCTATTTTAAGTAATTTCGTAAATGTCTACATACCCTCTAGCAGGAATAGACTTTCTATAATTCATTCATGAAAACTTTTATTTATGGATTCATTTTAATTTTGAAAAATCATCGGGTTTACATTTTTAACCATTTTAATTTATTTGAGAAAAAATTCTAGAAGGGTCCCATTCGATGTATTTATTTTCTGAAAACTCTAAAGTATCTAAAGGGTTGATTTTATTTTATTCTTGAAAAATGAATTTTCTAAGTGGCAAAATGTTGTTCATTTTCTTTTTTTGTCTTTTATTTATTTATTTTTTGTTTTATTTTTTGAGTCAAAACTAATCCTAAACGACCAAGTTGCATGTACCCAATTTTTAAAAATAAAATTCCTTTTAAAATGAAGCCCTATCTAGATGTTATTCAACTATAAAAATAAAATCATTTAGTCCTTATCACCTAACAATACTAAAAACATCCTAACACCTAAAAAATTCTAAATTTTTTTATTTTTCAATTTTTTTTTTGTGTTTTCTATATTTTCTAGTTTTTTATAATTTTTAATTAAGACCCTTTTTTCCTTAACTAAAAAAAAAAATTATAAAACTATAGGGGAGCATAAATATGGTGTTCACAAGAATCCTTTTTGTAATTTACATATATCTAAAACTTACTCTAATTACGCTATATAAATACTTATAATTTGTAATAGCTGCATTCATTAGAATAGTCATATTAAACCTTAAGCATTTTACCCTCCCTTTTTCTTAAGCTTGTGTTTTCTTAATAAAGACCGAGATCTTAAAGAGCTTTTATCTAAACCATTAAGCATAGACTAGTGGCAAGTAATATTGTATTATACTTGTGTGTTATATTAAGTATAGTTCGAGCTCGTATGAGGTATTGGTGAGTCATATTAAGTATAGACTCATCCTCGATTCGCTTGATGCTGAGTGTTATATACCATCCTACGTAGCGATTCATATCTGTAGATGTCAAAGTTGTTCATATAAACTCTTTTTTTTTTCTTCCTTTTTAATCCATTGGTAGCTTCTAATTTTAGAGTGTAAGGATTGTAATTTGTTGATTTCAATAAAGATATTTTAGCACTGAATTGCTGTCAATAGATCTTGCTTATAAACAGCTATTCATTATCTTTTGTCATATGGATTATTTATGATTTTTTTTTGAAGAATTTATGAAGTTTTTCTTATAGTTTTAAAATAAAACTAAACATTGTAATGATTCTTCAAACAAGAAATAAGAGGATAGCAAACGAAGTATAATATATTTTTTTTTCATGTTTGTTACCTTATGATAAGTAAAATAATAGTGAAATAATTCATTTGTTGTCATCATATGGTCATAAAATAGTTCCGTCTATTGATAGCTATTCTTGGCCATTGACCCCTAGGCCCAAATCATTCGAGCCACCATTTGGGCCAAGCCTACTCTAGAAGCTTTTAGATAAAGGAATTTTGGGTCATTCATGCTCTCTCTCTAAATTAGGGTTTTTTAATTTTTCATCACTATACTAATTTAAGTACCAAAGTGAAGAAAATTTCGATGCTCTATTAACCATGTTTTCTTTTACAAAATGTCTAAGACGAAGGAATCTTTATTGGCAAATTCATAGTGCAAAGATTACATATCAACATTGGTGCCATCTATGGGAATTGTATGATGCAAAACCCACAATTTTTTTTGTGTTTTTAATACCGAATCCTTTCGCAAATTCCTAGTCTGTATACTGATCCCTTGCGGATCCGGTTTTATTATAGCCTCGCGTACTATTTCCTCCTCCAGGTCTGAACAAATCCATAAAAATAAAAAAAAATAAAAAAAGAAAAAGAAAAAGATATTGCATATTAATGAATATACAAAAAGCCCCTACAACCAAAGCCAGAATTATGTGTTACATGATGCTTTATGTGGACAGAGATCGAAACAACAATTCCAAATCCACTTTTTCACAAGCGAATTCATGCCACTCTTTGAAACCACTCTCCATCAGCTTTCTAATTGTCCGGTTGCACCTAGAGTCTGGAAGTTCATGCCTCCCGAGGTTCACTCCAAACCGAGATTCACGAGTGCCTAGTTACCTAACGAAGCTCGATAACACATGCTGCAACTGTGGAACTATCTTCTTGAACCAGCAAGCTACTACGGCAAGAATGAAATTGCAGACCACCCTTCTAGATGTCGAGTTCTAATCAGTTTCGAGCGGTGGCAATAAGGAGTCCAAACTCCGAGCAAAGCCATGGCCGAGCTACACATGTGCCGAGCCTTGCATGGCTAAGAGCCAAGATGTATCTGGATAAGGCCGAGGAATGAATGGAGATCCTTGCCCGAGAATAATAATGGCCAAGCTACGGTAGCAGCATACCCAAGCTACGAAAACCATGCTGAGGTACCTGATAGCAGCAGTGGCTGTGGAGATGCATTAGTAATCCTGAGCTACTCTCGGAATATGACTCGAGCTTATTCTCCTCGATGGCGGAGGCCACACACACATATACGCACAACTTGCTTGAGTCTTCCTTGCATAAGAGCCGGGATCCGGGTAACTCCAAGTTCGAGTTCCAAGTTTGGCAGCAGAGAAAACCGACCTTCAAGGACATCCCGATCCATTTTAACTCTCGGACAGCAGTTGGACCGAACGAAGTCCAAGCTTCGATAGCACAAGCCAAGAAGAATGAATTCAAGCTCCTAATACGAAGGTATTCATGTCGGCTTGCACAGTTTGACTCTGAGCTATCCCCTTTGTTGAGCTTCCTTTGGCCAAGGACCACCAGATTGAAATCTGAGCATTCTTTTATGTCCATGCAACAGCAGCAAACATCTGATGTTCGAACAATTAAGAGTTCCAAGCTATAATACTCAACGGTAGCCTTGACGAGCTTCGGTAACTTCATGAACCGAGCTTAGCCAACTTTATTGTCGAGCTCCTTCCTTTACGGAGCTTCAGCAGCTTTAATGCTGACCTCCCTTCTTTACTAAGCTTTGGCAACATTAATGCCGAGCTTGATTCTATTACCGAGCCAAGCTACAACTTTGGTTACCAATCTCCGAGCTCCAAACGCATTTAAAGAGGTGCTCGAGCAAAATATAGGTGCTTCGAACACACATGTCGAGCTCTCAATAACAAGGCATTTCACAATCGAGCTTCATATTCCTGAGCTTCAAAAACTGGTCACAAATCAAGTCTCCACATACATTATTTATCTACCAACGAATCTCGCCGAGATAAAATTAAGACATGTGGAGCTACTTCTGTCTAACGTGCTCAAGCTCCTGTTAGCCAAACAAGAGATCTTGTGTTCCCTCGGATAATCCCATTAACTCTCATTATCATATAATCCCGTAGCACTCCTGTTGGGAAAATTTTTTATACACTTAATTTTGAGATATCTTAGGTATTGAGGGAACCTTATAGGCAACAAAGCCTTAGGTAACCCATGGGAGCGTGGATCCAAGCTCAACTTAAGAACACCTAATTATTTACAAATAATGAAATTAAATCTTAGGTGCCAAGGGAACTACGTAGGCAATGAAGCCCAATGCAACTCTTAGGAGTTAGGTCAACAAGCGTAGCTTAAGAATGCCTAGTAACATATAAATGATGACATTAAGTCCAAGACTACAAAGCCTAAGTGACTAAAAACCCCAAGGCTATATAGCCATAGTTTAAAATCAACCTAAGGCTAAAAAGCCTCGGGTTAAGTAAATTCAAGGCTAAAAAGCTAGTACCCCTAAAAATACTACAAGGTTGTGAAGCTTAGATGGTGTAAGTCTATGGCCAAAAAGCCTTACAAAGACCAATGGGCTCGAGTGAGAGCAACTTAGACATCCTTCACATCCGAATCATCATGCCTCGACCTAAGAAGTAAGTCCATGGACTTAAGCCACCAAATAACTTCTGTACACCTGAGGCAACAAATGCTTGGACCTCAAGAATCTTAGGCAAGGAAAATTTCGATGCGTCAGAAGTTGGGAAAAATCTTAGTGAAGGCATTGAAAGCCTATACTAGCTAATGCCCAGTAGACCCACTCATTCAAATAATGCTATGGCACTTATGCTTGGGAAAAATCTAATTCTCATTGATAATCCCATAGCACTCATGCCAGGGAAAAACCTAAGTCTCACAGATAATCTCGTAGCAGTCATGCCTAGGAAAAATTCGAATTACATACGCTACATTACTCCACCTAAGTTAAGACTCTTACTCATCAAATCATGAGTAAGGCTAGAAAATGCTTACACGTAGCTCCTACACAGTGTAATAGCTCAATTTAGGACTTTAAGAGCCCATAAAAAGACTTTTGGTTAGAAGAAGAGAGGCAGGATCCCTTAGAGAGGATGCAGGGGGTGGTGAGGTAGGGGTGGTGGGGCGAGTGGTGTCAATAGGATGGGAGAGTATGGTGCTGCAAATATTAATAGCTATTCTTAGCCCTGGGCTTTTAGATCCAAACCGATCAACTCACAATTTGAGTAAAGCCTAGTCTAGAAAATATCCCATGAAGCCCTTTAAGTAAAGGACTATTGGGTGTTCGTTCTTTCTTTCTCTCTATATTAGGGTTTTTTAATCTCCAATCACCATACTAACTTAAGTATTAGAGTAATCGGATCAAAGTAAACTGTAATGCTCTACTAACTATGTTTTCTTTTATAGAAGACCTAAAATTGAAGAATCTTTACCAACAAATTCATGAAATGAAGACCACATGTCAACATTATGTATTAACTTAAAAGATGAAAGGATTTAAATTTGTATTGATTGTTAAGTAAGAGAAAGGCTTTAATGATACTAATACGCCATATAGATTAATTAATGATGTGTAAGTATTAATAACATTTTGATGTATGAAAATATAATTGCTACTTTTCTTCATTAGGAGGTATTTAAATATTATTGGCACTTATATGTTGCTTTATAATGCCCGAAAAAAGAAAAACGAATAAAGGGAGTCATTAAATAATAAAAGTCTCAATAAAATCAAAAGGGTAATTAAGTTTTATGAAAAAGGGTATTAAGGTCTTAAGCTGTAGATTAATGAAGGGTAATATCGAAAATTCAAGAAAAGAGTTAAAAGAAAACCTTAACCTAACTAGTGTACAATCAGACTCTTTGTACACCATAGGTTTAGACTTCTCTTCTAAAATTATCGAAAGCCCTTAAGAGCAAGAGCAGTTTGTGTGAGGAACGCAACCCTAGAAGACCTTGGTAAGGGAAGATGGATTTGCAGTCTTTAGTTTTATTTCTTTTAGAAACTAAGATTTTATTTTAATCATTTAAGGTTGTGAGTAATTGGTTAAGGAATAGTGAGAAACTCTAAAAGATCATCAAGATTAAGGTAATTCTTGTATATTCCTTAGAATCCCCAAATTTCCTAATCTCTTGACAAGTTTTGGTTTTGTCATATTAATTAAAAACATTATAGAAGTGGATTTTGGAAGGGTTTTGTTGATTTGAATCAAGGGTTTGTGATGTGGACTTGTGGAGTGTTCTTGTTGGGTTTAGAAAGGAGTTTAGTTGGAAGAAAAAAAAATTCGACTAGAAAGTGATACGACCGAAAGAGACTAATGTGTCCCTAGTCGTGTCCCTTGCAATAGGTGATGTAGGCTTTTTCAACCAAAAAGTGATATGACCAAAAGACATGATCGTGTCCCTAGTTGTATCCCTTACAGTAGGTGTTGTGGGTTAGAAGATCAGAAAGTTACACGACCAAAAGATACAACTGTATCTCTTGTAGTAATGAAGTGTAACTTAATAAGTTACACAGCCAAAAAGACATGATTGTATCCTTGATTATATCAAAAGCTTTGTTCCTTTAAGTTAAGTTTTTCCTTTTCTTTTTGTTTTATCACTTTGTTACCTTTAAAGTAAACCTCTTTAATGTATCATTAAGTGAATTTAAGGAGATTTAAATGGTCTAAAAGTGAGTTTTAGCTAAGAAAAGACTTTTTTCAATATTTAAAGGAGTTTGATAAGTACTTATTGTTTTTAGGATTCAAAGCTAGTCTTGATTTATTGGTAATAGATTTCAAATATCAAGGTACATGACTCGTGTTTTTTGTATGTGAGTGATAAGATAGCAAATATTAAATGAAATAAATGTATATCTAACTTAAATGTCTTCATGTTGCTTGTGTTTGGCTCGTCTTAGAAGCTCGTAGTGACAGATCCCTAAGCAGCAACCCTGACGATCTATGTAATGCATTGTCCTTTATGAAGCCTCACATGAAAATGATCTATGGTAGATCTAGGTTGCAATAAGGGGGCTTAAAGAGGTATGCCTGACATTAGATTATAGAGGTACTTAAAGAGACATGCCCAAACACTAGGTTATGATACGATAGTGATGTGAACAAGTCATGAGGACCACTATCATGTGTCATGCGCTTGACTTAAAAGCAAAGATAATTAAATAAATTGTATGATTTATTTGTTTTATATTTCTATGTATGTGAATATATATCATTTGATCATATGCATGTAGTTGTATATTACGTACTAGGCTTCAGCTCATTATATTATTTCTTTTTCCTAACTACAGGTCAAATGATGTTTATGAAGTATAGAGTTATGGAGAATATGCTAGTTATAAAAATGCTGGAGTTGAAGATTGGAATAATAGTTATTACTACTCGAATGTCGGTTTTGAAGACTATTATCATGATGATAGCCAACAATATTAGGAGTAGTAATAAGGATTGAAACGAAATTATGGATGAGACTTGTTATATGTTTTAATTCTCATTTGTATTAGTTGTTTGATTTCATTTACATTATTTCTGTTGTAAAAGACAAAAGAGTTCTTTAATCTTATTGGTACTTATGAAGCATGAACTATGGAGTTTAAATTTTATGAAATGGAGGTTTTTTTTTATACTAATGTTAGTGGTTTTAAATGTCAGGTTTGAAATATTCATTGTGGGTTTTAGAGCTTGATGTATCATTAGAGGACTAGAGACACATGGCAGTCTATAGCATTCCAAATTCTAGGAGGTTACAAATTAAGTGGTATCAGAGATTAAGTTAAAGGATTTATAAAATATATAAGTGACAGATTGATCGAGGGGTAAAAGATTCTAGGAACGAGTAGAATGTTTTACCTAAGTAATAGTTTTTCTACTTAAGTTCTTTTACTTCATTTATTGCTTATGTTACATTAAGTGTTTGCTTTACTTCTTGTTCAATAAGATTTTCTCTATTTCTTTTCTTAGAATTTTGTTGTTTATCTCTTTTTATACTTATACCTCTTGTAGAATGCCACCTAGGAGAATCCTTATACTTAATAATAATGCTGGAAGTAAGCAAGATGCTTCGACGGAGAGAAACATAGGAGGGTAGTAGCAAGGTAACCAGTTTTCACCAATTGATGCTACCGTGCTAGGTGGTTAAATACCACAAGATGGATAGTTGCCCTAAGGAAGTAGGATGTAGTAAATTGTGTTCAACTACTCCATATTAGGAACAATATGTTAAGGGTGCTTACAAGGTGAAAACAACAACAATTCACTCTAGATAAGTTTGTTAGATAGATCAATCCCTTCAACCTCAAGAAGAAGGATGCAATTGAAGCACATCATTGGATAGCAGAATTAGAAAAGGTCTTTACTACTTTTGAAGTGCCAAAAGAGAGAAAGGTTAGTTATGTTACTTATATATTAAGGGCTACAACAGCTTTGTGGTGGACCAGTAAGAGCAAATTAGTTCAAGGACCGGTCAATTGGTAGAGATTCAACGACCTATTCTATGAGAAGTACTTTCCAAACATCATAAAGGATGCTATGCAGAATACATATTACAACTGCCAACAGGGAAACAAGTTTGTCACTAAGTATAAGGTGAAGTTGAACTACTTAAGCCAATTCTTACCAGAAGTTATTCAAGCTTATGACCGATCACGAGCTTATCATTTCCTAAGAGGGTTAGAGGAAAACTTACAACATTAAGTAAGTTCTTTTCAACTAACAGCTTACGTAGATGTTGTAGAGAGAGCTAAATGGTTAGAGCAACACATAAAAGAAGAGAAGAGCAGAAGTCTTGTAGGCTAAGTGTGATTCTTGTTAAGAGACCAAGGCCAAGTGTCGCTCATTTGAACTAGGGTAAGAGACTTATATACCTAGTGCCATTAGTTAGACCTATGGTCATTCCAATTAGGCCTTTCCATCCTAAGCCAACTTATCCATTCTTACTTCTACCTCCTCCCCTAATGATAGCCGCAGTGTAGAGATGTTTACAATATATGGGGCCTCATGAGTTGAACTAATGCAATTGGCTCAAAGGGGCTTGTTTCTCTTATGGTAAGGTTAGGTATTCAAGTAGAACATGTAATGAGAAATCCATCCCATAGATCTTTTGCAAAATTTGCAAGAAGAGAGGCTATAAAGCAATTGATTGTGGGATAGCAAGAGGACAAACGACTATAGTTACATAGCAAACTCCAGTATAGCGCTTAGTAGGGGCATAGGTCAAGGCACTAACTATTAAACCTTAAGGGTTGAGACAAAGAGCTCCAACTCGAGTATTTTCCCTTCAACAACCATAGCACCAAGAGTATACCTAACAAGATACCATGGCAAGTATGCTCCTTGTACACTCTGCTAGTGCTTTTGTACTGTTTGACATGAATGCCACTCATTTATGTATATTTGATGTGTTTATCCGTACATGTAACTTAAAACTCAAATTGTTTTACCTTTAAGAATCGTTACCCTTTTGGGAGTGGAGGTAATACTAGATCAACTTTGTAGAAAAGTGCGTATAAAAGTTCAAGGTCGAGTATTACTTGTAAATTTATGGGTTTTAGACATGATAGATTTTGATGTAATACTTGGAGTGAACTGGAAATCTAAGTATCATGCTACTATAGATTGCCATAACATAGTGGTATATTTCAATCCCTTAGGAGAAGAGCGGTTCTTCTTAAAGTTAGAAGTTCAAAGGCCGATAAGGATCCCTACATATGAATTATGAGGTAAGGGTAGGTTAGCTACTATGATTGTAGAGGCAAGGGATGATAAGAAAATCGAAGAAGTTTTAAAAGTGAATGAGTTTATAGAGGTGTTTTTGGATGACTTACCTAGTTTACCACTAATCGGAATCGAGTTCAATATTGATTTAGCACTAAGTACAAAACCAATTTCAAAGTCTACATATAGAATGGCACTAATGGAATTAGTGGAATTAAAAACTCAATTAGAAGAATTACAGGAGAAAGGTTTCATTAAGCCTAGCATGTCACGGTGGGGAGCACTAGTGCTTTTTGTTAAGAAAAAGGTTGGAAGCATGAGATTGTGTATAAATTATAGAGAGTTAAACAAAGTGACTATAAAGAATAAGTATCCTCTCCTCAGAATTAATGACTTGTTTGACCAATTGCAAGGAGCTTTCTCCAAAATTGATCTTAGATCAGGATACCATCAATTGAGGATCAAAGAAGAGGGTATTTAAAAGATAGCATCAAAACTTACTACGATCCATATGAGCTTTTAGCGATGCCATTTGGCCTCATGAATGCACCAGTTGTATTCATGGATCTAATGAATAAGGTTTTCCAAGATTTCCTAAACAAGTTTGCAGTTGTCTTTATAGATGACATCTTAATATATTCTAAAATTCAAGAAGAGCATGAAGAGCATTTGAGGATTATGTTGAGCAAGTTACGGATTAAGAAATTATATGCTAAATTTGAGAAGTGTGAGTTTTGGCTTAAGTAAGTGTCTTTTCTTGAGCATGTTGTAAATAAGAAGGGTATTTCTATTAACCCTAAAAAAGTTAAAGTAATAGAGGATTAGCGAAGACCTTAGACGGTGACTGAAATTAGAAGCTTTCTTAGGTTGGCAGGTTATTACAGGTGATTTGTCGAAGGTTTTTCTAAGATAGCGGCACCTCTTACTAGATTAACTCAGAAGGGAGTAAAGTTTGTTTGGGATGATAAGTGTGAGGTAAGTTTTGTGAAGCTGAAAAAGAAATTAGTGACAGCCTCAATTTTGGCATTGCTTCAAAGCAGCAAGGAGTGTGTTATTTATAGCAATGTTTTTAGTCAAGGATTGAGGTATTGATACATCTCTAAGGTCGTACATACAGAGAGACACCATAATGAAATGAACCAAAAAGAAACAAAGAAAAGGCAAGGAAGGTCAAGGCAGCTATCGAATGAATATGATACACCACTCAATCCTACTTAGCTAATAATCCACTAGATATGATACACCAGTCTAAATTGAAGGGTTACTTGCCACTGCTCCTTACTAAAGAGAATAAATAAGAGTTGAATAATAATGAGAACACTAAGGTTGCTCAAGGTGAATAATTTTGTATTAAAAGCTGAATGATGATTATATATAAGAGAGTAGGGGTTTATATACCCATTCAATAGGATTGCTTTACATGTATGAAAAGACAAAAGGGTATTCTACACTAGGTTACATAAGACATATTAAAAAGGATAAAAGAAATAAAGTATATTCAGTATAAAAAGAAAGAATCATTCAAGAACATTGTGTCAAAAGACATGTATCGCTTGGTGGCTGGACATTAGGGATATGATACATCATAAGTGAAAGCAAGAATGCGTTACAGTCAAAGGTTAACCTAATCTAGATCAAGTCAGGAGCCAATCAATCTAGCTAAGAAGTCAGCTAAATTGGAGTCAAGCACTAGTAATCAGTTAGAGAGCTCGGCTCGGCTAGCCTTTTTTAGGTTACCTCCTAGGTCAGGACTTTACAACTGGGTAGGAGCATGTTAGACATAAGTGAGGATCTAACAGACAACTTAACTAGAGGTCAAATCAGAATAGGAGTCCCTATCTTAGTTATGGCATAGAGTTAGTATTTTTCATGCGAGCCCTTAAAGCCCTCGAGCTCGGTTTCTTATGATCAGCCTAGGGGGTTGATTTCTATTAAGTATGTTTTAATGCAAGAAGGGCAAGTAATTACTTATGCATCTTGGCAACTGAAACCATATGAAAAGAATTATCCCACTCACAACTTGGAGTTAGCAATAGTTGTCTTAGCCTTAAAAATTTGGAGACATTATTTATATGTGGAAAGATGTTAAGTGTTTACCGATCATAAAATTTTGAAATACGTCTTCATCCAAAAGGAGTTAAATTTAAGACAGAAGAGGTGGTTGGAGTTAATTAAAGACTATGATGTAAACATTCAGTATCATCCAGGTAAAGCTAATTTGGTGACAGATGCTCTTAGTAGGAAGAAACAAGATAACATAGCGATACCGATCACATCACAAAAACCTTTACTAGAAGATATGCACAAACTAGAGTTGGAAATAATGACGTGATAGATAGGGGCTAGAATGACAAATCTATACATTCGATCATCTCTTATGGATAGAATAAAAACTATACAATTTGAGGATGCAGGTATCTAGGAAATCAAGAGTAAAGTAGAAAAAGGTAAAGCAACTAAATTTAACAGTGATGCTGAAGGTATCTTGAGGTATGGGAATAGATTGTGTATGCTAAACCAGGAAGAGCTAAAGCAAGAAATCTTGTAGGAAGCTTATTACTCTAGGTACTCTATTTATCCTATGAGTACTAAGATGTATAAGGACTTAAAGAAGCATTATTGGTGGAACAACATGAAGTGAGAAATCATAGAATATGTCTCCAATTGTGCTACGTGCCAAATGGTAAAGATTGAAGATAAGAGGTTGGTTAGTGAATCACAACCTTTGCCTATACTAGAGTGGAAGTGGAAGCATGTAACTATGGATTTTGTTACGCATCTTCCTAGGACTAAGGAAAATCATAATATGACATGGGTAATCATAGATCAGCTAATGAAAATAGCTCACTTTATTCCTATAAGTTTGGATTACAAATTAAAGAGGCTGGCCAAGTTGTATGTGCAAGAGATAATGAGATTGTATGGGATTTTGATCACAATAACTTCTTATAGAGATATGCGATTCATAAGCAAGTTTTGGAAAAGTTTACAAAAGTCTTTAGGTACTAAAGTACAGTTTAGTATGACATTCTATCCTCGAACTAATGGATAATCTAAACGAACAATATAGATATTAGAGGATATGTTATGAGCTTGTGCTTTAGACTTTGGTGGTAGTTGAAGCAAGCATCTTCCATTAGCTTACAATAACAGCCATTAGGTAACTATACAAATGGCTCCATATAAAGCTCTATATGGAAGAAAACATAGTTTCCCGTTCATTGGGATGAGGTAAGAGAAAGGTAACTTTTGGGGCCAGAGTTGGTGCAAGAGGTAGTAGGGAAGGTCAAAGAAAAGAATACAAGTAGCTCAGAGTTGCTAGAAAAGTTACATAGACAAGCAGGGACGACCTTTGGAATTTCAGGTTAGGGATAAAGTACTGTTGAGAGTTTCTCTAGCTAAAGGAATTAGTAGGTTCGGACCGAAAGTGAAGTTAATCCCAAGATATGTGGGATCATATGTAATATGAGAAAGGGTTGGCAAGAGAGCTTACGGGTTGATTCTAACCCTAAGTTTAGAAGGAGTTCATGATGTTTTCTATGTTTCAATGTTAAGGAAGTTTGTAGAAAATCTAAAGCAAGAGTCAAAACAGCCACCTATACAGATTGTTGTGTTGGAGTTACAACCTAATCTAACCTCAGAGGAACGACATACAAAGATCGTGGATACCTAGAATCAAGTATTAAGAAGAAAGACAATCCCTTATGTCAAGATACAATGGTTAAACCAACTTGAGCGAGAAGCTACTTAAGAGTTAGAGAAAGAGATAAGAAAGAAGTACCCCGAATTGCTCTAAGAATCATTTAACTTCTGAGGATGAAAGTCTTCTAAAGGAGGGAGAATGTAATACTGGAGAAATAAAAAACAATGAGAAAAGGGAGTCATTCAATAATAAAAGTCTTAATAAAATCAAAAGGGTAATTAAGTTTTATGGAAAAAAGTGTTGAGGTCTTAAGCTGTAAATTAATTAAGGGTAATATTAGAAATTCAAGAAAAAAGTTAAAATAAAACCTTAACCTAACTAGTATACAATTGGACTCTTTGTGCAGCATAAGTTTAGAATCCTATTCTACAGTTATTGGAAGTTCTCAAGAGCATGAATAGTTTGTGTGAGGAATACAATCCTAGAAGACCTTGGTAAGAGAAGATGGATTTGCGGTTTTGAGTTTTCTTTCTTTTAGAAACTAAGATTTTATTTTAATTATTTAAGGTTACGTGTAATTAGTTAAGAAAAAGCGAGAAACTCTAAAGGACCGTCGGGATTAAAGTAATTCTTGTGTGTTCCTTAAAATCCCTAAATTTCCCGATCTCTTAACAAGTTTTGGTCTTGCCATCTTAATTAAAAACATTATAAAAGTAGATTTTGGAAGGGTTTTGTCGATTTGAATCAAGGGTTTGTGATGTAGAGTTATGGTGTATTGTTGTTAGGTTTAGAAAGGAGTTTAGGTGGAAGAATAAAAAATTCTACTAGAAAGTGATACGATTGAAAGATACGAACGTATCCTTGACCTTATCCCTTGCAGTAGGTGATGTGAGCTTTTTCGACCAAAAAGTGATACGACCTAAAGACACAACCATATCTCTTACAATAGGTGTTGTGGGCTGGAAGATTATAAAGTTATACTACCAAAAGACATAATCGTATCCTTAATCATGTCTCTAGTTGACCCTTGTGGTAATGAAGTGTAACTCAATAAGTTACACGACCAAAAAGATACAATTGTGTCCTTGATCGTATCATCGACTTTGTTCCTTTAAGTTAAGTTTTTTTTTTCTCTTTTTGTTTTATACTTTGTTACCTTTAAAGCAAACCCCTTTAATATATTGTTAAGTGAATTTAAGGAGATTTAAATGGTTTAAAAGTGAGTTTTAGCTAAGAGAAAATGTTTTTTCAATATTTAAAGGAGTTTGATAAGTACTTATTGTTTCTAGAATTCAAAGCTAGACTTGATTTGTTGGTAATAGATTTCAAATATGAAGGTACATGATACATGTTTATTGTATGTGAGTAATAAGATAGCAAATATTAAATGAAATAAATGTATATTCGACTTAAATGTCTCTATGTGCTTGTGTTTGGCTCATCTTAGGGGCCCATGGTAGCAGATTCCTAAAGAGCAACCCTAATAATCTGTATGATGCGTTATCTCTTATAGAATCTCATATGGAAATAATTTGGGATAAATTTAGGTTGTTGTAGAGGAGCTTAAAGAGATATTCCAACGTTAAGTTATAGAGGGGTTTGAAGAGCCATACCCAAACGTTAAGTTGTGATACAATAATGATGTGAACGGATTATGAAGACCATTATCATGTGCTGTGTGTTTGACTTAAAAACAAAGATAATTAAATGAATTATGTGATTTACTTATTTTATATTTCTATGTATGTAAATATGTATAATTTAATCACGCGCATGTAGTTATATGTTACATATTAGACTTTGACTCATTATATTATTTCTTTTTCTTAACTATAAGTCATAATGATGTTTATGAAAAATAAATGATGAAGAATATGATGGTTATGAGAACATTAGAGTTGAATATTGGAATAATAGTTTTTACTATCTGAATGTCAGTTTTAAAAACTACTATCATGATGATAGTCAATAATATTAGGAGTAGTAATAAGAATCGAAATTAAACTATGGATGAGACTTATTCTATATTTTATTTTCCATTCATATTAGTTGTTTGATTTTATTTATATTATTTTCATTGTGAAAGGTAAAAGAGTCCTTTAATTTTATTGGTACGTATGGAATATGAATTATAGAATTTAAATTTTATACAATAAAGTTTTTTTATATTGATATTAATAGTTTTAAATATCAAGTTTGAAATACTCATCATAAGTTTTAGATGCTAATATGTTATAAATGACTGAAAACGCATAGCAGTATATATGTTTCAAGCTGCGGAGTATCACACGTAATACAATATTACTATTAGAGTTTTTTTCATATAAGAGTGGAAGTGTTACTAAAAACATAAATGCGTCGAATTACCTAGTTATTAAGAGACTTTTCACCTACTTATTTAATATTTCGAAAACCTACTCCAATGCCCATGACCGACCATTGATGTGATGCTGATGTATGTACAAGGACAAAAAAATTGTGGTTACACGTGGCATAGGAGAGGAAGAGGAAGACAATAGGAAGCATTCTCAGAAACCACGGTAGGGGAGGGACCCATTTGTCAAAACTCAAAGTGTTGGTGGATGGGCCCCAGTTACCAGGAACGAGGTTATTCAATTTCAGGTCACCATCTTACCAACTCCCTGTTCCATTCAAGCTTTCATTATCATTTACTCTCTCTCTCCGTGCTCCGAAATTGAAACGATTAAAATGTATTTAAAAATTAAAATTGTAATTTTATAAAATTAATAATTTTAGTTTTATAAAAAATTATATTTATTATTTTTAATTAATGATATATCAAATTATTTATTTAATTTTTAATTTAATTATAATATTAAATAATTAAAAATATTTTTAAAATTTTTTATTATATATATTTAATTTCATTCTATCACATTCATTTCTATAGATATTTTTAAATAAAAAAAAGATTTATCATTCCATTATCTATTCCATTTTTACATATCAAATATGATGTAATAGAAAAGTGAGTGCTCGACAAATACTCTTTATAAATATATCCAAAAATAAATATCATAACAATTGATGTGGTAAATAATAATAATCCAGGTGCTTTCATGAAACAGGAAAAACTTACGCCCTTTATGGTCATGCTTTCACGGTTGAGCATTTAGCTATTCGTGAAAATAAGTACTTTGGACACTTATCAATGGCCATAATTTTTTTTTTTTTTTTTTTGGGATCAAACAATGGTCATAATATGAGTTTTAACAATTTTTTTTATAAGATTTTTTATCAATAGATGCTCACAGCATACTATAATAATTTTATTTTAAAAAATTGGATTTCCAACATTTATAGCATATTGCCCTAAAAAGCAAATACATGAAAGGATGCATGAGTTCCCTCTTTTAATATTCTCCTTTTTATGATATTTACTTTCTCATAAAACATTGATTTGATGAAGTTTTTTTTCTAATCATTGTTAATCAATATACTGTGAACACTCGTAAGTGAAATCCAATTATGATACATACAATGGATACAAATATTAAAATATACTTTTCAATATATTAGAAACCATGTCCGAAGATTGAGAAAAATGTTTCTCGAGTTTCGATTTCGTTGACTTGGTCTTGATCTTACTCCCGAAAGTTTTTCGCTCGTCATTTACGGTGAACAACTCTATTTATATAAATAGGAATATAAATATATATTTATTTTCACGCAGATGCTCTGCACTATAGCTTTATGCTTAAATGGTGCTGCTGCTGCTGCTTTTGTCAACGTAATTTTATATGTGCCATTTTACCTGAAGTTTGAATTCATTACCGTTTCACATATATGAACGAACTCAATTTGTCAAACTTTGGCTGTATTTTACCAAGTGCAACGAAAATGATGTGACTGCAGTATTTCAGTTTGGCGACTTCTATGTAAGTCTATTGGGCGGTCCACTGGCCATATGAAAAACAGTCATGAACGGGATACTCAAACATTAGGTGTAATCTAAGTGAAGTCCAATCAGTATAATATACAACTAGCGTTCGAGCTTAATTTAAAAGCTTAAAACTAAATTTCAAGTTCAACTATGACAGAAAAATATATTTGGTAAGTTTGTATTTGAATTGATTAACTTGGTTAAACTAAAATTTTTTACAGAATTTTCCTAAACAATCCTATACTCGCATATATTTAAAGAATATAAAAATAAATTAAAAATTATTTTAAACCCGATTAAATTCATAAATCAACCAGCTTAGTTTTCTAAAGCTTATGTTCAACTCTATTTATTACTTGAGCTGGATCTTGACTAAATTCTCATAGAGCTGGATTTGAAGAAAACTCGGGCCGAATTCGATTAGTTTATGAACTAATTTAATTCTTTTAAACACTTCAAATTAATAGCCTTACATATGGTTATGTGGAAGATATGATACAGAAGGTAGAGTTATCGCTTAGAGTAGCTATAGTTCGAATTCTCAAGAAAAAAATGATGTCGATAATGTAATCGACATAATCCATCATAATAAAATGACAAATAAGTCTCTAGTAAAAGAAGTCCTTGGATATCTTGCATCATTCCCTTTTTACTTTTTGTTACGAAAGTATGCGTATATACACATATTTGTTTTTATGAAATGACTTAAAACGTGAGTGTTGGATGTGCGTAACATAACTGAAGCACTCCGCATGTAAGAGATGGGTATTGCAATTTGAATTACACTACACGTAGGACAAGATAGAGAGGTATAAAAGGAAGATGAAGAGGCGATTTTAATTAATTCGTGTACTAGAGTGTCAATTAGAGGAATTAGGATACTTCGATTTTATGGTGCCTGATTTCTTTAGTAGCGATAGCCTAATTGCAAGAAGCATCAACCTTCAATCAGATAAGATAGTTGAGATTTTAAGGCCTCTTGTGAAAATAGATTATATTTACAAAGTATAGTAATCAAGAGCCACCACCAAATTGTTTAGATGATCAACAATGATGTTAATAATCCTTTCTAAAACCACTTATAGGCTTCTAAGAGAAACATGTAATGGTCCTTTTCAGGAGCACCAATGAACACACGAGCAAAGAAAGGGTAAAATTAGAAAAAGTGATTTTGACATATCCTAATCTTAGCCTACGTATCCAAGTCCCCATAAATTATCCAAAATATGGATAAATTATTTGAATTGTCCTATCATAAGGGAAAAGTCCTTGATATAATCTTAATTATGCTTGTAATTTATTAGAATGATCTCAATTTTACTCTTAATAATTTCACTTAGGTACTCATGAGAAAACTTTGGTTTTTGTACACTAAACCCTATTTACTAATGGAAAAAAAAAAGAATTTAAGCTCCTAAATTTTCAAAAAAGATTATTTTATCATTATTCCCCTGCAATAACGAGGGAGGGAAAGAAAGGCTTTGAAAAATCGAATTACGAAAGGAAACTAAATGGAAAAGTGAAGGCCTAAGTTCACATATTAATTTCTTAATCTTCTTATTACTTTGTTATCATATTATTATTTTTATTCTTTGGGAGAAAATGGAAAAGTAAGGGTGGAATTCGAATCTACAGTCAGTATAAAAACGGCTAAATACATACACCAAAAGATTAGCTAGAATTATATAAAATTTACATTTGTTTAATATGAAACCCGAAAGATTAGTGATATATTTTGTCTATTTGGCGCACCACATCAAGCTATGCAAAGATGTGACATGTGCAAATGTCTTGAATACTGGTTCTCAACTAATAGGATAGATTCAATTTCCCTGTTCTGGATATTTTTCTAATATATATTCTAGCTAGCAATATATATATATATATATATATATATTAAAATCTCCAATGAATGCTTAATAATTTAAACTCAAAATTTACTCTTCAAACTTTTTTTTTTTGGTTAAATCTTGTTAACTAATGACATCAACATGCTAAGTTAATATGATTTATTTGGACATAAATCTACAAAATCAACGATGAAAACTTGTGAAATATGATTCCATATTAAGTAGTCTTATGTTGAAGTGTTTTTATACTAGTTTACTAGTATCTACTTCTAATTTTTGGTTAAAAATTTATATAATACACAATAATAAAATAATCACGATGGAGGGAATCAATATTTGAAAGTTAATTCAAATAAATGAATAACGTATCAAAATGTTTCAATAAAGGATAAACATTTTATAAAGTTATTCAAATAAAGGATCAATATTTTGTAAAGTGATTCACATATTTTTATGAAATAGCTATCAAATTATAATCTTATAATAACCGAATCCCTTATTTGAATCACTTTGTAAAATATCGATATTTTATATAAACTTTTTGAGATGTTAATCCCCCATTTAAATTTATTCCAAAATGTTGATCACCTCCATTTTTATTCTCCCCACTTACAAGAGATAAGGAAGTAAATGATACTAATATTTTTATGTGGAAACTTCAAAAGAAAAAAGACCAGTAATTGAATTGGTATATTTGCTAGTAATGTACAAAGTTCGCATAATCTCTGGTAGCAATGTTTCTAGATTTAAATCCACTAGCTCAATTGGTAGATTTACTTATTTGACAATAATAATACAATGTTCACATAATACCTTGAAGTAATATTTCAATCAAGTAATCCCTAAGATGTCTCACACACCATTATAGCATATTATAATCCAATATGCAAAACCAAAATTTGTGTATATCAATCATTAGTGGAGTGAATATTGCCTTTAGCCAAATGGATTTTGGTTTGGCTAATAAACTTCATTTCCGTTAATTAACCTTCCTTGCAACTAGTTAAACTATCTTGGTTTTAGTTACTCTAAAACTTCATCCTCTCTATTGCCCCTATTACGAATGTTTAACAATCTACCCTTGAGTCTCATGAAAAATTCAATATAAATTCTAACAAATAACAATGCTCATTTTGACTTGAAATAATAGCAACCACACACACATATACACATAGATGTATATACATATATGTACTTGATCTCCACATTTAATCTTGCTAGTTACTTACCCCTGAGGCTATCTTGTTTACATATTAACTTGTGAGATGCATTCTATTTGTACTTATATTAATACGGTTTATTTACTCTTAAACTTATTCCTAACTTTGAACTATATTGACATGAATCTCTTTACTCACATCGTTTAGCACATTTCTTGTAAACTACTTAAATTGAAGCAAAATGAACTTCTCTCTTATATTTATTACACTTACTTTTCTTATACAAGCAATTATTTCAATAATGTGATCCTCTACTATAAAATCAATATCCATAAAAGAATTATGAATCAAAATCCTCTATAGGAGGACAAACTAATAAACTTTAACAAGAATCTCCATTCAATTAAACCTCATTATACTAAAATAACCAACATTATCTATAATACAATGGTATCAAATATATTACAAGCTAATCTAAATAGATACCTAAAATTTGACACTATACTCCCTAATCTCTCTAGTGACAAGTTATACTTATAATAGATCGTAGTTTCATTTAACTCAAAGAATAAAAATGATAAAGAGAGTATGACAACATCATTGCTGGGTCTCTTCTCTAGCATGAGCTCAAATATATGTTGTCTTATAGATGACCCTTCCTTTATGTGAAGCAAATACAACATTTACTTTAACATAAACTAATTTGTCAATAATTTGGTTATGTATAAGATGATTGAAATTCTTCCAAACTTTTGCAATTGTCTTCTATACTATTACTTATAGCAAGACAAGATTTATTATACTTTAGGATCACATCAAGGTTTTCTTATTGAGTTTTATTCACTTGATATACTTTATATATTTCAACTACTAATCAATCTATTGTTCAAACTTAACTAAACAAAGAATTCATGTATTCTCAATTTCCATAGACCAAAGTTTGCCCATTCATCAAATTCTAACATAGAGTATTCCATCATCATCACTTCATGTGTAACTTACAAATTTTAAATCTCATATTTCTCATCAATTTGGCTTATGTACTTAATAAATTACGTAGGAAGTGCTCTAATATTGGTTTGTTGGAATTTTGGTTACATATCAACAAAATGCATGATAGCAAGAGATAAACAAGTAAATAAAAGCAATAATATACAAACTTTTACATGGAAAACCTAAAACTTGGTAAAAACTAAAAAACCACAAGTAAAATTAATAGAGTCATTAATATATTAGTAGAAGTATAAAGTTTAGATAATATCTTAAAGCACTATTTCTATGATGGAGCTGTTAAATTTTTCTCAACATTTACTAATGTACTTAAGGGTGATAGTAGTGTGGATTAAGGCAAATCCTCAATTATCATTATTATCTTAGCATAAGAAAGGTTAATATTATTGTTACACTAGGAGTCAAAAGTTGTACATATGATTTATTCAAACTTTAATTCAATTCATGCTTTTGCTCGATAACAGTAATGTTATTAACCATTTAGATTTCAAAGTATCGATCACTAAAAACTTATCTATTTCTTGATGCTCAATGTTGTACCTTTTCTTCTAGTACCTTCCAAATTTGCACAAGTCATTTGATGGACATATATAAGTCATGCAAAGTGTTGGATAATGTATTTGGTATATATCCTTATTATGCAAATTTATTTTCTTGTCTCTTCTTCTTCATAGTTTTAACTCTAGATTTATCTTCCACATGTGCTTTCCCCTTTCGAATCTTTAATTAGTAGAGTCTATTGATTGAGAATATAAGCTATATTTAGAACAGATTAAAGAAACATCATCTTATCCTCCTATTTATTAAAATTAGTTCCACAAACTTATCAATTTTGATGAATTCTTGGTTCATTACCCTTAGCACAATATTTGTTTCACTTGTCATATTAAGGCTCATAAAGGTTATTATAATATTTCTAGAATTAGGGAAAATTGGTAGTATTTAGAGGTATGTAAAACATTTCCCTATAAGTGTTATGCGTCGAAACCTCATATGAATGACAAATGGCCATACGTAAACCTAATGATTACATACTAAGGCTTATTACTCTACAAGTAGGTTTTGCTTCCAATTTTGATTGAGATATCATTATTCAACTTTATAAAAATAGTTAAGAGTCATATATAAACTAAAAATACTTAATACCAACATAAAAAGTACTCTAAGGCATTAGGCTCAAAACCAAGTAATAGATAGTAAGTAAACAATGTAAGTCTAACAGTAAAGCTAAGCCTAAAACATCAAAAGTATCTTAAAACATGACATCAGTCTAATAGAAAACATAAAACATTAACCCATTACATAAAAGCTATCATTATTGTAATCCCACTCATCATCATACATGAACCCTAGAGCGTCACAATAGTAATGATCAATATGGTAGTCCTCAACTAAAAAATGGTAAGATAAGGGGCATGAACCCAAAGACTCAGCACGAAACAACTTCAACCAAGATGCATGTGCTTTATAGGCCTAATTCTAATGCAGTAACCAAGGTCCATTTATGAGTTTATTTTATGTATAAACAAGCAATACGGAAGTACTTATTAGTTTGGATAAATTAGGGAAAAGGAATCAAGGTGGATGAGCCATATTTGTAAACCCCATAAACTTAGCTATATAAGAGTAGAATTGAACCCTAATATTGTAGATGACTTGATAAGTCATTAAAGTCGAGCAAGATAAAAATAAAATAAATCATAAATTTAAATAAATTATAAGTAGTAAAAACCTTAAAAATTGATCAAAACCCTAAATCTGATTTATGCACCATTAACCAAAATTAAACCCGAATTTAATCGAAACCTTAAAATTATAACTTTAAGCCTATAAAATAATTAAATATCACTCAATAGTGATATAATTATAGTTGATTATAATTTCGTCTAAATCGCCTATTCGCGTGAAATTTTAACGAAATCGCTATAATAACTTGTAAAAATTATAATTGTAATGGGTACAAATTAAATTAATAAATTTTTACGAAATCGCTATAATAACTTGTAAAAATTATAATTGTAATGGGTAAAAATTAAATTAATAAATTTTTACGAAAATTTCAAAATTAATTTATGATGAGTATTGTTATAATTTTTATATTTCGAAAAATTATATATATTTATTATTAATTTTTATTTTCCTTCTCTTTCTTTTTCTCTTTTTCTCTTTTCCTCCTTTTCTTCTTTTCCTTGCTTGCTACGTCCTACAAAATGGAAAACAAAAATCAACACAAGCAGCCTGTGTGACTAAATTAAATTGCCATGTGTTGAGTTTACAATAAAAGAAAAAAATTGGAGATAAATACTTTATCCCATCCTCATAAATGTAAAGATTAGGATAGGATTTAGCTTATTATTTTTTTTATTTGCTGCATACATAAATAAAGAGAAGAAACAAATCTTGGAAGAAAAGATTAGAAAGCAAACCGAAAAAAAAAAATTCTAGAAGCAAAAACGTGAGAAAAAAGAAGGAAGGAAAAGAAGAAGAAAAAAATTAAATCAATAGGTATATAAATTATTTTTTTTAGTATGGATGTATGTTATATAGTATATACATATATAAATATAGTATTTGTATGGTATTTTTATACATATAACATTGCTAGTATATGTATATATGCATAAATACTTAGATTGAATTATATATGTATGTAGAAGGTTATGTATGTATATAAGTATATTATATGGAAAGAGTATGTATTATGTATTTTTTTTAAGAATACATATAATTAGTATTAAGTATTTTCATTAAATAACTATAGTATATATATATATATTTGTACCCGTAAACTATATATATATACATGTATAATTATTTTCGTATATATATATATATATGTAATCATATAGTATATATATAGTAGTATACTTCCATAAGTGGTAATATATGTATATAGGAAATATATATATATATAATATAGAGTATATATTGTGGTATACAACATATACCATATAATACATGTATAATATATAGTATATATATTTTATAATAAATACTATATAAAAATATATACACCGAATATATAAAACATGAATAGGTATTTGTATATTATTTATATAAATGTATGTATTTATATTTATGTATACATGTAAAACTTATATGTATAAATACAAATACATAAATAAATGAATATGTACATAAGAGTATGTTTATTTTCAATAAATACATATACATACATATGGCGTATAACATATAGTATATATATATATATAGTATACCGAAAATATATATGTAATATAATAATATCTATAAACTAAAATAAATTTATAATTATGTAAGGAGTAGGTATATATATATATATATATAACCGTAAATTAAGGATTTTTCAATAGGTAAAATAATAAAATTTATAAAATATATTATAAGTCTATATATATATATGTATAAATAAATATATTATAGGTATAAATCATGAAATATAGATAAATAATAAGAAAATAAGAAATAATAAAAATAATAATAGCCATAATAATAATAATAATCATAATAAAGCTAAAATCTCAAAAATAGGAAAAGTATGCTCAAAATAATAAAAATATCAAATATATGGTTTAAATAATTATTAAATCATAAATATATTAAGAAAAAGCTAAAATTAGTATTTTATAATTTTTAAACTAAAATGATAAATTTTTTTATATTTTTATATCACAATTCAAACTGCGAGTCACAATGTCCAAAACGGACCTTGCTATAAGAAAATATACTTGAAAACGATCAAAATAGATTATAAGTTCATAACAATCCAAGCTAAAATGAAAAAGTTCAACGCGATTCGATAAAAAACTCGAATTGATGATTTCACGTAAATCAATAACCAATTTAAGTAAACAGTACAATTTATCATACTAGTTTAGTTATTTAATTTCCAAACTTACTACTTTCCATATTCCCCTAATGTTAGGTAATCTTGAGATCGAGACTGATTTATCTTTGGATTATTACAATCCTTGACATTATTTATGACCAAGTGAGTATTCTCAATGACTCTATACTTGTTTTGTACTTTTAGTTAGTGTACATAAATTAAATATTAATAACTTGATGCATGGGGTTTTGGGTAATGCATGTAACTGATATTGATTGATTACTGTGCAAAATACTGTTAAATGTGGTAGTTGAAGATTTGGTTATATAATTATTTGAATGATTTGTTGATAATGTTTGACCACTACATATATTAACTTAATCATATTCAACTCAACTAAAATTAAACGGATTACGCATAGATCACAAACATTGCATATAATGTTCCGGCCGTCACCTCACACGGTTGGTAATGAATAGCCTTGGAGGAATGGATTCCCACATGATTTGATTAGTACAGTGCAGGAGTATTGGTACAATAAGACCCTACCTTTGGCTCGTGGGTTCTATTGGTGTCGGAGACGCTAATCGTGGGTAGCTGGAGGTCGCATCTAGAGACCACTGCTGTAGGGCGTGAGCGTGGACTGTAGGGGCCGCTTCACCGCTAGCTTGGATATTGTATACTATTGACTGTTGGAAATAGAAACCTGTTTTGTGAAACAGGGAATTCATATATATAATGATATAAGGTTAAAAACCCAAGTACTAGAGCCCGGTTGTGATCAGTGCTGATATATCTCTAACCCTTATTTCGGAGAGCGTTAAATCCAATGTTGTATGCAGTATCGGTCAACTATATATATACTGTTTAGCATACTGCTTGTTTATGCATTTATATGTTTGGTAATAAACTGTTTGATAACTTGATTATTGGTATAATATGAGGGATAACTCATTAAGGTCTTGTAGCTTACTCCCCAATAGTTTTCTCTTACAGGTTGTTAGATGATCGGGCATGGGTTAAGAACTGAGAGTTGAGTATTAACATCAGGATACATAAAAGTTAGACTCTGAGAACAGATTATATGGTTCATTTAAATTATTATATATTACATTTAAATTTTGTTACTTTAGTAAGTTTGAGTTTTAGAGCTTTACTACTAATCTTATTGTTTAATAGAGGATACCGATTCTCTGCGATTTTGATGGACTGTGATTTATCGGATATCCATCGTCACATATATGTGGTCGTAAGTTAATTAAATAAAAACTTTAGTGACTAATTGTTTATAATCTTGCAATTTATGACCTGCAAGATGATTTTCAAATCATGAGTGCACACATAATATGAAAATTTTAGATATTCCTACTAGGCCCCCTTTAGGGTCATGACAATATCCCATTAGCTTATCCCCAAGTCCTTTCTCAAAAGTAATTTGGATGGTTACAAATACTTCTCTTTCTAAGTTCTGGTCTACATGTTCAGCATTATCCAAGTGCCTATATACTTGGATAATACGCTACAACTTCTTTCTATCGCCTTGATCATTTAGCTTATACTTCCTTACCATTACCTTACTACACTAACGTAGCCTAGACTATCTTTGAGTTTTACACCACCTCTATAGCTTAAACAAAAGAATAATCTGCACTACCTTTGTGACTCGGGTAAAAACAATTGTTGCACTACGTTGACTAAGGTGTATAATCTTTAAGGGATTTAGGCCTACAAACCATGAAACCTATCCAAAAGAGGTTCACTTGCTACCTTCAACATCAACTAACTAGGCATAAGCAACATGCAAGTTATTATTAAGCTAATTTTACATATTAGTTCATTTAACACAAAATACACAAGTCGTCCCATACCAATAGTCCTACGTACTATGAGCTAATCCAAAAGTTGAACATAGAGCACGAGTCGAGAAATGCATCAAGAAAAGATACAAATTATTTTGGGCTTAGAAAGGTTATGTCTTTTAAATTATCTTTACCCATTTTTTCTTTGAAGCCATAACTTATTAATTGAACCGGTTCATATGATAATGAATCGAGTAAGAGTTTGATTGAACCAGTTAGGATACAATTTGGAATCCAATTTAAACATAGGGGATCGAACCTACTTCTATTCAATTATTTCAACTTGTTAATCAAATAATCGAAGTGAGTTGGAAAACTTGTCTAGTTGGACAAATTTGGGCTCAAACCTATTCAATCTAATTGAATTAGGTTTTGATCGGTTCGGCCCATCAAAGGGAATGCCACAAGGCCTTAAAATATTAATATTTAATTATCTTATCTATGTCAGTTAATTCAATTGCAATATCAAATGCAATTATTACATCATAAGTCACATACTTACATAAGTTGCTAATGATTACAATATTGTCACTGAACTAATTATTATGTAGCCATAAAGATTAGAGTGTTCTTCAACTTGAGTTTGATCCATAAATTTGATGTTTGATTGGGTAAAAATGGATTTGAATTTGTTAACTTAGTTTACACATTTGAAATCTACGGATCAAACATTATATGATTAATTTATTATCTCAAATCAATCGAAAAATATGTTTTTCATATTCATGATGAACATTTGAATGCCAAAATAAACACATTAAATATTCAATGACTAATATCAATTTAATCAACTATTGACATATATGGTATAATCAATGCATAGTACTATTCTAAATAATATGGAATCAATCATACATCATTATAAATACTCAAGCCCGAAAATTTTTAGCTAGGAAATCAATTTATCACATCAATTAAACATCATATTGAAGACATAAATTGTAGAAAATTAAAGGAAATTCTTGCTTTAATCAAATCAACATAATTCAACTTCAAATGATCATAATATAGTCATTTTGACTCCAAATCACTCCAAACTTGTATCTATCTTCAAATTAATTATTAAAATGCATTTTCAAACTATAAGCTCTAGATTTTTCCAAATTTGAAGCAAATATTCAATAGATTAATATCAATTCTACAATACCATAAATATCTTTCTACAATTCCAACTAACACCTAGGCTAATATTTATCATCAATCTATCATAACTCATCCAAATTGAATCTAAACACACCCATAAACCTTAGGTCACACACATGTACACATAATTCCATATTTAATCTCATTTGATTAATACTTCAAATCATTAAATACTTTGTACACAAAATACTATATCACTAATTTCACAAAAATCAATAATAGCAAACCTATCACATAACCTGCACATCACATACATTCATGTACATACACATTTCAAACTTCCATTTTGCATCAGGTGAATATCAAATTAACATTAACTTTGAAATAGATTTTCATTCTAAATTCTCCAATGACATCTGGATCTTCAAATTAGCTCATAAAAACCAACTTTTATTTTTAAACACTAAAATGACTTATAAAACATTAAGATTACATAATGTCACCTGAATGAAACTTTTAGATCGGGTCAAGATCTACATCATACTTGAATATCTCGTGAAATTATCAAATGTGATTGAACTTACCCCGTAGTGAACCTAACGTATGACAAATCCTCAATCTCCAATGATGTTCTTGATTATTCAACACTTTAGATTCACCAATCATATCATGGTATGATTAATATATCAATTACTTTGTTAAATCTAAAAATCTCAAAACTTATAAGTTTTTACTTACAAAGTGAAGTTAGGTTTCTAAACTTAATTCTCCCCAAAAGCTAATTCTTCACTTTGATCCTTATAGTTACCTTAACAAATCAAGAAATCATCCCTTAAATTAGTGCCATTGTCATGGCATATAAGAGAGAGAGAGAGAGAGCTTTGGGTTTTTATTACCTTCACTTGATTAAAATGACACTAATTCTCTCTCTTCACCCAACTCATCTATTTTTAATAATTCCTAAACCCATTTGGGTTTCTACGTTGCCAAAAGCCTTAACTTAAGCTTGTTTATCCTAATGCATTAAGGATAACTATATAAATCAAATTAATAATGCACAAGCTATTATCCTAAGGCCTTCTTGTTATAGGCTATTATATAAATTAGCCCATTAGTAAAATGGCTTTAGAAGAAAATAATTAATAGTTAGTTAGAATTAAATCTTAAATGTACCATAGTCGATTCATAAAATTTATTTTAAGTGGAAAAAAATTTTTACTTACAATTAAAATATTTTTGGAAAAAAAAAATTTATCATATATTTGGGATGTTTCAATAAGAGTTATAAGTCCTATATATAGTTTGTTAAAAATGATTATATTTCTCCCAAGATACAACCGTGTAATTTTAGAACAAGAGTAGCAATCTCCCGTTCATAATCACAATACTAAAGTTTGTAGTATATTTGTTGGATTTTCTCAAGTGTTAGTGGCTTTTGAGAACAAGAGTAGCAATCTCTCATTGAAAATCATAACACTAAAGTTTGTAGCATATTTGTTGGGTTTTCTCAAGTGTCAATGGATTTTGAGAAAGAAAATATATAAAAATTTATAAAATTCATGCTCAAAATTTCTACAAATAAGAAGTATATACTTAATTGATTTTCATTGATTCCATGGATTATCTCTCTTCCAAAAGGTAAGATCAGTAAATACTTTTGCTTTTTACAATTAAATTAAGCTTAAATAATTTATTAATTGATCTAAAACATCAATTATGAAGGATCATTGATCAAAATACACCCCCTCCCCCCCCCCCCCCCCCTCCCCCAAAAAAAAAGCACTAATTCAAGCATTAGGTATAAAACTTGAGTAGGTAAAAAATTAAAGAATTCTACAAAATTGATGAGTTGTTCAGATTGATTTTCTTAGTCATTTGAATGGATCATCTAAGTTAGACAATTTTTTTCTCTACAATGATTCATTTGTATAACTCCATGAAGAGATTTAGATGAATTGATCTTATGGGAGTTGATTCATGTCAAACCAATTACTTGAGCATAAGCAAAGGGACTTTAAAATCTTATGTTGAGATTTTTTACTAAACAATTGGAAAAGGATGAGTTTATGCTTGTTGAGAAGTTTAAGACTCATTTTTTGAGTTTATGAGGCTCTTTGTTGGTCATTTAGTGCATAAAAAAACAACTTAAGCTATGTAGGTTAGCCACTTATTGAATAGAATATAAAGGGATTGAATTTTGAGTTAAACCATTCAACCAGTTCACAAGCCACCATTTAGCAAGTTATGTTACACTAGGGAGATAGAACAGATGATCAAAATGATTTCATAATCATTCCAAGACCAAAGGACTGGTCCACTTAAATAGAAACATGCATGAACCAGTTGTGAAGACTAATTTAAGACTAGCCAACTGATCGACACTAGATCGCCTAAATTAGTTAGATGTTTTTATTTCATTTTCGTAATTTAGTCTACTTAGTTTTGATTTTATTTATGGTTTTTCCCTTACATAACCCTAGAAACTTACATTAAAGTTTATAAACATAATTCTTTTCATTATTCTTGACAATAAACCAAGTCTTAAGAGTTCTTTCTCTATAACCTTGTTCATATTGAATTGTGGCAAACTTATTTGATCTATTAGTGCATTATATTATATAGAACAAAGAAAAAATCATTTTCTCTTTGTAATATTGTCATTAGAAACATATAAAAACACAATTTTAATTTATCATTTTTACAAAAATGCCATCCATTGATATAAAGAATTGATCCATACACATTGACCCGCATCATCTTGGTAATAGAGCACACAGTTGTGATGGGGTAACGGTGTGGACAAATAATGTAGGTATTATGTTGGCATTTAGCATTATTAACTACACGGTATGGAGCATGAGGCACAATTGATGTGTGAAACTAGTGATCAAAATTGTGAATTTAACGTTGGGAATACGAAGCAAGGAAATTTGACTGTTATACTTGTTGTTAGGAAAAATCCTAAAAGATGTAATGAAGATGAGACCGAAGATACCGCCTAACCAATTATGCGAGACTTGATAGCATTAATCTAAACCTTCATAGAGTAACAAAATACCAACTTTAGGGCATTTTGGGGATTATTTAGATAAGGTAGTGAGATAAGGCAACATAGAAGGTTTGTCCTTGAATATTACCAGGTAGAATTGTTGAAGAGGTTACACTTCTTAAAGCAATGTGTGATGAGTGTAGATGAATACATTCATGAGTTTAAGATGCTCACTATCAAAATCTAGATTGTTGAATCCTCAAAACAAACGCAACTAGGTTTATCAATAGCCTACGATATGACATTTCCGATGCAGTTTATGTAGCTAGTTAGTAAAGTAGAGAGGTAGAGGAAGAGGAATCCATTTAGAACATCAACTTCTATTCCTAAATTAATTTCACCTAACCAAAATGTTAGTGTTGAGTAGAGGAGAGAGTAAGGTAATGTGCCTTAAGTTAAAGATAGGGAGTTTATAAGTAAGCCTAGGCCAATTAAGACATCAAAGCTAAAACCTAACTAATATTGGCTTTAGAAATTAACCTTTGAATTTTAATGTAGTAAGTCAAAAGAACAAGGATGTTAAATGTTTTAACTATCTAAAATATGGCCATATAGCTACCCATTGTCTAAGTAGGTGAGTTATGATGGCTTAGGGAGAGCAAGTTATGGGTAAAGATGAAGTAGAAGAATATATGGATAGGGAGGCAATTAATATTAAGAGGAAGAGCAGGTAAAGAAGAAGGAAGCAATGGGAGTAGTTAGACCCATGCTGGCAATGATTGGAGTTTTGGGGCAAAATTTAGAGACTATACCATCCTTAAACTAAGCAAAATGGGAAAATATTTTCCACATTAGGTGTTTAGTTAATGGAGTTATTTGTACGGTTATCATTGACTTGGATAGTTGCACAAATGTAGCGGCTTTTGCCATGGTTGATAATTGAAGTTGTTGACTATACATCATCCCCATCACTATTGTTTACGTTGGTTAAATGATAAGGGCTTGGTCCATATTAATAAGCCAGAATTAGTACCAATATAAATACCTAGTGAATATATTGATGAGATTGTTCGTAATGTAATGCCAATGAGTGCATCATATATCCTATTGGGTTGCCTTAGGCTCTTTGATTATAGTGTGTTGTATGATGAGTGGAGCAACAAATATTCAGTACTAAAGGAAGCTAAGGGAGTGAAGTTGTTTCCTATGAATCAAGTGGAAATTTAGGTAAAGCATTGGGAAATTAATCCCTTTAAGAAAGACTCTTTGTTACTGATAGGGGAGGAGTAGAGATAAAGTTGGGAGATGGAGGAGTTACCTATTTGCAGTCATTAAATAGGTTTTAATTAATAGTGTTGAGTTGGATATACCTGATGAGACTAAAGGGATCTCGTAGTATTTTTAAGATATCTTTCTTAAAGAGCTTCTAAAGGGATTTCTTCCTTTGAGGAGTATTACACACTTAATTGATTTGGTGCTAAATGCTACATTAACTAATTATCCTACATGCCAGGTGAGCTTAGAGGAGCCTAAGGAGTTGAAGCGAAAAATAAAAGAGCAACTAGAAAAGGAATTTGTTCATAAGAGCATGGACCCATATTTAATTCTTACATTGTTAGTGCCCAAGAAGGATGGCAATAAAAGGATGTTCATTAACAGTTGGATCATCATTGACATTATAATGAAATACAATTATCTCACTCCTTGACTTGATGACATGCTAGATAAATCAGAGAAGGCTTGATTATCTTCTTAGATAGATCTTAAAAGTAGACACTGTTAAATAAGAATGAAGGCTAGCAATGAGTGGAAAATGACCTTTAAGACTAGGCATCGTTTGTATAAGTAGATTGTGATGCCATTTAGCTTATCAAATGCCTTCGGTACTTTTATGAGGCTAATATATTTTATCATGTGGGAGGTTTTAGGTAGGTTTGTAGTAGTTTACTTTGTTAACATTTTGATTTATGGCCTGGATGTGAAAATTCATGTGCAGCATTTGAAATCTATATTTATGATGTTGAAGAGGGAGAAGTATGCAAATTTGAAGAAATGTGCATTTTGCTAGAGAGAGGTAGTATTTTGGTTGTATGCCATGATTGGTGAGGGCATTTAAGTTGATGAGAAGAAAATTAAGGCGATTACAGAATGTCCTACTCGTGTTAATGCATTTGAGGTCTATAGTTTCCATTGACTTGCTTCTTTTCATTGTAGGTTTATTTAGAATTTTAGTACTATAATGGCCCTACTCATGGAGTTGACAAAGAATAGAGTAACGTTTTATTAGTGTAAAGCAACATAAGAGAGTTATGAATTGATTAAGCAAAAGTTGACGTTTGTATTAGTTTTAATAGTTCCTAACTTCAATAAAGAATTTGAGTTTGAAGGTGATGCGTCTAATATCGATGTTATTATAGTATTAGACCTATCGTTCATTTTAGAGAAAAGTTGCATGGAGCTACCTTAATTATTTTATATATTATAGGGGTATATGCCATAATCCAAGCATTTAATGTGTATCAGCATTATCTTCTTCCAAAATAATTTGTTATCTTATTGGATTATTAGTCCCTAAAGTATCTCAACGGCCAGAGTAAGCTTTCTAAATAGCATGTATGTTGGGTTAAATTTTTAGAATCATTTGCATATATTATCAAGAATAAGTAGGGAAAATTTGATGTGCTAGCTAAATGCATTGTTTAGAGGACATACTTTAGTTAGCACTCTGCAAGCTAAGTTGTTGGGTTCTAAGAAGGTGGTTGATCATTATGCCAATGATAGACATTTTTCTTCTATTGTTGAAGCATGTTATAAGGGTTGTAGGGAGACGATTTTGTATGACTGGTAATACTTGTTTCAACTTTGTAAGACATGTATTCCATAGCATTCTTTAAGAGATTGGTTGATTTAAAAAGCCTACTTATGAGGATGGTCACTTTGGCAAACATAAAAGGTCTTGTAGGAGCATATTTTATTGGCCAAGAATGGCTAGAGATGTACATACGGTATTAGAGGCTTGTATGGCAAAAGGGTTAAAAGCCATGTTTAACCATAAGGTTTATATATGCCTTTTCTAAACTATGGAATGATTTAAGTATAATTCATTCTAAGACTTCCCAAAACCTAGAGTAGACAAGATTCTATTCTTGTTCTAATTGACATGTATAGTAAAATGGTATACTTTATTGCCTGTTATAAGATAAAAGATGTTATCCATATTGCTGACTTATTTCTATGGGAAGTGGTTAGACTTCATAGAGTTTTACAACTAATTATGCCAACATAAAGATATTAAATTCCAAAGTTACTCTTGGAAGACATTTTAGTGAAGATTAGGGAGCTTTCATTTAGTACTTGATGTCATCCTTAGACTGTTGATTAGATTTAGAGAGTTAATAGAACACTTTGAGTGCTTCTAAGAGCCACCATGGGAAAGAACTTAGAAGACTGGCATCATTTCTTGTTGATTATAGAGTTTACCTATAATTAGTCTATAGTATAATAGGTAAAACACCATTTGAAATAATTCATATATTTAATGAATTGAGAAGGCTACATAGGTGTAGAAGTTACATCAATAAGTTTATGATAAGTTGTGGAGGTAAACAAAACAAAACAAACAATAGAAGACAAAAGGAGAAGGTAAGTAGACTTTAAACCAAGACATCTTATGTGGATTCATCTTAGGAAGGATAGGTTTCCAAGCAAGAGGGCGTAAAAGTTGGTGCCGCGAGTAGATGGATCATTTTTAGTGTTGAAACACATTAATGATAATGCTTATAAGATAGAATTCCTAGGTGAATGAGCTGTATTGGTATAATTTAATGTATCCAATCTTTCCCCTTATATGCATGATAATATTAAGCAAGATCTAGGGACAAATCTTCATAAGCCTTAGGTAAATGATGTGAATCAATTTCCCATTAGATTAATTACATGTATTAAAGCAAAAGGTACTTCAAAATCCTACGTTGAGATTTTTTACTAAACAATTGGTAAAGGTAAATTTACGTTTATTGAGAAGTTCATGAATCATTTGTTAGGTTTAGCAAGCTCTTTATTGGTCATTTGGTAGATAGAAAGTAGCTCAAGTCGAGTAAGTGAGGAGTTGATTAAGGAGAGCACGTAAGATGCAATAGGGTTAGATTATTAGTTGAATTGTCTGACTAGTTGACAAGCTACCATTCAACCAGCTATGTTGCACTAGGGAGTTAGAACAGGTGATCAAACTACTTTTAGAACCACTCCAAGACTAGTTGATTGGTTTACTTGAACAAAAGACATGCACAAATAGGCAAAAGGGACTAATTCATGATCGGCTAGCTAGTCCATTATAAAGTTATCCAAATTATGTTCGATGTTTTTGTTTCGTATTCTTAATTTAGGTTATTTAATATTTATTTAATTTACGGTTTTGCCCTTATTTAACACCATAGACTTGTATCAAGGCTTATAAAAATAATTATTTTCATTATTCTCAACAATAAACATATTATTAAGAATTCTTTCTCTAAAACCCTATTCCCATCAATTCAATTATCTTGGATTATGGCAAGCAACTTGTTTAAACTATTTGTGTGTCATATCTTCTAGATTACATAAAATATATCTTCAAAATTAAACATCAGTTCAATTTCTCTTGGTGTGTAATATTTTAGGAAAATTATTCATATCCATCTATTAACATTAAAAGCACATAAAAGTACAATTGTTATTTATCATTTCAACAAGATATTTATTAATATAATGAATAAACCAACATGCATCGACCCACATCATGATGCCTAAAATTTCCCTTTGATAATGCTTGAACTCATTTGAATCGTTACACAAAAAGAGATAAGAAGGAATCTTAGTTTTATAAAACTTATGGAAATATTAATACTTATGATTATAGTTTAAACTAATAATATTGTAAGTTGTTGATGAACACCTTAATGAAAATTTAATATACTTATTTGAAAATTATTCAAATGAAGTTTATACTTATGAATGTGTCCCTTTATTAGAAAATTGATAGATTTGTAGGTAAAAAATAAGGGGATAGAGCAAAGTGGTTAAGATGAGTGGGGTTAAGATATAACATATATTAAACACAATTTTGAGAAAAAAAATTAATGTTTCTTAATTGATATAAGACACTAAACAAGTACCATTAACTTTAATATTATAGATCAATAGTTTCAAGTAACATACACTTAAAATGGCTAATAACCTAAAATATATGCAATGTAGTGGTAAATCGAAAACTAGATATTGTGGACATCGATTATTGGTTAAACAAAGATGGCCTTCGATGTAATAAAGTTTATTTGGTTAGGACTTAAATTCCTTTCAATCATTTGATTGGTTTGGTTTTAGCTATTTTAGAATTCTCGTATTCTCACTTAACGCTTGAATGCTTTTGATCTCTATGAAAAACTTAAACAACATTCTAATGGCCAAAAGAATGAGTTAGAGGCAAGGTAGGCAATAACTTTAGATGAAGTAGCATAATATTTTTTCATTTATATACTAGTGTTGTCATTTTCTATATGACATTTAGGGCTTATTTTATTTTATTGCTTTTTTTTTTCTCTATTAAGTGATTGACTTGATCTCTTATAGGAAATTTCTCCATACATATAGCCAATTCACTTTTTTAGACTATTTCAAAGTTTTTTTATATGGAAAACAGTCATAAAAGAAATTGAACTAACTTAACTCTTGGTAATCACCCTCCTTTTGGTATAGCATTTGGTGTTTCAGATACCTTGTGTTTTCAAAGCAAGATCTTTAAATAGAATGGATTAAGTAGGAAAATGAGAATGTAAAACCTGTTAACCTAAGACTCATAAAACATAGGTGACACTTCTATTTATCTTGATTACTTCTCGAAACATGTTCTTGCACTGTATCAATTTATTTCAATTTTATAGTTATTTTAAGTTATAACACTTGATAAATTGATAATATGATAGAAACGTAGAAGTGTTTTTCCTTTTTTTTTTCCCTCTCCTATATTAATTGACTACTAACTATCATTCTTACACTATGGTGCATATATGTAAACTTGATTGTAAAGGAAAGAAATTTATTTGTTCTTTTATAAAGTTTTAGTAGTTTTTTTATTTTATAATTTATTTGGACAATATAGAGAAATGAATATTTAACCAATTAGTTTACCTTGATAACTAGCTTCAAAATAATTAACATTACTACACCAAAAAGCTACGACTAGTAAAGTAAATAACAATAATAAGGTTGCTCAACTGTTAAAAAACATTATGGTTAAAAGGATGGTAATATGAAACTAATATAAATACTTACAATAATAGATTAAGACATAATTCAGAATGAATGAGTTACATCAATAATTTTGCAAATGATATTCTATTTTTGTTTAGATTAGAAGATACATTTGTTGAATATAATCTTAAAGTAAACCTTTCCTCAAGAATATATATATAAGAAGAGGAGAAAAAGAAAAGTTGTTTAGATAAATCTAAAGTTAGACATATATATATGTATATGCGTGTGTGTTTGTATATATTTATATATTTGGTACAATTACAAATACATTCTTAGACTTGTTGCTTAGGTATAGACTTGCTAAACTTTCAAATTTTGATTCTAACTTCCATAAGTTCTAAAGATATGCACATACCATCCAAAATACTAGGATTTCTTAGTAGTAAGTAGTTTTGTGTAGATATTTCTATTTATTGTTAGTCAATTAATAGTATCAACTAATTGCTAAGTTGGATTAAAATTGGATGTTTGTTGTTATATTTATATTCATCTTATATATGGTAGGAAAATAACATTCATTCACAAGTCATTTTCCCCATTCATTATTGCTCCTTTACTTCCTAATTTTTACTTGACCATTAGTTTTTTTGTTATAGTATCAAAGCACTAGATCTTCTTAAGTTTTTCTAAATTGGTGATGGGGTGTATACTGCTCTAATAGGCAAGTTTACCTAATTAAAATATATTATAAATAGAAATAGCAATTGAGTTTGAGTATCGATCCAATGAGGAACTAATTATGTAAGTATATCCACTTATCTTTAGTAGGGATAACCTTAAATTTTCTATTACATAACTTCTAACAATAAAAGATTCAATAAAATAAGCTAAAAATAAAAAATAAAGGTTAAACTAAAAGTAAGGAAATTGAATTAAAACAATTAACTAATAATAAGATGACAAAATAACTAAATAACATAATAACATCAATTAATTAATAAAGAAAATAACATTTTCCCTCAAGAAGTCCTTTGTATTGTTTATTACCTAATTCTAAGGGATTATTCAATCTTAATTACTATGTTAGACCATTGAGATTCCTAATTCTATTCTTATGGAAATCGGATTTTGAATTAGTTAGACTCACATCTTAGGCGAATTTCTAATCTTGAAACCATCTCTACTCGAATTGCTTTTGAATAGAGCACATTAAGATCGCATTAAGCCCATGGATTTCTCCATTAGGTTACCGTAAATTCATAAGATTCAATACCTAATCTCTTAGTTAAACAATCTCTTCTAATTACACTTATCTATTCATTATAGAACTCGGCTCTTCACAATAAACTCAAACATTAAATTATTAACCCGAGTAAATATTAATCTAGTGATAATAAAAAGGATTTAATCAAATCTTAATAAATAAAATCATGGATTGAATTTCATAAATGAAAAATCACCCTTTGAACATAAGATTCAACAACAATTTATTAAGTTATTAAAAAAAAGACATAATAACTAAAAAAAAAAAAAGAATAGAGAAGCCCCCTTTGTAATTCTAACAACTAATGTTTCTTAAGCCTCTCTTTTTCTCATTTCATCCTTAGGCCTAAATATTTATTTATAAGAAGTGGACTTAAGATTATGATGAAAACCTAACAAAAATAAAAAAATTGAAAATCACTGCATCTTCATACTTGAAGTACATGACTGTGGTTGTTGGGCATATTCTTGCTCTTCGTATGAAAGCCTCGAAGAAATTTATGACAAGAGGATCATGTGTAGGGATTACGAGCATGGATCTTAATTGTAATCTCTTATAGACTTCGTTTCTTACTTGAAATTCTTTTTTATCTTTGCTTTTACTTTATTTGTGCTTGAAATTGCATGAAAATCCTTTAAAACTTCACAGAATGCTCCTAAAGTCCCTAAAAAAAATTAATAAGCAAATTAAGGTCAAAATATTACAAAATTAGTAAGAATAATATATAAATCAGTGCAAAATCACCCTATAAAATATACACTAATTTCATGTCATTAATTGGTGAAGAAAGAAGAACAGCTTTTAAGTCCTTATTACTTACATCCAAACAAAAATCCTTCTTTGGTGTTAGTTTCATCGATTCTCAATGGTTCCAATTACCATTCTTGGTATAGGGTAATGAAAGTAACATTGTTATCCTAAAATTGACTGAAATTTTTTGATGGAATTATTATACAACTAGAGAAAAGTGATCCTTTATATCTAGTGTAGGAGTATTGCAACACCTTTTTTTTATAGTGGATTGAGAATTCTTTATCGAAATTGGTTGTACAAAGCATAATTTGGATTGAGACGGCTTATAAGGTATGTAGAGATCTTTATATACAATTTTTGCGAAGACATTCGTCAAAATTTTCATAATTATAGGAAGAAATCTATAATCTCCAATAAGATAACCTCTCTATCATCTAATATTTTATAAAATCGAACATTTTGTAAGATGAACTTAATGTTGTAAGGCCCTTTTTGATGTATAATGACATGACAATTGTAATGTTGTGTGAATGTTATGAAAAATTATTAGAATTTATGTTAAGTAATCCACTTTATTAATGGCTTAAATGATAGTTTTGATAACATAAAAACTCAAGTTCTTCTTATGGAATCATTGCCAAGTATAAATAACTTGGTAATACAGTAAGAAAAGTAGCTTCTTTCTAATGTACAACAAATTACTGGTGATTCAATTGTTTTTACAAGTAGAATTGTTGAATTGCAGTGAAGATTTGTTAATAATGGTACTGGAAAGAGGTTGATTTGTTCTTTTAGTGGATTGGCTGGTCATACTATGAATAAGTGCTATAAGAAGAATAGCTATCCCCTTAATTTCAAAAATTCAAAACCTAATACCAACTTTGATACTATACGAAGAATTAATCAAGTTGCAATTGTGAATTCTATTGGTACAAGTGGCAATTTTTCTAATAAACCTCAATTTCCTTTTACTAAAGATCATTATTTTCCTTTTACTAAAGATCATTATCTTAAGTTAATGCGATTAATTAAGAAGTAAGCTATAGTAGATGATGAGCAATTACATGAAAGTTATTTGCAGCTTTCCAATGTAGATGCAAAAGGTACAAAATTCTATATTAGTTATATAGTTAAAGGTTTTTATGATCAAATTTAGGTTGTAGACATTGGTATAAGTGATCATATTAGTTGTTCTTTACACATTTTTTTCATTATATAAACCAGTCAAAGGTATTCTAGTTTGACTATCAAATGAAGAGCAAGTACAATAACTCATGCTGGTACAGTGCAATTGAATCAGTTTATAACTTTGGTTAATGTTTTTCATGTGCTGTAATTTAAGTTTAATTTGATATCAGCTAGTAAATGAACTTTAATGCTTGATTACCATGTTATTTTTAATTCAAATAAATGTATCATCTACGAGATGGAGCATTGGAAGGTGATTGGATTTGTTGAGATGATCAATGGCTCATATAAGTTGAATTTTACAAATTTAAGTTAAATTAATCATGGTAAAAATAGTTTTATTGTAATTTTGTTACTAGGAATAAGTCTTAGCTTTGGCATTGTTGTTGAAGACATGCTTCTTTGAGTAGAATGAAATTTTTGTGCTAACCATATTATAGATTCTAATGAAGATTTAGAGCCTTTGTAACACTTGCTATTTCGCAAAACCAAAATGATTTCCATTTCTTTCATGTACTTTAAGAGCCAATGGTTTATTTAAAATGATTCATCTTTATATATGAAGGCCTATGAAAGTTACTACAAGGAATAATCATTATTATTTTCTCATAGTTATTGATGATTATAGTAGGCTTACTTGAGTTTTGATGCACTTTATGTCTAAAGCATGCTCATATTATAGCACTTTGTTGCTTATGTTTAGATACAATTTGGAGTTGTTATTAAGTGCATTCAGATTGATAATGGTCAAGAGTTTAATATGTTAGATTTTTATACTTCACAAGGCATTTTACATTAAACTTTTTGTATTATGACTTTTTAATAGAACAATATTGTAGAATGCAAACAACAACACATTTGGTAAGTTGCAAGGGCTTCAAAAGTGCAAGCTGGGCTGCCTTTGAAGTTTTGGGGGGATTGCATCTTATGTGCTTTACATTTGATTAACTGAATTCCATTACCTATGATTGGTAATTATATTCCTTATTAGCTGCTCAAGGATGTTTTTCCAAATTACTAACAATTATCAGTATTTGGATGTTTATGTTTTGCTTCTACACATAAGAGGTACAGACATAAATTTGATTATAGAGCTACTTGATGCATATTTCTTGACTTTGTATATGGTATGAAGGGGTATAATGTATATGATCTAAGGCAACATTAAGTTTTCATTTCCTATAGTATGGCTTTTCATGATAATTTTTTCTCTTATATCAATTATTTATCTTTACATAATTCTTCTTCTTCTAATCTAGTTTGACCATTTATACCTGCTGATGATTTGTCACTTGATCATGTGTTATCATCATCATACCATTCATCTTCTGAGCCTCCATCTATTACGTATCCTTCTTTGTGAAGGTGGAAGAGATTTAGGCAGACTCTTACTTATTTATAGGATTATATTTGTAATCGTTCTACTACTTATACTTTAGGTTTGATTTTTAGCTATTCTTATCTTACTTCTAGCCATTGTGCTTTTACTATGGTAGTTGATAAATTGAATGAACCATAAAGTTATAGTGAAGCTATTCAACATCATAAGTAGCAAGATGCAATGTAATATGAAACTTCTACTTTGGAAGCAAATAAGGCATGGGTGTTAATAGATTCCATTAGATGCAAATGGGTATATAAAATAAAATGCAAAGCTAACAGGACTATCGAATGGTATAAGGTAAGACTTGTTGTTAAGGGTTATACACAACAATTTGGTATTGATTACTTAAACACATTTAGTCCTATTGCTACGATGACTACAATGCGTTTGTTATTATTACTTGCTACCTTACATGATTGGTTACTTTATCAACTTGATATTAATAATGCTTTCCTTTATAAAGACTTGGATGAGGAGGTTTATATGTCTTTGTCTAAGGGTTTCCTTCTCAAGGGACTCCTAAAGTTTATAAGTTGCTTAAGTTTTTGTATAGACTCAAGCAAGCGAGTAGACTGTAGAATGCTAAGCTTACCAAAGCTTTAATTGATAATGGGTTCATTCAATCTACAGCTAACAATCGTTTCTTCTTGAAGATAAATAGCGATCATTTTCTTATTTTATGGTTTATGTTGATGATGTAATTGTGGCAAGTGATTCTTCTCATGCTATTGTTTCTATCAAGTGTTACTTACATGATACTTTTAAGATTAAGGATCTTTATGAGCTTAAATATTTTCTAGGTTTAGAAGTCATATGTAGCAAACAAGGGATCAACCTATGTCAGAAAAAAAAAATTACTTGGATTTACTTCATGATTCTAATTTTTTAGGAGCTTGGCCTATTTCAACTCCCATTGTTCCTGGTACTAAGTAATCTAAGCATGTTGGTTCTCCCTTATTACTCGATGCTTTTGTCTTTCATCATTTAATTGGTCAATTGTTACATCTTACCTACATTTGACTAGGTATTACCTATGCTATCCAACAATTATTGCAATTCCTTCATTGTTTAACCACTGCCTATCTCACAGTTGTACATAGAGTCTTACATCACTTAAAAGGTGCTCTAGGTCAAGGCATCTTTTTTCTTGTTTCTTCATCATTTAATGTTTGAGCTTTTAGTGACTTTGATGGGGCAAGTTATCAATACACTAGGAAGTCTATTGCTGGCATCTATATCTTCCTTAATGACTTTATTATCTCATGGATGTAATAAAAGCAATCTATTGTTCCTTATTCATCCTTTGAGGTAAAATATCATGCACTTGCTACGACTATTTATGAACTTCAATGGTTACTGTACTTACTTCATGATTTTGGACTTCTTCATGATGGTCCAACTCTTTTTTTTTGTGACAATCAATCTATTGTTTATCTCTCTCAAAATCTTATTTCCAATTAATGTACTAAGCATAGTGAGTTTAATTGACATATGGTTAGTAAGAAACTTTAAGATAGTGTTGTTACTTTGTTACCTATTTCTACTAGTTAGCAATTGGCCAATGTATTCATCAAGGCATTAGTTATTTCCTCATATGTCTTTTGTTCTTAAGCTAGGCATTCATAACATTTATGCTCCAACTAAAAAGGTGGGTAAGTTTATTAGAAGTTATTAGTAGTTAGTAGTTTTGTGTAGATATTATTTTATTTATTATTAGTTAGTTAGTAGTATCAACTAACTTCTGACCTAAATTATAGCTATATATATATATATATATAGCAACAAATGTCTAGATATACTCATTTTACACACAATATGAAGATAATGAAAACAAACTACATTCATTCACAATTCTTCTTCCTAATTCATTCTCCTTTCCTTTCTTCCTATTTTTTACTCAACTATTAGTTTTCTATTACAGAAAGTCATTAAAATGCCAAAAGTATTCCTAAGAAGACGACAAACACTAACAATTTAGAATTTGAACAATAATTTTTTTATTGTATGCATATTTTGAAAAATTGTAAACAAATTAAACTATGCTTTAAAATTTTGGGCATTTAGAAGCATTGACTAATGGCCTTAGAATGTATTTGCAACTCATTCCTATTTTTGGGTAAATTGTATTCTTTGTGCATTGACAGTATTGGCATTATAATCCTATCTTCTAATCTTAAAACTTTGTACCTCTCAATCCTATCTTCTAATCTTAAAACTTTGTACCTCTCAATTAGCTATATGACCTAGTATAGTAAATACATAAAAATGTCATTTCAAGTACCCTACTTTAGAATTTCAATTAATTTAAAACATGTTAAAGTAATTTGATTATACAGATAAATAAAAATCTATGTTTAACCAAACCTAACACAAGTGCATCTTCCCATGTGAAGAATGCATCATGTCTTTTGAAAGGAAGAGGATATGAACTTGCTTGATTGGTATAATCATTCTATAATGTTACCTTTTACATGGAAATATGATTTGGAATAGGATTTTTTTACATGAAATAGAATGGAATAAAGAATAGAATAATGATTTCAATCCTATGTATGGTAATTATTAATAGGCTATTTTGGTTATTGGGCCCCCAAGGTCTATTATGATTTGTAAGGACCATAACCTAACTTGTATAAGCCCATGAACAAGTTATCTGAGTCAAAGGCTAACCTTTCACTTCATAATCTCTATCTTAAATGTAACTATCACCTCGGTTCTCGACTTATCCTTAGGTCTATACTTAGGCTTCTAGAGTTTGCTTCAACTTGTGACATTCATCCCTAATATACCTAAGGACCAGAGGCTTACCTAAGAAGCTTGGAGACGAACATAGGCACAAATCAAATATTATAGCTTATATGGGATGATCGACCGACTATTTACCACATCATCACCAAGGATCTCGGATCTTACCTAAAATAAAAGGATACACTTTCTTGTATAGGTAGGATTCAAATATATCCATATTCCGGATACATTTCCTCACCAACTACTATAAACAAAGGTTTATCCCTAAGGGTAAGACACTTTACACATGCATACATATTCTTGCCTTCTTGCTTTCATCTTAAATCCTATAGATTTTTTTTACTTAAATCTCGAAGTGGTCATACTGAAAAATCCCTTCACGTCCTTTATGGTGTACTTTTTTGCAAAACTTAAGTCTATTGATCAAGGCCTAAATCTCAATCTCTACTGATGAAAATCTTAATATAATAGTAATGGCCATGGAATCATGATCTTATATAATGATTTATATGGTTGATTATATTCAAAATGAAATGGAATGAGAATAAACTCAAATTTGTCAAATATATCATCGATATCTTAAAGATGTATAAATAAAGTAGTCGAGAGTTAAGTATATAACAAAGGTGTAAATAAAATAATTAGATGCACCAATGGAAATAACTACATTTAGAAATGCCTAAGATTCTTGAGTTATAACGAAAATCTTTTAGATAACATAATGATAGATTAAGTAAAACATAATAAATAGATTAAGAAATGTTCTTAGGAAGCAACTCTATTAATGACATAATTTAAATTAAAAATGAAATCGATGATTCAATTTAAAAAAAAAAAAAACTACATTATAAGGCTTTCTAACATATGACTTGCTTAAAGGCCATAAAAAACTCTTTGAATAAATGTTAGCTTCCTTCTCACAATTTACTCTTAATATTTCTCAATCCTTAGAGAATATTATGAGATTACACAAAGAAAGAAAATGCCTAAAAATTTAAAATTTGTAACCATAATTACAACAATTTGTAATGATTAGAACTCTATGCACTAAGATATTATTTGCTTTAGTATAACATGTTGCATTGTTTTGTTTTAGAGCCAACTACTTCCTTGGAAGCCACTTATTCCAAGATTGCACCCTACAAAATATACTTAATCTTAGAATTTCACAAACTTTAAGCTATTACATCGAAAGGCAATTCAATAGTTAGAGTTCCATTTTCTTATATTTGAGGATATCACATAACAACAACTCACTCATGTTTACTCCCATTATTATTATCTCCCTCATCGACTCCCTAAGTGCAATCAACCTATCCAATCTAAATAGCGATTCATTAATTAATGGGGATTCATTAGTCACAATTTGACTAATAAGGTAAACATTGGTTAATATAGAATCTTAAGAACATCCATCTATTATTAGTGCAAAGTGAATAGAATACTCATGTTGTCCGCTCAATACTCGAAACCAAAGTAATTGACATAGGATTGAATAAGTACTTGATATGCATTTTGGGCAACTAACCCTATCCATTTATGTGTTTCATAACTCATAGCTATGATAGCTTGCATATAGGATGGGTTCCACAACATATAGTGTTACCAAGCTTTTAATGGTCTTACTATCATATGTAACTCCTCGTCATAAGGAAATGCATTAGGAAGTTGTGTGTTGAAATTGGTGTAGGTTTACTTTTCATGTAATAATATAACGTCTACAAGCTTGGCTAGCAACTATTGAGAACCTATAATGCTAGGTCCTTATTAGCAATGCCAATACTTGGTAACCCAACGATAGGAGTACTCGATCATCTACTAGCTATTGCTACCTTCTTTACTTCTCAATGAAACTTCAACATCATCTCCTTACTTCCCTTACCTATAGCGACCTAAATTGTCTTCACATCACTGGGGCTTAGGTAAAATAAGCTTCCCTCTAAGCCTTAGACCTCTTTTTACTTGTTATGCATAGGGTTAATTAGATCCTTTTATAGTAGAAGATTAGCATGTATTGATTATGGAGCAACATTATAGTCTTTAGTCAAATCACGTACTAAAGGATTTTCTAGAGTTAGTTTAGAAGAAACTTCAATTCCACCAGTAGGAATAAATGACCCATTTACCAAGCATGCATCCTTGTTAATCCTAAGGGGAGTTTCAATGAGAATACCTATAAGAACATATGTTTTCCCAATAGTATATTCCTAAAGATGAATTTCTTCGATCTCTCTATAATAGTCCACAACTTCTTGATCTTCACCTTTACCATTATCTTCCATATAGGTTACTACACATTAAACTACCTTAGTGGCTTCTTCAGGAATTGTTAGGGCTTCTCCCATATCATTCTCTTCACCAAACTTCTTATTATCCTTTACCACCAACTTAGCCTCATCATTAAATTTAACCTCTTCTTTAATGCCCTCAATTTTCTCTCCTACATCTTCTAGACAAGCTAATTCATATTCATTTTCTTTAGTAATTTCCAGAGGCTCATTACCATGACTTTCTCTAAGATGTTCTCCTCACTAAGTCCCTTACTCTTTCCTCAACTATAATGTTAGCCTCATCCCTTGCTCTAACTTTGTTAAACAACTAATGACATTTCAGTTTACTCAACATTGCCTTTAATCATCCTATGCTTTCCTCAAGCTTACCATGAGCAATAGTGTTTTTTGGACTATCTTTTAGTACTCTACCACCACCAAACCTATCAATCTCATAGGCTTGATTATAGTTATTTCTGTAAACCACATTTGACCTTAAATTTCAAAGCAAGGTGTTTTTTGTGTTTAGGACTATCTCAGCTATATTGGTTGGTTGTCTCATATGATACCTATTATTTAATTACAGCCATCACCATTCGACATGTTAGTTCTTTTGAGCAACTTACTATAAGATGAGGAAAGTATTTAGAATAGTGTTTTAGGGTTAGGGTAAGTTCTTAGGTAGTGTTTATGTATTAGGAAATCTCTTAGGTATTTTATTAAGTACCTAGTGGGTAATTCAAGAACAATCTTATCTCTTGGGTAACTTTTAAAAAACTCAATAGAAAACCTATAGAATAGTGTGGACTTCCACTATACAACACAATTGTACCTGCCAACCCTAACTCTTACAAAATGCAATGATCAAGATATTGGTTCAACAGCACAGTTAATCAACAACGATAAACACAACTACATAAAATCACATAGTGGTACCATACGTTACACATCTGTATGTTTTCCCATCATTGGAACCAGACTCTAATACTAAATTAGATATGATGTACTAGAAATCCTAATATAAAACTGTAATATCTTAAGTATTACGACTCGAATAGTATAATTGTTATGATAAATCATCATGTGCCGTACAAAGATCTACAATCAATCCCTTCATTGATTATAAGCCTTCTATACGACACATAAGACTCCTTTCACTCTACGTTACCATTAGGTATATAGATGAGTAATATCTGGCATAATATTTAAAACTATTAACTAACTTCGTATATTACCAAAATAAAACTTGGAACTTAGAATTCCACAACAAAAAATTATAGTACATCGAAAGTTCATAAAAGCCTATTATCACTTCGTTTATTTACACAAAAATATAGATAACTAAAAGAAATTAACAACTGTTGGCTAAATTGTGAACTTCTCTCATCGCTCTCTTAATCACATAGTCTGGTCCCTACACAAGACTCACCTCGAGCATTCCTCAACCCGAATGGACAAAAAGAAAGTCTTATAACAAAAGAAATCTATTGAGGTGTAAGCTTACACTTAGTGAGTTAATTCCTTCTTCATACCGCATAACAATTCTATTAAATACATAAACATATGAATGCATGAATAATTAGAATACCAAACAATACATGTAATGACCTAGGAAATACATGCAATACCTTGGTTTTTAATCCACTTGCACCAACATGCTAAAAACAATTCAAACTTATACATAATACAAATAACTTTACTTTTTATATGCAAAATAAATTTTTCCTTTTCAAAAAGGCCAAAGTCTAAGTCAAAATTCCCAAGTCTAGTAATGTGGTGACCTTTGCAATCCATATCATATACGCTAAGCGGAAGTCATAAGACACGGCCCTTTATTAATGGTTAGTATTCTTTAGTGCCTAGTAAGCCTGATAACTAAGATAGAGACTTAAATATATAATAATGGCATAATCGTTGCCTAATCCTTATAGGAGCCCTCGCTTTTGTAAGCCCCTTCCCATCTTCCACATGAGGTGATAGTTGGTATAGTTACGATGTAATTATGAGAAATGCATGACTCATTGAATTTCTTAATCGAATACTTAATTAATTCAATTTTCATTGTGATTAGACAATTTCATTTCATACAACTATACATAATTATCATCATAAACAATTCCCATTATTATTTGATTAGCAAGTCATGACATTCCATCATAATATCATACAAATGCATTTCCCATATCCTAAATGCATTTATGTTCATTATATAAATTTAAGTGCATCTAAACTATAAGTAAAACTAAGTATGAGGTATCCAGGAATCATTCACTCAGTCATAACTTAGTTGTAGTAGTCTAGGGGTAAGTCTTCTCTAACAGTGGGGTCCCTTGAATATCACAGATATGATATTATAAGAATTTGAAATAAAATTAGAAAGCTTTCTTAAAATCTTTTAAGTTCCATTTTTAACTTAGTTTTTAAATTCTTTTTAGTTGTACCTAAAACTTCAATTGCATATAATTTTCTCGTTTTAAATCCGATTTTTATGATTTTATAGTCGATTTTTATTGTTTTTTAGTGTACTTTAATGTGGTGTAGTTAAATTTTTTAGATAAGGTATGCAAATCTGTCCACTCGTCAAAATAGTAGCAATCCTTAAGATTTGATGCTCTTTTGGGTCTTTCAGCATTTTAGGAATTTTTTGGGCTTGGGCTTAGGACTTTAGTCTAAGCTTAAAATACTCTTTAAGATCAAATTTCTATCCTTCTCTCATGACCTTAGTGCTAACAATATTTTCTTAGATTCTCAAGTGGACTTATGTATTCAAATGGACTTGTTTTTTAGTCTAAACTAAAATTAGTGACTTTGTTAGGTTTAGAGAGTTTTATGTAAGCTTCTTGTGGGCCTCAAAATAACTTTCCTTGTTTAAATAAAGTACTGATAAGAATTTCTTAAGGGCCTAACTAGAAGTTCTAAGCTTGCTTTAGATGTTTTTAGATTCAATTTTGAGTTTTATGCTTTAAACACTTACTATACTTGCTGTGGTTGGTTTTTTTACTTTGTTTACTTTATTTTATTGTATTTTTAAGTAAGTTCTCTTAGGGTTCCAGATCTGGACGGTTTGGATTTGTGACTTCCAACTTAGTTTTTCAACTTATTCTATCATTTTCTTAAGTTTATGTGATAAATCAAGAACCTACACTACTCATGTTCTAACTCTAACTTAACTTTTCTTCTATAAGAAGATTATTTAGCTTATACACTGAGTAAAAATTATAGATCACACACTTATCATAAGCTCTATACCTTAGTTTATAACTCAAAAGTTTATTTCCTCATAAAAATACTATGTGATGGTTTTTCCTTCACCTAAGGCTATATTTAAGTATATGTAACCAAATGAAAATAAAAGTAACATCTAAATACCCTATAAATACTTCATGTCCAGCATGTTATTCCATCATCCATGTATATATTTCATAATTTTCTCAACTTACAAACTCCTATTGTAAGTGCTAGACATGTATCCTACATAATACCAAACTTAGTATACTCATATTTCAACTTTTATGTAGGAGATTCATAAGCTTATCATCTAATGTAAACTATGCTATGTTTTCACCTTATGTGCATATCAATATCCTCATGGAAATATAACTCTCAAGGATGGCATACTAAGTATGGAACAAGGAAAAGAACTTATTTGTCTTATATGAGTATAAAGGTGGTTATGCACCAAGAAACTTCCTTTGCTCCTTAGTTCCCTTCCCTTTTTCGTAAGCTCATTAGGTTACCAAAGCCTTAATGTTTAAGGTCGATTTTGGGGTGTTATAAAGTTTCCTAGAATAGCTTTTGATATGGACAAAGTGAAGGCAATGAAAGTATGTTTTTGTGCCATAAGTGTGTGTGTATATGTGTGGCAACAAAGTGAGGGTTTGTAGGGCTTGGGTTGCTTTTGTGTTTATAAGTGAAATGTGTTTGAAAGATAAGTGAGAGGATTTGGAATGAAGAGTAGTCAGTTTGGAATGTGAATATATGAGCTCCAACAAAGTACTTGTTGTTGTCTTTTAGCTAGTACATAAGCCATACTTTGATATGATTAGATGATATAAGCATTAAGGAGAAAATAATAGATGTGAAAAATAATTGACTTGATAGATGTTGACATGGTATGACTTCCCTTATCTTTTCTTTTCAACAAGCCATAAGGTTGCTTTTTAGGGTATGGGCCTTGTTAGTTCACATGTTTTAAAATTGAATTGATTAAGTAATGAGATAACTTATCCATATTTAGTATAAGTTATGATAAGATAAGGATATGGTCTTATCACAAACTTTTGATAAGTTATCAAGTGATAGGTGATCTTAGCTCTCAAATGATAAGTTATTTAATATGATTGGTTGGTTTGTCTATCTGTATGTAATATAGCTTATAAGGAAAATAAGGAAATTGTCTTATATGTAATTTTTTTAGGGTTTGGTTCTTAAATTAATTCATAGGCTAAGCTTTGCTTCTTGGGAAATTTTATAATTTTCTAAAGTTGAATAAAATTTGTTCAAATTATATTTTTAATTATTTATATAGGATTACAAATCCTTAATTATATTAGGGTTTAGGGTTTTGGGTGACTTAGAGTCCGTTATTTTTGTGTTCGAGTTATTATTAATAATAAACTTTTGAATTGAAAAATTAGCTTCATTTTCTAAATATAAGCTTTAGTTTAGTTGATCTTCAGGAATAATTAAGAAATACTCGTAGTTAATTATATGTCCCTTAAGTAATAGGGTTTACACCATGATTAAATGTCTCATATAGATAGCAAGAGGTTGTAGAAGTAGTTTATAAGGCCATGATGGTATATATTTTGTCAATATATAATTGTAACTTTTGGACTAAATGATTAAAATGGGCCTATTAGTATTTATTGGTTTGGTTTATTTACTATTTTTGGCCCGGCCCATTAGAAATGGTATTAGAGTCGATTCTTTATTAGTAAGTGAATGATTTGGATGTAGCCTTAGTTTGTCAATACATGGTTGCAAGGATTAAGTGATTAAGATAGACTATTAGTATTTATTGACTTGGTTTATTTATTACTTTTGGTTTAGCTTATTACAAATGGTATTAGAGTCGATTCCCTATCAATAGATGAATGATTCGGATATAACCCAACAAATCTAATGAGGGCAGGAAGTACTATTAAGGTGTAACTCTTAATATGTTTTTAAGATAATCAATAGGTAGTTGGTGGCTCAAAACGTATACTAAAAAAGGGAAAATATCTAGATTAAATTGTAATGTTTTGTGAGGAGGACATCATATGTTTAAGGAATGAGAAGGGAGGAGGGAGAGGGAAATTATTAATATTTTATAGTTAAGTATTTTATATGAATAGCGAAAGATCGTAATACTAGTTTATAAGATAGTAGTAAATATCTTATCAATATATAATTGTAAATTTTGAGTCAAATGATTGAAATTGATTTATTTGTATTTATTGGTTTAATTTATTCGTATTTTTAGTTTGGAACATTAAAAAAAAAAAATTTGCGGGTTAAACTCTATTATGTTTGTGCGTTGTGTTTATCTATGGTTTATAAATAGGCCTGTATATTTTAATAAGCTGGTGAAGGAGTCATATCCGTTCATTTATTGCGCCAAGTTATATTTAAATCAATCCATAAATAATTATTTTGTGTTGTCTCCACTTCAATGGAATGCTGCACCATGTATCATAAACCAAGGCCACCGAGGCGTAAACTCTTGGAAATAAATGGATCGACTGGCTTACGTATGTTATAGACAGGAAACACGGTCAGCTCAGGCACGAAGCAACACAAGCACCTGGGCACACACGTAAGGCTATGGCCGAATAAGGATGCACCTTTAGGATCGTTAGTTGGCAGTAGAGAGGAACATGAGAGTGCCAACGAGATGATGTGGCAAATGATGATTGGTGGAGTAAAAAGGCCAGTAGGCGGAGGCGGTAGGTAAGTGACAGATCTGCTTGGACAAACTCAACAAAGGTCAACCTCACGAACAGTGGGACCCTTTGGATGGTGCGATGTGTTAGGTGAGAGTTGCATTGATTTTGCTGAATGAGTAGAGGGAAAACTAAACTTCTCTCTCTTTCCTCCTGTTCCTATTTTTACATGTTTATCATAATCCACTAAGTCGCATGTCATTATATATATTCTCCACTTTTAGCTCTCTTTCTCAAACAAAGTCTCACCAACTCTGAACTGAACGCATCTTATCTTCCAACTTTTTTCTCGTTTCGGCTCCTCTAACGCATCTTTTGTTGGCATTCCCTTCTCCGTCCCACTTACAAATTTCGGTGAAAACTCTCCTTGTGTTTCTTCACCTCTCATACTCGTATTGTAATATCTCGCTCAAGTTTTTACAGGTAATGTCCTCTTCTTTTCTCTTCTTTCCTTGTTTTTCCTTTTCGGTTCCTCTAAACTCGCTTTAAGCCTGATGCTTTGTGTTTTCATCATTATTTTCATCATGATTTTTTATTTTACATTATGCTATAAATTGCTTTGCAAAAGCAACTTGTTTATCTGTTTCCTTGATGCGGTTCAGAACAAATGCTTTGCCATCAATCATGTCACGCGTCTAATCACTACTGTGAAGCATCCTCAATACGATGTGCTTCACAACCCCACTTTTTTTTTTTTTTCTTTTTCTTTTGCAACGTATCGAGGTTTTATTTTATTTTATTATGTTGGTATAGTTTTCGTTTAAATTTATGTGTTACACTTTTAAGAGATAATATTAATAAATTTAAAAATCTTTATTTAATAGAATTAGAAAAATATTGAAAAGTTTCTTAGGAAACAAATTGCTCGAATAACTTTCAATGGAGCCACTAGCATTGGAGATGCTCTTAGGGGTAGGATTTCCAGGTATAGCAGTATTGTATCTATGTATATATATTTTCGGTGGCAAGCAGTATGGAGTATTACTAATGGAAGTTTTTAATAAAACTTTCCACTGATACAATCATTTGTATTTATTTAGTATTAAAAGCAATAAATTTTTTCATCATAAAAGGTGACTCAAATGCCGAAATCAAAGATAACACGAATTTCGTTGAATTTATGGCGACAAGTATATATATATATATATATATATATATATATTTTATTTGCCAGCGTTTTGACCAAATGTAGATGCCTACAGGCTGATCAACTACAATTCTTAATTCTTATTTCTTATTCATGAACAAATATTGAATAATTTCGTTCTGCTCTGGTAAGATTTTGGTTTCAGATTCGCCATTTTTCTTGTCACCTGCAATCACGATTCCGTTTTGATCGTAGTTTTATGTGATTCGTGCCAACTCTCTTAAAAAATTATTTTATCCTTATCTAATTAATAATAGCGAAATTTTTGTGGTAAAAATATATATATATATATATTTATTTATTTTTTGATCTGCTGTTTGCTTCTGTGGTTTCGGTCGACCGTCAAGAAAAGGCCCGTTCAACGGCCGATACCTACTTTAACATAAACCACATTAATAAAAATATGTAATTTAACAGGAAATTGAAGGTGGCGTAGAATTGCACGAAATTTGGCTTACCTACCACACGAAAATGCCCTGTACCGATATTGTAATATTTTTTTGGGACATGTTTTCTTGGACTTATTGAAGTTAGGTAAAACATAGAATATTCAATATTCCACTCGATTGCTTATGAATCGGTTGCCCATGTTTATTAATCATTGCCACATAAAAATTATTCCTTAATGGCGTCAATTTCAATAAAAGTCTTTCCTTGTATTCATCATGTCACGCAATTGATTGATCAATAGCGGATAAGTGTTAATAAAGTTTCGTGTATTTACAATTAATGGTTTTTAAAATCTACCTACTTCCAATGGTTTTTACCCCTTTCTATTTAGATGGAGGTTGTTAGTAGTAATAATTTTTTCAATGTCCGGGGCATTGAGATTGCTTAGTTGTCGTGTATTTGAAGTTGAATTTGCTGCAGTGGACCCATCAAAGCGCAAGCAAGCAATCGGGGACGCGCATGTTAGCAAATCAACCAGGCGCAGGATAGCAAGGGAACGCAGTGTCTCGCCGCCGGCCAAGATGAAGGTCAATGTGAGAGTGAGGGAATCCACTATGGTGCGTCCTGCAGAGGAGACGCCCAAACACACCCTGTGGAACTCCAACGTCGACCTGGTCGTGCCTAGCATGCATACCCCGAGTGTTTACTTCTACCGCACTGATGGCTCTGCCAATTTTTTCGACCCTAAAGTGCTCAAGGATGCTCTTGCTAATGTGCTCGTGCCGTTCTATCCAATGGCCGGTCGGTTGAAGCGCGATGAGGATGGACGTATCGAGATCGATTGCAATGGTGAGGGGGTGTTGCTTGTTGAGGCTGAAACTAATAACTCAGTTGATGATTTCGGTGATTTTGCCCCGACATTGGAGCTGAGGAAGCTTATTCCTACTGTGGATTACTCAGCCGGGTTGTCATCTTATGCTCTCCTGGTATTGCAGGTATGTGATGGCAATTTTCGTGAAGTGTGTTTCATTTGCTGATTGATCTGTTGCCTATCCCTGAGTAGAAATTTCTTGTCGCGGCTTTTGAATTATTTGTGTGATTGTGGTCTGGGTGTACCATAATTTTCACATTTCTCCTGTTTGATGCATGCGTGATTGACGGATTTTTGGAATCGTCCTTTTTTTTACCTTATGCCTTTGATTACTTGTTAAGCATATTACTCCATCTATTACACATTTCATGATGGAATTTCCTGCCTTGGATCATACAATATATTCTTGTAGTCTCTGTGCAAGTGCGCGACTGCACTTCTTAGCTTACATATTTTTGAACCTTTGTAGATATTGGCAAATCTAGTTTGGAATGCAGGAAGCCAATAGAAGTGTCATTTTGGGTCATTGTAGATAATCGTTTTCTGCATTATTTCCTGTGGGTCTTAGAAATATTCATAATTGGAATCTGAAAAAAAGTGTATTGCATTGGCAACCTCGGCATGGAATGCTTCTTCTCTGACACCAATGTGATTTTTCTGTACTTCATCCTTCCTCGCATATGAAATCGGCTCATCGCACGCTTTTATTGCATATGGATGGGGAGAACTTCAAACACCGTTGACCAATAATGTTCCTCACCAACATTTATACTGTTCTGTCTAATTTGTAAGGACCTCACCATGTGAAAGGCAGTTGAGTATAGGACCTCTTTTATGAATTTTCCTTAATTGGGCCACTTTATCTTTCATCAATGCCACCGCTAACCCCTATAGTGTGGTCCATTAACTTAAAATTTTGTCAAATCCGGTCGGACAAATAAATTAGAGTGAAAGAACGTTTCAAGCATGCAAGCTGTTGGTTGTTGGACGAATTAAATTAGTATGACTTTATTCCACTCTATAATGGTTTCAGTTGCAAGTAGAGGGGGCAATAATGATCCGCTTTTTTGAACTAACATGAATCTTGCACAAGCTTTCTTGTAACTCTGGTCAAGGTTGCTGTAGATATTAATTATGTGTAATCTAACTCCATCACGTAGTAGTTAGGAAGGAGAGAGGAAATCTATTAAGTACAAAATGTGAAAGCCACTCCAATCTTCAAGGTTAATCTTTTAAATCAATAGCCGAAAATAAAAATTTGATACGGTGCTGGTGAAAGAGATGGTAAGTTCGATCGCTTGTCTCATCATTTGACTCCATATTTAATTGATTTCACTGATGGGCTTCGGATTATTGTAAGTTCATACATGATGGGACAATATATTAAAGCATACTCTGTTTCAACCCCCAATTTGTTGGCTTACATAAATGAATTAAAGGGGATTATTGTCAAGTCTATACATGATGGGTAGTATTAATATATTAAAGCTTTCCGTGTTTCAAACCCCAATGTGTTGGCTTACCTAAATGAACAAAAGGGATTTGTTCTGTTTAACACCGGAAAACAGAAGGATCAATAATAAAATGATTATGTACCCTGTTTCCTCTAAAAGTTTTAAATCCAACTATTCATATTAAGAGAAAAATTAACTGCCGGTAAGCTGGGAATGGTGTTTAGTGCATGCTCGTTTCTTAGAGAGAAAATGTGAAATAACTAAGGTTGTCATTGTTCCTTGCGAGGTTTTCTCATCGTAGAAAATGTTATTTTTAGATGTTTGCTGCATGTTGGGTATTGATTTTGTTTAGGGAGCTTAGGAAATGGCTAAAACAGCTTTTCAAGATACAAATGCATAATATAATGTTTGCTTATTTTCCTGATTTATAGTCTCCATTCATTATACTGCTATTTTTCTCTTCATATAAAGAGAAGTTCCAATTTTTTCACTTCTTGTAGGTGGCTTTTTTCTGTGTAGTCCACAAATGTTTAGCCGTAATCATCCGTGTAATGTTCTTTAACTACAAAAAATATTGAATTCTTGCTGTCAGATTGTTCGATACTTTTACAGTTTTGTTTTTCTACTTGGTGATCTTTCAATGTTTGTTTTTTCCCAATACATAGATTACATACTTCAAGTGTGGTGGAGTGTCCCTTGGAGTTGGCATGCAGCACCACATTGCTGATGGATTTTCTGGTCTTCATTTTGTGAACTCTTGGTCGGATGTTGCTCGTGGTCTTGATGTCAAGGTCCCGCCATATATTGATCGCACACTCTTACGTGCCCGGGATCCACCAACTCCTGAATTTCAACACATTGAGTACCAGCCCCCACCTTCCTTGAAAATCCCTCCCACCCCTCCTGAAGAAACTAAACCTGGGATGGAGAGCACAACGGTTTCCATTTTCAAGATCACAAGAGACCAGCTCAACTCCCTCAAGGGTAAGGCCAAAGAAGATGGAAACACTATCACCTACAGTTCATATGAGATGTTGGCCGGCCATGTGTGGAGATGCTCGTGCATGGCTCGTGGACTGACTGATGATCAAGAAACCAAACTGTATATTGCAACTGATGGTCGAAACAGATTGATGCCACCACTTCCTCCAGGTTACTTTGGCAATGTTATCTTCACGACCACACCGATGGCTGTGGCTGGTAATCTCCGTTCAAAACCAATATGGTATGCAGCAAGCCGGATCCATGATGCTTTGAAAAGAATGGACCATGATTACCTGAAATCTGCACTGGATTACCTAGAGCTCCAGCCTGATTTATCAGCCCTTGTTCGTGGTGCTCATACCTTTAGGTGCCCCAATCTTGGCATTACTAGTTGGGTTAGGTTGCCGATCCATGATGCCGACTTTGGTTGGGGTAGGCCAATATTCATGGGACCTGGTGGCATTGCTTATGAAGGACTGTCTTTCATGTTGCCAAGCCCACACGACGATGGAAGCTTATCTGTGGCCATTTCCCTGCAAACCGAGCACATGAAAGTGTTTGAGAAGCTGCTATATGAAATATAGTGGAGAGATGTTAAGGAAGCGCTCTTGTGGTCAATCAAGATCCGATGAATTCTAGATAATAATTTTATCAGTTTTTGGAACTCTCATAGAGAATCTTGTTTTGGTAATCTGTGATTTTATTTGCACGGACTTTTGCGCAGTCTTTCTGCGTTTTAACTGCACATAGAGACTTTTCAGATGATTAATATCAATCAATTAAAATTCATAAGGTTTTCTTTTAACATAGCGCTTCTCTATATTTTCTTTTCAAGTTTGGCTTGCATGGCTTAGTATGCTCATAAGAAGCTTATGTTCTATTGCAGCTATATGGCAATGATATCACTGGCAGTTCAATCATGCTGCTTATTTTGATCCTCCCGCGAACGTAACCATGGTATTTAATTGTCAATCATGTTGACAATTCTAGATATGACAAATGTAATGCCACACTTTCAAATTAAATTTGGTCTATTGGCACATAGGTTCTGACACAAGGTTAAAATTATATCTCGGTTCTATATATCCAATTTGAAAGTTCTGGTTTTCTTAGGATTTCTTATTTCTATGAGTCAGACCATTACAAGGAAGATAGCCCGTATAATAGAAAATTTATAATGGACTCTGTTTATTTTGTTGATGAATTACTTGTTTTGTCTTAAATTTTCAAATTGATGGTTTTATGACTTGCCTTTCCAACTATTTAATATGTCCTTTGATTTGGTTGGCCAATAACTCTGTAGTTTCTTTTGTTAATCCATATTCTTTTTTCTCCTCCGATTGGTAAACTAATCTGAATATGGTTTTCTATGAATCATGTCGACGCGAGCGGTTCCTAAGACCAGTCGGTACTTGAGTAGGATCCCCTGGGTCGTGAGACCTGGACAATGGGAACTGATGCCGCTCATGCTGCTGACGGAGCTAGGCCGGGTCTTGCCATGCCAGCATCCAGGGGAAGATTGCCAGTTTGGTATGGGGGCCTGTAGACTAAAGGTGCCTCAACAACCTCCAATGGCTTGCTTTTTATATATAGGACCCTCTAGTTCCTACTGGTTTGAGGATGTTAGGCCTGCAACTAGGTGCTTAGGCCGGAGGCAGCTTCGAGCCAGCGGTATGGTCTGGTGGCAGGCCTGTCATTCGATCCGTGAACATTTCTCAGTGGCTGTATACGTGCACAGAGAAAACTCTATGACGAACTACTTCAATTCACTTCTTCGAATTGAGCATGCTTGACAAAGGTTACAGTACTAAATTAATGGGTAGTTAAATAGGACACAACACACCAAAACATTATATAAAACAAACAAAGCATCAGCTAGGGATGAAACCGCAGCCTCACAGGTTTACACTATACAATAGTGGTTATTTTCTTAAATTTTCATAGCCATTTTATTTTATTTATTTATTTTTGTTGTTATTATTATTGTTAGCATTAACATCTTTGATTCATATATTTTTATCGTATCGGTGCTTACTTTCTAATCATCTCTTTGTTGAAATGGCCAACAGCTTATCACTTATTCATAATTGCCTTTTCTTCATTTTGATTCAAGTCCTCTAATATCATTTCCTCAACATGAGTTGCCTTTGTTTCCGGGGTAATAACAATATGCAAGACTTGGAAATTCTATGTCCTTCTACAGACATCAACAGAATAAGTTACTTTTGCTCATGAACTGCCCAGATGGACACTTCAAAGACAATTATCCACAAATGATATGAAAAAGATAATATTTGTTTGCAGTTGCACATTTTAAAGAACTGAACAGTATATTTTTAGTTTCAATCAACTGCTTTTCTATTTGACTGGTCAATCTTTTGTTTATTTGTTTTTGAGTTACTAATGTTTTTAAAACCTTACAAAATTTGGATTTTCATAAACCTGTTAAATTTTTTGCACACCTTGAACATGTTTTATTTATTTTTGAGTTATCAATGTTTTCAAAACCTTCCAAAAGTAGGACTTCTATATACCAGTTATATTTATTGGACATTTTGAGCATGTGTTAGCTTTCCATTAGGGATGGTTGGCTAATATGGATGGCATTTACACAAAATTTTCCAACCCAATTTTCTTAATTTTAACTATTTTCATATAATTTTTCTTTTATTTTCATCATATTGTATGTGATAACCCTAAATTCCAAGTTATTAGATCTATAATTTAGATCACATCCCCTTGATGAGGCTGAACCTTTCAATTCAGTCACCAAAATTGAAATGACTCCATAAACTTTGTTTTGTAAAATATGAAAATAAAAGAATTAATTTTGTTATTAATATGATAAGAAAATCCAAATCGTTATTTTTTAGAAATGTGAATAATGAGTTCTAATATTTAACGAGATATTATAATATTTACCTTACAAATTAGGGTAAATTGCATAAACTCCCTCATGAATTTTGTAATTATATTGACACCTCCTAATTTCAAAATGAAGCACTTATACTCTTAATATGGAGGTAGAACTCACATTATTTATATATATAGTAATTGGCGTCGATCATGCTGATGTGGAAAAAATATTAAAATAAATATTTTACCACGTTCTTTAAGTTACTGATATCACAAATATATGATTAATTTTTTCTTTTTTAATTTCAAACCTTATTACCGACTATATGAGATACTAAAACCATCCTATTTACCTTCAACATTATAGATTTTAGTGCAAAATACATATCAACATTTATCATTTTTTTATAGTCTCTTAAATATTAATTAGTGCTTAAAAGAGTGCTCATAGAACTTTACGTAAAATATGTAAGCTTATCCCTTTTCTATAGCTATATAATAATAACTATTATATAAAATTATATTCATTAATCTATAATATCTACATGCAATACCCCTTTTGATATCTTTTTATAAATTATCATATTTTTCTTTTCTTTTTTGATTTTTCGTACCATCATTCTCTTCAGCGGACTAAAACAAAGTTATCGTACGGTCATACCCCATTCATCCTATAATTTTCAATCTTGAAAAAGAAATATATATTAAATGGTATTGTGAACATCAAATTTTTTTAACCTACTTCACATTTTTAGATAGCTTAGCAATGATTTTTCTTTTTATTTTGAATAGTAGCGTCGTGTGATCGACCCCTATTTATATGTATGAAAATATATTTGAACTCATAAATAAAATATACTTTGCAAAACATTAACGGGAAATAAAGTGAAATTTACTTTTTATTTATAACGACTAGACAATCAATGCATTTTAAAAACCAAGACATGCCATCTCGGTTGGTTAATTTAGTGGATTAAATTTTAAATTTTTTAAAAGATAAAAAATCAATTACGTATTTGCCACGTTAGTAATTTAAATGACATTATGGACATGTTACTGCTACATGTATAAGTAACGTGGGTTCCATATGCTTATTAGGGGTATAAATGCTTTATATGAAAATAGGAAGTGTCCTACAATTATAAAAGTTCATAGGAAGGTCAGCTCAATTTACCCTACAAATTAATATTTAATAAATAATGGTTTAATGCATATCATAAATAATATTAATATACACAAATATTATAATATTTAATTGTAAATAGGCAAATTGACCCAAAATTGATGAATTAATCAAATAACTGAAATAAGTATGAGCCACATGATATTTTAATATTAATGACCAGCTTATTACTTAGAAAAAGCTAAGGAAACAAAGAGGAGGGAAGATACTATAGCACATTATGGGAAAAACATCATATAGGAATTCTCTCAAATTTGGGCAACAAACCTATCGATTGGCAATTGCTGCCTAGGAAAGATCACCAGAAATCTAAAAATGCAACAATAAAGCAAGGAGTGAGAGGAACTTATGCAAGGGCTCTGGGTAATTTCTAAAGAAATTGGAGAAATATAGTTACTTTGCTGGTCGATATTTCAAGGAGTTGGAAATGACATGACGTAAAATTGCTTGAGAGGTTGAAGGTGAGGCTGTGGTGGGACTTTCGGACCAGGTGTCATCGACCCCCAGTGGCTAGAGTAACTCACACCAGTGAGTGTCTCACCTTACTCAAATTCGATTGTCTTTTTGAAACCCTTGTTAACATAGTTTCAATGTGACCGTTGGTTTATAGAATCCCTAGGAGTAACATTAGATAAACATGATGAGAATTCTGAGTTAACAGCATATTCGATAATTATTGAAAATTTATAATCATTTCTGCCCCATTTTGAAGTTTACAATTGATAGAATTTGCATGGAAACATTTATTTTATATGTGAAATAATTTTTGGAGCTTAACTATGTCATAGGAATTAGTAGGTTTTCATGTCACATTCAAACTAAATTATTTATATAGTAGAAGGTAATCTTCGGTAAATTAAGACTAAAACGATAATTATACTTAATGTACTTGCGAAGCTAGTTTGGTAGTTTTGTCATTAACTATTGAAAGTATATATGCTTAGGAGTTTAAAGTAATTTTCACAAAGTTATATGAACCTCTTTTCTATTTGCTATGTATTTTAGGTTGTATTTAGCAAAATATTAACTAAATTAAGAAATTATGATGAATTTTGTAATAATTGGGATAAATACGTGACTTTGACCGTGCTTTCATTAACTACCACTAGTAGTTCAAGTTGAGCATTGAGATCGAAAGATGGTTGGTGATTTTTGATTGATCCGAAGCATGATCTAAACTTATAATAAGTTAACAAGATGGTATCAAAGTATGGTTTAAGACTTAAAATTAAGTGTATTATAGAAAGAGAATCAATGTAATGATTTAGGGACTTAATGAATTGAAGATGAATATAAGAAGTTGATTAAAGTGTAGTTTTAGACTTGATAAATTAGAAATAAATTAGCAAAAAGAATTAGAGGAGTAAGTTAAGCATTGATCGTTAGTAGTGTAGGTGAGATTGAGTGAAGTAGCTAAGTTAGAATGATTAGTTTAAAGATATTGATATGAGATTAGTGTATGTTTAGCTTGTTTTAAGAGGTAGAAGTATAGGTGTGTATAGTTAATGCTATTTCGATCAAATAGGGAGTAAGAACTTGTCGCATGTATATTTTTGAAGTAGTCATAAGAAATAGTGAGAATACATGGAATTCAATTGTATATGTTGTGTAGTAAGAGTAGAGCAACAATGGGTAACATTTACAACTTTTGCTTGAGCAATTTGGAACTGCGAAGCAGAGAATGGTAGCAGTAGTCGCTATAGATCTATACGAAGATTGGTTATTTAAATCGCTCTAATAAATAAAATAGATGAAGTAGAAGACAGAAAATGCCAAAGAGAAGGGTAATGGGAAGCATTAGTTAGAATCATGACTTATCAGAGATTAAGAAATCATGTTAATAAATTATACAAAGGGAATGAATGCCCTTAGTTTCATAGATATTGTTATAAATATGATGAATAAGGACATAAACATGAGAATGCCAAAATCCTAAGCATATGATATGCTCTCATTATAGTCAAATAGGTCATACAAGGATTAATTATTGTGTTAAAATATAGATGAATTAGGCTATAGTCCAAAGTTAGATAAGTTTGTGGTAATAACACCCTTAATTCGAGGGAAAGACCCTAAGCTCAGTTTAAGCCAATGCTATATGGTGTGATGAAATTGTTAGTGATAAGGATACTATTGCAAGTGAGTTAAATTACTAGTAATTGAAGCATCGTTAGTCTTAATTTGTACTTGTGCTATGATAGATCCGTTATGCTATGGGGGCTTATAATTGATGAGAATGCCTTTGTGTATATGGCTAGTGAAAGTGTAACATCAAATGTAATTGAAGATTGTGATGTGATGTAAGAATATAAGTTGCTAGTAGAAACGTAGTCATTTTATAGTTCAAATATCTTAAGCTGTAATAGAAACCATCATATGTTTATGCAATGGTATAGTTAATCTGCTTTGTGATTATGTTGTTAAGTTGAGCTTTATACATTTAGAAGATGACAGTTTTGAGGACAAAACTGTTTTAAGGGGATGGAATGTGATAGCCTTAGGTTCTAAGCCATTTGATCTATGGCTAGGATTGATGTCCTTTAAATGAGGCTAAACTTTATGAATTAGTTATAAAAGCCAGTTGAAGTAGCTCCATAAGTTTGTTTTGTGAAATATGAAAATAAATGAATTAATTTTATTATTAGTATGATAAATGATTCAGAACAATATTTGTTGGAAACTTTAATAACGAGTTTCAATATTTAACAAGATATTAGAGATAGGCCATTTACCATATAAGATTGGTATTTAATAAGGAAAGTATGTGATTGGGTATCATAATGGGTTTAATGTATATAATATTAATATACACAAATATGACAACATTTTATTGTAAATAGGTAAATTGACCTACAATTGATAACTTAACCAAATAATTGAATTAAGTGTGAGCCATTTGATATCTTAACTTTTGGCCATCTAGATTCTATGGGAATGACTAGCTTATTACATGAAAAAGCTAAGGAAACAAAGAGAGGGAAGGCATTATAGTACCTTATGGGAAAAACTTCAAATAGGAAAAAGGGAATTCTATCAAATTTGGGCAGCAAAACCCCTAACTATTACCTAGGAAAATTCACTAGAAGAGGGATTTAAGCAAGGGTTATATGTAATTCTTGAAGAAATTAGAGAAATATAGTTACATTTATGGTCAGTAATGGTTCAAGGAGTTGGAGGTGACCTGATGTGGAACCACTTGAGAGATCAAAGGGAGAGACTGTAGTACGACATTTCCTAAATGAAGCTAATGACCACTAGTTACATTTATGGTCTCTCTTTTTTGATTTTGCACAATTTCCTAAAAATATTAAATATTGCAATAATTATGAAAGATTTTATTTTGAGTTTATTTTAAGTATAGTTTAATGTGATCTTTTCTTTTTTATCAAATTCATGATTTTTATAACAAGTCCTTAAGAAATCATAATGCCTAGAATTGAATTTGATAATACTTTTGAAACCCCTTTTGACATAGTTTTAACATGACTCTTGGTTTATAGACTCCTTTTAGATGATATTAGATGTACATGATCAGAATTTTGAGTTAGCTACACAATAATTATTGGAAACTTATTATCATTTTTGCTCTATTTTGAAGTTTATAAATGATAGAATTTCCATTGAAACATTATTAGATCTAAGTGAGATAATTTATGAAGCTTAAGTATATTACAAGAATTATTAGGTTCTGATGTCACATTTAAATTAAATTATTTGTATAATTTAAGGACATTTTTAGTAAATTAAACTAATAGCTCAATTATAATTAGTGTACTTACGAGGATAGTTCTATCATCTAATATAAAAAGTGTATAATTTTAGGAGTTTATAATAATTTTCATAAAGTTATTTTGACCTATTACTATTTACCATGTTTTTAGTGGTATTTAGCTAAATATTGGCTAGATGAAGAAATTATGATGGATTTTATAATAATTGGGATAAGTAAATAACTTTGATTCCAATTTTGTTAATTAGCACTACTCGTTTAAGTTGAGGAATGAATCAAAAGATGGTTGGTAGTTGTTGATTGATTTGAAGTGTAATCTAAATTCATAGTAAGTTAAATATATGAAATACATTAGTGGGGAGAGAACTAGTGGCATGGAAAGGGCATTCTAGTCATCTTACTATTTGAGCAAGCTTGGCACTAGGGTATATTAAGATAAAACTCTTGATAACAAACTTAATGGTACATAAAATGCTAAAAATTGATTAGAAATGAGGGAATTACACTTGCTAGAATTCAACATAGATCAATAAGTTATGTTGTGAGTTTGTGAAATTGGTTTTTTGACTCGTTGAAGTACGATTAGATTATCTTATGCAAGCATTGATCCTTGGATTTGTATAGGTTTGGTTGTGAGATTCTAGTTGATATAGGTAAGCATGTTTCCTAATTTGTCTCTTGTATTATATTGTGGCCGATAATGTACACTACGTAATAGCTCAGGAGGATTTCGATTAGCCTTACCCTTATTTCAAAGATAATGCAATGACTTTGTATTTTAGGTACCTTTTTTTGTTTTTGAAGGATATTGATTATTGAATAGGAAGAATACTAGTTATTAAATAGGTAAAGTAGTCACTTGAAAAGTGAGACATTATAGGATGGTATAAGAGCATGGTTGGAGACTTAATAAAATGAAGTGTGTTACAGAAAGAGGATCAATGCAATGATTTCAAGACTCGATGAATTGATGGTGAATAGAAGAGCATCTTAAGCATTGACCATTAGTAGCGTAGGTGACATTTAGGGATGTAGCTAAGTTAGAATGTGATAATACTCTTATAACATGTGTACTTTAGGGTAGCTTTGTTTAGATTTAATCTATTATTTGCGTAAATTGTAATGAAATAGAGCTTATTTGCTTATTATTTCATTTGTAGGATTTTTAGAAGCTTTCGTAGAAGAATTTTATTGAATTAAAAGAGTTGCACACAAATGAGAAGATCATGTCTAGAGATCATAGCTGTGATCCTAAGGCGTGGACATGCAACAAAGAAGAAATCCTTAGTTAAAACTTTATAAATAGGTGTTTAGGCCTAGTGTGCAAAGAGAGCCCCTTAAGAAAGATTTGTGTAGGTTAAAAATATACAAGGGTTTCTCATTTTTACTTCTCTATTATTTTTAACTTCATGTTATAATTTTCATTCTTTTTAGTAAATCTTTTATTGAACTTTAGTTTCTATTGCAACACTTTCTATATTCAATCTATGATATTGCTTTTTTTGACCTAATTGTATCTAATTGCACCATATTTAATTAACTTTTATCAATGGTTAAATTAATGTATGAGTCTATTACAGAGTTTATAAGATCTTATAGTATGACAGATTGATACAATCAAAGTAATCAATTTGTCTGAGGTTCAACTTATTAGTTTTCTTTATATTAAGGTAACTTGATAAAGGGATTTAAGATCTTAATATGATCTTGATATACTTTATTGTAGAAGCAATTTAGGTGGAGTATACTTAGGGTTATGAGTTATCTAAAGTCACGAGTTTGGTTAATTCATATTAGGAGTATCCATTGTCTAAAAGTGAAATTAAGATTGAAAGTTACATAAAACTAGGTAAGAGATAAATGGATTTACTAATGTCATGTGCTCTTTTTAATTTAGTTAATCTTGTTCTTGTTTATTTTATTTATTTCTTGGGGGAAAAGGAAAAAAATAATATAAAATTAAAAAAAAATCATGAATATATGGTTCTTGGAAAAATAATCCAAAAAATACTCTACCTTCCACAAGCGATTTTAATTTGTGAAGAAATTGCCCCTTAAAGAGATAATTTCTATATTAGATTGAAAGTCACCATTCCAAAAGTCGATATATGCATGTAGATGCATGCTCTTGCTTTAATTTTATTGCATCTCACTTTTTAACCTCTATCTTTTCTCTCTCTCTTTCATGTCATTTGTTTTCCCTCTCTTCTATCATTTCACTCTCTCTTTGAACATTCTTTAATGTCCTTCTCTAGTCTTTGCCTCTCTCTCTCTCTTCCCCTAAAAAGCCGTCAGCTTTATTCACCTTTCCAAAACTACAAGCTTGTTTCATTTTCTCACTCCCTCCATTTCCTTTAACGAACAATATTTTGGTAGGTTAAAATCACTTCTTAAAGAGGCAATTTCAGCATTAACACTTGAACTTACCTTTTAAAGAGGTGATTTTAATTTTAAAATTACCTTTTCGAAAGGTGATTTAAGTACCATATTCTTGAGATTACTTTCCTAATAACCTTATTTTCAGGATTTTTTAAAAATTTTATATTATTTTTTTCCTTTTCCTTATTTCTTATTTATTTTATTGTCCTTATCTATCATCTCTCTTTTTTTTTTTTTACTTATTTTGTCAATTAGAATTTTAATTATTTAAGTATTCTAATTTGTTAAGTTAGATAATTAGTAATAGGATTTTCTCAATATTCATGGTTTCCTATGGGATTGCCAACTTGGTCACAAATTCACGTATTACTATAATTTGACTAGATATACTTGCTTAAGGCTATAGCATAGTAAAAATCATAATAGTGTAATGCTTGCTGACAAAGCTTAACCAAAATGATCAGTTTAGGGATATTGATATGAGATTATTGTATGTTAAGCTTGTTATACTATGTAGAAGCATAAATGTGTATAATTAATGTTATGTGGGTTAAATAGGTAATCGTAACTAATTATATGTACATATTTGAAATTACTAAAGGAAATGCTGGGATAAGATGGAAATCAATCGCAAATGTTGTGTTAGAGGAGTAGATAAACAATGAGCAACGTTTATATGTTTTGCTTGAATAATTAGGGATTGCCAAGTAGATGGTGACAAAAGCAATTACTATGGACGCATATGTTGATCTATTGATTAAACCACTTAAATAAATAAAATAGAGCAAGAAAGATATAGAAAATCATAAGAGAAAGGTGATGGGAACTGCTGGTTAGAATCATGTATGTCAACAAATTGTATAAAGGGAGTGAATGCCCTTAGTAGCATGGAAATTGATGTAAATGTGGTGAGGGACTGCAAATAAGAGAATGTGAAAATTCTAACCAAATTAAATGTTCTCATTATGGTCAAATAGGTTATATTAGGATTAACTATCTGGTTAGAATACAAGCAAATCAAGTAATAGCCCAAAAGTTAAATGATAGCATGGTAATTACACCCTTAATCCTAGGCATAGACCCAAGCTTAAGTTAAGTGAATGCTATACAGTCTGATAATATTGTTGGTGATAGGGATACTATTGTAATTGAATTAAGTTGATAATAGTTCAAGTAATTGTTAGGATTAATTTACACTTGTGTTGTAATAGATTTGTTATGCTATGGGGGCTTGTAATAAATGAGAATGCTTTGGCATATATGACAAGTGAAAGTGCAACTTCAAATTTAGTTGATGATTGTGATATGATGTGAGATATTAAATTGCATAGTAGAAGCGTAGTAGTTTTATAGTTCATATGTCTTAAGGTATAATAGAAACCATCGTAAGGTTATATAATGGTATAGTTGAGATACTTTGTGATTGTATTGCTAAGTGATTCAATTTGCTTTTAGCTTTATACTTTTAGAATATGATCGTTTCAAGGACAAAACTATTTTGAGGGGAATGGAATGTGATAACCTAGGATCTAAGCTACTAAATCTAGAGCTTAGATCATTGTCCTTTGATTGAGACTAAACTTTAACAGTTAGAAGTAAAAATTAGTTGAAGTGCCCTCGTAAAGTTTGTTTTGTGAAATATGAAAATAAATAATTAATTTTACTATTAATATGATAAAACGATTCAAATTATTATTTATTAGAAACCTTAATTATGGGTTTTCATGTTTAATTAGATGTTAGAGACAAACCATTTACCTCATAAAATTCATATTTAACAAGGAAACTATGTTATTGGGGTATAGTAATGGGCTTATTGCATATCATTGGAAATATTAATATACCCAAATATTAAATATTTTATTACAAATAAATGAAATGTTTAACTAATTGCGTTAATGAGGAATGACTAGCTTATTACTTAAAATAAACTAAGGAAACATAGAGAGGGAAGGTACTATAACACATTATGGGAAATACATAAATAGGAACAAGGGAATTCTCTCAAATTTGGGTAGCAATCCACCTAATGTTACTTCAGAAATTCACTAAAAATCTCAACACCGAACACCTGAATACCGCGAATAGTAAGGCGTATGAGGGATTTATGTAAGGGTTATAGATAACTTTTGAAGAATTTGAAGAAATATAATTACTTTTCTAGTCAATGGTGGTTCAAGGAGTTGGAGGTGACTTGATGTGGAGCTACTTGAGAAGTTAAAGGGATAGGCTATGGTAGGACTTTCTAGCAAGGTGTCAATGGCTGTTAGTGGTTTGGAGCAACTAGAACCAATGAATGTCTCTCTTTATCCATTTTTTTTTTTTGCAAATTCCTAGAAATACTAAATCTTGTTAAATAATTATGGGAAAATTTATTCTTAATTTATTTTTAAATATAGTTTAATGTAATTTTTTTCATTTTTGTCAAATTTGTGATGCTCATAATAGGTCTATAAGAAATTACAATGCTCAAAACCAAATTTGATTGCATTTATGATCCATATTCAATGTGACCCATACTGTATAAACTCCATAGGGATAATATTAGATGTACATGATGAAAGTTTTGAGTTAGTAGCACAATAAATAATTATTGGAAATTTATTATCATTTTTGTCCTATTTTGAATTTATAAAAGATAGAATTTCCATGAAACTTTTGTTGAATCTAATAGGAGATAATTTTTATAGCTTAAGTATGTTATAGGAAGCAGTAAGTTTTGATGTTACCTTTAAACTAAATTATTTGTATAAGTTTAGGTAATTTTTACTAAATTAAAGCTAAAATGGTAACTTTAGTTAATGTACTTGTGAGGCTAATTTGATAGTTCTATCATATAATATTGAAAGTGTATATGCTTAGGAGTTTATGGCAATTTTTGCAAAGTTATTTAAGTCCACTTACTATTTACTATATTTTTTAGGAGGTGCTTAGCTAAATATTGGCTAAATTAAGAAATTATGATGGATCTTTTAACAATTGGTATATGTACATGACTTTGATTGTGGTTTTGTCAGTTGACACAATTAGTTTAAGTTGAAGATTGAGATTAAAAGGTGGTTGGTGGTTCTTGATTGATGTTAAGTGTAGTCTAAACTCATAGTAAGTTAACTATATGATAAATATAAGTTGGGAGGGATTTACTAATAGGAATCTTGGCCTAATTACAAGTTCTTGAGCTTGCATACTAGTTACCATAGAATGCTATGCTTTCTAACAAGAATTCACTAAGGAAGAGACTGAGCTCCTCTAAGTTGATCTAATAAGTAACTTGAGCTCATAAGGGTAGATGACAATCTCTTAGGTAGAGGAACTTAACATAATTGCTAAGGTCTCACACAACTTAAAGCTACCAAGTTGTCTAGGACATGGCCAATAGCTTAGACACTTTGACTAACAGATCAGCTAATCTACCGCCAAGTTATCCAACTTGATAAGAATTAGCCCTCAAGACCTCTCACATGTGCCTAAGATAAGGGCCTAATTAACATGGTCTAACAGATCTTCAGTTGTTGCCTAACTCCAGAAGAGGCCGACTTGTTATGCTAAATTAGATTTGCCCTACATTAGAGCTGCTAAGTGTTTAACCTTCTCCTCACATAAGGGCAAGATTTAATCATGCTATCTAAAGGTCACTAACCCAGTTCCCTAATCTATTCCAATGACCATCCTACCATCTATGAACCTACCTATCATAAAGATACTTTTGAGTTGTTCTAGGGAGAGTACTCTAAGCTGACCAAGGAGTTAAAAGTTGCCAACCTTATCTTAATATGTTGAAGTTCGTTATGCAGCAGGTCTACTGGCCTCTCCTTCGAAGACATTTGTCCCGAGTGTACCTCCTGACAGTGAATCTTCTCTTTCTAGAAGGATTACAAAAATTTCCTTCTCCCTTTTGTACTATCACTTATATTTAGTTTTTATCATTTTCAGTAATTCCATGCATATGTATAACCCTATTATAGTTGGGTATATTGTGATAAATGGTTGTAATCAAATTACTCCTTTATTGCTCATGAAATACATGAGTTTTATTCTCCTTTGTTGAGAACCTTAACCCTATTCTTAACTCATAGCAACTTGATAACACTAATTTATCATATGTGTTTTAAGGTGATTTAGCATGAGTTTATATATTAATCAAGTTAATTTTATAGTGATTTAGAGCTTAATTCACTAATATTTCATTTATTAGGATTTTAGAAGGTTTTGATGAATTTTTAGAGATTTTGAAGAAGTTTAAAGATTAATTTAAGAAGCACATTGATCGAGTGGTTGAAGTAACAAAACTTTAGCAAGAATTGAACTTTAAAGAGGATCACATGTAGTCACTACGATCGTGATCTTGGCCATGTACCTCTCTTCAAGAATTTCCATTGAATTAGAAGAATTTCAATTTAAAGTGCAAGACCATGCCCATCCTCTATGGTCGTGATCTTAGGATGTGGTGATTCTATGATTTATGAATATTTTATTTTTGACAAGTTTTCTTTGTAAAGCTAAGTCTAACCTCTATAAATAGATGTTTAGGTTAGTTTGCAAAGAGAGCACCCTTGAGAAGAGTTTGAAGGGTATAAATCAATTGGGGTTCCTCTCTTTTATTCCTTTTTCTTTTCATTATGTTATAACTCTTCTTGTTCTTAGTAAATCATTGTTGAGCCTTACCTTTTAATATGACTATTGATATTTCTTTTCTATTGATGTTCTTTTATTTCAATATATGATTTTGTATTTTTTTTATCTAATTATATTGCATTGAATTGCTCTTTGATTCAATTTTACTTATAATTGGATTAATGCATTAGTTTGCTATAGAGTTCGTGAGATCCTATAGTACGATTGATTGATACAATTAAAAGAAATTAACTTAACTAAAACATTTAGATTTTTGATTCTCTAGATTAGGGTAACCTAATAGCGAGATTCAAGGTCGTAATGTAGTCTTAGATATTCTACTACAGAAGCAATTTGGGTAGAATATACTTTGAGTTAAAGATCAATTACAGATGCAAGTAAGATTAGTTTATATTAGGAATCTCCAAGGTCTAAAATTGGAATTGAGGTTGAAACTTCACATAGAATTAGGCAATAATTGATAAGATTTACTAAGGATTATTTGTTTCTTTAATTTAATTATTCTTATTTATTTTATTTGTTTTTGTTTAATTTATTGTTCTTATTTTATTGCTCCTTATTTATTTTTATTTGTTAGTTAGAATTATTCAAAATTGTTAGGTTAGATAATTGGTGATTTAGGGTAAATTGCTAGTAATCTAGGGTTTCCTAACATGCATAGTTCCTTATGGGATGGATAATTTGGACTCAAAATCCTTGTTCACACTATAGCTTGATTAGGTGCACTTACTTACGATGTATTAAGTTTTTAAAGCTATTGCCGAGGAGCTAATAAAGTGAAACTGATTTGGATATTAGCAAAACCCTAGTTTTTCCAATTATTTTAACATGCTTGCAACATATCTTTCCCATAGTTTCTTTTGGTAGTCTTTTTATTAACTTACTTCTCACTTTTGGATCATTTTAGTTAATGACTAGGAGTAGTGGTAAAAGTCTTGTTGAATTTGATTCGAAAATCAAATGGACTTCTTGTTACCTACGTAAGAGGAACTTCAACTTAAGGAAGAGTTAGAAAAAGATTTAGAAGGAGAAGAATCTAAAAAATATGGCAGTGAACAATGATGATACTAATGAAGCCTTTATGGAATTTACTAAGCTTAAGATGATTAGAGCTAAGTTTAGTATCACTAGATTAGTAATATAAGCAATAAATTTTCAAATCTAGCCAACCATAATTTAGATGGTGCAACATTTGGTTCAATTTGATGGGTTACTAATGAAGATCTAAACAATTATATCTCATACTTTCTAGAAATCTATGACACATTCAAAATCAACAGAGTCACAAATGACATAGTGAGACTCAACTTATTCCCATTTTTGCTTAGAGCTATGGCTAAGAAATGGCTTAATTCACTTCCTAGAGGATCAATCACCACTTGGGAAGACTTGGTTGAAAAACTTTAAGGGAAATATTTTCTATTTGCTAGAATAACCAAAATTTAGGACTGGCATATTGTCTTATACCTAGATTGATGGTGAGACATTGAATGATACTTAGAAAAGATTTAAGGAGTTGCTAAGGTGTTGCATACATCATGAGTTGCTTTTATGCATGCAAATTTAGACATTTTATAATGGTCTTGGCTATCTTACTTGGCATATGATTGATGTTGTAGTTAGAGTCACTTTAAGTTCCTAGATACCAAATGAAGCCTAAAAGCTACTAAATGGCATAACTATGAATAATTTGCAGTAGGATAATGTGGGAGCTAAGGTTAAGGTGATTAGAAAATTTCAAGTGGATTTAGTCACTGCATTAATAGCTTAGGTTGAGAGCTTGAGTAAGAAAATTGAAGGATTGATCAAATCGGTAAATATGGTATAAGAAGAAACACTGGCTAACATGGAAGATGTTAACTTTATTGCTAATAGAATTCAAAATAACTCCTTTAGCAATATTTATAATTCAGGATAGAGAAATCACCAAAATTTCTCTTAGGAAAGCTAGCATCAGCATTAGAATAGGAATGTTTGAACTTGAAGTTAGAATACCAATTTGGAAGAAATGTTGAATAAGTTTATTCAAAACCTATTTGTTCGATTCCAAGCTATAAAAGAAGTACTCAAGACTACTGAAGCATCCTTTAGGAATATAAGGGGAGTCAGTTGGGACAGTTAGCTAGAATCGTCACGTAGAGGCAATTGTGAAGGTCGCTTGAAAATATTAAACTGAATCCTAAGCCAACGAGATTAGAGTAAGATTAAAGGAAGAATTGAACTATTGAGCTAACGACATAAAACAACAATGCTCTTGCGAGGTAGCTCATGCTTGATTTTATTTAAGTTTTTTCTTTCTTTTCATTATCATTATTTTAATTTCATAGTCAGATCGAGTATCATTTCTTTTTAATTTAGTTAATCTTTCCCTGTAATGAACACTTTTATTTTATCAAATGGTTGATGGAATTTTTTTTTTAAAGCAATGGTAAATCTATCATCCAATTGAGTAGTTCTTCAATCAAATTTTAGAACTCAATTTACTTTGTTATTGAGATATTACGAAGCCATTTTAGGAAAAGAAATAAGGAAATCAACAGAAGTTAGAGAGGAGCATAGACAAAGTTCACGCCCATAGACTTGCCTGTAATCCCCTTAGAGATAAAATAAAAAAGAAGTTCAAAAATTTGAGGTTGAAAGGATCATGGCTAAGATCACGCCTTAGAAAAAAATGTGCAGGCAAGGGAAGGACCACGACTAAGACCATGGCTGCGATCACTAACTATGGTGAATCCATAAATTTAAACTCCATAGGTATTCTTTCTTCCTCTCATTCTAAGCATACATTCTCTCTCTAATACATTACTTTTTCTTATGGTTAAGCACCTAAACCCTTTGGTTTTCATCAACAAATCAAAGGTATGTACAACTTTCCTTCTTATTTGGTTTTACCGATTTGTTGTTTACATGGATAAAAATTGGATTTTTATTTAGGGTTTGGTGAGATATGTAATAGTTGCAGGTGTAGAGATTGTTGATTTTAGAAGTGATTAGTGAAAAATTATGAGATAAAATGTGTTATGTATACATAATTGGTTCAAATCACTCTTAAAAGTTCATGCTTTATGGATATTAGAAAGAGAAAGAATATGAAAAGTATAGTAAGGGTGTTGAAGAAGAAAGAAACATTATGAGGTAATTGGGGATTGTTTGTACATGTTGTTCATAAGTTTATGTTGTACATATGAAACTTGTAGAACAAATTGGGATTGCTGCAATTTGGATCATGTTCAAGTTTTCAATACAATTGCTTAATGGACACCATTATTTGTCATTTAAAGGGATTTTGAACTAGTTTAGGATTTGATTTTGTTTTAATCTCAGTGCTTCATTGATCTGAGATTGGCAATAAGTTAGCATTACATTGTGATTGGTAATAAAATTTTTTTGTAGCATCATATTATTTCAGGAACATTATATGGAATTGGATTCTTTTTTGTTTTATTAATTTTAGACCATGCCTTAGTACAAGTACACTACTAGGAAGAGATACTAGGATTCAGTAAATCATGGCAAAAGAAGAGATATGCTATGTTATCCAAGAAAGAGTTTAGACCTAGCACAATCATTGGATAGGAAGCATTAACTCGAGCAGCATTGATGCTTGGGTAAGTGAGTACTTGGAATTTAGAGGGTGGGATTAAGTCTTAATTGTCAATGAGCCAACCTATAAGGAATTGACACTTGAGATTTTCAATACTCTAACACAGGCATATGACACCATAGAAAATTGCATCTAAATTGTCAATCCCAATTATAATGGCAACCAAGTGACAATGCTGTTTGATAGGATCTTAGTAGCTTTGGGGATATACCTCTAGAGTTTTATGCATATAGATGAGTATAGGAACTTACTAGTTAAGTTACCTAGAGGGGTAAGTAATGCCTAAGCTTAGGTAAGATTAAGTATAGGTGGTTCAATTTATTACCAGGGAGGTCAAAGGTTTCAAAGTTGAGAGATCCTGCCCTTAGAATTAGTCATTGGTTCCTTACCAGGAGTTTTATAGGGAGGAAATACAGCATTGGGGTTATTAATGAAAGGGACATCCTATATCTACATAGGATAGTTGAGAGGTGCCAAATAAATTTGGGCATTTACACCTTCTTCTTTAGAAGCTAGGCCACTAAGGGAAGAGCTACGTAAATTTTTCTAAGAACTTTTATTATACCCTATACATTTGTTGAGACACTGCTTGCTTGCTATGGGAGTCCACTACCGCCACCACTATTACTAGCTTAGGATTTTGATGATGAGATTGAGGAGATTATTAAGGAGGAGGATAGTGACAAGGAGGAAGATGATTGAGCTCCTTTTTCCTTTTATTTTCATTTAAAATAATCAATTGATTATTTAGAATTGTGTGACTATAATCATTAACCATTTACCCTTTTCTTTCTTTTCTATTTATTGTTTAACTTTTCATCGATTGATAGTCTTGTTGTTAATCACCATTTAGTTTTGTTTAGTTAACTTCTTTCTATTTTGTAGTTAAATCCTTTTTTTTTTTTCTCACAAAGGAAACTTTGGGTACGACTTGATCAAATGGAATTCATGGTTATGGACACGAAAAATTTCAAGATCAATGCTATAAACTAGGGAAGTTCTATTTATTTATTTTTTACTTTTCTTCTCTCTCTTTATTTGTGTTTCCATGGTAGCATGCCCTAAACTCGAGGAGTTGTAACAGTTTCGTTGTATAAACTTATGTAAGCTAAAAGCTGTCCCCTTACCTACTAACAAAGTTATAGTCCTCATAAGACAAACGATAACTCAACCTACTTTGAAGAAGTTAGATGGGTACCTATAGTATCTTAAAACTATGGAGTAGCACTTAGCAATACGCATACTCTTATACTTACAGATAGATCTGGTCATTACCTTATACACTTCAAGAGTCTAAGTTTTCAAAGAAACTCTACATCTCCATAGTAAAACCTACATTACATATCTATATAATAGTTAGCCAGCAAAGATAATAAGGTCTCCTAAGGAGACCTTATAAGTCTCCTACAAAAGAAAAACAAAAGAGACTTAGGCTTTATTCCAATCATTAGCCTTCATCACTTCAGTCCTTAACTTATCGGGATTAACTTGTGGACAAGTGTAATGAGGCATCTTTTGGTACTACTCTACACTTACAAAATAATCTATAGGGATGTGAGCTATGTTAGCTTAGTAAAAAGGGATGGAGTTATAAGCATACATTACAAACGTGGTTGTTTAATCTTTAATTAAATGTAAATGCAATAGACAAATGATATCACATCTCACAATGTTTAACTGGTTCATTATAAAGTTAGAGTAATTACATCTACTCTAACCTGGATTTTGAGGAGTTTCAACGTGACACTATCAGACTAAATTTTGGCTTATGCAATAGAGACATTTCTCTTCCTTAGATAACATTTGAACCATGGTTTGCAACCTTACTGCGACCACTCTCTTGTCACTTAGTTAGATTGAGGGTTGAAAAGGACCATTTCTATAATCCTCATCGAAGTATCCATATTTAGTCTGATAACCTAATCATTACCTCTATTGGGTTATTGTGAAAGTTAGGTTAGGTCTTTAATCAATTCAAGATTAATTTGGTTTATTAGGTAATCAACTAAGCTCATACATGCAAGATAATATATATGTATTTAAGCAGAAAGCAGTACTCGAAATTCAACTCCCAATTCATCAATTAGTATCTCAAGTATATACATAGCATATGCACATAGAAACTAATTACAACCACAAACAAGTATTTTTACTCCTCTAAGTATCCCCATGTGATATGTCAATATACCGTAATGCACAGATATCAACTCACTTAGGTTTATGAACACCTTACTCTTGACAGTTGCCTCCTTGTTCTTCAATTTCCCTTAGAAACATACAATAAAATAGTTTTCAAGCCTTAATCACTTAATCATTAGTTGGCTCTATATGTTTTTTATTGTTTAATCATAAATTTCTTAAGTTAATTTCACTTAAAAATAAGGATTAACCAATTCGTGAATTTTACAAATTACCCTAATTGGCTAAATCCTTTAAGCTATCATTTGAGTAGATTTATAGTGATTTTCTTTAATCTAAATCCTTTTGGTTTGGTTTTGAGAAGTTTTATAGTACTTTCTTTAATCTAAAAAGCTTTTAAGTTTGGTTTTCAGTGAATTTGTAATAAATTCCTTTATTTAGAAGTCCTTTGAGTTTATCTTTGAGCTATTCAAGGGTTATTTACTATATTGATTTTATCCTCTAAGACATCCTCTGAACTTTTCCAAGTGAAACTTTTTATTCGAAAATGCTTTGACCTATCCTTTGACCCTATTTTCTATAGGAGTTTTAATATCGACATCTTCTGACTAATCTTTTGTTCCCCTATTTTTCACATTTACTTAAGAATTTTTTTTCTTTTTTTCTTTGACTTATCCCATGAGCATCGATTTAGTACATTATTCATTATCAAAATCCTCTGAATCTTCCTCTACCTTATATCAATATCCTATAATTAGTTTATTTACTAACTTCCTTTTAAGTTGTAATCATAACTACCTTTACTACCCTAAATGCATTTAAATATTAAAGATTTCATTCAAAAGTGACAGAAACCCTAAACTGATCACTTTAAAGACATATGTGTACTAATGCAACAGAATAAACCCTAAAACCCTAAATTGATAATATAACACTCATCTTTTGCCAAATCATTTGAAAAGGATTAGAGATGACTTTCAATCATGCATATATGTGTTGAATCTTCAAGTAATCCTTTAGAAACTAAGATAATGAATCATAGCTTACATTTATTTCTTAAGAATATGATTAAGATAATCTTACTTAGAGCTAGGGGTATAGTTGAAGATTAGGTTATATGTAGTGAACTTTAATACTTGAATTAGTACTTTTTACACTTGTTATCCAAAGTAGTTTATCAAATAAGATATATAGGCTATAAAGACCTAAAGTAAGACCTCATAAACCATGGTTACTAATTAAGTCACCAAATACCTCATTTCCTCTCATTTCCTTCATTTTTCTCTTAATTTCCCTTAATTACTACATTATGTGCACAAAATTACATATGCTTAAGAAAAGTTGACCAAGTCAACACATATTAACCAAGGTCAAAGGGTTGACTAAGTCAACACATGTTAACCAAAGTCAATACTTTGAAAAGTTAACAAAAGACACTAAGAGATAAAGAAAACATCTCTTCCTTCATGATGGCTATACTTATCTTTTCTCTTGATTTTTTTTCCTCTTTTCTTTTTCCTTAAGTGTTGCCATCCACTTATTCTCTACATTGGCCCCACCATTTGTTGTCTTCCATAATGACAATAAGACAAAAGAAACAAACCAAAAACCCTCCACTATTGCCGTGAGCTTCATGTCCCTCTTTCCTTTTCATTACTTTACTTTTTGTCTCCTTAATTCCAACATAAGTAAAGGTATGTATCTAAGTTACTTATGTTGTTTTATCTTCTTCATTAGTTATGTAATTAGGTAGATTAGAGAAGTAGGCTTGTGTTAATTGTGATCATGAAGAAGAGGATATAAAGTCCTCATCTTTAAGTGTAGAAAGTGAGAAACCATGAAGGAGAGGGAAGAAATACATGTGTATGTACTCTTAGGTATGTGTACATAAAGAAATACCAAAAGAATACTTATATGAGAACCTTAGTACATGAGTATTAGTCATGTACATAACCAAAATTAAGACAATACCTAACTATACTTATATTACACTAATTACACACTTAAAAACACAAAAGAATGGAATTAGGAAGCTTTTCTTAAGGAAAAGATGAGGCATACGAATTTGTGTATAAGAATACGTATCCAACCATATAGGTATATGAGTATGTATACATGGATAAATACGGTATAAACTTAAGTAGATGTATAAGTATATATATATGTATAAGATATATGTACATAAGTATAAAGGAAGGATCAAATGTACATAAGACATGTACATATGACATAAGCATGAGGAGAGACTTATGTAATCACATAATGAAGTAAGTGATGAGGTGACGACATAAGGGATGACATAAGCAAGGGATGACCTAAGCAAATGATTATGTAAGTGATGACATAAGCATAGATTATAAACTAAGAAAAGAAGAAAAGTGTATCACAATTTGGTATGTAAATTAGTAAACCCTAATACACTTTCTAAATTGGATTATACTTAATTGAGTACATGAATTAATAAGAGAAAATTAAAAGCCTCTAAGTATAATGATTGAAGGGTTAATTGACTCATTATGTCTAGGAAAAAGATATAAAAATAAGTAATAAGAGCAATTAAGAGTTCATTGTTAAAATTTCTCTAAAATTAGTTCATATCGTAAACACGGGTCATAACATCCAAAACAGGCATTACCGTATAAACGTATGTCCGAAAATAATGAAGAACGACTATAAATTCATAAATATCAGAAATAAAATGAAAAAGATACGAATGGTTAAGAATAAGGTCTAACCGGATAAAAATTGAGGTAATAGAGTAGAAGTGGGGAACTAGACTTATTAATTAATTCAGTTACTTACTAGCATTATCACATAATGATCAGGTAACCTTGAGGTGAATGGGGACCTCCTGATCGATTACTACGATTAGGGCAAATCGCTATGGCTGAGTGAGTATTTACCCTATGATTCCATGCTTGTTTGTGGTTGTAGATAGTGAACTTAAATATTATTGTTAATTGACTATCGTGTGGGGTTTGGGAAACGCTTGTGTATGATCTTATGTGTGGAATTGTGCAATTACCTTAAGTATAGAGAATACTTTGTTTGTTGCATGATCGTATAGAAAGTGATTGTGTGTATTATTGGATGCTCACAGTATAATTTGAACTTAAGTATACTCGGCTTATAAAAGGAAACTGGAACATGTATTATCATACATCGCATAGATATAATTCTGGCCGTCACATCACATGGAGGTAAAGAGAGGCCATTCGGGGGTTGTTATTATTCATTTATTGGTTTTGTATGGTGTACTCATACAAAATGACCTTACCCTGGCCCGTGGGAACACTAAGCGTTGGAGGCATTAACTGCCTGGCTAAGGGTCGAGTCTAGAGGCCTCCGTTTAGGGGTGAGTGTGGATTATGGGGGTCCACTCATGATTATACCAGAACTTGGTTTTATGAAAATAAAATACCTAGTTGATTTGAATACAGAGCGTGGAGTTCTGTAGTAAAGAAAGTTCTAGTATAATACCCGGATTTGATTGGTGCCGTATATACTGCAACCCTAACTTCGGAGGGCGTTAAATCTGAGTTACATATATGAACTAGTTAAGTATATGTATTGTTTGGCATTCTATTTAATCATTCATTCATATGCGTGAATATAATGTACTTATAACTTGCTTGTGGTGTGGCTGAGGGTTTGCTCACTAAGCTTAGGCTTACACCCCTTTAGACTTTTGCTGCAGGATAGCCTGTTCGTAGAGGCTGGCCGAGGGATGCCATAGGTTAGCTTGGGGACTTAGGCAGAAGCGAGCTATCCTGTGTATTGAGAGAACAGTTAATGTAGATCTTTACTCATGTACTTTTATTTTCTTAGTATTGTAGACTTAGATGTACTCTCTTACTGTATGATATAAGCTTTGTAGTTCAAATTTTATATAAATATGTCAATGTGATGATATCATGTGAATCTGTGTGTTCTTGGAAAACTAGTGGTTGTAGAGCCTTGTATACTGTATGAAGAGTTCTTGATTGGAAGGGTATCCAATTAGAGGTTCTTTGTATAGTATATGGTGTTTGCCACGACGAGGCCGTACTCAGTTCGTGACAGAAACTATATCATTAACCCAATTTATTTCAACTTCAAAAATTGTCCAATTTTGTTGATTTTTTAAGGATTTATTTAATAGCTACTAAATTTATACAAATTAATTTTTTTTTCTAGATTAGATATATAAAAATATGTAAGAATAAATTTGTTCATATTTTTATAGGAAATTTTTATATTTTTACAAAATTTGTAAAAATTAGATGGAAACAGAACCTCACTAGAAAATTGGCCTCCAGCTACCAACAAGGATCACCCTATTGTCAACAGCCCTAGTCGATGGTCGTGGTGGTGGTGGTAGTCATACTGTTGCAGTGGCTTAGGTCGATGTACTCCCCAAAGCTCAAATTACTCCTAATATTTTGTAATTTTTCCCAAATTTATCATTTTGATCTTCAAACTCCTTACTACATTTTCCTAAACACTAATTTTCCTGTATAATCCATTAGAAAGGGTTCATGTATTTTTCTCAAGTTGGAAAATTTAGAAGTGAAATTTCTACTTTGTCCTCTTATAATTTCACTTAAATATCATAGTCTAAATTACATGAATCCATTTCTCCATAATGCCACACTAGTTCTAAACAATCCTTATGCTTTAACAACTAAGTTACCAGTTGTTCAATGATCTTTTATAATTTTTTAATGATTTTTGTTAATTTTCTTAAATTAAGGTATTTTAGCTATATATAGGTATATATACATACTTAAAAATTACATGAAACACATACATCTGTATTATATATGTTAGCTTATGTTCCAAATAAATTTTATGGCATATCTAACTTATTTCTAAAAATTTATGAACTAATGAAGTCTATTTTTTGTGATTATGATGATCAATATGCAATATAGTTAAATTGTACTATTCTTACTAAATTTATACAAATTGATATTTTTCCTATATTATATACACAAAACTATGTAAGAATAATTTTTTTTTTCATATTTTTCTAGGCAGTTTTTACAAAATTTCTAAAAATCGGATGAAAATGAGACCTTATAAGAATTTAGAGTTTCGGCTACCAACAACCTTCTCTACCTTGTTGGCAGCAAATGGTGGTGGTTGTGGCCTCTAGTGGTGGTGGTGGTTCCCTTCCAGCTCCTCTCTACTCCTATGAACCACTAAACTCTTAATATTGAGTATCGATTTTGTAATTTTTCTCTAATTTATTCCATTGATCTTCAAAGTCCCCATTGAATTTTCCTATACTCTACTTTGCATGTATAATCTATTGGAGAGTATTCCTGTATTTTTAGAAATGGTGTTCTTGCATTTAGTTGATTTTCTTTCTCTCTCCTAATTTTTCAAGCTTAAATATAGTGTTCTTATGCATGTAAATTACACCCTAACATTCAACAGCCATACTACTAATTTCGTAGGCCTAATCCTTAATATTTCAGTTGTTATGATTGTTGCTATAATTTTTAAATTATTTTTTTTTGTTTTTCTTGGCTTATTTTAACTTAATTTTCTTATATTAGGGTATTTTAATTATATACGAGTATACGTATATACTTAAGAATTACACATGACCTATGTGTATATATTATATATGTTATTTTATGTCCTAAATATATTTTATTACATATACAACTTATCTTTAAAAAACTTGTGAACTAACGAAGTTTAATTTATGTGATTACAACAGTTAATATATAATATAGTTAAATTGTACTATTTTAGCTATATTATTATTATTTTGTTATATTTTTAACATCTGAGCCTACAAGGTTTCTTTGTTTAATATCCTGAGCCTAAATGTAAATTTCTAGTTTAATCGGGTTAGTTTTATTGATGTCCTAAATTTATTCGGTTGATTCCTAGTTGTCATTTCTAGAGCTTACATTTCTACCTACCTTAAGTAAAGTTTTGTCCTAAAAACTTCATTTATCATTAATACTAATGAAACATTTGAATACTCCAACATTCAATCAATTATCACTGATTAAGATAAAAAGATTTACTAACCTGATTTCTAAAACAACTAGGGATATCTCTTTTGTATTGCCAACTTTGGTTCCCATGTCACTCTGCTTGAAGACAACTTCCCCAGTGAACCTTAATGTACTCTACATCTTAATTTCGTAGTCTCTGAACTTGTTCGTCAAGTATCTTAATAGGTCATTCTTTTACTATAAAATCATTTTGTAGATCTACTGGTTTTATTTCCACTACTGAGTTTAATTTCTTTACAAACTTTCTAAACATAGACATGTAAAACACATTGTGATATCTTAATATAATTGGGCATAAGGTAAGTTGATATACTACATTGCCAACTCTTTCCAATACCTCAAAAGGTCTAATGTAACATATACTTAACTTTCCAATCATTTCAAATCGCCTAAATCCATGAAATGGACTTATCTTCACATATATATGGTCTCCATCTTGAAATTCCAATGGCCTTTGCTTTAAATCTACCCAACTCTTATAATGAACTTGGACTGCTTTCATCCTTTGCCAAATAAGTTTCACCTTGTTATTAGTTTGTTGAATTAATTACTACATGTTCCTTTCTATGCCAATATAGTGGTAATTAGCACTTTCTCCCATACAACGCTTCGAATGGTACCATTTGTATAGTTTCTTGATAACTATTGTTGTAAGCAAACTTTATTAGTGGTAAATATTGATCCCAATCTCCTCTAAAGTCTAATATATAATCTCTAAGCATATCTTCTAAAATTTGAATTGTTTTCTCTAATTGACCATTTGCTTGTGGATGATAAGTTGTACTAAAGTGCAATTTCATTCCCAAAGATTGCTTTAAGCTCTCCAACAACTTCAACACCAACCAACTATCTCTATCGAAAATGATACTCTTTGGTATACCATGTAATTGAACAATTTTTTTTACATATAACTTAGCCAACTTCTCTGTTGAATCATTAGTTCGATAAGCTAAGAAGTGTGTGCTTTTTGTTAACCAATGAACAATTACCCAAATAGAATCATGTTCTACCCTAGTTTTGGAAGTCTTACCACAAAATCCATCGTGATATTATCCAATTTCTACTACGGTAATTCTAATGGTTGCCACAATCCATTAGGTGTTTAATTCTTAGCTTTTACTTGTTGACACGTAATACAACTTGTAATATATTGAATTACATCCTTTTTCATTCCCTTCTACCAGTACATGGTTTTCAAAGCTCTATACATCTTATTTCCCCTAAGTTGTTATGTATATGTAGTAATATGTGCTTCATCCATAATCTCTCATTTCAATTCTACACCATCAAGTACATAGACTCAATTTTTAAATCTCAATAGACCATTTTCATTTATAAGAAAATCTGATACTTTCTCCGAATTCATCTTTTCTTTCATTGACTTTAAACTTAGATCTATTCTTGTTGCATATTAATTCTCTCCAATAAGGTCGGTTGAGCAACCTAGTTCATCAATTGCACTTCATCGTCATGCTACTTTTAAGTGGTTAATAAGGAAGCTGCTTGTTCATGATTTTTATGACTTAAAGCCTCAGCCACCATACTTGCTTTGTCGAGGTGATAATTAATAGTCAGGTCATAATCCTTAGTTAATACTAACCATTGCCTCTATCTCATGTTCATTTCTTTATAAGTAAAGAAATACTTCAAACTCTTATAACCAGTGTAAATCTCACTGTGTTGACCATACAAGTAATGTCTCCATATTTTCAAAGCTAACATAATAGCTGCTAATTCTAAATCATGTATTGAGTAATTTCTCTCATGAGGCCTTAATTGTCTAGAAGCATAAGCAATTACTTTATTGTCTTGCATCAAAACACACCCTAATCCATTTTGACAAGCATCACTATAAACATAATAGGACTTACTTATATCAGGTAGGGTGAGTATTAGAGTTGAGATTAAACAATCTTTTAACTCTTGGAAACTTTGCTCACATTTCTCAATCCATTTATCCTTAACATCTTTTTGATTTAATGAAGTCAATGGTTGTGTTATTTTTGAAAAATCCTTGATAAACCTTCTATAATATCCTACTATTCTTAGAAAACATCTTATTTCAATAACTGTTGTAGGTTATTTCCAATCAACTTTAGCCTTAACCTTTTCTAGATCTATTAAAATCCCTTCATCAGATATAATATGACTTAGGAATGCTATCTTTTCTAACCATAAATCATACTTGATTAGCTTTCCATATAACTTATTGTTCCTTAGCTTCTGTAACGCCAACCTTAAATGAAGAACATGTTCCTTCTTTGTCTTTGAATAAATCATGATATCATCAATGAACACCACTACAAATTTATCTAAATAAGGCTGATAAATTCAATTCATAAGATCCATGAAAATTGCGGGTGCATTTGTCAATCCAAATGGCATCACTATAAATTCATAATGCCAATACCGTATATGAAAAGCTGTCTTAGGTATATTTTCTAATTTTATCCTCAGTTAATCGTATCTTGATCTTAAATCAATCCTTCAAAATATCATAGCTTCATGTAACTGATTGAACAAATCATTAATCTTTAGTAATGGAAACTTATTCTTAATTGTCACTTTGTTGAGCTCTCTATAATCAATACACAATCTCATTGTTCCTTTCTTTTTCTTCACAAACAAAATAGGGGCTTCTTAAGGCGATATACTTGGTATGATAAATCCTTTATCCAAAAGTTCTTGTATCTATTTCTTTAATTCCTATAATTCTAATGATGACTGTCTATATGGAGCTTTGGATATCGGCTTAATTCTAGAAATTAACTTAATAGTGAAATCCAATTCCCTATGCGATGCTAAGCTAGGTAAATCATCTACAAACACATTAGAAAATTGACAAACTATTGGTATTTTTGACACATTTGGCTTTTCTTTTGTTTCCGCCAGAGTAAATACAAAACAATACTACTAATCTTCATTGTTTGCTTTCTCTTCATCAATTACTTCAACGATAGACAACTTCACACCACAAGTTTCATTCTTACTAGTATATACAATATTTCCATCATCTAGTATTATTGTCTTATTTTGGCAATCCACTTTCGCGCCTTATGCCTTGACAACCAATTAATCCTTATAAAAACGTCATAACCACTTATAGGTAATACTATCAATTTAATTAGAAATTCCTTTTTCTGAATCATCACTAATCCTTCATTTACTACTTTTCGAGTAGACATATATTCTCTAATAGGAATTCTTATTCTATATGTAGCTTTCGTTTCAACTCTTTCAATTCCATGGTTCAACGCAAACTCCTGACTGATAAACGAATGAGAAGCTCTCATATTAAACAATGTATATGCAACTCGTTCGTTTATGTTTACCTAACCTATTATACTATTATCATAGTTACTAATAAGTTTTAAGAACTTAGTACAATTCTACTAACTATTGTTTCACTTAACACACATAACTATCTCATTAAGCATAGTTTATGCATTAACTCTTAATTAGTAGTTAAATGTTAGTATACATACCTATTACTAAGCTTGGTTCACCTCCATCTCTATCATCATCATCATCATCCAAATCTTCATAGAAATATTCATCTATCATTTGATTAAACTCCTTGTTGTCCTTATCCATACTTTCCAATGCAAAGACATGTGCTGGGACCATTGCAATATATACTCCTCTAGCATTCTTAGTGCCATTTGATATTCCTATTCTTATCGTAGAAACTGAAACCTTTGTCTAATTGTATTGCTCTGCCAGTCATTGTAGCTAATTTCTTCCCTTTTTAATTGAATTGCTACTTCCAACACCAGAGAAAGATCTCTTAAAAGTAGGCTTAAATTGATTCATCCTATTGAACTTCTTTCTCCATTTTGATTGCATTAGTATTAGATTATTTTCAAGCAGACGTGCCTTATTTGCCACCTCATTGTATGTTTTGAAACCATAGTCTACAAGCTTACATCTCATTGTAGGCTCAAATCCTTTAAGAAACAAATATTTCTTGAGCTTTGCGTTATCTTGATATGATTATGGTACATATTGAATCTACCTATTAAACTCTATCTCATACTGTGCTATGATCATTGCACTCTTTCTCAAACCCATTAAATCCTCAATCATTTGATTTTGAACACTTACAAGAAAATACTCATTCTTAAGCTCCTCTTTGAATATTTACCATGTAGGTGGTCTTAGCAAAGTCCGTGCTTTTGAGTCCCAAGATATTCGCACTTTAGACTTTAGTAAGAAAGTTCTATTAGAAAACTTTTATACTTCTAATACTTGAAAGGCTTCAAAACTTTTGTCAATTTAAGCTAACCAATCAGTGGCTATAGTTGGTTTCCCCATCTCTCCTTCAAAATACCAATTAGCCTTAATAAACTCTATGAGTTTACCAACCTCTGGGGGTTGTTGTTCCCTTAGATCTATTTTAGGCTGCCTTCATCCAACAGCATTCCCACCAGCTATAAGATGTTGAATTAAAGCTCCTTATTATTAGATCACAGTTTGCATATTCATCATCATTTGTTCAAATTGAGCAAGATCCAACATATTTGTAAAAGTTAAAGGTGGTGGCAAATCGTTCCTTGGTTACTCTTATGGTGTAGGTGGAACTGGAGGTGGTTCTTTATTTCCATTTTGTCCATGTTCATTCCAATTTCCTTCCTTAACCATGTTACTCAATTATTACAATAATTTTCTTAAGCCTGCTCTCAAAATCCATTTACTTATTGATTAGTATAGTTTCTAAATCTTCTAAAAAATTCTCTAACTATATTATTTTACTTATTTCATCTCCATAAAATTCCAACTACACATCTTTTAGTACTCATTAATTTTCATTAGTTTACCTACGTTAAGCATGTCCTATATATGCATAACAATATAAATATAATCCCTTGTAACATCCAAATTTGGATTCAATGAAAAGTAATATTGATTTAACACTTATAAATTCAGTATCACTTGTAATCACCTGTAATTCCTGAAACATATGATGATATTAAAGAATCACATGTAGCAAATTAACTTTATACTTACATCATCACTAACTTTCATATTACAACTTTACAACTCAGAAATATACATCTAAATTCAACCTTTACATCAAAATAATTACATTAAACTAAACTTTTACATCGCAATTACATATAAACAAAGCTGTACAATCAAAACTTTAAATTAAGATTGCCTAGTACATAAGTTCTACATACATTTTTCTTGCCTTAAGTACAAAAATATATTTATGATTGCAAAATACTATTTACATAAAAAAGAGGCCAAAACATTTAAATCACTAGATACATAACATAAGAGATAAGGACCAAAAATTCCAAAAGTATCTAGCTCTTATTAGCTCTAACCATTTGATTCATTTGACACTACAACATTTTCCATAGGGAACCAATTTTCACAATCATTTGTGTCTACATTATTATTTTCTATCTCAAAATCAGAACTAACTTTAATATACTTAGGTGTCTTAGGAATATATATCACTTCCTATATGTCTTCGTTATCCTCATTTACCAATTCAGGTTCTCCATTTTAGTTCACTTCTTCTCCTACATCAACTTTTACCTAAATTTTTACCTGATTCTTAGACTTAGCTACTGTCTCATTTTAAATTTACTCCTTAATCTCATTTTCAACTTCTATCTAATCTATTGCTGTTTTTAAGTTATATTCAAGATCTTCTTTAGGATCATCATTAGGATCCTCTTCCTCAAAATTTTGACCTACATTTTCTTGTTGAATTGGAATTGGACTCTTAAGTAGTTTTATGGATGGTTTAAGCCTATGTGATTGCAAAGGCACTTCAATTCCCACATTCCTAGCTGAATGAAATCTTAAAAACCAATATCTGATTCTAAGATGATAATCCCTAAGTACATAGGTAATTTCTATAGGTGTCTTACCATAATCAGGTGGATAATTCTTATCAAGTTCTACTATAGTAGGGAAATACAATACTGGAATCATTATAGATACAATTCCCTTTATCATGCATATATTTTTTTCTTAAAAGCCGTAACTGCAGTGTACTTATTATACAATGGAGCTAATTTATCCTCCATAATCTTCCATTCATCTTTCATACCCTACGATAATCCCCTCTTATAATTATTTATAGTGTCATCTATAGTATAAAATATCATCCAGTCAGTTAATTCCAACAACAAGTATTGCAAACGAACTTGATAGTCAATAGGAGATTCATCTCCTTCCCATCTAAGGTTTAACCAAGCACAAACAAGCCTATATTTACGAATTTGAAAGTAAAAACAATATAACACAAGTTAGATTAATATTATCCTTTACTTGTTTTCATTTTATTTTATTTAGATTCTAATATATAGATAACTTAGATATATGCCTGTGAATTTAAATCTTTTATGACTTAATTACTTTCCTTACTCTCAATGTTCCTAACGTCTAGTTGATTTTAATTTAAAACTTTAAAGCATGGTTCTCTATAAACCATGCTCTGATACCACCCAAAAACTATCATGCCCTAAAATCTAAGAGTTGTAACAGTCTTGGTGTATAAACTAACTTAGGATAGAAGCTATCCTTTTAGCTACTAATATAGATATAGCTTACACAAGGTGAATGACAAATCAACTAGCTTTGAAGCAGTCTGATGGGTACTCATAGTACATTAAACCTATCGAGTTACTCTTAATAACATATATATTCTTATAGTTATAGATAGATCTATTCATTACATTACCTTATATACATTGGGAGTCCAAAGGTTTCAAAAAAACTCTACATCTCTAGAGTAAAACCTACATTACATATCTATATAATAGCTATCTAATGAAGACTATAAGGCCTCCCAAGAAGACCTTATAATCTGACTACAAAAGAAAAACAAAAGAGACTTAGGCTTCATTCTAATCATTAGACTTCATCACTTCACTCCCTAGCCTGTTGGAACTAACTTGTGGACAATTGTAATGAGACATCTTCTAAAACTACTCTGCATCTATAAAACAATCTATTGGGATGCAAGCTATACTAGCTTAGTAAGAAGGGACAGAGTCACAAGAATACATTACAAGCATAGTTTTTCAATCATTAATTAAATGCAAATGCAACAATCAAATGATATTGTATCTCACTATGTTTAATTGGTTCATTGTGAGTCTACTTTAACCTAGATTTTGAGAAGTTTTAGTGTGACATTATTTGACGAAATTTGGGCTTGTGCAATGGAGAGACTTCTCCTCACTAAACACCATTCAAACCATGGTTCCCAACCCTATTATGACTCCCTCTCTTGTCACTTAGTTCAATTAAAAGTGGGAAAAGGACCATTTTTGCTATCCTTATCGAAGTATCAGTATTTATTTTGATAACCTAATCGTTACCCCTATTGGGTTACCGAGGATGTCAGGTTAGGTCTTTGATCAATTAAAGATTAGTTCACTTTATCAGGTAAGCAGCTAAATTCATACACTTAAAACATGATACATTAATCAGAAAGTGGTACTCGGAATTCAACGCCCAATCATCAATCAATATCTCAAGGACACATATAGCATATGTAAATACAAACTAATTACATCTACAAATAAGTATTCTTACTCCTGCAAGTATCCTAATACGATTTTTCAATATGCTATAACGCTCAAATCCCAACTTACCTAGGTTTACGAGTACCCTATTTAAGATAGTTTCCTCTTATTTCTTCAATTGCCCTTTGAAATACACAATAACTTAGTTTTCAATCCTTAATTCCTTGGTCATTAGTTGATTTCTTATGTTTTTAATTGTTTAGTCATAAATTTCTTAAGTTAATTTCTCTTAAAAATCATGATTTCTTAATCAATTAATAAATTTTACAATTTACCATAATTAGCTAAATCCTTTGAGTTATTATCTACGCAGATTTATTGTGGTTTTGTTTTTTTAAGTTACAATCCTCTGAGTTTGGTTCTAAGTAGTTTTATAGTACTTCTTAGTCTAAAAAGCTTCTAAGCGAATTGACAGTAAATTCTTTTAGTCATAAATCCTCTGAATTTATCTTTGAGCTATTCAAGGATTATTTATTGTATTGTTTTTATCCTTTGAGACATCTTCTAAACTTTTTCAAGTTAAACTATTTGTTCAAAAATCTACTAACTAATCCTCAGCCTCCCCCGTTTTACATTTAGTTAAGAATTTTTGCCTCTAATCTGTCCTATGAGCATCAATTTAGTACATTATTCATTATAAAAAATCCTTTGAATCTTCCTCTACCTTCTGTCAATATCCTAATTTGAGCTAATTTACAAACTTCTTTTTAAGTTATATCATAACATCAATTGAAAATTAACAATACACTTCAAATACCCTTTCCACCGTTCTCATTACATCTCATAACTTCATTTATTCCTTCACAATTCATCAATTATATCACATTCCCTAAATTGGTCAAATATCAACTTTACTTATTTAAGCCAACTTCTAACTTCTCATCATTTCCCCTTATAACAACCAAACTAACCCTTCCAGAATAGCTATGTACACTCTAAATTTGACTCCAACTTTGTACCTAAATGAGATTATCAAAGCATACGCATAATTTTCACTAAAATATACCACTTTAAGCATCATTGTAGCTCAAAAATCAAATAAAAATATGGAAAATAATATCATAATTTTTTTTGACATAGTGTTTTAGTATTAGTGCAGGATAGTTTATAGAAAAAATTTAAAGTGGAAACTATATCAGTAACCTAATTTATTTTGACTTTGAAAAATGTCCAATTTTATCAATTTCTTAAGGATGTATATATTATTTAATAAATTTATACAAATTAATATTTCTCCTATATTCTATACATAAAAATATGTAAGGATAAATTTTTTCATATTTTTCTAGGCAGTTTTTATATTTTTACAAAATTTCTAAAAATTGGATGAAAATGGGACCTCACAAGAATTTAGAGTTTCGACCACTAACAACCTTCTCTACCTTGTTGGTAGCAAATGATGGTGGTTGTGGCCTCTAGTGGTGGTGGTGGTTCCCCTCCAACTCCTCTCTACTACTATGAACCACTAAACTCTTAATATTGAGTATCGATTTTGTAATTTTTCTCTAATTTATTCCATTGATCTTCAAAGTCCCCATTGAATTTTCCTATACTCTACTTTGCATGTATAATCCATTGGAGAGTATTCCTATATTTTTAGAAATAGTGTTCTTGCATTTAGTTGATTTTTTTCTCTCTCCTAATTTTTCATGCTTAAATATAGTGTTCTTATGCATGTAAATTACACCTTAACATTCAACAGCCGTACTACTAATTTCATAGGCCTAATCCCTAATATTTTAGTTGTTATGATTGTTGCTATAATTTTGAAATTATTTTTTTTCTTGGCTTATTTTTGCCTAATTTGCTTATATTAGGATATTTTGACTATATATGGGTATACATACATACTGAAGAATTACATACAACCTATATGTATATGTTATTTTATCTCCTAAGTAAATTTTATTACATATACAACTTATCTCTAAAAAACTTACAAACTAATGAAGCTTAATTTATGTGATTATTATTTTGTTATATGTTTAACATCCGGGTCCATGGGGTCTCTTCGTCTAATATCTTGAGCCTAAACGTAAATTTTTAGGTTAATTAGGTTAGTTTTATTGATATCTTAAATTCACTAGCTTAATTCCTAATTGTCAAGTACAGGGTTTATACCTTAAATTTATCTGCTTGATCCCTAATTGCTTGATACAGGGCTCACACATGGCAGAGTACATTCAGGATAATGTACGATTGAAGTGTGGGGGGAAAGGCTAGGAATTATATTTTAAACGATTACAAGTTGATTAAATACTACTTAAGATTTTTAGTTTTTGAAAGAATAACTTTAGAGACTTACATTCCTACTTGCATATAAGTAAGCAAATTTTATTTTATTTTATTTTGATACTTGCCCATAATTCACTATGACCTTAGTCCACTTTGTTAAATTTGATTGATTAAATCCTCATGGTTCAGAGTACCCTATTTCTTAAGCTTAAAATTAGATTCAAGATTAACATAGATACAGAAAGGTTAAGAGCTAGTTATTTTAAGTTCCAAGTGTAATTCTTAAGAACAGTTATCTATCTCTTTTTTTACAAAAGTTTTTAAGTTAAATGAATGAAGGAGATTTGTGCTTTGAAAGTCTTGAAAAATCAAAGTAATTAGAGGCATAAGGCAAGTAAGAAAAGCTAAAAGTTAGTAAAACAATCGATCTTGGTTCCTCAAAAGGGTAAGATTCTTTCCCATTACCAATGCAAAAAGGAAAAAAAAAATTGTTAAGGATTAGGCTTATTCCCCTAGAAAAGCAAGGTACTTTCTCGTTGTAAATACAAAAATAAGGGCTAAATTATAAGGATCGGTCTTGCTCTATCAAAAGAGTGAGGTTCCTTTCTAATGCTAGTAAGCTTTAACAAAGGAGTTAATTTGAACTTTAAAGACTCTTAATGAAAATTGAGAGAAGTAAGGACATAATCAAAGGATGAGTTGATATAACATTCATTAAGCCCGAGTTTTCGTAATAAAAATAGTTTAGAGAAGATTTCTCACCTCTTAAGTTAGAGTAGTGAAACTCCTATAGCTCTTTCTTAGTTTGTCATTAAGATATAATTGTTTTGAGGTTTTGATTGTTTTGCTTAGCTTGAGGACAAGCAAAAACTTAAGTGTTGGGGAATTTGATAACACTCATTTAGCATATGTATTTTAGGGTGATTTTACATGATTTTATATATTAATTGAGTTAATTTTATAATGATTTATAGCTTAATTTACTAATGTTTCATTTGTTAGGATTTTGGAAGCTTTTGATGAATTTTAGGAGATATGATGAAGTTTCAAAGCTTAATTGAAGAAGTGCATTGATCAAATGATTAAAGTAACAAAACTTAAGCAATAATTGAAGTCTAAAGAGGATCATGTGCAAGCATTATTGTGGAATCTTGGCCCTGTACCTCTCATCAAGAATTGCCATTGAATTAGAAGAATTTCCATGTGAAGTGCAAGACCTTGCCCAGCCTCCACGACCATGATCTTGGGGCATAATGATTCTATGATTTATGAATCTTCTATTTTTGACAAGTTTTGTCTGTAAACCTAAGTTTAGCCTCTATAAATACGTGTTTAAGTTTAGGTTGTAAAGAGAGCTTCATTTAAGAAGAGCTTATAGGGTAAATATGACATAGGTAGTCCTCTCTTTCATTCCTTTTTCTTTTCATTATGTAGTAACTCTATGTGCTCATAGTAAATCATTATTAAACCTTAGCTTCTAATGTGACTATTGATATTTCTTTTCCATTGATGTTCTCTTATTTTAATCTGATTTTGCATTTTGTGATCAAAAACTTATGAGGAGCTTGGAAATATTAGTCGAGAAATTCTTGTAGGCTCATAATTTAAAAATATAATAAAATATTAAAAATATAACTAAAATGGTAGGACTTTACTATATTATTTTATTATCCGTGACATGAATTATGTTTTAGGAATTCCTATAGGCTTGAAATGAGGTTGCCATTGGAAGGAGTGGCATGTACCTAGTTACACCGATAAGCCTCCATCCTACGGTGGTCGGTATCCTATGTTCTAGTGAGTGATCACTTTACTTTATTTTTAATTAAAATTTGGGAAAAATAGCAAATGAACTTTAAAATTTTTAAAATTTGGTTTCCTTAAATATTTTTGTATTATGAATTCAAATCTTCAATCAAATTTTCAAAATTTTGAGTGTAGGTATGTGGTCGTTAAGAAAAATGTCATGCACACTAAATTTTAATTAGGTTTTTGAAAAATCAATCAGTGTAGTTTCAACTTAAAATTTTGTGGTTATACTCCTAAAATGTTGAATTTTGATGTTATGTAGTTGGTTTATTAAAATTGCATTGTTAGATTTAAGGGAAAATTCCATTTTTGCAAAAATAGTGTGCTAGATAAGAATGATGATTTTTAAGTGGTAAGTGGGTATTTAGTGGTTTAAGCATTAATTAGCTAAAGTTTTAATGCATCTTAAAATTAATTGATGATATAGTGAGTAAGGGTGTAGATGATTGAAGTACTAGTGGATATTTGCTATTATTGGTGGATTTGGAGTTTTGGAAATGTAAGGTAAGTTGGAGTATATGTTGAATGGTAAGATATAGTAATTGTAGTAGGATTAGAAACTATAGAAACTAAGTTAGAATGTAACCTAGTGTTGAATACACCAAAAATTAGGTCTAGATCAATAAGTGGTTTATTTTTGGACCTTATACAATTTCTAGAGATAAACTGTAAGTTAGAAACTCCTAAATAAAAATCTAATTTAGGATAATGGATTAGAAACTATGTTAGAATTTAGGTTAAAATGAAGTATGGTATTAAATATCCATGATCACACTAGCAGTTTGACAATAGGTTAGTAGGTGATTTGTATAGGAATTTTATACCTTCATCTAAGTCAAAACACAAGTTAGAAGTTTCTTGGACAATAATCTATGCCACAATGTTGGGTTAGAACCTAAGTCAAAAACTTAGTCGGAGAGTAGTTTAATGGAAGATGCTATATGTAGAACCAACTGGAAGTTTGAAGATCGTTGGTACCGAATATTAGATCATTAGGAGCTAAAGGAAAGTTTATAAGATCTCCTACCTAAAACTTTTGAGGATTTACTAAAGTTAGAACCTTGGTTAGAAACTATTGGGGTAGCAACTTATGCAAAAATACCCAGTCAAAACCTTAGTTAGAACTTACATTACAAAACTAATACTTAATAAAACTTTCTAAAAATTACTTAACACAATTGTAGAATATACTTGAATGTAAAAAATAAACACATATATTATATATTGGATATGAACTAAAGAGGTTATATTAAATTTTAGGTTAATAAAGGTAGACGAGAGTGATGTACAAAGAGAACGAGCATTAATATCTAGCTAAGTGGGATCAATGCCTTATAGCATTTTGGAGTATTTTAAAGTACTTGGAGGCTTTGGTAAATTTCATCTTGTGATTGTAATGTAGTTGTTTGTGTGTATGCTACACATATTTTTGAATATTACTTTGTTGCTATTGTGGGAGCTTAGCTCTATGTTGTGATTGTTCTATGTATTCTATTTTGTTTGAATTGGTTGATCACCCTAGAAACTGAATTAAATTGAACTTGACCTAACTCCTAACCTAACATGCATTGTAACTCATTAGGGGTAACAGTTAGGATTCTCAAGTCAAATATGGAACCCTTTAATGAAAATAGCTGAAATGGTCCTTTCCACACTCTTGGTTGAACTAAGTGATATGAGAAGAGTTTACACTAAGGTTCGGGGCTATAGTTTAAAGGGAGTCTCGGGTAGAGGGTCTTCTCCATTGCATAAGCTTTGGTTTGGTTTCTATTTGCGAGTGTACAACATCAAACTCCTCAACCCTAATTAAAGTAAGCTCACTCTAATCTCACGATGAATTGGACAACCTTATGCAATGGCATTTTCTTGTACATTCCTTACATCTAACTAACTTATTTGAAAACCTTTTATTGTGATGTGCTAAATGTACACTTATATGTCCATCCCATTTATTGAGCAAGTTGTCGATCATTCTCTTATTGTTGTCTTACAGGTTTAGAGTAGAATTTCTAGCATGCCACTTAAATTCAAAAGACTGATTATGAGGTTAAGAAGCGAGATTTTGAAGAATTAGTTAAATTGAGTCATGAACATCATTTTTACTAAACTTTGGGGAAACTACTAGAGACTCTTCTAGTGGCCCTTTAGTTTTCCACTACTAACATGGTTATTAAGTCTGGTAAACCTATGGATTTTTATAGCCCTTTTTCTTGGACTTGTGATTGTTTCCCCAATAAATGTAATTTTGTAAATCCTTATAGTTTTGAATATTTTGTTGAGTACCAATTTTCAAGATCAAATCTTTTGAAGAACTTTTGTTACAAAATCAAGTTTTTATAATCATTTTCTAAGATTACAACATAGGTTTATAATAGATAGTTATGGGATTGAAAGATTCTAAGTGGTTGAGTTAGGTTCGCCTTATCTAAAGTAGGTTTATAATAGTGGCCATAAGGTTAGGTATTATCTTAGCATGGTTCAAACAATGAGCCTGTTATGACTCTACCTCTTTAGGGCATGACATTGTATTGCATTGTATTGAATTGTTCTTTGATTCAATTTTACCAGTAATTAGATTAATGCATGAGTCTATTACAGAGTTTGTAAGATCCTATAGTATGATTCACTTATATAATTAGAATAAATTGACTTGTATAAAATGTTTAGCTTTTCGGTTTCTTCGGATTAAGGGCAATCTAATAGCAGGATTCAAGATGGTAATGAAATCTTAAGATATTTTATACAAAAGCAATTTGGGTAGAGTATACTTCGAATTACAGATTAATTCAAGATGCAAGTTTGATTAGTTCATATTAAGAATCTCTACGATCTAAAATTGCACTTGAGGGTGAAAAGTCACATAGACCTAGGTAGTAAATAACAAGATTACTAATGAATATGTGTTTCTTTAATTTAATTAATCTTATTTATTTTATTCAGTCTCATTTATTTTATTTGTTCTTATTTATTTTATTTCTCTTATCTTATTATTCCTTGTTTATTTTTTATTTGTTAATTAGAATTATTCAAATTTGTTAAGTTAGATAATTGGTGATTTAAGGTAAATTGCTAGTAATCTAAGGTTTCCTACATGCATGGTTTCATGTAGGATTGACAACTTAGACTTAAAATCCGTGTTTATACTATAACTTGACTAGATGCACTTGACTAAGTGCACTTGCCTACTACGTATCACAACTCTTAAGTAAGGTTATGTAGTGAATAATCCTTTATCTTAGACTAGTGAGTCACATTTAGGAAGATATTATTTTGTGTGTGCTTAATTGGTGTGTTATATCCATGAGTAGCTCATGCGTGCTTAACAAACTACCCCATTTTCCACCCTAAACTCATTTCCATTTCTTCAATAATCTCTAAGGACCCATCTATGCTAAAGTAAGACCTTGTTAGAGGTTCACATTTTGTGGTTTTTTCATCATGTTCCTTCTCAACTTAGTATTAGAGCTCAAGGTTCTCATTAGGGTCGAAAGTTCTTAAACCATATTGATTTTGTTGAATAGTGTTGAGCATATATTGGGTTTACATTTGTTGGTGAAGGCACGTGTATGGAAGTGTTGTCATTGTGATTTAAAGTCTGATAGTTTGTTGTCATAGTGGTGCTATGTATTCTATCATGTTCTATTTTTGTTCTCTAAAGTAGAGTAGGTGGTGGTAGTGTTGGTTCACCATGGCAGTGGTTATACATGGTGATTGTTATGGAATTATGGTTGTTGTTGTTTTGCTATAGTGTTGGTATGGTAGTTGTTTGACGAATTGTGGTGGTTATTTATTTTGTTGTGTGGTGGTATGACAATTGTTAAAGTTGTAGTTGAAAATTTGTTGTGTTTTTGTTGTTAAGATGATGGATCTAAGTGTAAATGTTGTGGTTGTGGATAATGAGAGTGATGCCCCAACAAGAGGTTGATGAGTGGAGAGTGGATGGACCACCTTATAGAATTATTAGAGAACATGTTAATTGTAATGCAAAGAAAATGTAAAGAAAAGTAGTTAAGGCTTACACTAAAGGAGTTCGCTGAGCAGTTGACCAAGTTGATGAAGACATTCTAAGTGAAATCTGAGACAATTTTGAGGTTAACTGAGCTAATGTTGATGTTCGTTATACAAGAGAAGTTCACCTAACTTATAATATGCAAGATAGAGGAGGAGTTGATTGAAGAATCAATTAGAGAATAAAACTGGTAGGAAAAGAAGATAATGATGACAAAGAGTTTTATGAAGTAGAAGAAAGGATAGATCATGTACCCTAGGTGTTTGCTATGAGAATCAACCTAATCGAGCTAATTATCCTATTTGACATCCTCATAGAAGAATTGAATGACAAGCTAGCTAGGGGATCCTCCTTGATGATGTTGATTAGGTAGAGGGAGAGCTTGATGAGGAGGAGCATACAGTCTAAGCTTCTAAAATTATTGAGATTGTGACTTGTAAGAGTCCAAATTTTGAGCTTTTCGAGATGTGAGAATGCTAGTGAGTATCTAGACTAGGAAAAATGAGTTAAGTAGTTGTTTGAATGTTATCATTATGTAGAGGAAGATAAAGTTTAGCTTGTTGCCGTAGAATTTACTAGGTATATCCATATATGGTGGAGAAAGTTGTAAATGATGAGGTAGAAAGAAGTTTGCTGTAGTATTCGAACATGGGATGAGATGAAAAGGGTCATGCGTGACATATTCATTCCTTAATCATACTATCGGGATACCTTTACTAAATTACAAGAGCTGAAGCAAGGAACTAGACTCGTTTATAAGTACGTGTAAGAGTTCCAAATGCCAATGATCAAGTGTGAAGTAGATGAACCTAAGGCCCTAATATTTCAAGGATTGTTATTGGCTTAAAGTATGAAATTAGAAACATTGTTGAGTTGTAATTCTTTCACACCTTAAAGAAGCTATTAAGGTTGCCAAACGAGTTGAAAGCTTAAGAAGGAGCCAACCTTATTGAGCTTTACCTTCCTAATCTATCCAACCTATCTATGGAAGTAGTATGAGGCCTAGTAATGAGTAAGAAAGATGGAAATACTTCTCATACAAAATAAGATGTAGCATGGAAGGGAAGAGGAGGAACTTGAAATGGGGCAGATCTCAAGAAGAGAGACTAATGAGATTAAGTGCTTCAAATGCAAGGATTTTAGACATATGGCTGCCTAATGTACAAATCGTTGAACTATGGTCATTCATGATGATGTTTAGATCTTTGAGCTATACAGTACTGATAAAGAAGATAATAAGCTTACAGATGGTGACATGATGGGTTTAATTGTTCGCCAAGCTTTGAGTACCAAACTTAATAAGGAAAATGAACTAAGAGAGAATCTATTCCATAACTTGTACTAACTAGGGGATCAATGGCTTGCTTTAACCATTAACAATGGTAGTTGTATGAATGCTGCATCTATGAGATTAGCCAAGAAATTATAATTGATAACCACTCAACATCTTAAGTTGTATAAGCTACATTGGCTAAATGAAAAGGGATCATTGCATGTGTTACACAGTATTGTAGCCATCAATTTCTCTTGGGAAAACAAGGGTGAGATCTTATGTGACGTGTTGTTGATGTATACTTCCCATACTTTACCCTGCCAACCTTGGTTGTTTAACTGACAAGTCATGCATGATGACTAGAAGAGCACATATACCTCTGAGAAGGATAGACGATATGTTACTGTCATCCATACGACACAAAGTCAGGTCAGCAACATGCAAAAATAGTTTTGTAGATTATCTAAGCCCTTGGTGATGAACTGATTTGAGCTCCATAGAGCTATAAAGAATGATAAGCCAACCTTTTCACTAATCCAAAGACTAATAAAGTTAAATGAAAAAGCCGATTTATTTGGAGAGGTCAAGAAGTTGCTACAAGAATTTGCCAACCTATTCCGTAAAGAGTTACCAAATGGATTACCACTTTTGCAAGGAATAGAGCATGTCATTGAGTTGTAAACAAGAGTCATGTGCTATACCTACATTGTTGGTCCCTAAGAACAATAGTAGCTAAAGGATGTACATATGGAGCTAAGCTATCAATAAAATCACCACCAATTATCAGTTTTTGATTCAAATATTGGATGACATGCTGAATGAGTTTCATGGAGCTAAAGTGTTTTCAAAGATTGATTTGAAATCCAAGTATTTCCAAATTGCATGAGAGAAGGTGATGAATGGAAAATAACCTTCAAAACAAGACAGTAGATTGCATGAGTAACTCACGATGCCATTTTGGTTATCTTATACTTTGAGTACATTTATGAGGCTGATGAATTATGTACTAAGGAATTAAATAGGGAAATTTACTAAAGTGTATTATGATGATATCTTGATGTACAACCCTAATTTATCTAGCCATACAGGTCATCTCTGCATTTTTTTTAGGTGCTTCGATTTGAAAGATTATACTTTTGATGATATCTAGATGGCATGCACTACTTTCCAATTTTCAAACGAGGTTAGTGGGATTTATAAATATTAAGGCATAGTATCTAGAGGTTGAACATTTTGGTTGGATCTAAGATCAATGTATTGAGGGAAGAAAGTTGGATGATTAGTTTGTGGAAGATGGCTATCTTTTTTGAGTTGGAAAACTATGTGCGCCAACTTATTCCGTATGAGAATTGTTCATCAAGGAAGCCTATAGTAGAGCGTTAGCAGGTCATTTTAGATAAAGGAGGACATATGAGTTGCTAAAATCGAGGTTTTATTGGCTAAGGATGTTGTATGATGTTTGTCACTTTGTTAAGAGACGTGGAACTTGTAAAGAGGTTAAGAATCGAGATGTGCAAGAGAAGGCTATTTCTCCATTGTGTAGACCAAACTATGAACCAATCTAAGTATGGATTTTTTTCTTAGTTTGATGCAAACAACTTATTGGAAGGATGCAATAATGATTGTGGTTAATAGGCTCAACAAGATGATGCACTTCATTCCTTGCAACAAAGTTGACGATGCTTTGACTATCTCTTTTCTATATTTGCAAGAGATTGTGAAGCTTCACATAGTCCCTTAGACTATTGTGTTTATAAGCCATTTCTGGAATACCTTATGGTGTTGACTAAGAAGTAAGTTACTGTTTAGCACATCATGCCATCCTTAAATTAATGATCAGAAAGTGGTCTTCAATAGGATGTTGGATTCGTTACTTTAAGCTACTATTATATGGAACTAGTTCGATTGGGATACTTACTTGATAAGATTCTAGGTACTAGCCTGACACCACACTAGGTTTTGGACCACATGAGAGGCTTGCTCATGAGCTCCCTATGCATAGGTAACCTATTTATAAGCTATGTCAACATTAGATGGCTTGCCCGACTCTGTTGGGTCTACCCTATTATGTTGAGTATACCTTGCTCTACCCTAGCCGAGCCTTCCTACAGAACTATTTTATGAATTAAGGCAATATTGGAAGACTCGATGTACTCTGCAAGTTTTGTCCTAGCCTACTATTTGTGCCTTACCTTGTTAGGTCTTCCTTGCTATATTTGGTCCATTCTGCCTTATTGAGGTTGGCTCTATTCCATTTGCCGGGTCTATTCTAAGTTGTTATGTAGGATTGCCCTGTCTTACCCACCTGCTTTACTTTACCGAGATTAACTTGCTCGACAAAGTTTGCTTGATCTGATCAGTTATGATGAGGTTGCCTGGTTATTCCATACCAGCTCAACCGTACTGGGTTATATTAAACAAATTGTCCCTGTCCACTCCAGATCGGCTTAGCCATATGAGTTTGGCCATTGCCACATCAGGTTGGCTACTATCATGTCAACTTAGCTTCGAGGAGATCATTGCCATACTAGGTCAATTTGGCCATTTGGGGTCGGCTTTAACAACATCAGGTTAGCCATGGACATATCAAATTGGCCCTGGACAAGACAGAACATCCAGAGGCTTAAGCCCACCTAGAATAAGGCTCTAAGGTCTCCAATAGCTCCTAGAAATCTAGCATTAGCCCTTTACACGAAAATCTTATGTAGCCTCCCATTTTACTTATGTTATTTGGATTTCCTTTTTTTTTTCTTGTATTTTCCTTAGTTATCATTCTTATTTCATTTGTAAATTTGGAATGCTTTTAGGGTTTCCTTTTATTCATTTACTTACAACTTTACCCCTCTTGTATAAATAAAACACTTATATAAGGTTTTAAGGAAGAATTGACATTTTAATAAGAAACCCTTGAGACTTTTCTCTTGGAAAATTCCCTTTATCCACTCTTATCAATCCCTTTAGCAAATCAGCCATTGCTACGTGAGTTCGGCCATTGCCAAAAACCCTTAAGACTTTTCTCTTGGAAAATTCCCCTTTATCCACTCTTATCAATCCCTTTAGCAAAGATTGTGGTGAGCAACTCTATCATTTGGACCAATGCATCACATCAGACGAGTCTTAGGTCTGTGTGTAGTTCTATGGTATATCATATTTGTAGAGTTAGTGCATGGGATTTGCTAAACCATCGACTTCCATTTATTTTTCTAGGCCATCTTATTGTCCAAACCCATCTATTGGTTTTCGTGTGATCCCAGGTTCATGTGTTCATCTACGAGTCCATATCACTTACCTACCAATTATTGAGTTCACCTACAATAGAAATGTTTTACATGACTGGCAAGACTTTATTCAAAATTGTTCATAGTCTTAACCTTTATTAGCCTCTTGATCAAATACCAATGCTTAGAGCTGAGGTAGGAGACATAGAAGTGGGAGACCGAGTTAAGAACTTACAGTAGATCTATCATAGAGTCATTGAACAACTAGCTTGAGCTATTGATAGACTTGACTAAGGAAGTTGAGGATGGAGGATGAAGAAGCTCTTTCGGCTAAGAGACCTTGCATGGTTACACTTTAGCAAAGAAAGGTTCCTGAACAAAGCGAAAAGAAAGTAGTCTCCAAGAGATGAAGGACCTTTCTGAGAACTATAAAAGATCAACAACAATGCCTATTGGTCGAGCTCCTAGAAGGGTACAAAGTTTCCAATGTCTTTAATATTGTTGACTTGAGCTCGTATATTATCGAGGACGATGCCCTAATAAAAAACTCCAAGGATTTGATCCCAAATCCTAAACAACCTGAAGGGAATGATAAGAATCATCCTTCAAGATGTCTAATGGGCTGTAGACCGTCCAATTAAGTAAGTGTACCTAGTCAAATTATAGTATAGATTGAAACGGATTTTGAGTTTGAGTGCTGATCCCATGATAAGCTAGTTATATGGGTGTACCTAATTATTTTTAGCAACTACACCCTTTTAAATTATTCAATTACTTAACTTATAAGAATAGAAGATTTAATAGAATAATCTAAAGACAAAATAAAGATTGCAATAAACTAAGACATTAAATTAAAGACAAAGAAATTAAATAAAGACATTTAACTAATAATGGAATAGAAAAATAATTAAAAAACTAAAGAACTAAATAAAAATTAACATCAATTAATTAATAATGAAAAAAACATTTCCCTTAGTAAATGCCATTTATTGTTTGCTACCTAGTTTGAGGGATCATTCAATCTCAGTTACTATATTAGATCATAGAGATTGCTAGCCCTATTCCAATGAAAATCAAATTCTAAATTAGTTGGACACACATCCCTAGCTAATTCCTAACCCTAGAACCCTGTCTACCTGAATCGTTTCTAATCAAAGTGTTCTAAGATCACATGAAGCCTTAACATCCTGATATTAGGTTACCTTAATCTGAAAAGATTAAATACCTAATCTCTTATTGCACTCAATCTTTTCTGATTACACTTTTTTGTTTACTACAAGCCTCGCGACTTTACCACAAACTTAGACGTTAAATTAATACCTTGGGTAGTATTAATTTAGCAATAATGAAAACAATATGACTAGATCACAGAAAGCAAAATCACGGAATGAAATTCATAAATAAAGACCACCCTTTAAATGTAGGTTTCAACAATGATTCACTAAATTAATGAAATAAAGACATAAGAACTGAAAAGAAAAGAAGAATAAAGATGGGAAAGCCTACTTGTAATATTCTAAAACCTAATAACTGCTCAAAGGTTCTCTCCCTTAGTCATAGGCTTAATAATCTATTTATAAGAAATGGTCCTATGATTATAATGAAAATCTAACAAAAATAGAAGATTAGAAATCCAATATCTTCATGGTTAAAGTATACGGCCATGGTGTTTGGCTGTAGTTGTGCTTTTCACACAAAACTTCAAAATTCAAAAGAAATTCTGGACAAGCAGGTCATGAGTTTTGGACTAAGAGCATGTTCTTCTACTGTAGTCTCTTCTGAACTTCCATTCTTGCTTGAAACTCTTCTACTTCACTCTGTTGTCTATATTTTTACTCGAATATGCTCAAAATTGCCAAAAAATCTTTAAAATCTCCATAAAGTACTCCCAGAGTTCTTGAAAACAATAAATAAACAAACTAAGCTCACAATGTCATAAAATTTACAAGAATAAAGTTAAAATCATTGCAAAATTACTATAGACAATACGATAAACTATAATTTTAGAAAATGTACCCTTAAGATCTTAATTGCTTATAGAAATTCTTTCTGAAATTACCCTTATTCTTTAACTTTAAAATGCATTCAGAACATTTAGATAATAGTGATTTGAAGCCTACTGAATTTCAGTAATCAATCTAGAAGATTCAGAGTTAATCATAACACATAAGTCGAAACTAAACTCGAGATCACAACAAATATAAACTAATTAAGAAAAAAATTCATAAGGATTTCTTTTGCTTCGACTCAAGAGGAGCGAAATCTTTCCTAACAACTTTTAACTTGAAAAATTAGATCATATGCATGTTATATTAATTTATCATCTAATTGTCCCTCTTTTCTTTTCAATTTTGATTGGGAGGGTAATCGATTTGATTTAATTTTCTTTATTGAAGCTTGAATAGCATTGAGAAAGCACCTCGCTTTTCCAAGCGACCAAAGTTAATCCTTACTAATTTGGCTCTTTTAATCACTTAGTGGTTTTCAGTGGGAAAGCACTTTGCTCTCTTGATGGACTAAGGTCAATTCTTAACAATTTTAATTAAATTTCTACTATTTTTGATTGGTAACACAGAAGAGTCTTTAATTTCTAAGAGACTAAGATTAATCTATACCAATCTTTAGTAATTTATTTTATTAGTTCAATTAGATTATTCAATTTACACCTCCAACTACTTTGATTTTTTAAAGAACTTTCATAAGACAAATCTCCTTTGGTTATCCAATGTAAAATTTTGAAAAATAATGATAGATAACTATTCTCTAAAATCATGTTCAAATTTCAAAATGACTGGACATTAATTTGTTCATATCTGTTCTCATCTCGAGTCTAAGTTTAAGCTTAACAGAAGGGTAACTCGAGATAAAGGCAACAAAAGTATTTTCATTTTTAACTTTTGGCAATTTAATGTTTCAACCTTTATTTTTGTGATTGAGTGCTTCTTATTTTAGTTTAGTTTCAATTTAGTGTCTTTATTAGTAGTAAAGTTAACGATTGTTAAAATTTTTTGAATTTTAGTATTTATACTTTAGTTATTATTGCGTTTTGGTGTTTGTACTTTAATTTTGATACATTTTAATGTTTGTTTACTTATTATTTATTTAAAATCAATTTTTCATTTTTTTTCATTAATTTATCATTTTCAAAATAAAAAAATTATTTATATCTAATATTTTCAACTTTGCATGATTTTTACATGTCATGTTTAATTTTAGAAAATATTATAATGTTAAAGTCTTAAAATCTACTTTTATTTGAAAATATGATCTATTATTTGTTGGGTACATGAATAAAGTAAAATTTTGAAGTAGGTATAGCTTGTAAATTAAGTCTCATTTAATCTTAAAATATGAATTTTTAAACTTACCAAACAGTATGCTTCTATACATATGTCCTAAAGTCCTAATAAATATTTTTATAATTTTATAATTTAAAAATCAAACATTGTATAATTATAATTATATAACAGTTGGAAGGCTTAAATTATGTACTAGCTTAAAATTATTATTTTTAACTCAAAATTTTAAGTGTACATGTCTAAGTTTTTACATTTTTTATGCATTATAATTGACCTTACTTATATGAATTTATTTATTTTTATTTTTAATGACCTTCATATAATTTGGACATTTTTTATTACTTAATTTTACAAAAAAATTAGAATAATATACTATTTGTGAATTTTCATACCCCTTAATGTAAGTGTAAAATTATAAGATTATATTCCTTAAATTTTGTAATGGTTATAATCTTAAGCATTTATCGATTAAAAAAATAAAAAAATAAAAGACTTAGACAAGTTTACTTAAGAAAAATAACTTTTTCAAATGTATAATCTTAAGGCAAATTAATGCATCAAAGGGTATAAAAATTTGCAAACAATATATTATTAGAAAACTTTTTGGTAAATTATACAATAAAAATGTGTTTACAACATTACAAAAAAAAAATGTCTATAACATATAAAGGTCATTTAAAATAAAAATAAATAAATTCATAAAAATAGGGTCAATTGTAATTCATGGAAAATGTAAAGATTTAAAGTTATATTTTGAGTTAAAAATAAAATTTTTTAGGTAAGACATAATTGAAGCATTCCAATTACTTATTTTACCATGATTGATTTGTAAATTATGAGACTATAAAATTTTAAAAATCAGGACATTACTAAATATACAACAAAATATTATTATATAATAGTATATTGTATGGCAAGTTAGAAAATTAATGTTATAAGGTCAAACTAGACATGATTTGCAAGTTATGACTATTTCAAATAAAAGTAGATTTTAAAATTTTAAAATTATATGATTTTCTAAAATTAAACGTTACAAGTAAAAAACATGCATGATTGAAATTATTATATAAACAAATTGTTTTAATTTTGAAAATGATAAATTATTTAAGAAAAATAAAAAAATAATTTTAAATAAATTGATAAGTGAATAAACACCAAAATGCTGAAAAAATAGAAGTTTAGACACTAAACTAGTAAAAGTTAATAGTGTAGGCACTTTGTTTGCCTTTATTTTACGGTAACTTTGAATTCAAAAGATGAAATTACTCTAATTCAACAAAGAATTTTAAATTCACAAAGGATTAGGTGGATTTGAAAAAGATTATGCTTGCAAAGATATATATATATATATATATTTGCAGGTAGGGGAGGGGGGGATGTAGATATAGGCGACGATTGTAGGTGAACACATAGCTGAAGGTATCATGTGAACTGAGGGATGGGTCCGAACCACAAGATGGCTCGAAGAATGAATGGAGGGTTGAAGGTTAAGCAGGGGTCCTTCTGCATTGACAATGGATATGACACATCAATGCCTAATACGAGCTCAAGCTACCTTTGATATGATGCACAAGTGTAATTAAAGGTTACTCACAACTAGTCCATGCTCAAATTGCCTATATAAAAGTAAAGAGAGTAAGCAAGAAATACTTAGCTCAAAGGAAAAGTTCTATATTTAGTATTCTAGATGATGATTTTGCTAAAGCCAATAAAAAATACAAGTATTTATGTGGCCTAATTATGGCAAGTCTTAGGTTACTAGAAATTACTAAAAAGATTCTTACTAAAAGAGGAAAAGCACATATTATACAATGGTAAATTAGTAAGCAAAAAGAAATGAATATCCAATGCAAAGGATAGTATGGATGTTAGAGGGTAGGATATATGTTAGCCCCTTAATTTCGTAGTCTAATCAAATAATGAGTGTCGAGCAGAGTTGACCCACTTGGTCATTGATTGACAACTCAGCAATTTAAGGATTTAGAGAGCACTTGTTTTGGAAATTGGAACTTGGCAACTTAAGCTTGGTAAGTTGGCTTGGCAATGGGTTAGCTTGAGCTTAGATAATTACTAGCTCGAATCATATGGGCTCACAGTTAAGCTTTAATGAGGGTCAGTAGTGCCGATGGGGTCTTCCTCCATTCGGGCAACTATTAGTAGGTTAAGGTTAGCTCAGAAGACATACTAGGTTAGCTTAGAGGAATTGCTCCTCTTCTGGAGTTAAGTCCTTCTAGATAACTTGATGTATTAGAGAAGCAAGTCCACGGGCTTAAGATCTCGTAATTGTCCCTTGATTCCTATCATCCTCTCTAGGTTGATTAAGATTTGGGATCAAACCTTGGTCATATTCAAGTAGCTTATCATTGGGGAAATATGGGTGAAGATCAATAATGTTGAAGGTCTTAGAGACTCCATATTCTTTAGGCAGGTTTACCTTATAGGCATTAGGGTTAATCTTCTCTATCACTCTCTAGGACAACTTGTTCTTCCTTAGGTTGGGGAACTTGTCCTTTCTTAGGTGAATCTACATTAAGTCACTAGACTGGAACTCTCCAACTTTTCTTCATTGGCCTTTCTTTTTGAGCTTTGTAACAGCTAAAGTGAGATGGTCTGTAACCTTCTAGTCCATTACTCAGATGGCTTTTGATCTCTCCATAGCTTGTTGATCCTTAGGCTAGTTAGGTTAGGAAATCTAATCTAGTGGTAGCTTGGGATTATATCCATATGTGACCTTGAAGGGTGAATTCTTGGTGACAATATGGGTGATTCAATTGTAGGCATACTCAATGATTGGTAATCACATATCCCAATTAGATAGCTTTCTTCCAACTACAACTTGTAGTATGGTTCCTAAGGTTTTGGTGCTGTCTTTAGTTTATCCATTTGTTTACGGGTGGCAAGATGTACTAAACAGTAGCTTGGTCACCAATTACTTCTAAAGGGTCTTCTAAAAATAGACTAAGAACTTGGGGTTTCGATTAGACATAATGGTTGGTACTCCATGCAGCTTGACTACTTCTTGCAAAAAGAAAAAAAAATTAGTTGAAGCATCGTTAGTTCGATTACATGGCATGAAGTGTGACATATTATTAAAGTGGCCCACAACTACTGTTGGTTTAGTATAAGATATCAAAAGGAGGGGGGGTGGGGGGGGGGGTTAATTGATATCTTTGAACTTTTGAAAAATTTTCGATATAAGAAAACTAAAATTACCCCCTGAACAACTTATAATGTTAAACAGTAATATTTTAAAAATTCAACACATAACAATTAATAAAGCAAATTAAAAAATTAAGGAAGGAGAATATCAAGCAGAGATTTTGTAGAGCTTCGACCTCCTACCTATTGCTTTCTTCTAACTCTACTGTTGGGGACCCATTCTACTTCATTGGTGTCCTTTACTTGATCCACTAAATCAAATCATAATAGATTACAAGCTTTTGTCACACATGGACTTTATGACTCTTTGCTCTACCTATTAGCCTCTCTACAATAAAAGCTAATACAGATCCGTAGAGTACAAATGTATTTGTCTCAACACTCAAACAACAAAATAAAAGTTACAAAATGTGAGAACAAAAGTATAAATCTTAATTAATTTTGCTCTAAAAAGAAATGACGATTGTTGTAATGTTTGCTTCGGTGTAACTTTTTGAAGAAGTATCTGAAGGACTTTCTGTGACTTTTCAGAAGGTTGAATCTCATCACGATACTTTGTGTAAGGAAAAATTTTCTTCAGAGTTGTGTCACATGACGTTTTGAATCATTTCTCTTTTTATATTGAAATCTTCTAACAGCTAATTTGAAGATCATCTTCACTTTTGTATTTATCTAACCGTTAGTTATTTAAGATTATTCCTTAGATATTTTGAGAAGATCTTGGTCATTTGAAATTAAAAAGAAACTCTCCTTATCTTGTTTAGATTAGATATTCATTAATTCTTAACCACTAGATAAGCTTTTGATTTAAATTTGAAGAGATATGCTTTTTATTAGCAACTTTTGGATAAGCCTTATGTTCAAAATTTGTAATTCCACAAGATCTAAATCAACCTTATCCTTATCCTTATATATTCTTGTGCGTATCTTGATTTCTCAAAAATAAATTTACTAAAAAATAATCCCCAAGGATTATGATTTCATCTTGAGTGAAACGAGATTAAGTGTATTTCCTTAATACACCTAATCTAGTAGAGCTAAGCCTTATTGAAATTGAATGTGATATAAATTAATTTTCTACATTACTTTTCTAGACCAACTTTTTGAATAACCTTTTGAAGAGTATCGATCTTACTTTTTTTTGTGTCTTTGAATAAGTTTCTGAAGTGCTATATCGATTCTTATTATAAAAGCTTCTAAAATACTTTTTGAAGATTTTTAGACTAGATTTTTTTTTTCAATTAATTCAGACCCTTTGAATAAGTTTTTGAATGCACCTCAATTTGCAATTTTAAACTTTCTAAATACTTGCGTACTTGTTAATTCATTAGTGTTCTTCTCTTTTTGTAATTATCAAAATCTATGAGAGGTATCTAACAGTTACCATGATAAAGTCCATCCTATGGGTTGTCCTTGATAAACCTAATATAAAGTCCATACTCATCTTAAACCATGATTTGGTTGGGATAGGTAATGGAAAATAACGTACTTATTTAGCTCGACTCTTTGCTCGGTGGTAGGTTGCACATCTTTCCAATACAGATTATACATCTTTCATCATCTTTGGCCAAAAGAATCTTGAACTAAGTACCTCATAAGTTCAAGCCTTCCCAAAATGACTAAATAATCCTCCATCGTGTGCCTCATGCACTAGTAATTCTTACATGGAACATGTTGGGATACATAACTTTCCCTTTCTGATAATCATTAATAGCTCTGCTATTCTTGCATTGAGCATATATTTAACCTCGTTTGGAGTTCAATTAGGAGAGTATGTTACTGTGATAGGGCATCAGCCATTACATTGTTGTTGCTAATCTTGTACTTAACAACATAGGAAAATCCCTCCATGAATTTGATCCACTTTGCTTGTCTCTTAGACAACTTTGGTTGACTCTGTAGATATCTCAATGATTTATGGCTAATATAGATCACTAATTCTCTAGGTAACAAGTAATGTTGCTAGAAAGTTAGGCCTTGAATCAAGGAGTAGAACTCCTTATTATACATTGAATGGTTAAGTGTTGACCTTTGAAGCTTCTCATTAAAGCAGGCAATAGATTGGCCATCCTACATCAGTATGGTTCCTATGCTTAATCTAGATGCATAGCATTCGATTTTGAACACTTTGTCAATGCTCGAAACAGTTAAGATGGGGGTAGTAGTTAATCTCCTCTTCACTTCCTTATAACTCTATTGTCCCTTCTTTCCCCATCTAAATTCAATGTTCTTTCATAGCTTAGTAACTAGGGCTATAATAGTACTAAAAATCCTTAAGAAATGGTGATAAAAGGATGTTAGGCCATGAAAAATTCATATGTCAATTGGACAAGTCGACATAGGCCACTTAGTAATCACCTTTACCTTCTCTTCATCAATACGCTACCTCCATTCATAACAAATCCTAAGAAGACTACTTTAGGTTGTTAGTGTAGCGACCACCTTCCACATGGTCATGTATAAGTATAAAATTTGCCCTTTTAAAAATAGGAGAAACACTATACAATAAATTGAACTCGTTTGCAATCTTTTGAAAAATATTTTTAGGAACCATGACCTAATGGCAAGTGTACTGGTCAATTTATAGTATATCATGAGCACTAAAGTCATATTTTATGGTGAAGGAAAGAACAAAGTATAGAAAGATAACTAAGTAATGGTATCTATTATTTCTAGTCTAATCTAGGCAATTGATTGAGAAATTTTAAGGGAAAGAACATGCTAGTTATGTAGCGACCCTAGGAGGGGTCTAGTAGTATTACCTAAAATTTTCATATCACGTGTGCACCCATGATAAGAAAATCGGCTTGTAAGTCAGAGATTGCAAGACTCTAAATAGTTATTTACTAGAGTTTTCAATCTTAGTTCATTGGCTCATTATATAATATAAATAATTATGAATATCCATTTTTCCACAATTCCTCAGAACCACAGAGAATCGGTATCCCCTACCAAAATAGTGAAATAAGATAGACAATTCCAGAAAATTCTAAACTTACTAAAGATACTAAACTTAATTGAGACATTAGTCGTTTTATGGATCATTCCGAATTAATTACACAAGCTTTTCATCACATTGATTCAATTGTAGCACTCTGTACTCGATTCCTATCCTATTCCCAACTATCGATCAACCTGCAAGGAAAAGAACTGTTGGGGTGTAAGCTTACGCTTAGTGAGATAATTACCCTCATCAATACTGCATAACAAAAATTTATTAAATGTACAATCATATGAATACATGAATAATCAGTATGTCAAACAACGCATGTAGTGACCTAGAAACTGCATACGACTCAGAATTATGCCACCTGAAGTTGGGGTTTGGAGATAATTAACCGACCCAAACCGAAATCTGGGTTCTAGACCTTGGGTTTTATTTCATTTGCACTATCGTGCTCATATCAAAACAAAACTCTCTCTCTCTCTCTCTCTCTCTATATATATATATATATGTGTGTGTGTGTGTGTGTGTGTGTGTGTGTGTATACTTCCTTTACCAAAATCAAATCATATCTTTTAAAATCCCAAGTCTAGCGGTGTGTTGGCCTCCGCAATCCACAAACACATACCCTAAGCAGAAGCCACAAGACTCGGCCCTTCGCTGACGGTTGGCGTCTCTCAGCGCCTAGTAAACCCATCAGCTTAGGTCAGAGACTCAATATATATGATGGCATAACTAGTGCCCAATCTTGTAGGAAACTTGTATTTCTATGAGTCCCCTCCCATCTTTTGTGTGAAGTGGCGGTCGGTATTATCCATATGCAATATGGGGAATGCATGATTCATTTTGAGTTCTTAATCGTATAAGTGATTAACTTGATTTTTAGAGTGACCAAACAATTTCATTCCATACAATCCACATATATATATGCATTACAAACAATTCCCATTATTATATATAATTAAAAAATTCATCGCATTCATCCATAAATTCAAACACATGCATCTCCCATATCCCACAAGCATCCAAATTTATATATATAGTTTAGGTGCATTTATTCTACAAGCACAATCAAGTAAAGAGTCATTGGGAATTTAGTCACTCTGCTATGTGGGTTAATCAAAGTAATCTAGAGGCAAGTCACCTCCGTAAATAGTGTCCCCTGGTCATTGAAATAATTTTTATAAGGAATTGAAACAAACTTAAGAAATTAAGTAAATTTTCCTTAAGTTATATTCTTAATTAGTTTTCGTAATTTTTCTCGGTTTTTACCTAAAGTTCAATAGCATATAACTTTTTCGTTTTAAATCCGAATTTTATGATCTTGTAGTCAATCTTCATCGTTTTCGAGTGTAATTTAATGTGGTAAGGTTAGATTTTCGAAATGAGGTATACAATTCTGTCCATGGGTCAGAACAGTAGCATTCCTCATGTGTTGGAGTGTTTTTGGGCCTTGTTTGGTAAATGGGCTTTTTGATAACTTAAGGAATCCTTTGGGCTTGGTCTTTAGATTTTATCCTAAGCTTAAAATACTCCTTGAGATTAGATTTATAACTTTAATTTATATTCCTAAGGCTAGCAACCACTTCTTGGGCCCTTTAGTGGGCTTAAGTTATCAAATGGGCTTGTTTTTGGTTCAAACTAAAGTTAATGACTTTGGTGGGCTTATGGGGCCATAGGTGGATTTCTTATGGGCTTCAAAACAACCTCCCTTGGTACTTTAAGGTGCTGATCAGATTTTTATTGAAGGCCCAACTTAGAGTTCTAAGCTTGTTTTGAGAGTTCTAAGCTCGGTTTTGAGTTTTAGGTTTTATATGCTTACTATACTTGCTTTAGTTAATCTTTTCACTTTGTTCTTTCACTTTTATCATATTTTTAGGCTTCATTCTCCCATGTTCCAGATCTGTTCATGATGGTTCTAAGGGGTCCTTACTTGGTTTTTCAACTTGTTTCATCATTTCCTTAAGTTTAGGTGGTAGATTATGCACTTAACTACTTGTGTACAAATCTTAACTTAGGTTTTCTTCCATCAATGATCCTTTAACTCATCCTCCACATAAAGAAATAAAGGATCTTATACTTAATACAAATCTCATATCATAGCTCATGTCATATAAAGTTGGTTTCTTCATAAAACTTCATGTAATGGATTTTTCCTTAACTTCAGTCTAGATTTGAGCATGTCTAACTTGATGGAAACAAAATCAACATCCAAATGACTATGGAACCCTCACGTCCAGCATGCTTATCCTCTATTAAAGTTCTCATTTCAGGATTTTCTTAGCTTAAAATCTTCCATTCAAAGCATTAAACAAATGTCTTTACAAAACACCAACTTTACATGCTCATATTTCAACTTCATGTAAGGGTTTTATGGTTTGTTTCTTAAAACAATTTTGGGTGTTCTAACAACTTAAATCTTACTCATATCTTCAAGAAATCCAAGTCTCCTAACATAAATACTAATCCATACATCACAAGAAACACTTACTCGTCCTTAACGAAAAGTGTGGTGGTTGTGCACTAAGGTTCCACTTTAGCTCTTAACTTTGCCACCTCTTTTTTGCTACCTTTTGAAACCCGAATCTTTTGTTCTTTTGGTATGGGGTTTATGGAAGATTCTAATGGTCTTAAAAGATCTTAGATGGTGAAAGAAAATGATACAAGAATAAAGGAAAATAATGCCGTGAGTAAAGCTTCAAAAATGGAAAAAAAATTGATTTTGTGGGGTAAGGTTGTTTTTCCTTTTTATGTTTGTTCCAAAGGAGAGAAAGATGAAGTGAAAGTGAATTTGAAAGGGAGAGAAATGGTGGAGAGAGTGGCCGGTTAGAAATGGAGAGAGAAGGAGTGTTTAAATGTCTTGAAAGTGTTGTCTTGTAGCTTATACAAAGTCAACAATTGCAACTCTTGATGATGTAAGCATTAAGAGGTGAATAGTGATGTGTAAGAAGAAGTGATTGATGGGTGAATGACAACTGCATAGCCCCCCCTTTCTCCCCTTTTTAGATCTGCCATTGGAAGTCTTTTTATGCCATGGAGTGGTCTTGTCTCCTTTATTAAAGTTAAGCTTATGAATTCTTGTGAAAAATTGTCCATATGTAGTATAAGTGGAGAGGTGATAAGGAAATTGTCTTATCACTAGATTTTGATAAGTTATCAATTGATAAATGATTCCAACTCTCAATTGATAAGTTATCTAAGGTGATTGGTTGGTCTACTTATTTATGTGTAAGGCTTATACATGAAGATAAGGGCATAGCCTTATAGAAAATTGTTTTAGGATTTTTATCTTACATTGTTTTGTAATTTATGATTTGATTTTTGTAGAATTGTGAAATTTTCTAAAGTTGAGTGAAATTATTCAAATTAAATTATTGATTAATTACTTAGGATTAAAATTCCTTAATTATTTCAGGGTTAGGGTTTTAAGTGACTTTAGAGCTCGTAATTCTTCAAGCTCAGGTTTTATCGATAATTGGTTTTTGAATTGGAAAAATTTGATTTGTTACTAAATGTAAACTTAAATTCTTAGTTTTGTTGATTCTTAGGAACGTTCGGATGATACTTTTAATTGAATCATGGGCCCACTAAAAGTAGGGTTTATATTTATCAATTGATACGTTATTTAGGGTGATTGGTTGGTTTACTTATTTGTGTGTACAAATCTTATGCATGAAGATAAAGAGATTATCTTATATGAAATTCTTTTGGAGTTTGTCTCTTAAATTGATTTGTAAGTTATGGTTTAATTCTTATAAAATTATGGAAATTTCTGGAGTTGAATAAAATTGTTCAAATTAAATTCTTAATTAGCCGCTTAGGGTTACAAGTCCTTAATTGTTTTAGGGTTTTTCACCAGTTTGGGAATAATTGACTTATACTTAGGAGCTTAAGGTTCAATTAGCTGAATTATTTAGGAATATCGCTTTATTATGCAACATATATATATATATATATATATCATACGATAGATTGGGAAAAGGGTAGGAAATTGCTTATTAATATATTTATATGTATATATATATTATGGGGCTACTTATGTGCACAAGTAAAATAATTTTTTCTAAATTTATTAATTTATTCCTTTAACTAGCTTAGTTTTGTTGTTTATTATTGCTTGAAATAATCCCTGATTTGTTTATTATCGGTTTTATATGATTTCACAAAACTATTGATAATTTTATTGATTTATGGCTTTTTAAGCATTAAGATAATTTTATTGATTTAATTTTTTCTTTTTACGATTTAGTATTTACAGTTCCTGTTAAGTTTAGGTTTATATATATATATATTTTAAAAAATACGCATATGTAAGGATTGGGGTTTTCTTGCATGATTAGGGTTTCCAAATCGTATAATAGTATCTTTCAAGCTCATTTTAAATTCCGAGTTTAAAATTTTAGTTAGTTTTCATTTTATGTGGTCTTATCGACTTAAAGAAATATTTAAATACTCGAGTTCGATACTATGTTTAGAAGGTTAAATTTACAGAGTCTACAAGTTATCTAAAAGAAGTACAAAATACAATTGAATGAAGCATGGATTTTAGCAATTTCTCAATATTAAGATGTATAATTCTTTATAAAATTTGTATGAGTAACAAGTAAACAATCATTTAGGATCGTTGTGGCCATACTATTACAGTATTTATGATAATATAAATATGGATTTTGCTCATACTCATAGAATTTATCCAACTCTCATTTTGTAAATTCTATTGTATAACAATAGTATTGTATTATCAATATCTCATTTGCACAGTCAGTTGGATATTCAAGTCTCATCACTACTTAAATAATATGATAGAATTAATTTCTCATTCTAACCAGTTTTTAGTTCTAAGTAAGTATAAGGATTTAAGTCTTAATTCTTAAGAATTACCCATTCAAATTAGGAATCTTAGATTTTATTTGGGGTTTTTGAATCCTACAATAGTCTCTAGACCTTATTAGGACAATAAGGGGGAAGGCTTAATGTGTAGAAAATCCTATCTTGCTTGATATTAACCTAATACTTAAGTTATACCTAATTACACTAAAGAACTATGTAAAATTCTAAATTTACACTATAACAATACAAAAATATCAATAGCCATAACTACTTCATCATGTTCACACACAACCCATAAGCATAATAACCTCTATTTATCATATTCATAGAGAATAAACATTCAACACATAATACATATGAACATGAAAATAAATAGTACATTAAATATGTAAAAAGTATGAGAAACATTACAAAATTGAGCTCCGCGACCTTAATAATGGAGTTCCTAGAGATTTTTCCAACAATCTCCATGGATGCAATGGAAATCCACAAATCTAAACTTTGAAAATAGCTAAAATCCACTAAAAATCAATGCTATGATCATGAAAATACAAGAAAACTCCATGGAAATTGTAAAACTATGCTAAAAGCAACCTAAGATAGCCTAAAGAAGAGAGAAATGATGGAAAGAAGAACCTTAAACCTTAGAAAATGTAAAGCCAAATTTGCAAAAAAATGAAGAAGAAGAGGTTTTTATATTAGCTCATTACCAGCATGACTATAAGTAAGGGTATCGCTATGACGATGGAAATGTGTTGTGTACTTCTCCTCTTTCCTTTTAATGAAACAATGCGTTGTTTTATGAGTCAAGTATACCGTTGTGACAGTAGTTGGGTACCATCCTACTGGTATACCATTGTAGTTTTGCAACTTAATTTGATTTTGTTCAAGGTACCATCTTAATGGTAGATGATCTAATCATTATGCTGATAGTTCTAACTTTAAGTTTCCTTCTTTTACTTTCTTCTTCATTTCCAACTTCTTGAATTGGGGTTACCATTACATAGTAGCCTTAGGATCTACAAGATTAAACACGAAGAGCTTAAATTCTTTAAATATATGCTACTTTTGAGCATCAAAATGTAAGAATATGAATTACATTTATGTTGAGCAATTATATGTGATTTTAATAAAAATTCATACACTTTTGCTCAACAATCTATCGAATCACATATAATTGTTAGAGAAATCCTTTAGATAAGTGTGTAGTTTTAAACACTTATCAGTACCCCTAACTTTATAACTTGCTCATTCTCAAACAAGCTTGAACCACTTGTAGAACAACAGGTAAAAGATGGATTCTCTACTCTTTGTTTATTAAGTCTATTCTCTAGTTTATACATACTGAGTTATGTATTTTTCAATTTAGCTTTTGGAAAGCAATTAATTGTTAATGAAAGCTAAGTGAATGGTTAAGTGTGCCTAATTACATATCCAAGAAAATCAATGAACTAATCCATGGTTCATAAAGTTAAGCCTCTTATTTAACTCAAAATTGGATAACTTAAGATCAAGTAAGTTATAAGGCTTTTAAGGCTTGGGGTAGGGTGTTATCTGTAACTTCAATTGTTGGACCATAAAGGAAGATGTTGCAATAGTGTAACTACCATTATAAAAAATAAGTTTATACAACTACCCATTAACCTTACGTCTAATGTGAAATAAGTTCTCACATTGTTTGGCCTTAAGGATCGGCCTTATGCTCATCACTCACCTTAGTACCATAGTTGTAGGCATGAAGTTACCCTCTTTTTTGTAGATAACCTCTTCCCCCTCAAATTGGTCATCTTACCCGGATCCCTCAATTCTTCAACCTCTTTACCAATGCTATTGACTTTTATTATAGGAACTTCTCCCTCGATTACCACTATCTTTCAATTTGAGCAATGGGCTACCATGTATTTGAACCCTTGACACTTGAAACACATAACCTCACTCATCCTTTGGCTAAAACTTAGTACTTTCTTAAACTTCCTAAGAACTTCTTTCTCCTTTCTTTGGGTAGTTGAAACAGGTTTAACATTGTTAGGCTTACTTGGTTCCAATCGCATAGGTATACTTGAAATAGGTTGGTTAGGGGTAACTCGACTAATACGAGCTTGGAATCTACTCATTCATTGTCACTCTATCCTTTGAGTAGCTTGGATTGCCTCATCTAAGGATCCAATATTCTAGGTTTTCAAGATATCCCTTATCTTATATTTTAATCCATTGACAAATCTAGAGATAGTCCTATCTTTTGGCTCCATAACTTTATGTCAAATCATTAACAATTGGAACTCCTTTACATATACATGAACATTTGATCCTCCTTGTCTTAACTCTTATAAACTTTTAAATGCATCCTATAGATAATAGCTCAAAACAAATCTCCTTCTCATTAATCTCTTCATCTTATCCCAATCTCTAACTTCTTTCTCTCCTTTTCTTTATTGTGTAGCCTACAAATTCTTCCACCATAAGGCGGTATATCTTGTGAATTCCAAGACAATAAATCTTACTTTAGCATTCTTACTAACTTCATGGCACTTAAATTACTTCTCTATCTTATCAACCTATCCTTGGCAATCTTTGGCATCACTACTACCTGAGAAGCTCAGGATTGGCAACCTTAACCCCTTTACCCTAAGAACTTGTACATTTATTTCTTTGCGTTCATATTACTCTTCTTTATAACCACCTAACTCCTCATCCTCTTCTTCTATATCTTTTAATGCAAGCCTTCATTGAGCAATTTTGTCTTCTCCTTTAGCTTAACGTAGTTGAACTGGGAAATTACCTCAACTGAGTTAGCCATTACCTCTCTTAGGTCATTGATTCACTGAGCCTCTATTTGAGTCATCCCTAGCTCGTTGCTTATCTTTATTTATAGTAGTCACTAAGCTAGTTACTAGGTTGGCAAGCCTATTTAGTTTCTCATCTATAAATTGGATTGTATAACTTCATTGTTGTCTAAGCCCATCATAAGCACCACTCTCTTGGTTTTTGAGACTTTCTCGAACATTAGAGTTTGAAATTGTACTTTCAATATACTAAATCCTCTAACTAAAACAATTGAACCACACTATTCTTTGGATAATAAACTTAATATATTATACTCTAATTACTACTTAAACAACACTAATAATGCTCACTATAGTTGTAGACGAATAGAAATCACACTTTATTTTATAAGTATCGAAATAAGGGAAAATAGAGTATTTACTTTCACAACCCAGAATACTACTTCGACACTCATTACAGCTACAAAACAACTTCTTAAGTCTCAATCCACTAACTATACATGGCAACTATAGTAAGACAGTTATGAACATAAATTGCTAGAAACTTACATGAACTTAACTAAGCTCTGATATGAAGATGGTATGGGTGATGATCATGGATGAACATATAACCAAAGGTATCATGTGAACCCGAGGATGGGTCTGAACTGTAAGATGGCTTGAAGAAAAACTAGAGGGTTGAAGGTTAAGTAGGGGCCCTTACACATTGACAATAGATATGACACATTAACACCTTACATTAGCTTGAGCTATACTTGATATGACTCACAAGTATAACCAAAGGTCACATGCTACTACTCCACGCTTAATTAGCTTAGATAAGAGTAAAGAGAGAAAATAGAAAACACTTAGCTCAATGGAAAAGTTTTGTATTTAGTATTTTAGACAATAATTTTGTTATGGCTCATATAAAAATAGGCATTTATATGGCTTAATTAAAGCAAGTCTTAGGTTACGAAAAATTACTAAAAAGATTCCTAGTAGAAAAGGAAAAGCACACATTATATAAGGGAAAATTAGTAAGCAAAAAGGAATATCCTTCATAAAGGACAGTACGGATGTTAAAGGGGGAGCCCATGTTTCAATACCTTAAGTCCATGGTCTAATTGGAAAATGAGTGCTAAGCAAGGTTGACCTATTATCTCAAATCGATAGCTCGATAGGTTAGGGTTTAGAGAGCACTTGTTTTGGAAACTAGAAATTAGCTACTCGGGCTCGACAAGTCAACTCTGTAATAGGTTTACTTGAGTTGAGACACTTGCTAGCTCAGAATGATGCGGGTATACTGTTAGGCTCTAATGGGGCTCAGTAGTATCAATGGGGTCTTCTTCCATTTAGGTGACAATGAGCAGGTTGAGGTAGCTTTGAAGATATACTAGGTTGGCTTGGAGGAACTCTTTACATGTTAGGTCCTTCTAAACAGCTCAACTTACTAAAGAAGCACTTCCTTAGGCTCAAGATCTCATAATTGGCCCTTAATTCCTATTAGGGATTCATAAATTTCTAAAATTTTAAAAAATTTTAGTGAAAGCGTAACATATATATATATATATCCATATATATTATTCTCCCCCTACACTTAAGTTATACATTGTCCTCAATATACATGATTATTTAAATCAAAGGTCCTGATGGGAGATAAAAATAAAAACATTAACAATAAAAGAAAGAAACTAAGACTTCCTTGGTTTTATTGTTGGATTGCTTTAAAAAAAAAACAGTGAAGTCTAAAAGTATATTTCCAGCAAACTGATAAGCACTTGGTTTTTGTTTTGCATCAAAACGAACTAACTAAAGAAAATGGAAAAGAAAAGGTTAACTATGCAAAAATAATTCAAATAAAACTATTGCTAATTCAAGTATTCGAAGAGTTAGTATCGTGCAGACTTCAAATCACAAAATGTAGTCTAAGAGGCAAAGAGAAAGTTAGTTAAGTGATATAGTCATCTAAATAGCAAATAAAAATAAAAATAAAAATAAACCAAATCTTTGTAAAAGAAAATAAAAAGGAGATTATTCTTCATCCTCTTCATCTTCCTTCTCTTCTTCTTCCTTAATCTCAACCTCAATAGCTTCTTTAACAAAGTTTGGCTGAAGCATTAGTGGTGGTGGTGGCGGCGGCTAAATTTGTAAGTTGGTCATGATCATTACCTATTAGATTAAGGCCTAGTGCACCTTATGAAGCATTATCCTTTATCTCTTGAAATGCTTCCTTATGAAATTCTTAAAAGTTCCAATCACTAAGGAAGACTTAACTTATGGCCCGGAGGACGATGTAGTGATAGCCTCACCAACTAGTTTAGGTGATAGGTCAAGTGGTGGTGGCAGGTGCATGGACTTGATAGCATTATAGGTGAGCGTAATGAAAACCTTCATCTTTCTAACTTAATATTGTGGAAATATACTACAATGTCTAACTCTAGTATATAAGGAGCTATTGGTAACTAAGAGTGTGGTGCTCAAAATGGCCAAGGTTAACATGGAAGCTTCATACCCCAATTAATAGGTGATCGACTGGATAGATTCATTAACCTGGTAGCCAATTTGGTGACTGTCCAAAATGAATATAGGTAGTTAGCTAGAAATGGCCTATATAAAGGATGTGAACAACCTGAGAGAGGCGATGGTCAGTTTGGTCAAGTTAATGCCCTAAATCCACTACCTTAAGCTGGAGGAGTAGGATGTGTTGCTAGGCATAGGTTAGCACTTGATGAAATCGAAGAGGAAGAAGATGAAGGAGATGATGAAGTAGAGGAGTACTATGAACCAGAAGAAAGGAATGTTTGAGGATGCATATTCCAAGTTTTTCTAAGAGTAGAGATGGTGAAGACTACCTAGAGTGGTTAGATAAGAATGAGAAGCAATTTGAATGCCATGAAGTACTAGATAATGCAAAGGTTGGGCTTGTTATGTTGGAGTTTATTGGTTATGCCGCTTTATGGTGGAAGAATATGCAAGCCACTTAAAGAAGAGAGGGAGATTGTAAAGTTAGGAGTTAAGATGAGATGAAGAGGGTCATGAAGAGGAGATTTATGCCACGTTGCTATTTACAGGATGCCTTTAAAAGATTATAAGAGTTAGGGTAAGGATGATCGACTGTTTATGCATATGTAAAGGAGTTTCAAATTTTTATGAACCAACAGGAAGTTATTGAGCTTGAAGATTGAATTGTTTCTCGATTCATCCTTGGATTGAAATACGAGATTGGAGATATTCTAGAAATCATGGATATTGGATCAATTGATGATGTTATTTGAGCTGTGTAGAGAATCAAAAGGCAGTGAACAAAAAGGTTCCAACACCTTATCAACCGACCTGCAGTAGCCAATCTTTTTTAAGTAGACTTGTGTGGATAGAACCAAGTAAAGGTACTCAGACCTAACCTACTCAAAGTGTACAAGGAAAGTTGAAGGAGGTGCGAACAAAGTTCAAGAAGGGTCGGAGCTTAGGATGGAAGACGAGTGAGATTATGTGTTTCAAATGTCAAATATTTGGACATATGGCCACTTAGTATAAAAATAGAAGAACCATGGTAATTTGAGTTAAAGCGTTGACTGTTGAGGTAGATATTACTGATGAGGAAGTGGAAGACCCGAAAGAGACTTAGTAGACTGAACTGTTTGAAGAGGAGGATGTCATCTATAGCAAGGAAGGTAATTTTATGTCGGCTACTTTAGTGTTAAGGAGGATAATGAATATGAGTCTTATGCCCGAGGATGAATAGATAGAGAATCTTTTCTACATTAGATGTAAGGTGAATGGGTTGCTGTGTGCTCTAATTGTTGACAATAGTTGCTACACTAATGTAGCCTCTAATTTTATGGTCCAACAATTGAAGTTACCAACTAAGCCCTACAGGAAACCTTATAAGCTATAGTGGCTTAATGGCAAGGGAGCCTTGCAAGTGAACAACTTGGTGTTTGTATCGATTTATATTGACAACTATCAAGATGAAGTGCTTTATGATGTTACTCATGAGTGCATCCTACATTCTACTTAAACGACCATAGATGTTTGATCGAACAATGATGTATGATGGAAGGAAGAATATATGTTCCTTAAAGAATGAAGGTCGGAAAGTGAAGTTGAGCCCTATGACTACTAAATAAGTTAAAACCCTACAAACTCAATTAAGCCGAGTCTTGAAGAGAGAGGCTTTGGTGATGACCTGAGTTAAGATGAAGAGAGAGATGGAGCTTAAAGAGATAACCTATTTATTGGTCAGAAGGTTGCTGGAGCTGAGATCCAAGGAGGGAATATTACTTGTTGAGGTGAAAACCTTGTTAGATGAATTTATCAATTTATTTTAGGTGAGCTATCAGAAGGTTTGCCTCTCATCTAAAATGTCAAACATATAATTGACTTGTAGCTAGGAGCCGTACTACCAAACAAGCTTGCTTATAGGTAGAACCTAGAATAGGCTATTGAGTTGTAGAGATAAGTAGATGAGTTGATGAAGAAAGGGTATATATGAGAATTCCTTAGCCCCTATGTTGTGCCGACCTTATTGGTACATAAGAAGGATGGGTCATGGAGAATGTGTATAGATAGTCGAGCAATCAATCGCATCACCATTAAGTATAGGTATCCATTACCAAGCCTTAATGATATGCTAGACGAGTTAAATGGAGGAAAAGTATTCTCTAAGATTAATCTCAAATTTAGATACTATCAGATTCAAATGCATGAGGGTGATGAGTGAAAGACTACATTCAAAACATGCCATGGACTATATGAATGGCTTGTGATGCCATTTGGACTATCTAATGTGTCAAGCATATTTATGCGACTAATGAATCTTGTGCTTCGACAACTAATAGGGAAATTTATAGTAGTTTATTTTAACAACATCTTAGTATATAGCCTTGATCTAGAGACTCACTAAGAGCATCTCTAAGTATACTTTGCAAAACTCTTATCTGAAAGGCCCTACGCTAATCTAAAGAAGTATGACTTTTGCCAAGCCCAAGTAATCTTCCTAAGGCTTGTTGTAGGTGGTAGAATGATGTGCTTAGTAGCTCAATTATCACTAGGACTTACCATAGCAGATTTGAACTAGTGGGTCCTTCAAAGAAGATAGAATGTGTCTGTTTACCAATTGACAAGAGTAGCTAACGTAAAGTTACTCGAAATATATGACCCACTTGCGAACACAACATGATTTGACACTTTACTTGCAATGATGCATAAGTTTATGTCAAGGTCCACCTACCACTAATCTTGAGCTACTCGGCAAAATTAGATAAGAGTGCAAAAGAATAGTCTTAGAGAGGATGATCTCGTAAGAATAGTATATTTAATGTATATCTGAGATGTAAGATAATTTCGGCTTATAAGGAAAATGGACTATTTATAGTAAGTCCCTAAGGCAACTATACAACTAAGGAAATTAAAAAAAGGCATACAAATAAGGAAATTCTTAGTACATACGAAAAAGGGTAAGAAGGACAAACGACAAAATGGAAAAGTAGTACAGTATTAGGTGAAATGGATAGGTAGCAGCATAACATTGGTTTTGCATATAGATTCTCTAATCATTGTAGGTGAAGGGAATCAAGATGTTGCGACATCAAGGTTTGCTGAGATGAGGAAAGGGTGTAGCAACTGCTATAAGAAAGTATTCGGTCCAAGAGGAGTGTCTCATCACTTGGTAGGAGTCTTTGAGCAATTAGAAGTTCAATCATTCGGCCTAGAGCCTTTGACAAGCAAATAGTCAGCGTTGGCATAAGAGAGAAAATACAGGAAGGTGTAACCTCTTAGAGTTGTCAAGGAATTCAGCCACCAACCCTTTGTGTAGGTCCTTTCGTCATTGGTAAGTTGCCAAAAGAGGATTCTTTGAGTGAGGCGGCTTTGGAGTTGTGTACAAGTAAGAGGACCAATGGTCAGTAACTTATCAATTCCCTAGGGTTGTTGAAGATTTGCCCTCAAATCTTGGCCTTGTTCTTCATCGGGTGCATAAGGTATTAGGTTAACTACATTAAAGGTAGTAGATACATCATATTCGTAAGGTAGCTCTAGCTTATTGGCATTATCATTGATGTACTGAAGGATCTTAAAGGGTTCATTTGACTTAAGGGAAAGCTTAATCGTTCTCTTCCTAGGGAAATGCTCCTTACTGAGGTAGACCTAGACAAGGTCTCCAAGGTTGTAAACTACTCATCTCCTTCTTCGGCTTCCCTATTCCTTTTGTAGGCTATAGTTCGTGTTAGGTGTTTAGTAACCTTTTGATGCAACTTTTAGAATTCCTCGATGTACTACAGGCTTGATTGACTTTCGCCCTGTACAACTGGGTTGATAGCTATATCCAGTGGCAAGTTCAGGTTAAGTCCATAGATGACCTTAAAAGGTAACCTCCCTGTTGAGTTATGAACTGATTGGTTGTAAGAGAACTCAATAATAAGTAGGCATAAGTCCCAATCATGTAAATTCTTCCCCATAGCCATCTGTAGAAGGTTGTTGACTATCCTGTTTACTATTTCAGCCTGGCTGTCTATCTAAAGGTAGCAATAAGTACTGTACATAAGCTTGGTGCCAAGTTTCCTTTATAGGGTTTTCTAAAAGAAACTTGTGAACTTTGAATCACGGTTGGATACAATACTTCTTGGCAACTCATGCAAATGTATAATTTCCTACAAAAAGAGGTTAGCAATAAATGAAGCATCATTAGTTCTTTAGCAGGGAATAATGTGGCTCATCTTATTGAAATGGTCGACCACAACCATAATGGAGTCATGTCTTTTCGTCATTCAAGGAAGATTGAGCATGAAATCCAAGTGTAGGTCGATCCATGGGTACTTAGGTATAGGCGGGGTATGTAATCTCATATAACTCCCTCCTCCCTTTTACTTATTTCCACACCTCGCACTTCTCAAGAACACGGCATAAATCCTTCATTATCCCAAGCTAGTAGAAATTTTTTTTCAGTATTACAACTGTCCTCTTTTCGTTGAAATGGCCAGCCAAACCTCTAGCATGAGCTTCACGGATGAGTAGTTCTCTAGCTAAACCACTCAACACACAAACTTGCTTGCCTTTCATTAGAACCCCTTGACTCAAGTAAAATCCATCCACAACACCTCCACCATTGCACTTAGCCACTAAAGACCCCAAATACTGGTCATACTCATATTGATCGGACAGGGTATTGAATCCAAGTGCCTTGGCTTGCATAGTTATAATAAGGGTATGACAATGAGAAAGAGTGCCAGCCACTATGTTTGTGCTCCCTTTATTATACTTGATGACATAGCAAAATGTCTCTAAGAACTTGACCCACTTAGCATGACGTCTAGAAAGTTTCTACTGCCTACAAAGATGCTTAAGAGACTCATGATCTGAGTAGATGATGAACTTTCTCGGCAATAGATAATGCTGCCAGTTCTATAGTGCTCGAACAAGGGTATATAACTCCTTATTGTAGGTTGAGTAATTTAAGGCAGCACCATAAAGTTTCTCTCAAAACTAAGCAATTAGTTAGCACTCCAGCAAAAGGATAGCATCGATGTTGACACCAAATGCATCACATTCAACTTAAAAAAATTTTCTCGATATCCAGTAAGGTGAGTATAGGAGTAGATGCCAACTTAGATTTCACATCTTCAAAACTCTTCTAAGCTGTCTTTGACCACCTAAATTTAGTGTTCTTCCTAATCAATTTAGTTAACAGCACAATTATGGAACTAAAGTTTCGAATGAATATTCGATAGAATGAAGCTAGATCATGGAAGCTCTTGACTTCAGCAGTACTTATCGGCGTAGGCTACTTAAGAATAGCTCTAACTTTCTTTTCAGCAACATGAATTCCTTTCCCTAAAATGGCATATTCGAAGAAAACAACTTCACTTTGAAGGAACACACATTTCTTCAGGTTGCCAAATAAGTTCTTGGCTCGAAGGATGTCAAACATTAACTTTAAATGCTCAACATAAGTGATGAGGTCGGCACTATAGACTAGAATGTCATTAAAATAGACCACAACACATTTGCCAATCAATGTTCTAAGCATAAGATTCATTAGCAACATAATTATACTCAGTACATTAGTTAGGTTAAACAACATTACCATCCATTTAAACAAGCCATCATTTGTTTTGAAGGTTGTCTTCCATTCATCTCTAAGCCTCATTCATATTTAGTGGTAGCTACTTTTCAAATCAATCTTTGAAGAGATGCAAGCACCATGCAACTCATCGAGCATATTGTATAACTGTAGGACTGGGTATCGATACTTAACAGTAATTTTGTTGATGGGACAGCTATCAATGTACATTCTCTATGACTCATCTTTCTTTAGTACTAGTATGGCAAGGACAACATATGGGCTCATGCTCTCTCGGATATATTTGTATTCTACTAACTCATTAACTTACTTCTTCAACTTGGCTACCAACATAAGATTGAGCCTATAAGCAGGTCGGTTTGGTAGGGTTGCTCTCGGCTGAAGATTAATGTAATATTCAAAGCCTCTTAAAGGTAGTAAACCTTTTGACATCTTGACAGGTAATAGATTAGCATATTCTTTTAGTAAAGCTCTCACATCAGTTGGGCGTTTCTCGGCATCTCTCACCTCCAAGAGTCTCTTGACCAAAAGGAGCACATAGTCCTCGACCTTGACTTCTTTGGCAAATTGAGCTCAAGAAATCACCAAGGACTTCTACTGTAGAAGTCTAGTAAGCTTTTCTTGGGCTCCTTACACTTCCTTAAGACTCATGGACATTGGTATTATTTTCTTCTTGTCTTTCTAGAACATGTAAGTGTTCTTATACCCATCGTTCAACACCCTCAAATCAAACAACTATAGTTGATAGAGTAATATGTGAGAAGCACGTATTGCTAGGACATCACACAACACCTCATCCTTGTACCTTTTATTGATGGTAATCAATACTCTAACCTGCTCAACAACATATAAGCCTCCTTTCTCATTCAACCAATAAATCTTGTAAAGTGTAGGACGTGAGAGGGTTAGTAGTTTCATAGCCTTAACTACTCCTTAGGCTATGACATTGGTGTAGCTCCCTCCATCAATGATCAAGGCACATAGCTTGCTATTCACTTAGCAATTTATATGGAAGAGGTTCTTCTTCTACTCAATATCTTCTACCATAAATTCACTAAGAGACCATTGAATGACAAAACAATACCCGGCATTGCCCTAAAGAGGTATCTTGGCATCGGGGTCTTCCTCAAACTTTTCCAACATCTGCTCAACTCTTATCTCTTCATCTCCTTTGCTCTTACTCTCCATTTCAAACTGGGCCTTGTCTCCCTTTATAGTCATGACTTGACGGTTTAAGCATTAACTATCTACGTGTCTACAACCAAGACATTTAAAGCATTTGATTTCTTGAGTCTTTATTCTAGAGTTCTAACCTTGGTCTCTTTGGACCTTAGGTTCCTTGGCCTTACTCTTACCTTAACCTTCCTTTGGTTAGATCAGCACTTGTCGTCGACATTACACCTCAGAATTGCTTGATGCTCGTTCATTCCTTAGTCAACTTGGTACATTGCTTTTGTTCCGTAATGTAGGTTAGCTATTCGACATTCAGTGAACCTTGTTTCACCTTTACCTTTTGACTCTCTATGCTACCCTGATGGCTTCATCCTGAGTTGTAAGACTCTATTGCTCCATTATTTTACCAATTTCATTCCTAAGCCCAGAAATAAACCTTACAATAGTTCGTGCCTCGAGTTTGTTGACATCATACCAAATCATGAGTAATTGAAACTCTCGAACATAGTCTTCCATTGATTTGCTACCCTATCTCAAGTGTTGGAAATGTCAAAAAGTGTCTTGTTAGTAGTGTTCGGGAGTGAACTTACTTCGTAGAACTCTCTTCATCTCATTCCATGTTTGGATTTCACATTGAGCCCTTAGGCGAACATTCTCTAGCTTCTCCCACTATATTGCTAGATATCTACAAAATTCTAATGTAGCCACTCAGATATGAACATCATCCTCATAATCATAAAATTCAAATATCTTTTCGATCTTTTCCTCCTAGTCCAAGTAGTCATTAGCACTACCAGACCTATTAAAGCCTAACATCTATACCCTGAGGTGTTTGGCACCCCTAGGAGCCCTTAGTTTACACTTGTCAACTTCAACATACTATTTTTCCTCTTCATACTCCTCCACTTCATCTAATTCTAACCTCCTTCTCACCATTCTCTTAGCACGTTGTGGTGGTGCTTGGTTCACAGGAATAGGCTCTAGTGCATAAGGTTCATTCATTTGTCTTCTCGGCCTATCTCTCATTTCTTGGCCTTATTCAATAATCTTCTTTCATGGCCCTGTATCCAAGACTCTTTATAATGAGACAGCTAAATTAGCTACAATAGTAGTAAGGTTTTGCATTTTCTCATCAGTAGTATGTGGTGTTTGTTAGGTAACTCGACCACGTCTATAAACATCAATCTCAATAGCATTAGTCTCTCCCTAAGCATTATGATTTGACATTCTTGTAAAGAATAAGATTTAGAACACACTCTTCATGCAATAAAGCTTTCCATACACACAAATATCTCGAATAGCGATTTGTTAGGACTATCACTATGTAGCTCTCGATCACAACCTCAAGCTCTGATACCAAGATTATATGAAGTGACTAGGAACTCAGTTATCACTAAAACTTACCATAGTAGATTTAAACTAGTGGGTCCTTTAAAATATCAAAGAAGATAAGCTGAGTTTGTCTACGAACTGACAAGAGTAGCTGAGGTGAAGCTACTTGAAGGAAATGACCAACTTGTAAACATAATACGACTTGAAACTTCACTTGATATGATGTACAAGTTGATGTTAAGGTCTACCCACCATTAATCTTGAGCTAATCGACAAGATTAGATAAGAGTGTATATGAATAGTTTTGGAGAGGATGGTCTTGCAAGAACAGTACATTCAATGTATATCTTAGATGTAAGATAATTCCGACTTACAAGGAAAAGGGATTATTTATAATAAGTCCCTAGGGCAATCATACAAATAAGGAAGTTACAAAAAGGCATACAAAAGGGGAATTCCTAATACATACAAAAAATGGTAAAATAGATAAACGATAAAGGGAAAAGTAGTACAGCGTCAGGTGAAATGGATAGGTAGCAGTACAACATTGGTTCTGCATATAGATTCTCTGATCTTTACTAGTGAGGGGAATCAAGATGTTATGGCATTAGAGTCTATTAAGAAGAGGAAAGCGTGCAGCAAGTATGAGAGGAAAGTACTTGGCCCAAGAGGAGTATCTCGTCACTTAGTAGGAGTTTCTCGGCAACTGGAAGTTCGATCATTCGACCTAGAGCCTTCGATAAGTGAATAGTCGGCTTCAATAAAAGAGCGAGAACACAACAAGGTGTAACCTCTTGAAGTTATCAAGGAATTCAGCTATCCTCCTTCTATGTAAGTCGCTCGTAATCAATAGGTTGCTGAAAGAGGATTCTTCGAGTGAAGGATTAGAGGCCTCATAGTCATGTACGAGTAAGGGGACCAATGGTCAACCACTCATCATAAAGGGATACTAGTCGATGATGAGAAGATAAGAGCAATTATCGAATGGCCTTTGCTGACCACTTTAGTTGATGTCCACAGCTTAGCATCATTCTATTGTAGATTTATAGGGAATTTCAGTACGATCGTAGCTTTACAAACCAAATTGTTGAAGAAGAATGTTGAGTTTAGATAAGGAAAGAAGGAGTAGAGGAGTTTTGAAGAGGTGAAGGAGAAGTTGACTACAACCCTTATCTGAGGTTTGCTAAGCTTTGACAAAGTATTTGAAGTGGAGTGTGATGCGTTTGAACTAGGCATAGGTACCATGCTGATATAAGGAGGTTGACTTATTACTTACTTTAGTGAAAAACTTAGGGGTACTACACTAAACTATTCTAGTTATGATAAGGAGTTTGACTCCTTGATCCAAGCCCAAACTATATAGCAATACTATTTACTACCTAAGAAATTTGTGATCTATACTGATCATGAATCCTTGAGATACCTAAAGAGCCAACCTAGGTTGTTTCGAAGACAAGCTAAATGGTTCAAGTTCATAGAGGGATTTTCTTATGTCGTGAAGTATAAGAATAGGAAGAGCAATGTAGTGGTTGATGCCTAATCGAGACAACATTCTCTCCTGATTGAGCTGTAGACTAAGTTGCTTGATTTTTCTATGATAAAGGATTTATATGCAATGGATCTACATTTTGGTCCCATCTATGCTAGGTGTGAAGAAGGATGGACAGTTGATGACTATCATAAGGAAGATGGATACTTGATTAGAAAGAGGAGATTATGTATCTTTACTTAGTCCATAAAAGAACTATTAGTGCTTGAGGAATATGGAGGAGGTTTGTTAAGACACTTTGGTCAACACTATACTCATGAGGTACTATCCTCAAATTCTTTTGGCTTAGAATGTTGAGAGACATCTAGTCTATATTAGATAGGTATGCTATTTGTAGAAAAGTGAAGAGCTGAGTCGAGCAAGAACACTATCTACCTTTACCTATTCTGACCAAACCTTAGTTCGAGTTGAGTATGGACATCATGTTGGGATTGCTAAGGACGTCCCATGGGAAGGACTCCATCATAAAGGTAATAGATTGATTTAGTAAGATGTCACACTTCATGCCCTGTACAAAAACTAATGATACTTTGGCTATTTCTTTTCTTTTCATACAGGAAGTAATCAAGCTTTACAAAGTGCCTAGAACTATTGTTTCAAATCAAGATCCAAAGTTCGTAAGCCACTTCTATAGAACATTATGGAGACATATAGGAACTAAGCTATTGTACAATATGTCTTATCATCTATAAGCCTTTAAAATTGTGTTTAGGACAACCAAGTCTAGATTTAAGGCTTTTAGGGAAAGTTACCTAATTGAGCTTAAACCTTACGACTAAGATAGAAAAGTTAGTTGAAGTGACTTAGTAAAGTTAGATTTTTAAAGTAGCAATCTAAAATCTCAATTTTGCCCCTAGAATTAAGATTATTTAATATTGTATCAAATTGTTTAGAACCCTTAAAATCGAAATCGGAATACGATGAGAACTTAAAGATAAGTTAATTGAGTTATAAAATGAGATAATATAGTATAATTTTCCATATAAATATACACATATTTTTATTTGTATACTTGGTAAAAATAATAATTATACCTATAAATTAACCCTAAATTACTTATTTATATATATTATGTGATGAATTCTTGTAAATAAATGAGAAACATATCTTAAAAAATAAAAGATATGTTAAAAACTTAATTATATGAGTATAGTTATGTATACACATGATATATATGTAGGATTTATATACTTGTATATTACTAAATAACTAAATATCAATAAAATATACCTAAAATACTTAAATAATTGCAATCTTATCCAACAAGTTAATGTTGCAACTGGAAATTTGCTATAGATGATTAGAATTCAATGTGGCTTGCTATGGAAAATTTAATTGTATTGATTCAAAAGAAATTAAGTAGGATTTAGCCACCTCCTAATTACAATTATAGGAGAAATAATTAAAACAATAGGATACTTAGCCCCTAAGAAAATCAACCGACCTAGGACTTCATAAATAGGACCCCTGACTAGCATTTTAATATGTTGGAAGCTTAGGATCTTTAAAGAAAAATCGAAAAAAATTATACAAAAATAGAAAAAAATAAAGCAATTATCGAGTTGAGCTAATTCCTAGAGCAACCCTTGATTTTCTATTGAGCCACTTCACCACCATAAAGGACCCCCAATGCCTTCGCCATTTGACATACCCCCACTACCCAACAATTATCGAAACACCCAAGAATAGCTAGGTCAAATTTCTGTCCTATTTTTCAACAATTTTTCATAAATAGTAAATTTACATAGAAAAATTCAAAAAAATTCATATTTAGCTTATTTCGTACATGCTTTGGTGTGATTTTTTTTTTGAAAAATTTATAATATTTAATATACTTGCTTAAGAAAGTTACTATTTATTTGAATTTTGACTTTCAAAATAAATGTATCAAATGATGTTATTTTTAGCTCAAAATTTCTGTATAGAATTTGCATGATATATAGATAATTGCTATGTAGCCAAAATTTTGATTTGAATACTTTTAATATTTATTATATTTTTTTGGCCTAAAAAAGCTAAAAAAGGGCAAAAATTACGAAATAAATAGGAAATTATGAAATTAAATGGTATGATGAACCTATACTGATTTATAATAAAGTATAATAATGTTGAGATAGGTTGAAATCTATTTTGTGTAAAAAGAATTATAATTAGGGTAATTTAGTATAATTTAAGGGTAAAATTGTAAATTCTAATAATAGGGGATAAATTGAAAACTTGAAACCAAGTGATAACTTAATTTCCTATATTTTTAAGAGTCTATAGAAATTTTCAAGGAATTATTTGATGACCTAAGCTAATTACTATGAATTTACGTAGTAAAATAGATTAATTTACGAATCTAGGCATATTTTAGTAATAATAGGCTAAATATGGCAAATAATACAATAAAAACTACCTATACTTGTATTGGTCAGATTTGATGAAAAGGTATATTTTAATATATTTGATAATATTTTAATGGCCAAGATACGTTATAAGGGTATTAAGCTTAGATAATATCTATATTATAAGGTTATATTGACAAATTAGGTAAAAAATAGTTTAATAACATAAAATACAATAATAATCAAAATGATATATTATACATAATATTATAATTGTATATATTATTAATAATTAATAACTTAACTCTCTCTCTATATATGTAATATAATAAAACTATATATTATTATGATAATATACTGACCATTTTAGATAAAACCCTAATGTTTTCATAATTACTACGAAAATTGAATTTGGGTTTTTGTATATAAGATTCCCTAGCAGTAAGACTGTTGATAACTCGAGTCTTCTATAGTGAGCTACTGAATAAGTAAGTTGAGTTTGTAACTTTATCGCTTGTTGGGATTCTATATTAAAGTATTTGGAGACTCAAGAGTACTACTATTTGTACTTATAATTAATTGTTTATGTGTATGCCATGCGTTTGTGTGATATTCAGTTATGACAGGAGTTGTACTCTTTGGTGTACTGTTTTGCATGTTCGTATTGTTTATATATTGTATGAACTTGCTTGGTCACCTCTGATTACAATTAATGATTATTTGACTAAAATGAAATTAGACATGCATAACACTCGCTAGGGAAAATGATTAGAAGTACCGGGTCAAATACCGACTTTCTTCAATGAGGATAGCTGAAGGGTCCTTTCCCCATCTTTAGTTAAACTAAGTAACAAGCGAAGAGGTCGCAGTAAGGGTAGGGGTTGTGGTTCAAAGGCAGTCATGGGAGGAAGGTGTTCTCTATTGCACAAGCTTAGGTTTGGTTTACTTTGAGTGGTGATAAAACTCCTCAATCTAGGTTGGAGCGAATGTAATTTCTATAACCTTACAATAAACTAGATAACATCGTGTGATGTTTCATATGATTGGTTGCATTGCATTGCATTTCATCACAATAAATAACATTGCTTGTAATTATTTGGTACTTTTCTAACTTTGTCTTACTTACTGAGCTACTTGTGCTTACATCCTTATAGACTCTTTTATAGGTATTGAGTGGAGACCAATATGTTTAAATACCACCACCCCTAAGTTAGTGTAATGTTGAATAGGACAGTGAGAAATAAAGAATCAATTGAACTTGGGCTTTTGATGTTTATTTTGAGTTTTGAGGAAACTAATTAGGAATTTTCGAAGATTTCTACTAATTTCCTAACTTATTGTAAATAGTCTACAAAACTTGTGGTTTTTGTAAGCGTTAATTGTCAATTATAACTTTGATCTAAGATGTTTATGTAAGTATTGTTGTATTATGAAACACAAGTTATATAGAACGGGTATTTTGTAAAGCTATATCACAGGTTTGATTACTTACAGTTATCAGGATGGATGCTTCAAGCTGGTTGAGTCGTGTATACCTTATCTAGACTATATCTATGATAGTAGTTATGAAGCCAGCTTCTATCTTAGGTTAGTTTACATGGTGGGATTATTACGACTCCTCTTGTTCGGGGCATGACATCATCCACAAATGGATGGATAGACTAAGGTTGTTAATAGAACATTAGGAACTTTATTATGGGTTTCCGTTGGTCGAAACATTGCTAATTGGAATCTATGCCTATTGATCATAGAGTTTGCTTACATTAGGATCGCCTATAGTGTAATAAACATGTTTCCATTTGAGGTCGCTTATGGTTTCAACCCTGAGCTCCCAATGGACTAAATAGTCCTTTTGAGCCCATATGATGACCAACCAGTTGTAGAAAGACTTAAGGCCATTAGAGCCATGCCTTAGAAGGTCGTAAATCAATTAAGCTAAGTTATTACCAAGTTTGAGAGGCAAAGCTAAGGATGGAGGAAAAGAGGATTTCAACCAGGTGATCTACTTTGCATTCGCCTCAATAAGGAGTGGTTCTTTAACTTGAGGAAGAGCAAGTTATCCACTAGAGTTGATGGACCCTCCAAAGTGCTTAAAAAGATTAATCTTAATACCTATAGGATTGAACTACTAAAGGAGTATGAAGTCTTTAACTCCTTCAACATTGCTGATCTCTACTTGTATACTCTCGAAGATAAGTAACATGGAGTTGAGTTAGATTTGATCCTAAATCTCAAATAGCTTGGAGGGGATGATAGGGATCATAGACTAATCACGTACTCCCGAGCTTGAGGGTTGCTTAGATTGTTCACTGAGCTGTTTAAGGTGAGTTGAATGATGAGTAGTAGCGCATCAATTAGTTCGACTTATAGAGTTAATTCGGTATCCACATAATCTAAGAAGTTACCAAGGAAACCAGCTAACGTACTAAGCCGAGCACTCCACAACACACCTGCTTAAGTATCAAACTAAAATACTACTTACTTAATTTTTACCGAGGTTAAGATCATAACTCTTTAGATCTAACCTCTAAAGGCCGACCTAACAATAAGTTGCTCTTAAACTAACCCCTTTTCTAGTCTTAACTATTCAAGTAGCCTAATTGTCCAACTGTAAACACCAATTTAACCTAATTAGAACCTACCCTTGCTTGGCCAGTAATTTCATTAGGACCACAGAATGAGCAAACAATGCATGCGTTGTCCTTTTTAACATCTATACTATCCTTTGCTGCCATTAGATATTCTTTTTGCCTAATTACAATAGTACCCCTATAAATTATTTCCTTCCTTTATTAGTAGGATTGCTTTTACCTTAATGGGATCATATAAATACCTGTATATTGTAATAGCCACAACAAGTCAATGCAATCCTGATATTTCAAACATACTCTCTTTTGCGTGGACTAGTGGCTAGTGACCTCCAACCATACTTATGTGTAATATCAAATGTTACCAGAGCTTGTGTGAATATGTCATATCCATAAGCAATGCACGAGGACCCTTACTCAACCTTTGACTATAATTTATCTTCTAGATTGTCTTGAGGTTCAAGCCTATCTCTTTAGTTCGTACGATATCTAACATCGTATGTTCATCTACGCTGGACCACATCAATGAAAGTATAAAATATCCATTTCATTAATCACCTGTTAATTGTTGTCTCTCTTAGTGAAATTTCAATCTAATACATAATGTATTAGCCTAAGAGCATGGTTACACAAATTAGATGCTTTAGACTTGCTAGGATTATTAACACCTCCTTCACTACCAGTCAATCTATTCCATATAATCGAATCAAACACACCTCAGGGTAAATCATATGGTAAGTTCATATATTCTTACATTGTAATAAACTCAACAAAAGAAAGGCCCATATAGATACCAAAATCATCAACAAGCATCCTAACTTCTTGATTACAACACATAAATTAGATTGTATTTTGCTAACCTTGAGTGAGTTTATTGATGCCTGACCTGAAGGTGTAGAGGAGCTCGAGGGTGAGCTCCCTATACACTAACTCGTTGATTGTAGGAGTTGAACTTGTCCACCAAAAGTGATCAGCTACCGAACTCTAGGCTCATATCCACGATGTGCCAAAGCATTCCAGTCAATGTAAGTGAACTTTATCAAACTTCCTTTTGGAAAGTTGTTCAAACCTTTGTCCTTGCCATTCATAATTGAAGGTGAGCTGAGGAGGTTATAGAATAGTGCCATAGTTTTTACGGGCTATATGCTTAACTCTAAGATTTTTCTAAAATAAAAAAAGAGAAGTTTAAATGTGATAAAAATAATATTTCATGCTTTAAAATTAATTTAAGAATTGAACCATAACATTATTATCTATTTGTTGATGGTCGAATTTCATTCACTTGTCCACTTGGTTATTGACAAGTTGAGTAACTTTATTCTCGGCTAATGTTGAGTAATATAGATCCGCATTTGATTTGAATTCAAGGAAAGTAGTACGAACAGTTATTGCTTGGCATGGTTATATTATATAACTACCTACTATCCCTACATTTTAAGAATGCACCTAATCAAGAAGCCTCCATGTGTCCCGATAATCGCTTCATTAACTGCTGTTTTAAACACAACATTAGCTTATAAATGAGAAGAAGAAACTCTATAAGAGTCTCTAATAACACTCTACTACTTAGCCAGTCTATTCCTACACTCATTTATTCATTTAGGCATCGGAGTGGCTACATTGAATAGGCCACGGTACCAAAATCTTTTTCTTTCTTGGTAGGACAAAAGTTTCAACCCTAAATCACCTAACAATATTATTCATTGCTAGTTAAGGTACTAAGCAATTAAGATAATGAACAATTTAACACAAATTGTAAAATATAATGCCGAAATCATAGCATAGCATATGTATATGATAGTTTCATAATGATTCCTAAGAAATTCAATTATGCCTAATCCTTGCAAATTTTTAGCATTTAATATGCAAGTTTTGCAAAATTTTGGTCTAATAAGTGAATTGATCAACTTTAGTATATTGGAATTTTAGGTTCATAAAAAGCTTGATTAACAAAATTATAGGTGAATTATTTTCTAAATTAAAATTCAACCTATAACTTTAACATGTTAATCACATGAATTTAATACAATTTTATTGACCAGAAACTTGTATCAATTGCATTATTCATGTGCCAATCACTTCTACAAGGCACATAAACATCTAACATATAAATTTTCTTTTTTAACATGAATCAAAATTATTAATTGTGTGATCAATTCACATTCTCTCATTTTGTCTCTCTTTCCTATCCTCTCTATCACTTTCCTTGATTCAATCTTCACAAAAGCATGCATCTTTCTCAAAGTATCTAGTAGATAATCATTTTGTAGCATACTACATTGCATTATCCACTTTAGATCATCCTTAGAAACCAAGATCTACACAAATGCACATTAAAGTTTCTAACTTGAAAACCTAGATAAAAATTGAATTTTTATGTAATCTAACAATAAAGTAAGGTAAAACGAAGTAGATTTGATGCACGTACCTTACTTTTGTACTTGATTTGAAGGAATTGATGAATGATTGTGGTGAGTATAGAGAGAATCATGGCTAAGGAACATGGCCGTAGAGTGTGATTGTGTTACTTTCCCTATATGAAAAAGAACATCACATACTTATCCAAGGACCATAACCATGGTCCTAGCTATGTTCTCCTCATCATCAATTTTATTTTTTCAAATTTTCTTTCGAATAAAATTACAAGAGGATCATGGTCTACAAAGCAGGAAAATTGACTAAATTAAAATTCGAATTAACCTATTGAAAAAAAAAATGTAAAGCAAAATATTGGAAATAAAAATTCATTAAACTTAGGCTACCTCATAAGGAGTGCTTTTGCTTTATGTTGTTAGCTCGATAGTTGAAGTTTCGTCCTTTGTTTGCTTTTGAACTTATTGGTTTAAGATTTGATTTAGTGTTTTTGAATAAGATTCTCTATGGCCTTTCAATAATTAATCTTGCCAACTGATCAAGTTAATTCTCCAAATTTCTTAATGATGCTTTTATGTTCCTTAGTGCTGCTTTGGTAACTTGGAATCTTATGTTCAAATCTAAATGAACCGATTTAGTAACTCCTCAATATTAGGAGACCAATTTTGTTACTTAAATCTATCCTACATATCAAAAGATTCTCATCATCAAATTGAAAAAAAAAAAACAGAAATATTATTCCTAATTTTTACAATCCTTTAGTTAATGAATTAAGCTAAAGTTTAGCCTTACCTTGTAGGGAGAACTAAAATAACATTAATCATACCACATTGTCTAAGACACCATTAAATTTGAACATGTCACAGATTTTTTGGAAGTTTTAGACGACTTATTATATCATTTGGATGAATTTAGGTTGAATTTAGAAATTATTCTAGGTTTAGATGCTGGACTCAGTTCCAGTCACTATTGGCTTTGCGAATTCCATTAGCATCTTGTTGGCTTCACCATGTCATTGTTGCTTTCATTGTTTAGGCCATATATTCTTGCTTGCTTTCTAAATTTTCTATCTCTTCCTTTAATCTGAGTAGTAGGCTTTGATCTAGGGCGTCATGATTTTATTTGCAAAAAATGTTGCATTGTCCTCTCAATTTCTGGGTATAGACACCTCATTTTTGCCATACTTATGATTCTTTCTTATCGCACCAGATTTGAAAATAAAAATAATAAAAAATATTGAAAAAAAAAAATAAAAAATATATAAAAGTATCAAGTTGAGTTGAGTTGTTTAGGGTTAGATTAGACAATGATTAAAGATGTGCATTTAATTTAGTAAATAAATCCTAACTTATTGAATAATCAAGCCTCATTAAAATATTTTTTATTCCTATCCAATATAAAGCAAGTTTTTATCTAATTTTTATTTGGCTAAATAAACTTAAGATTTACTAAATAGGTTAGTGTATATTTTGGGCTAAGTTAAAATGGGTTGAAAGGGTCTATGATAGAAAGCCCAAATCAATATGGGGTTTCTAGAAACTGGATTAAATCTTTATTGAATTTAAAAAAATCTAAATTGGATGTTACTATATCTTATCAATATTGGATTCGTTAAGATTGAATCTTCACGACAAAAAGATCCAAAAGATCTAAGTGTGTGACTTACAAACATTGATTTCGACAGTAAAATTTAGGGACTTTTTCATTGTTGACAATTACATAAACCCATACTTCTAAATTATTCATATAGCCACACTAATCACACACAGCTCATACATCTGTCCTTACACACAAACCCATACATAATTATACACACAAACTCATGCATAATCACAACTTACAGCCCTATACAATCACAACTTACTATCACTCACTACTTACAATTCATTGTCATTCATGGTCATTTACCTCTAAGACGCAACACTAACCAACAATCCTCATACACATGCCTGATTCACATCTTGATTTAGCCATCATACACACAAATTCACACTATCCAACCTTCATTGATCATATACCTACGTCCATACTCGCATGCAATACGATTAGCACACTATCCAACTTTCACTAATCACACACATGTCCATGACCAAACACTATCGAGATTCACATGCTCATCGAATTATACACCACCATCTACTATCCTCCACACATCCAAGCAGTCTATGCAAGACATGATCACTACACTTCATGCTCCATCGCACATTACATACATCCACTATTCCGAGCATACATTATCCGTCCATTAACACATGAGTGCATGTCTACATCCAGGACTAACACACGATCATATACTCTAGCACTACAACGCATGTCCAGTCTGGTTACGTACATGATCCGACTTGCATGGGTAATTGAGTAAATTATTTGAGTTAGTTATTTATTTATTTTTTTAAATAATCACTTTAGTTTACTAACTTACTTTTTAGTGTAGGCTTTTTTTTTAATTTTAATATAAACTACATGGCACATAGTTTTGCATTTTTGAGATAAATTGATAAATTTCTTAGTTTTTTAGTTAACTTGTTTTTTTTTTTATCAAAATTGCATTTTTCAGAAAAAGTTTCATATCTTTTCCTCTGAGATTTATATCTCTAAAGAAGATATGTATCTAGATTTCATATTTTAGTAGATCTAGCATTTAAAATGAAAATAATCTTAATTGGAGTTTTTAAAAAGATATAGTTAGTTAGGGTGTTTTTAAAAGTAGAACCATAAAATTAAATCTTTTTAAGTTTTTTTTAATAATAATTTGATAACTAACGTAAATTTGGCTTGATATCTTAAAAAAGAAAACAATCCAGTAAATCTTTTCTTAAAGAAAAATAAAACAATGTTAGTTTGATCCCGATTAGTGAGTGTATAAGTACTTTTGGAGCAACTATAAAAAAAATAATTTTTTTTCCCTTTTTAGAAAATTTGTAATAAAAAAATTATTAAAAATTCATCTTGATTTCACCTATACATATCTATATATGTCTTAGCTTTTTTTAAAAATTTATAAAAAATAAAGCCTATTAATTTTTTTTTCACTTTACATGGTTTCTTATTCTTAATAAGTTAGCCCCCAAGATTGGATTTTTTTGTTTAATTTTCTTAAAAATGATTTTTTTTTTTACAAAATCTACAAATTAGTGTTTTTTACCTAGAAACCCTAATTTTACTTTTTACTAATTTAGTTGATTAGTGACTCCAATTTTTAAAAATATTTTTCAAAAGAAAAATATTTTCCCTTAATTTAATGTTGAATAATTTATATTAAGTGTGTTGGGCTTAATATTAGTCGAATTAAGGAAAATAAAATAGGGCTTGATAGAATTGGCAACTCCATTACGAACTCTAGTGAGCTAGCCATGTAAAAATCATAATTAATTGTTGGGCTTTCATTTTTTATTTCTTTTTATATTTATATTGTAATATAGTTGTATTAACTAGGTTTTAATAATATAGGCCTCTAAGAAAAGCTTAGCCCCATGAGCCCATTATTAGGCATATAGGGGTTATGTTTTTCAAAAAGAAAAAAAAATCATTTGTGTGCTTGGATGTTGCCAGACTTAAGCTACCTTAGGAACCTAGAATGAGCTGCTGATAAGTATAAATCACTTTATACTTTTTAGGTACATTTAGGTATAAATTGACCATAATTGTATTTATTTCTCAAGTTCTTGATAATTCATTGTGTAATATCTCAATTTTAGATGATTCAAAAGCAAAAGGGCCAAAATTTGATAAGAACAGGGAGATTTAGAGCTATCATGGCTATGATAAAAGAACAATGTTAAAGGAAGATTAACTAAGACTCATTACGGGTGTGATAAAAAAGAATTTGAGTGCTCAATGCTTGTTATTCCCTTAATCATGGTCATGATCTAGGGAGTAACCAAGGCTGAAGCTATTTTTCCAAGTGTTCATCACGGCCATAACTCCACCTTAGAAGGATGATCACAACCTTAATGACGAGCATTATTAGGTGGAATGTTTACGACGAGAAGATCACTCCCCGAGTCATAAGCGTGATGGGAGTGGACACGATGATTCATTTTAAATTGTTTCGCATGAATTGATGCATATAATGAGTTTAAATGCCAAAAGATGTCTTAAAGTGGTGTATTTTGAGCCTTTTGACAAGAATAATGTAAATACGCTACAATTTTCAGAAAAAAGGGGGATTAGATCATACATCTATTCATACATCTTCGTACCTATTGTATTTTCGATTATTTTCTTTTAGTACAGTTTCTAAGTGTCGTACCTTATGCCTTTCCCATAATTACTAGAGGGAGACAATGGGAATTCATAGTTCGTGTTTTTATCATATTTCTACAGTGGAATTCAAAATAGGGTTGTATTCTTTTACTTGTTATATGTTAATTTCTTTGTTATTTCTACATTTTATTGATATGTTTTGTTTCTTCATTATGTGTGAGTAGTATGTTTAGACTTACTACATCATTTAGTATGATCAAGCACATGAAATAGTGGTTTCTTCATAAATGTTAATTCCGATAAATTGCACTTAATGAATCTAAGTATGGTGTAGTGTATGATGCTGACTTAGGACGGATTTCAATAGATTATGCTGAGAGACAATTCTATTGAAGAGATCTAGTTCATTGGAATAACTTACTCTTGATAATAGAGATATTATTAGGAAAGTTACTGCATCCTTAGGGGAATCGATATATTAACATGCCATTAATGCGATTCGAGTTGGCTGTTAATTTGGAAGAGATTCCAATAGACATAATTAGGATTAGAAGTAAGTAGTTCTAAGAAGAATGCTTACATATCATAATTTCCTACAAATAACAAGTTTTAGCATAAAAGGTATTTTGGTAGGATCATACTAAGTGGTGAAGCAAGTCTACATTGTTAAATTTGTTGTTAGTAATTGTTTTGTAGCTAATGTGATAATAGCATTACTTTGTGGATTAGTATAGTTTAGTAAGTAATTTAGAGTTTTAATAATTAATCACTTGATAAATTGGATTTCTAGATAATTAGTAAGATTAATTATTACTAGTGTTTATAGCCGTTCCTAATGGAGACGATCTTACACTCATTCGTACTATAAAACGATAGGTATACTTACCTATTGAATCGAGTTAAGGATAGAATATAGGAATTTTATTTGTAAAACTTAAAAGCTCTGTTTAGTGGTGTTCAAGTTTTTGGCACAGTTACCAAGGTCTTGGCATCATTAGGAAAATTAAAATTCTTGTACATGTAGCTTATGTTTGTTCTTGTTTTGCCATTTAAATTTTTTTTTTTTTTTTGTAGTTAAGTTTTCATTGAATTCTTAAAGAATATTGCCACAACTATAGGAGTAGCCATCCCTTCTTGCTTTTTTGCCCCCAACTTAGAAGAATATGGGTTTCAGTATGCCATTAGTTCCTTTACCAGCAAGTGTTGCCTAATAAGCAGAAGGTATTAGATTAAAAGAAGAAGACTTTAGTGATGAGGATGGGTCTGAACATGAAGATAGTGATGATGAGGAGGAAACCTAAGGAACCCAGTAAGAAGCAACAAGAAAAGGGCGTAGGAATGAGAGTGACAAAGGGTCATCCAAGGAAGGTGATGACGGTTTGGATGAGGAGACAGAAGCTGATGATGACTGACTTGTTTTCTTTATTTTATTTTTGTTTGTTTTCTTTTGTAGATGTATTAATTATTTGAGAGCTAAACCTCAATGATGTATTTTTAATGGAGACTCTCTTATTATGTGTTGTTATGTTTTGTTTTTGTTTTGTCTTAATGGCTAGGTCTCTTTTGTTGTTCCATTTTTCATGGTGTTTGAAGGATGTACTGTCTAATGGTTTAGGATCTAACGCATTGATTGAACTTCACATAAGGGAGTCCTGTTCTTATTTTTTGTTTATTTTGCAATTTCCCTTTTCTTATGCATGTTTTGCATTTATGTTCCTCAGACATTAAGGATAATGTCTTTCTCTAAGTGTGGGGAATGGTTAACCTCACTTATCAAACCCCACGTAAGTTTGTTTGTCTTAAGTTATTAATTGACTTAATAGATTATGGATTTGACAAAATAGCAATCAATTTTGTGCCTTACTCACTTCTTATGGAGTTAGTGTACATGATCAAAATTATGGGACCAAATATAAGTGAAACAAACTTGCTATTTAATGAATGAATTTAGAAGTTAGAAGTGAATTGTAGTCTTTAGTTCAAAGTTAATTGGTTATGCTTCTAAACTTACGAAGTAATATATTTACTCTTCAATTACTTTTGTAGCTTATTTAATCTTGAATGAAAAGGGCAAATGAAGTAATTCACTTGTTGATACTTCTTAAGAATCTCTTCAAAATAGAGTAAATTAAAGTGTTTAGGGACGGAATTAGAAAAGGTAGGCCTTGGTCCTTCAAAAGAGCGAAGTCTGACATCATTGCTAGTTTTTGTTTTTATAACTTTGCAATAAGAATATATAAGGATTAAGTTAGTAAGGGTAGGTTTTGGTCCCTCAGAAGAGCAAAGTTTGACTCTACTGTTAATCTTTATCCTTATAACCAAGTTAGTAAGGGTAGGCTTTGGTCCCTTAAAAGAGCGAAGTTTGACTTCGTTGCTAATCTTTGGTCATTATTCTTCTAAAAAAAAGAAGAAGAAGAAGAAGAAGAAGAAATGACAAGAAAAAGAATTTGAAAATGTAATGTATAAGATGTTTTTGGAGAGATTTAATAGAAGAAGTAGAATTATAGGAGAAAAATGGATGCAATGTACTTTTCTCGATTAGTGTTCTTAAGAAGTAATTAAAGGGATTTTATACACTTACTAAAGTAGATGAAGTAAAACCAATTTTCTTTTGTTCTATTTGACTTTATGTTCACTTTGTACGTTTAGAAGCTACCATTAAATAGTAAAGGTAAAATTTGTTTTACTTAGATTAGTGTTAAAATATTGATTGCTGTATTCTGAGAATGTAATGTGGTAGATAAAAAATTAAGCCACTGTAAATGCTTTGTTGAATATAAAATTTAATAGTCATTAGGTTTTATTGATTGTTTTAGAGTGTTTTCTTAAGGACAAGCAAAGTTTAAGTGTAGGGAAGCATGATAAGTATAAATCACTTTACACTTTTTAGGCACATTTAGGTATAAATAGACCACAATTGTGTTTATTTATCAAGTTCTTGGTAATTCATTGTGTAATATATTAATTTCAGATGATTTAAAAGAAAAAGGGACAAAATTCGACAAGAATAAGGAGATTTAGAGCAATCATGGCTGTGATAAAGGAATAATGTTAAAGGAAGATAAACTAAAACTCATCTTGGGCATGATAAAAAAGAATTTGAGTACTCAGTGCTTGTCACTCCCTCCATTACAGTCGTGATCAAGAGAGTGACCAAGGTTGAAGCAATTTTTCTACCTGTTCATCATGACTGTGACTCTACCTCAGAAGGTTGATTACGCCCTTAATCATGGGCATGATTAGGTGGAATGTTTACAACAAGAAGATTACTCCCTGAGTCACAAGCAAGATGGAAGTACACACGATGATTCTTTTTAAATTGTTTCGCACAAATTGGTGTGTGCAATGAGTTAAATGCCAAGAGGTGTCTTAAAGTGGTGTATTTTGAGCATTTTAATGAGAAGAATATAAATACGCTACAATTTTCAAACAAAAGGGGGATTGGATCATACATCCATTCATACATCTTCATGCCTATTGTATTTTCGATTATTCTCTTTTAGTATAGTTTCTAAGTGTTGTACCTTGTACCTTGTACCTTTCCTAGAATTACTTGAGAGAGACAATGGGAATTCGTTGTTCATGTATTTATCATATTTCTACAGTGGAATTCAAAATAGGGTTGTATCCTTCTACTTGTTTTATGTTAATTTCTTTGTTATTTTTGCATTTTATTGATTTTTTTGTTTCTACATTATGTCTAAGTAGTATGTTAAGACTTGCTACATCATTTAGTATGATCAAGCGCATGAAATAGTGGTGTCTTGATAAATGTTAATTATAATAAATTGGACTTAATGAATCTACGTATGATGTAGTGCACAATATTGTCTTAGGATGGATTTCAATAGAATATGTTGAGAGACAATTCTATTGAATAGATTTAGTTTATTAGAGCAACTTACTCTTGATAATAGAGATATTATTAGGAAAGTTGCTGCATCCTTAGGGGAATTGATACATTAACATGACATTAATGCGATCTGAGTTGGCTATTAATTAGGAAGAGATTCCAATAAACACAATTAGGATTAGAAGTAAGTAGTTTTACAAATAATGCTGACATACCATAATTTCCCATAAATAATAAGTATTAGGACACAAAGTATTTTGGTAGGATCATGCTAAGTATTGAAGCAAGTTTATATTGTTAAATGTATTGTTAGTAATTGTTTTGTAGCCAATGTAATAGTGGCATTAGTTTGTGGATTAGTGTAGTTTAGTCGATGATTGAGAGTTTTAATAATTAATCACTTGATAAATTAGATTACTAGATAATAGGAAGATTAATTAGTTTTAGTGTTTATAGCCATTTCTAGTGGAGATGACCCTATACTCATCTGTGCTATAAAACGGTAGGTACACTTGCCCATTGAATTGAGTTAAGGATTTAATTTATGAATTTAATTTGAAAAACTTGGAAGCTCTATTTAGGGGTAATCAACTGCCATTGTATAACCCTCAGATCGCTAGGGTCTTTACCCACATTTAGCAGTAATAGGTAAGTTCACTCATACTTTAATATAGCCTACTATATTTTGCTTTGGAAATGCTTGGAGCAATAGGGCTTGAGACCTGTAGACCTCATTCACTTGCATAATTTTTCTTTTTTGAGAAAAAAAAAAAGGGGTAGTCATTTTTAAATTATCGAAAATATTTGATTATTATTATCCATGGTTGATTGGGCTTTCTTTCTCAAAAAAAAAGGAAGGAAAATTAAAAGAATCAATACCCTTATATATAAGTATCCACGAGATTCATTCTTTTTTTTTTATTTCAATCCACTTATATATGTGTATTCCTTAACCACAGGTTCATAATGATTCCATTTCTATAATTTTACGTTTACTGATCTTTATTACATAGCATGTGTTTGTAGTATATTGTGTTAATTTTATACTATACTTTATCATATATATATTGTTATCTTCGATTTTTTTTTCTGTATATTATATGGTTGCTTATGTATTATTTTGTAATATAGGTTTTATGTATTGCTTTTTTTTTCCTTTCATTTTGCAAATAAAAAGTAGCACAACAAAATAAGATCAAACCTATTAAATTTAATTAAAATTTTTTGTGGATAACCAAATGAATATTAGTGCAACGTTTTCAAAAATATATAGATATATCATGAGTATGGAGTTGCAATTTTATTGTTTTCTCATGTGACATATTGGTCATATAAATTTTTCCATGTATTTTCTTTTTTCCATGTAAAAAAGTTTTCCCCTAGAACTATTAAAAGATATTTTACTTTTGTAAAATTTCTTCTATGCTTTGTCCATTTCTATACTTATAGAAAGATTATAAACCCAATAAGGGTCTAAACATTTGTACTCAATTGATTTTAATAAAGTTACAAGTTTGATTTTTCTTTTTTTATAAATTATTGCACTATTATCCAGTTTCCAATCTTGCATCTGCATGGGTATCCTTTACTTGCATGCTATTTGTGTATTTGTTTACTTTTTGATTTAAACTAGTTACATTATAAATTGTTCAATAACCTATGTGTACATAAAAAAAAGACAAGTAAAAATCTTTCAAATTGCAAACATTTATTACTCATGATCTATAAATAGCCATTATTCCTATATAGTTCCTCACTTAGATTTTTGTAACATTAGATACCCTTCTTGCAAAATTTTAACCCTTTAATTATTAATTGTCCTTTTGTAGCATTGACTTCCTCATCATGTCACTTCTAACTTTTTCTTTTTTCAAACAATGTTAGCAATTTAGTCATTGATATCATAGATTCTCTTTAGTATCCTTTAGGGTTTATAAGAATTTTTACTTGTAAATAAGTCATTACCCTTGGTTGTAAGCTTATAAAATAGCTACTTCTTCTTACCAACTCTATAACTTTTTCAGCCCTTCCAATCAATTAGGAGATGTCCGTAACCTTGTTTGTAACATAAGTGTTTTCAAACACTTTTTGTTATAATAATGTTTTAAAAAAAATTCATAAATTTTTCAATGGAAAAAAATATATGTTAAAAAGTATAGATTTTATGAACTTTGTGTTATTACTTTTAAGCAGTTCAGCCCATTGTTGAAGCTCATAGCCATTCATTTTTTAGGCTAAGATAATTGACAACAATGACTCCAGCCCAAGCCTAATCCTTGCAGTCACTCATTCTAAGCCCAAAGCACCATGTGGCGTATGAGTTAAACCTAATATTGAGGGGAAAAAGTGGAAAGCACATTGGAAATTGATAAATGAAAATGGTGGAGACATAGCCCATCCTTAGGAAAAGCCTAAGGCAAACACGATCCTTGAGGAGAAGCCCATTATGAGACTTTTTCAAAAGCCCTAAACACAAACTACAAACATCTCCACCTATTTCAACCTCTATCAAGCCAAGAAAAACCCAAACATGTGGCCTATCAACTTCCTTAAAACTTTGTCCATGCACCAATCGTTTCCAAACCTAAAAGGACTTAAACATTCACTCCACAAAATTGGCTTACCTGCTTCAACCCTATAACAGAGCATGAAGTTTGTCTCTACTATGAATTATTCTACCAACTATCTTAATCAGCTTAGGCTAGGTGGGTAGTAGATGGGGAAATCTTTTAAAGGTAGAGAGACATACGGCCTATTAAGCCATCATAGAACATCCAGTCTTATCAAATAATATGGGGGTAGATAAGGGAAAACAATTAAAATGCTTTAAGTCTTTTCAACTAATGAAAGTATCTCATTATTTGAAGAGTTTAGAATAATAAGAGGCATGCCCTAATCCCAAACACTGACAAAAAGAAAAAAAAAACACTTTAAGAGTTGAAAGACATAAAAGTAAGGATAAGACTCATTTCATAAAGAAAGTCTATTTTGCATGTGATACACAAATTGAAAGGATGATAGCCATTTGTTTCACTCCTAAATACTCCCTTATTACCCCCTTTTCAGACTTTGAGGGAATTTTTTTTAAAAAATAAACCCTATCAAGAACTACCCTATACTGGGGCAATCGGGAGGTTAGGGGGCATTAATTTTAGAGAAAAGGGATATACTAACCTGTGCTTTCTTTAGTTGTGTTAATTCGTGAGCAACAATTGACATAGATAACTTGATTTCTTTATAATGAAGAAGAGTTTCAAAACATATACACTTTACTTAAGCCTATACATTTATTCAAACACTTGAGCCCGCAGATTTTTCCTAAACACTTCAAAGCTATATACGCTGTCACGAACTGAGGATGGCTTAGTCATGGTAGACGTTGTATGCTGTATGAGGAACTCTTGATTGGTTACCCTTCTAATCATAAGCTCTTCATACAATATACAAGATTTTACAACCACTAGTTTCCTAAGAACATCAGATCCATATGATATCATCACACAAACATATTTATATAAAATTTGAACTACAAAGTTTACAATATACAGTAGTATATCGAAGTCTATAACACTAGTAAAACAAAAATACATAAGTAAGAGTCTACATAAACCGTTCTCTCTCAATATACAGGATGGCTCGCTCTTGCCCAAGTCCCCAAGCTAACCTATGGCATCCCCCGGCTAGCTTCTATGAACAAGTTATCCTGTAGCAAAAGTCTAAAGGGGTATAAGTCTAAGCTTAGTGAGCACAACCCTTAACTACACCACAGGAAAGTTATAAATACATTATATATAGGATGAATGATTAAATAGAATGCTAAATAATACGTATAGTTAACTAGTCCATATACGTAACTCAGATTTAATGCCCTCCGAAATCAGGGTTGGAGTATAAACAATGCAAATCAGATCTGGGTATTATACTAGAACTTACTTTACTATGGAACTCCACATTCCATACTTAAATCAAATAAGTCTTTTATTTTCATAAAAACCAAGTTTTAGTATAATCGTGAGTGGCCCCCCGCAATCCATACTCACTCCTGAACGGAGGCCTTTAGACTCGACCCTTAGCTAGGCGATTGGCGCCTCTAATGCCTAGTATTCCCGCGAGCTAGGGTATGGTCATTTTGTATGAGTGCACTATACAAAACCAATAAATTAAGAATAATAGCCCTTGAATAGCCTCTCTTTACCTCCGTGTGATGTGATGGCTACAATTAACTATGCAATGCATGTTGATGCATGTACTAGTTTCTTCTTATGAGCCAAGTATAATTAAGTCCAATTATGATGTGACTATTCAATAGTACACACAATAATTTTCTATACTACCATGCAACAGACAAAGTATTCTTCGTACTTAAGGTAAATTCACAACTCAGTACATAATAACATACACAAGCATATCCCAACCCCACACAACAGTCAATTAATAATAACATTTAGGTTCACTACTTACAATCATATACTAGCATAGAATCAGAGGGTAAATTTCTCGCTTGGCAATGACAACTCGCTTTAGTTGTAGTAATCAATCGGGAGATCCTTGCCCACCTCAGGGTCACCTAATCATTATGATATAATAACGCTAGTAAGTAATTGAATTAACTATTAATTCTAAATATCTATTTACCTAATTCTACTTAGATTACTATTAACTTTTATCCGGTTAGACTTTATCACTAATTGTATGTAACTTTTTCATTCTATTTTCGATATTTATGAATTTATAGTCGTTTTTTATTGTTTTCGAATGTACGTTTACACGGTGATGTCTGTTTTGGACTTTAAAACTCGTGTTTTATGATATGGACTAAATTTATGCAAATTTTAACTATTGAAGCTTAATTATTCTTATTACTTATATTTATATCCTATGTTTGTGCTTAATGATTTAGTTAGCCATTATATTCTTATACTTAGGGAATTTTACCTTGCTATTACTAATTCATGTACTTAATTAAGTTTAATCTAATTTAGGAAGTGTATTATGGTTTACTAATCTATGTACCAAATTCTTATGTACTCTTCTTATTTCTTATTTTATAAACTTATGCTTATGTCATCGCTTACATCATCAATTGCTTATGTCATCGCTTATGTCATCATTTGCTTATGTCATTTTTAATTGCATTATTGCTTACCTCATCATTTAATTACATAAGCCTTACCTCATACTTATGTCATACTTAAGTGTCTTATGTACACTTTACATAAACTAACAATATACTTATACCTTTACTATACTTATATGTATACTAGTATACTTATACATATACTTATACCGTATTTATACTTATACATATACCCATATACATATACCGTCATATACGTATTTTTATATAAATTTCGTATGACAAAATTTCCTCTTAAGAGAACTTCTCTAATTTCATTCTTTTTGTGTTTTAAGAGTGTATTTAGCATAGTATATGTATGTATGGTTAGTATATGTTTTAGTTTAGGTTATGTACATAATGAATACTTAGGTACAAAGGTCTCCATACTTGTATTTCTCTAGTATATCCTTATGTACATATACTTAAAGAGATATTCACATGCATCTCCTTCCTCTTCACCATGATTTCTATTCTCCTACACTTAAAGATAGAAACTATATGCCTTCTTCAACATGGTAGACATAACACATAACTACTTATCTAATCTACCTCTTCACCTAACTAATAAGTAATATAAAAGCAATACATAATAACATAATCACATACCTTAATTTGTTTTTGAAGTATGAAGACAAATTTGGACATTTTGAAAATGAAAGGGAAAGGGAAAGGGAAAGGTACAGGTCACGGCAATGGAGTGGGGTAAAGGTTTGTTTCTTTTTGTCTTGTGTTATATTTGAAAAGAAGATGATGGTGGGGTCTAAAAGGAAAAGAAGTGGATGGCAATTAAAGGGGAAAAGAGGAAAGAAAAGCTAAAAGAAAAAGAAATGAAAAGAAATTTTAGATGGTTTAGATATTTTCTAAACTGTAAGTGTCTTTTATTGACTTTTCAACATGTTGACTTAGTCAACCATTTGACCTTGGTCAATATGTGTTGACTTAGTCAACTTTCCAAAAGCATATGCTATTTAGTATACATAATGTAGTAATTAAGGAAAATTAAGAGAAAAATTAAGGAAATGAGACATTTGGTGAGTTGATTAGTAAAAATAGATGATGAGATCTTACTTTAGGTATTTATATCCTATATACATCATTTGGTAGGCAACTTAATATAACTAGTATGAAAAGTATCAATTAGGGTCTTAAGGTTTACTACATGTAACTGAAATATCAACGAAACCCATAACTCTATGTATTGCTATCCTAATTATATACTTAGAGAATAAATGTGATCTATGATGCAATATTTTTATTTCTAAGGGATTACTTAAGGATTCTAAATATATATGCATGATTGAAAGTTATCTCTAATCTTTCATTAATGATTTGGCAAAATACGAAGGTTATATTATCAATTAGGGTTTTGGGGTATATTATGATGAATTAATGCTTGTATGTTTTTAAGGTTATAGTTTTAGGGTTTTTATTACTTTCGAATGAAATCTTTAGTGTTTACATATATTTAGGGTAGAAAAATTGTATACGTGATTGATTAGTTCTTTTAAAGCTTTCACTTTCATTAGCCTTGTCAACTCCTAGATTATCTAACATACTTAAGTCTACTTTAAAAGCTAGATAAAAAAATTTAAGGGTTTACACAAGCTTCACTAAGCTTATCAATTTGAGCTCATGGTTTTATGGCCATTAATTTCTTCAAGCGAAAACTTAGATACATGGAGGGTAATCATCATGGAAAAAAAGAGAAAAAGAAAAAATGAAAAAATAGAAAGAAAAAGAGGGAAAAAAAGAAAAAAAAAAGAAGAAATAAAAGTAAGGAGATCACACCTTAAAGGGTAGTCTAAAACTCCTAATAGGCCTATGGCCTAAGTATATTGAAAAGCTTAACCTATGAATTCCAAGATAAAAGGCTTAAGTGTTCCTCATCACTTCAAAACACAAACTTGAGCAAGAGATTTTGAGCATAAAAGAATGAAACTTTAATTCTATGAGCCTACCCATTATACAACCCTTAAACAATTTCTTTTGATTGAGGAAATTGACTTATCTTAAGCTATCATTGCTTATGAAACTGGTGCAAGCCCATCATAACATTTCCCTTTAAGGTTTTTGACTTATAGACGTGGGTTAAGATATTAATTTTTTTTCAAAATTGGGCAACACATTAATATCCCATTTTGTTTAAGCTAATAACCAAAAGCTTGGGTTATAACCTTGAGGAAAAGACCTATTAAAACAATCGAAATGTATCACTTACAAGATTAACTATAATTTTTTGAATTATATTTAGGAGTGAAAACAAGCCATTTAAGAGTGTGAGGAAGTCCTCTTGGACTAAATTGTTCAAATATTCGAGATACTTTTTTTGGTATGAAACTTATGGATGCAAAAGTCAAGCATGCCCTAAGTGCTAGGGAAGCACTTCACCCCGAAATTAAATGAGAATTCCCTATAGCAAGATGAACAAGGTGTTTAATTAAGTTTATTGTCTTATTCCCTCATCATAGCATATAAGTAATCAAATATGAAGAATGAATGGCCAATGGTAAAAAAGACTGAGCATACGGCTTATTTATGTCATTCATAGTCAGTATAATTTCGTTACATGTTAGTAACAAAAAGGTGAACAGTTTTCTTTTTAATAAAAAAGCACCAATCTTTCCTTTAAGTGTTAAAAAACGAAAAGTTTGAGAACTTGCTATGTGAACTTTAGTTACCTTTGAGTTAGGAACTTTAGTAATCTACAAATAAATTTCAAGAACCTTTGTGATCCTTTTGGAACTTGGTCATCTTAATAAGAACCTTAGTTATCCTTAAATTTAGGGAATTTGGTTATCTAATTCAAGAGTTTTAGTCATTCTTAGTTTAGGAACATTGATGTAAGAACATTCAGGAGCTTCATCCATCCTATGAAAAGATTATTTAAGTGCCTTTGTCATCATACTAAGAGTTTAGGCTATCCTAGGAATTTCGAGAGCTTTAGTTATCTTATGGTCAAAGTTTAGAAAGTTTCACTATAGGAACTTTTGTCATCTTATAGTAGGGAACAATAGTTATCCTAGGTACCAAAAACAATTATCAATGCCTTTAAACCCTTCTGTTAAGTTGTTTTCTTCAAATGATCTATCCTTTTGAGGGATTAATTATTCTTTTAAGAACATCAATTTTCTTGCATAGTGCTTATTTTTACTCTATCCTTTCAAGATAGGTCCTTATCCTATTGCTTTGTCCTTTTAAGATAGGCTTAGTCTTTTACCCTATACTTTCAAGATAGGCTTGTTATCTTTTCAAGACAGGCTCCTTAATCATTTTTCCCTATCCTTTCAAGATAGGCTCCATAATCATTTTGCCCTATCTTTTGAAGACAAGCACCTTAATCATTTTTCCCCATCCTTTCAAGACAGGCTTCCTTAATCTTTTTGCCTTATTTTTTCAAGATGAACATCTTTAATATTGCCACCCTATCATTGTAAGATAAGGCCTCTAATCATTTACCCTATCTTTTCAAGATAGGTACCTTAGTCACTTGCCTTATCTTTTTAAGATAAGCACCTTAATCTTTTTACCCTATCCCTTTAAGATAAGCCTTTTAATCATTTTTCCTATCCTTTCAAGATAGGTATCTTAGTCATTTGCCTTATCCTTTCAAGATAGGTGCCTTATCCTTTCAAGATAGACTCCATAATCATTTTCCATATCCTTTTAAGATAAGTATCTTAGTCATTTGCCCTATCTTTTCAAGATAAGCCTCTTAATCATTTGCCTTATCCTTTCAAGATAGGTACCCTAGTCATTTACCCTATCTTTTTAAGGTAGGCCTCTTATTCCTTTACCTTATCCTTTTAGGATAAGCCTTCTTATTCATTTACCTTATCTTTTCAAGATAGGTCTTCCTATTTCTTTGCTCCATCCTTTTAAGATGAGCCTCCTATTCCTTCACTTTATCCTTTCAAAGCAGGCAATTTATTCTTTGCATTGACCTTTCAAGTTAGTATCCTTTTACCTCTTGTATTCACAATGATACATTACTTAGCTAACCATTTAAGTCAGTAATATTCACCCTATCAATTCAAGATAGTATTCGGCAAAAATAGGCATCTCTTTTGTTTTTGTGGAAAAGTTTTAATCAAAGTTCACTATAAAGAGGGATAGCTATAGACATCTCATTTTTACCACACTTATGATTCTTTTTCTTATTGGGCTAGATTTGAAAATAAAAATAATACTTAATAATTAAATAAAAAAATTAAAATGAAAAAATATATAAAAGTATCAAGTTGAGTAGAGTCAAGTTAATCATTTAGGGTTGAATTGGATAATGATTGAAGATGTGCATTCAATTTAATAGAAAAATTCTAAGTCGTTGAATAGTCGAGCCTCATCAAAATATCTTTTATTCTTGTCCAGTATAAAGCAAGTATTTTTATCTAATTTTTATTGGACTAAATAGATCTAGGATTTATTAAACAGGTTAATATGTATTTTGAGCTAAATTAAGATAGAAAGCCTAAATCAATGAGGATTTCTAGAAAATAGATTAAATCTTCAATGAATTTAATAAATCTAAATTAGATATCATCATATCTTATCAATATTGGATTTGCTAAGATTAAATCTTCACAACAAAAAGATCCAAAAATTTAAGTATATGGCTTATAAATAGTGATTTTGGCTATAAAATTTGGAGATGTGTTCATCATTGACAATTACATAAACCCATACTTCTAGATTATTTACACAAGCCTATCAATCACATACAGCTCATACATCTATCCTTACACACAAACCTATACACAATCACAACACATAGCCCTACATAATCACAACGTACTATCACTTTCGATTAATCATGTCTAGGACACAACATTGACCAACTGTCTATACATACATGCTTGATTCACGTCTCAATTCAGCCATCATACACATAAATTCACACTATCTAACCTTCACTGATCACACATGCAATCCATGCCTGCACGTAATACAATTAGCATGTTATCTAACATTCACTTATCATACGCATGTCCACAACCAAACACTATCTAGATTCATACCTTCACTAAATTGTACACGACTGTCCACTATCCTCCATGCGGCCAAGCAGTCCACGCAAGGCATGATCACTGCACTTTACGCTCCAACGTATAGTACACACATCCATTGTTTCTAGTACATGCTACATGTCCACTAACACATGAGTGTATGTCCACTTCTAGCACGAATACACAATCATACGCTCTAGAACTTCAATGAACGTCCAGTTCGATCATGTGTACGATTAGACTTACATGTCCACTTCATGTATGATTTGACTATATGGCATGTAGTTTTTCAATTTATAGATAAATTGATAAATTTCATAGTTTTTTAGTTAAATTGCATTATTTAGAAATGTTGCATATCTTTTCCTTCAAGATTCATATCTCTAGATAAGATATGTTTACATTTAGGATTTAGAAAAATTAGTTTTTGACATGTAGTGATTTTTTTTCAAAAAAAAAAATTAATTGGAGCTTTTAAAAAGATTTAGTGAGTTAAAGATTTTTTAAAAATAGATTCATAAAATTATATATTTTTAGTTTTTTTTTTAAATAATAATTTGATAACTAATGTAAATCTAGCTCAATTTCTTGAAAAAAAGAAAGTCAAGTGACTAGATCTTTTCTAAATAAAAAAATAGAACTACGTTGGTTTGATCCCGAGTAACAAGTATGTAGACATTTTTGAGGTAACCATAAAAAAATTAATTTTTTTCCCTTTCTAGAATATTCTTAAAAAAAATTTAAAAAATTAATCTTAATTACACTTTTGCATATCTTAGAATTTTTAGTAAAATTATAAAAAATAAAACCCATTAAATTTTTCTTTATCTTTACATAATGACTTAGTCTTCATAGATTAGCCTTTAAGCTTAGAAAATTTAGCTTAATTTTTAAAAAATAATATTTTTATAGAAAATCTATAAACTAGTGGTCAAATTAGGATTTTCCCACCAAATTAAGGTTTTCCTACTTGGAAACCCTAATTTCACTTTTTACCTATTTAATTAGTGGGCAACTCTAATTTTTAAAAATATTTTTCAATCATTTTTAAAAGAAAAATATTTTTCCTTAATTTAATGTCGAGTCATTTATGTTAAGAAAGTTAAGCTTAATATAAGTTGAATTAAGGAAAATGAAATATGGCTCGACACTAGGTCAATGTTAGCTAAATTCCTATTGCTACTTCTTATCATAAGCTGTGAAGAATTAAAAGTTAATAGTATATTAGAAAGAGAATATAATATCGAAACAACTAATGAAAATATATATTACAATTACGTTATGGTAATTGAATAATCTAGGTTTATGCTAAATTTCTAAATTAAACTACTCTCCTTTTGGTTCCTTAGTAATAGTGTCAAAAACATGATGTATGTGATTCCATTAGGCAAGTACACCTAGTCAAGGATTTTGAGTTCGAGTACTAATCCCATGAGGAATTAGTTATATGCATGTATCTAATTATTTTTAGCAACAATAACCTTTTAGATTATTCAATTACCTAACTTATAACAATAAAAGATTTAATAAAATAATCTAAAGAAGGAAAATAAAGATTGCAATAAAATAAGACATTAAATTAAAGAAAGAAATTAAATAAACACAATTAGCTAACAATGAAATAACAAAGTAATCGAAAAGCTAAAGTACTAAATAAGAGTTAACATTAATTAATTAATAAAGAGAAAGACATTTCCTTTAGTAAATGTTAATTGTTGTTTATTACCTAGTTATAGGGGTTCATTCAATCTAAATTACTATATTAGACCGTAATGATTTTTGAACCTATTCCAATGGAAATCGGATTTTGAATTAGTCGGACTCATATCTTTAGCTAATTCCTAATCCTAGAACCCTCTCTATGTAAATTGCTTTTGAATAGAGTGTTCCAAGATTGCATGAAGCCTTTGGATCTGGTTATTAGGTTGCCTTGATTCAAAAAGATTAAATACCTAATCTATTATCACACTCAATCATTTCTAGTTACACTTATTTGTTTACTACAGGCCTCATGACTCTATGGTAAAGTCAGATGTTAAATTAATATCCCATGTATTATTAATCTAACAATAATAAAAATGGTGTAACTAGATTAAAGAAAGTAAAATCATGGATTGAATTTCATATCTAAATAACACTCTTTGAATGTAGTTTCAGCAACACTTTATGAAGTTATTGAAACTAACACATAAAAACTAAAAAGAAGAGAAGAATAAAGATGGAGAAGCTTCCTTGTAATATTCTATAACCTAACAACTACTTAAGGGGGTTTCCTCCCTTGAAACTAGGCTTAAGAATCTATTTAGAATACATGGTCCTAGGAATACAATAAATACCTAATAAAAATAAAAGATTGGAAATTGTAATATCTTCACGCTTGAAGTACATGACTTTAGTAGCTAGTCATAGTCATACTTTTTGCATGAAACTTCTAAATTCAAAAGAAATTCTTGATGAGAGGATTACAGGGTGTAGCCCTCAACCGTAGTCTACTATGAACTTTTGTTCTTGCTTAAAACTCTTTTGCTTCACATTGTTATTTGCGTTTTTACTCTAATATGCTTAAAAATGCTAAAGAATCCTTAAGATCTTCACAAAATATATACTATTTTTGCATTATCAACATCTCACACATGCTTGAGCTAATGGCCTAGCTAACATGGTCTAATGGATCTTTAAATTGTTGCCTAACTCCATAAGAGGTTGACTTCCTATGTCAAACTAGTTTGGCCCTATATTTAAGTTGCCAAATGTTCAGCCTTCTCCTTATGTAAGGGAAAAATTTGGCTTCGCTGTTGAAGGTTGTCGACTTAGTGCCTGATCTATTTTAGTGACCATCCCAACTTCCTAGCACTTGCTTATCATGAAGATACTTTAGAGCTATTATAAGGAGAGTACTTTGAGCTAACTATGGATTTAAAAGTTGTCAACCTTATCACAGTAGGTCAAAGTTTATTATGCAGTAGGTCCACCAACCCCTCCTTAATGATACATATCCCTACTGTACCTCCTAATACTGAATCTTCACTTTTTGGAAGGATTACATAGTTGTATTTAGCTTTTACCCTTTTTAGTTATTCCATATACGTGTAACCCTAGAATATAGGGGTGGGTATAGTTCAGTTTGATAAGGTTCACCTTCCTTACTGAATTGGACCTAATATTATGGTTTGATTTTCTTTTTATATAAACTAAACTTAACTATATGGTTTGATTTATAAATTTTTTGAACCTAAAACAAGAAATTCGATCCAATTTAGTTCATAGTTCGAATTGTTATCACTCTATTATTAATTTTGTTGTACTTTTTTAATATAATATTAACATTAAAAAATAACACTTTACATTAATTTAATAGAAAAAGAGCATGCTAGTAGATTGTGCAATCATGATACAAGTTTAATGAACTAGTTGTGAAATTCATCCATCAAGTTTAACTTAAAGTGACATTTCATAAAATCATTCCAATGTCAAGAACTGAACTTCCATGTTGTATGTCGTGAAATAATTTCAAGTTTGGGAAGCCAATTCCAATAGTAACTTCATGCTCAACTTCTGAAGACATTAAAAAGTAATGATTTAATGAGTCATCATTCTAAGAGTCATCTCAAACTTAGAAAATTGAAGCAAATGTTAAGATCAAGAAAAAGTCATTCATGAAGCTTTTATCATAAAGAGAATACATAGAAATTTACCAACGCACTATTTCAACTATAGCCCCATTACCTCCATCTGGGAAACCTTAGTTAAACTCTATATGGATAGGAAATCATCTAAGATTGTTCCACTTATGTATTTCATCGCATCTTCAGTATACTCTCTAGAGTAACATCTGCAAGATGCATGGCAAATGTGAAGCATTAGACTTTATACAACTTCCTAAACTTGTAAGATACACAAAATCCTATGCCAATCAATTACTTTTTCATCAATAGTAGTGATGTAAAATTCCACTATAGAAAGTGTGATTCCCCATTTCATTTTAATAATGTGCAGATTAGCCAACAAATTTTTTTACTTCAGTAAGATGGATACCTATTTTTGAAAGGTAAACTATGTATCCAAACTTATTCCATGTGAAAATTATTAATGTGAGAGGTACATGACGGAGGAGTGTTCAATCATTTTGGTGATAAGAGGACACTTAAGCTATTGTCATCGAGATTATTTTGGTTAGGGATGATGAAGGGCGCATACTTCGTTTTGGAAAAATGTATTACCTGTAGGAAAGCCAAAAGTTGAGCTGAACGAGGGGCCCTATTTGCCACTACCCATCTAACCAAACCATGATTCAAGCTAAGTATGGATTTTATACATGGGCTACCAAGGACGTCTTAGGGGAAGGGCTTTATCATGATGGTCATTAATAGGGTTAATATGATGGCATATTTTGTGTCGTGTAATCAAACTAATGACTACTTGACTATCTCTTTTCTTTTTCTATAGGAAGTAGTCAAGTTACATAGAGTACCGAAGATCTTAGTGTCCAATAAGGATCTTAAGTTCATGAGCCATTTTTGGAAGATACTATAAAGATGACTTGGAACCAAGCTAATGTTTAGCACGTCATACCACCATCAGACAGATGGACAAACAAAGGTTGTCAACCGAACTTTATGTACCATGCTCAGAGTCACAGTTGGAAGAAATTAGGTAGGTTAGGATTTGTGCTTGCCTATATTTGAATTTGCTTAGAACAAGATAACGTACAACGTTACGACCAAGATACCCTTCAAAGTTGCTTATAGGTTAAACCTTAGCCTTCTACTCAATTATGCACCCTTATTGAACTTCTTAGAGGATTAGCAAGTTATAAATTCCTCTAAGACCATCCAATCAATGTGCCAAATGGTGGTAGATCACCTAACTTAAGCTACTTCCAAGCTTGAGAGATGAAACTAAGGATAAAAGGTCTATAGATTCCGACACAGTGACCTGATGTAGATTTAACTAAGTAAAAACTAGTTCCCTAATCTAAGGAAGAGCAATTTCACTCTTAAGGTAGATGGCCCATTCAAAATTATTGAAAAGATCAAACAAAAATACCTATAGAGTGGACTAAATAGAAGGATATGGAGTTTCCACCCCTTTTAATATTGTTGACATCTACCTGTATATCCCTGAGCATAAGCAACTTAAGACTAAGCCAATTTTGATCCCAAATCTTAAACAGTCTACACAGGATGATAGGAATCTTAGCCTAATTACAAGATCTTAAGCTTATAGACTAATTACCATGGTGTGCTAAGCTCTCTAGTAGGAATTCACTAAAGAAGAGACTAATTTCCGCCATGCTAATCTAACACGTTACCCATGCCCTTAAAGGTAGATGACAGTCACTCAAGTGGAGGAACTTAACATAATTACCTTATTCTTAGACAATTTGAAGCTACTAAGTTATCTAGGACATAGCTAATAGCTTAGATAGTCCAACCAATAGATCAGCTAATCTGTGTCGAAGTTATCTAACCTAGTTACTGACTTGATTGCAACATCTTAGGTCTAAAGATTATCCCTTACTATGGTTGGGACACGAAGTGAATAGTTGACACATATCTTTTTCTTTCTAGATGATTGTACTAGTCTAATAAGAAATATTCCTTTATTGATTTTTTGAACTACCCATATACATTGCTTATTTATTGTTTCTAGAATAGTATCTATTTTTATAAATTATAGAAACCTTGGAATTGCGTTAATTAGGCCATATAAGTACTCTCTCTCTTCTAATAGCTACATCAATCATTTAACATTAGTAATGGAATATCTTCTCTTTCCCTTACACTTATGTTCTCCATTATTGAACTAAGTCGAGCCTTACTCTTATCTTGTTCTTTTAAGCGAGGCCTAGTGGTGAGTAACCTTAGGCTTTAGTTTATGGGTCATATCAAGCTAAATCTTAGGTTTGTGTGAGACAATGATGTATCATATCCATTGTTTATGTACAGGACCAACTTAATCCTTGACTCCCATCTATTCCTTAGTCTTTAAACCATTTTGAGGTTCGAACCCACCTTGTTTATATTTGTGTGATACTGTTTGCTATATGGTCATCTATGCTAGTGTTGTATCAATTAATGTCATGGAAGGGGCATTCAATACATTTTATTATTTGAGTAGACCTAAACTTTGGCATATTAGGGTAGTCTCTTAATAAAAAAAAATTATATGATACATAAGATGTTAAAAATTAGTCAAAAATGAGGGATTACACTTGATAGAAGTTAACAAAGGACAATAAGTTATGTTGTATATTTATGCAATTGGTTTTCTAACCTGTTAAAGCATCTTATGTAAGTAATTTGATCCTTAGATTCATTTATATGTTCAGTTGTGAGATTATGGTTAATCTACATGAGTAAGCTTTCTAATTTGTGTCATGTATTGTGTTATGGAAAATAGCATAGACTACACGCTAACTTAGGATGATATTGATAAGCATTTAAGATCTATTGTTGAGTTTAAGTGCTCTACTATTGAGATTGCAATGTTAAGTTGATGGTTTGACAGAATAGAGAATATAAGGTTTTGTAGGTCCCAAAAGTAACCAAGAGTGCGATGAATTGATTACTTAGAACGTTTAAAAATTTTTCGAAAATAAAAACTTAATTGTATCCCCCTTGATTACTTTAGTAAGTATGATGTAAAACAATATATAAATAGTAAGCAAAACACAAAATGAAGGAGACTAGAGATGTGAAGATCGGGCACAAGATTTATAGTGCTTCGGCCTTACGCCTACTATACTCTTCTAGCTCCATTGCTGGGGACCTAATATTTTACACTGTTGTCATTCTACTATCAATTTTTCACTATCTCAATTAAGAGAGAAACAAGTATCGGTCTCTATGCTTTGTCTCACTAGGCTAGCCTGACCTATACCTTGATCTACAAAATTTTGAGTCTCATCTCTAAAATAAGACATCACTTGAAAAATAATGCTTACAATGATAATGAGAACATAATATAATGATCCTTGCAATGAAACTATAAGATGAACTTAAAATATTAAAATAAAGTAAATAATGTTATCTTTGATTTAGCTTCTAAAAGTGTATTTGAATTTTCTCGAGTATAAAGCTTATAGTAAATAACTGCAGATCAAATATCTCTTGAAAAATTGAATTAATTGGCTTATATGTCCTTCACTTGAAAGATTTCTTTGCTAAAATCTTAGATAAGTGTTTGACATATCTTGAGAGATTTTGAAATATCTTGATTTAGTTGTTGGTAGTTGTAATCCCTTAAATAGTGGAAGCTAAATCACCCTTATGAATCAATCCAATTCAAATGTTATTATGTTGCTGATATATGATTTGGGTTTTGCTCGTGATCTTGTATGTATACTTTTGTTCCTTCACATAATTCATTAATATCCCTTTCAAAAAATTGAATTCCTTTTTAAAAACTATCTCTTAAAAATTAGGAGTAAATTTTAATGCTTAATAATCTTTCAATTTGAGCTTTGAGCTTCTGAAATATCCTTACTATTGCTTTGCTCATGTATATCATACCAAATCTGATATCTTTGAATAAATGTCCTTCCAAAATATTCTTATAACAGTTCAATTTAACTTTGACAAAAATCTATAGAAACAAAATTAAGATATATCCTTATCCTATAATATCTTCTCACAAATGTCCTTGTCTATTCTTGTTTTTAGCTATAGTAAAAATCTAATTTGAACTCCTTCAAATCCTCCACATATCTTGAAGATAATCCATCATAAATCTCATAAAGAATTTGATAATACAATTTCAACAAAATCTTTCCACTATCATAAAGTATTATGTTAGACTAAACTTGTTCTTAGAATGATTTAATTAATTCCTCCTTAATCCCTATGGATTTAATGTCTAACTCAGTAGAATGTATAGGATACATTACCTAATTATATCCAACAAGTGGAGATGGGATTTTAAACAATTAAAAGTCTAAGATACTTTACAAATCAACCTATTCTATAACACTCTAATATCGTACTCTATCTTTAAATTAGTCTCTGAATTTGCTTCTTATTTTCAAATTCAGTTCTAAAATAAATTCTTATCATTTGCTTATTGACCTAGACACTTAACACACTGATTAAGCATCTGTACTCTTTTTGTTATCATCAAAACAATGATAAAAGAGCTTAACATTCTCCCATGTTTTGATGATAACAAAGCCCTTTCTAAAATAAATATTGAATGATAAATGAAAGGTTTTTATTGCAAGTCATATCAAATGCAAGCACAGATTATCAAAAAATTTGTAATGTCAAAAAATTTTTAGATATAGTCTTATTAGAATAAATCAAATGATTAGATTTTAATTTTATTCAATATTTTTCCTTATTTCTCCCTTTTGTTGTTATCATCATTAATGTTTTACTCTCCTTAAATCTAATATAGATAGAAAGAGATAGATAACAATAGGAAAAAGTAAAAAAAAAAAGTATTGATATTTCATTAACAAGTATTGATTACATCGAGTTGTCTCTAGATTTGACATTAAACATGATTTTTAAGACAAGAGAAGTTGAACCTAACATTACAAGCAAACACAAACAATTGGAATAGAAAATGATAGACTCGAGCTAAATAGAATAGAGATTTAAATAGAAACAACTTAAAAAAAAAATTAAGTTGATTTCTTTTTCTTTTTCTTCAGGCAACTCTTCTTGACTTTTGATGGAGTGCCTGAGGTTGATGGAGGAGGTGGACGTAAAGGAATTTTCGTCCATGATAGCATTAGAATTTTTTATGAAGGAACTTATGATCTAGTTCCTCTTCAATTAGATTAGGATCAGCAAACAAGCCTAGTTTGGCTTGTGAAGATGATTAAATTGTTGGAGTTTTGGCAATTGGACTTGATGGAATTTGTTTAGTAGCAGCAGTTGCAGATTAGGGAGATGGTGGTTCAATTGTTGTAGGTAGAGATTTGGAAGATGGAGGATGATCAGATTGATCATTGAGTGGAATATCAATCAGTAAAGCCTATGGTTCCTCAATAGGCTAAAGAGGTGACTTCTCAGGTGTAAAGTTTGCAATAAGTGATGGTTTGGATGATGATTTGTGTAGCATTCTTGAGAGATGCCTACAATTTTTTTAATAGCCAATCCATCCTTGTTTCTATCATATGCTCTATTTCTTTCCTTAAGATTGCTTCATCCTTAGAAGTTTCACTAAGACCTTCCTTAAGATCAACTTCTGAATCAGATTCTAAATCTTCCTTTGATTTAGGTCTTCTTCTTCCTTATTTTATTTCAAACTTCCCTCTTATCCTAATCTTGAAATCCTTTTTACTCTTCTTCTTCCTAACCTTAAAGATCTCCTTACCCTTCCTTTTCTGGCTGACTTCCACCATTAGTTCTTATTCAGATTCTAACATAGCTCCTAAAAGCTCCCCCTTTAAATAGTGATTTAGGAAATCTATTTTTCTCATGCTTATCATGTGCATAGAAAGCCTAGTCATCAATATACCAAGCTTTGGTTTTCACATTTACACCCATGTGATCGATGTGATCTCCTCTTATCACTCTAATGGATATTTCTTTCTTTGTGATTTTTAGCATTTTCACCTTCTTATACTTAAATATCTTCATCAAAAGATTGTTGTAGGGTCTTTTTGTTTTGCTCATGAACACATGCTTAATGATTTGAGTAGCTATATCTAATTTCTTCCTTCTCAACATAGCTAAAATTACCATAGCATGTTCCTTAGAAATATGTGTAGTACTTCTCTTCTTAGAAAGAATGTAGCTAATGACCATCTTGTACAACATGTGCACAATCAACCTAAAATTAAAAATGCTCACTACTTTCCTTAGCTAGATTCATTAACCTCTGTTTGACTCCTCAATGATCCTTTTCCTTGACCATTTCATCAATTCCTTATCATTATTCATCTTAGGAATCCTAAAGTACTTTTGAATATCTTCCTTAGTAATCCTACTTTCTATTTATTCACCTTAGATATCCATATATCTCTCTATCCCATGTCCAAATTTTCATAAAACTCATATAAAAGCTCCCTAAAAACAATAGCCTTAATAGTACAGATCTTTTTACATCTTAGAACATTATAAAATTCCTCCTAATAAAAACCATTCTTTGGAAAATATTCAAACTCGAAAATGACTGGCTCTATGTGTTGACATTGTTTTGAAGATAAAACATAAACAATTCGAGGCTTTACCCTTTTTTTTTTTTAACCTTGATTTGCTTGAATTTCTTTGCTATGATTTCTAGTTCTGGCTCTAGTTCGTATTCCAAATTAGATTTTGGTTATGGTTTTGATTTCACCTCTGATTTATTACCCTGTTCCTTACTTGGACATTCTTGCTTTACTTCTTTTTCTTCTTCATCCCCTTATACTTCCTTAGATTCATCCAACTCTTTACTGGATGAAGTCGGTCCCTTATCAAAATTTTCTTTTTCTTGAGAAAAAGCTTTGGATTTCTTAGAAATAGGGTTAGGGTTTTTAGAATGAAGGTTTGGCAGTCTTTAGTTTAGGTTTTGATTCACATCGAAATCTAATGGCTCATCAACTAAAGAATACAGAGTATCCTTCATATTCTTAAGATCTTTCTTAGTCTTGAGACCAAGACGAGATGATTTCTTAGGAGCCATGAGAGAGAGAGAGATAGCAAGAACATGATATGAGCTTCATTAAAAATTACAGAAAGAGAGAGAATAAGAAAGGATGATGAATAGGTGAAGTGATTTGTGGTTAAGTGAGAACATGAACTTAAAGAAGTCAAAAACTAGATTATGTGTGAGTGTTAATGTATAGTAGGGAAGTTGAGCATGATCATAAGATGAAATGTAGAGAGAAAAAGACATATGGCCATCACAAAAGATGAATGCTCACTTTACATGTGATGGACTTGTACGAAGAAACAAAAAATGGGAATTTTGAGCTTGTACGATTTATGTCACATGTACAGGAAGGAGAATGATGGAGCTCATTAAATGTGTCAATGGTAAAAAAGGGAGATTTAAAAATTAATTAAATAAAAAATGACTTGAAATTTGGAACATTAACTATCCTATAATTTGTACCCAATAATTAATAAACTCATTATTTTAGCTATAAGGTATTTTATTTATCTGTATATTATTTAATAACATTAAAATACAGATATTTAAATACAAGAGAAAAAACTTGAATTCTATGTAAATAAATTTACTAAGATATAGTAAAATACAAGCATACGAGTATTTAAATTTTCAAAACATAAGAATTCAACAAAGCATATAAAAAATATCATACATGCAATGATTATAATACAATATAATGCAAAAATGCTAATTAATCAACAAATTAAGAAAATGGATAGCAAACACCAATTTCATTTCTTATAAATTCAAATTTGGTCTTATTAAGAGGCTTGGTGAAAATATCTATCAATCGATTATTAGTTGGAACAAATTCAATACTTATATCAGTATTGTTGACATGATCATGTATAAAATGATGTCTAACCACTATATGTTTAGATTTAGAATGGTGTACTGCATTCTTAGTTAGATTGATTGCACTCGTATTATCACATTTTATAGGGATATTTTTCAAATTTGATCCATAATTAGATAATTGTTGTTTTATCCACAAAACATGAGCACAACAATTGCTAATTGAAACATATTAAGCTTCAATTGTTGATAAAGCAACAAAATTCTATTTCTTGGAAGACTATGAAAATAATTTGTGCCTTAGAAACTGACAATTATTTGAGGTACTTTTCCTATTTATCTTACATCTATCATAGTTAACATTTTAATAGCTAATCAAATCAATGTTTTGATTCTTTAGATATTGAATTCCTGACTCTGTAATGCAAGATATTAAGGCTAGGCAAAAAAACTACGAACCATTAACTAAAGCATGAACTAAGCTGAGCCTAACAGAAAATTCAATTTTATTTACATGTGGTTTAGTTATTGGTTTAGTTTGGTATTAGTGCACCAACTTGCAATTTAGTTTGTAATTGTGAATTGAATAGCCGATTTCACTTAAAAAAAAAAATGAATACGTAACTTTGTGACTTGAAGACTTGAACTTGATTCTAGACTCTTCCATTTTGTCTTCCCTAACCTTAACCCAAGTTATGCCTATCCTACCTCGTCTGGATTCCTCTCTTCTTCAAAACAGAAAAATAAAAGGACTATGGTGAAGTGATTTGTATCTATTCTCTAAAAAATTTATTAGTTTCTACTTCTTAGATGCTATGACTCATTTGATGAATTCTTTTTGTTTTCTTTTATTTCATGCTAATTGTAATCTAAAGACTTTAAGGCAAACTTGCAATAATATAAGTTTGCTAGAGCTAAGGTATATGAAACTTGTAGAAATCTCTTTCCATTTCTTATAAATATATGGATGATACAATAAGGATAAAAGTAGTGCACATAAATAATCCTTAAATGGAATTTTTTTCATGTCAAACTTATTAAAGCTTAGTACCCACATTATACATATAATGTATTTAATAACTTGACTCTAATAAAATCTATATACTTGCGTAGGTCTATCTGAATAAGTTTCTATAACATTTTCTTCCATTACATGTTAATGTACTGAATATGAATGGAAATAATTATGATTCTATTAATATTATAAGTGAATTATGACTATTACTTACAAATATGAAGAAGTTGTTTTAAAACTTTCATAGTCTATAAATTTGTAATATTTTATTTAAAAAAAGGGTTCAAACAACAAACCGAACCATACCAAATTGTTTACTTTTAGATTCAATTTGGTGGGGGCAAATTGAAGTATGCCTACCCCTGTAAGATATATACTTGAAAATCCTTCTCACAACTGTTAAGTGTGTTTCAATTGTTTTAGATTAAAAATGTGCATAGTTACACACATTAAACAATATGTTAGGTCTTGATGTTGTCAAATATAGTAATGTACCAATCAAACTTCTATAAAACTTTTCATTAACTTTCTTACTTGCATCATCAAGATCTAACCTAGTTAAGGAAGCCATGGGTATAGTTGTACGTATCACGACTCAACAGTATTATTGGCATGGTAGATCGCCATGTACTATACAAAGGTTTACTATCAACCTCCCTTGTTGATCATAGGCCTTTCTACGATACATAAGACTCCTTCCACTATACGTTATCATTAAGCCCCTAGATAAGTAATATAGAGTAATTTACTAAAATTAACTTTTAAGATATAAATTAATCGAGTAAACGTATGGACTCATTATGTTCCATACCAAAAGGATGTTACAAAAAAATGTTGTTCATATTGGAAACTACATCGTAAACTTCAAACTATATTATGGACAAAAATAAAGGCAAATAGTTATCTACAAAAGATGTTAGAAAATCTCCTCTTTCACTCCTTGATCACTCCAATATGTCTCTATACGAGACTCACCTCAGGTATGCCTGGGCTCGGATGAACGAAGATGTTTCCCTACAACAAAAGAAATCTATCGGGGTATAAGCTTACGCTTAGTGAGATAAATACCCTTATCAATACCACATGGTAAAAATTTATTAGATGTACAATCATATGAATGCATAAATAATTAGTATGCTAAACAATGCATGAAGTGCCCTAAGAACTGCATATAACTCAGAATTACGTCCCCTATAGTTTAGGTTTGGAGATAATTAACCGATCAAACCAAAATCCGAGTTTTAGACCTTGGTTTTTATATCATTTGTACTATTGTGCTTAAGCTAAAACAAAAATATAAGTATATATATATATATATATTTTCTTTACTAAATAACAAATCATATTTTCAAAATCCCAAGTCTAGCGATATGGTGGCCTCCACAATCCACAAACACATGCCCTAAGTAGAAACCACAAGACACGGCGCCTCGTTGACTATTGGCATCTCCTAGCATCTAGTAAGCCCATTAGCTTAGGACAGAAATGTAATAAAATGATGACATAGCTAGTGCTCAATCTTGTAGGAGGCCTTCCACTTGTGAGTCCCTTTCCATCTTCTACATGAAGTAGCAATCGGTTTTATCGAATGCAATCATGGGGAATGCATGATCTATTTAATTTCTTAATCATATAAGTAGTTAATCTGATTTTTCATGGTGATCAGATAATTTCATTCCAAACAATCAAATGTATAAATTATCACCAACAATTTCCATTATTATATGATTAACAAGCCATAGCATTCAATCTTAAATTCATACACATGCATTTCCCATATCCCACAAGCATCTAATTTATACATATATATAAGTTTAGGTACATCTATTCCACAAGTAAAATCTGGTAAAGAGTCATTAGGAATTCACTTAGTCATTTCAATTACAATACTATAAGAAATTACAATACAACTTAGAAAACTAAGCCAAAACCCTTTGAGGTATACTCTTGACTAGTTGTCGTATTTTTTCCGGTTTTACTTAAAAGTTCAATTGCATAAAACATTCTCGTTTTAAATCCGATTTTATGATCTTATAATCAATCTTCATCGTTTTCAAGTGTACTTTAACGTGGTGAGGTTAGATTTTCAAGACAAGGCATGCAAATCTTCCTATAGGTTAGAATACTAGCGGTCCTCGTGATTTGGAGTGCTTTTAAGCTTATTTGGCTAATAGGCATTTTGTTAACTTGGGAATTCCTTTGGGCTTAGGCTTAAAATTTCATTTTAGGCTCAAAATACTCCTTAAGTTTAGATTTACAACTTTGATTTACACTCCTAAGGCTATCAACCACTTCTTGGGCTCTTAAGTGGGCTTAAGTTGTCAAATGGGCTTGTTTTTTTATTCAATTCAAAGATGGTCACTTTCTTGGCTTAGGGAGTGTCTTATGAGCTTCTTGAGAGTCTCAAAACAACTTTCATTGTTATGTCAAGTTGTCGGTCAGAAACTTAAGGGTGATTCAACTTGATGTTTGAGGCTTGTTTTGGAAGTTTTAAGCTCAATTTTGAGTTTTAGGCTTAACACACTCATCGTACTTGCCTTAGTTGGTCTTTTCACTTTGTTTATTTAATTTTACCATATTTTTAAGTGTCTTTTAGAAAGGTTTGAGATCTGGTTAGTTTGAGTATGAGGGCTTCCAACTTAGTTTTCCAACTTATTTCATTATTTCCTTAAATTAATGTATTAAAGCATGAAATTAAGCTACTTATATTCAAATCTTAACTTGACTTATTTTCCATGAGATGATTATTTGACTCATACTTTATATGAAAATAGAGGATCTCATACTTATCATAACTCCCATATCATAGTTTATGTCTTACAAAGTTAGTTTCCTCATAAAACTTTATGTGATGGATTTTCCCTTTACCTAAGTTTAGATTTGAATATGTTTAACTTAATAGAAGTGAAAAAAAAAACATCCAAATGACTCCTAAAACCTCACATCTAGCATGATTTCCTTTCCTTCAAGTTCTCATTTCAAGATCTTCTCAACTTAAAATCTTTTATTCAAAGTGTTAAATAAGTATCTCCACAAAACATCAACTTTACATGCTCATACTTCAACTTTCACGTAAGGTTTTCATGATTTTGCTTCTTAGGGTAGTCTTAGATGTTTTATCAACTTATGATCATACTTATATCTTCAAGAAATCATGGTCTCCTAACATGTAACACTAGGCTACTATCATAAAGAAATACTTACTCGTCCACAAAGCAAAAACATGGTGGTTGTGCACTAAGGTTCTACTTATGCTCTTTGTCTTACTTCTTCCTTCTTGCACCCTTTTAGGAAACTTGAGTTAGAGTCCTTTGAAGTGGGGTTTAAGGAGTGTTCTAAGGATCCTAAAGGAGCTTTGAATGTAAGCAAAAGCAAGACAAAAAGAAGTTGAAAGTGCCGTATGTGTGTACATGGAATGTGGTGGTAAGTGAATGATTATATAGGGTTTGGTTGTTTCTTCTTTTTTGTTTATTTCAAAGTGAGAGAAAAGGAAGTGAAAATGAAATTGAAAGTGAGAGCAAATGGAAAAAGAGTGGCCGATTGGAAATGGGGTAGGATGTGTGTTTAATAAGTTTGATTTTATTGTCTTGTAGTATGCACAAAAGTCAACAATTGTAACTCTTGATGATGTAAACATTAAGGGGTGAATAGTGGAGTGAAAGATAAATTGATTGATGAATAAAAGACAAGAGCATGACCCCCCTTTACTTGCTTGTACAAACCAGCCATTAGGTTTCTTTGTAGCATGGAATTGTCTTGTCTCATTTATTAAAGTTAAGCATGTGAAATCTTGTGATAATTTGTCCATATATAGTATAAGTGAATGAGTAATAGGGAAAGTGTCTTATAACTAGATTTTGATAAGTTATCAATTGATAAATGACTCAAACTTTCAATTGATAAGTCATTTAGGGTGATTAGTTGGTCTACTTATTCATGTATAAGGCTTAAGCATGAACATAAGGGAATTGTTTTATAAGGAAATGTTTTAAGATTTACTTCTTCAATTGTTTTGTAAATGATGATTCAATTCTTAAAAAATTATGAAATTTTCTAGAGTTGAATAAAATTATTCAAATAAAATTATCGATTAGTCACTTAGGGTTAAAAGTCCTTTATTGTTTTAGGGCTTAGGGTTTTAGGTGACTTTAGAATTTACAGTTTTTCAAGTTCGAGTTTTGTTATTAATAGGCTTTTGAATTAGAAAAGCAAGTTCATTTTTAATTGTGAACTTGAGTTCTTAGTTTAGTTAATCCTAAGGAACATTCAAAAAGTACTCTTAATCAAATCATAGGCCTGTTAAAAGTAGGGTTTACAATACCTTTGACATTCCCCATTTCAAACTTCTTTAGGATTTGCTTGGTGTACTTCTCTTGATGCACAAAGATCCCATCCTCTGTTTACCTTATTTAGAGTCTAAGAAAGAAGCACAACTCGCCCATTAAAGACATCTCAAACTTAGCCTGCACATGCTTGGAAAACTCCTTGCAAAATATCTCATTAGTATATCTAAAAATAATGTCATCAACATATATTTAGAATACTAAAATAACAATGTTAGTGTTTTAGAAACAAAGATGTATCTACCTTACCCCTTTGGAATCAATTCTTAACTAGAAAGTCACTAAGTCTTTCATAACAAGCTTTCAGAGATTATTTTAATCCATATAAGGCTTTTCTTAATTTATACACATACTCTTTTTTAAATGGATTTTTAAACCTTGGAGGTTGTTCTACATGTACCTCTTCTTTTATATATCCATTTAACAAAAGATGTTTAACATCCATTTGAAATAATTTAAAGCCTTTATAACAAGCAAAAGCAAACAAAATTCTAATTGCCTTTAATCTAGCAACTGCAACATGTGTCTCATTAAAGTCAATTCTTTCTTTGTGTAAGTAGCCCTTAGTTACCAATCTTTTCTTATTCTTAACAATTTTATTATGCTCATCTACTCTTTTTGAATACTCATTTTGTCCCTATGATGGATTTATCCTTAAGTTTAGGAACAATTGTCCATAATTGATTTCTTTAGAACCGATTTAGCTCTTATTGCATGACATTTATCAAGCAATTGTCAAATAAAGCTTCATCACCAATGTTAGGCTCCAACTTGGATAACAAGGCAAAATGGTTTTAATATTTCTCAAACTAAATATAGTTTTAATTCTAGTATTGATATTACCTATCACTCATTTTGGTGGAAGATAAGTCTTAAACTTGATCATTCCATAAGATTCAAAAGTTACCTGGTTATGTTATGTTCTAACCTTTTAATTTGCTTTTGCTTTTGCTTTTACTTCTAATTTTGGTTTTGATGATCTTTCTCATGTGACTCATTAGAATCATCTACTTTGATTTCATCAGTAAATTTAACGTTTAAAATTTCTTGAATGTTCTAGTAACCTTGTTAAATATACGGTATGCTTTACTATTTGAGGAGTATCTTAAGAATATGCCTTCATCTGCTTTATCCTTAAATTTACTAATGTTTGGACTTGTTTTCTTAATAAAATACGCAAAACTAAACATATGAAAGTATGACACTATAGGTTTTCTACCTTTATATAACTCATGACTATTTCTTGGTGAAAGGTCCTATGTATACACGATTAATGATATAGCATGATTTTGATACTGCCTCAGCCTAAAAATATTGTGCTACATCACTTTCATTTAATAGTGTTCGTATCATCTCTTAGATTATTCTATTCTTACATTCTACTACTCCATTTTGCTATAAAGTACAATGACTTGAAAATTTGTGAGTGATGTTGTTCTAATCATAAAATTTTTCAAAATCATTGTTTCCAAACTCTATTTCATGATCAATCCATAAACTAATGATTAGAAAGCCTTTTTCCATTTTGAACTTGCTTTGAAAACTTTTCAAAAGTAGAAAAAGCATCACTTTTGTGTCGTAAGAAAAGAATTGAACTATACCAAGAAAAGTCATCTACTATCACTAAACCATACTTATTTCCTCCTAAGCTTAATATAAGTGTAAGACCAAAAAAATCAAGATGCAAAAGTTCTAAAGGTCTCTTTGTTAATATGACATGTTTAGACTTGTGTGAAACAATGCTCGTTTTATTTTTAATGGATATGGCATAACAAAAATCATCCTTTACATGCATTTTAAGCAAACCATAAACAAGATTATTCATAGACAACTTATCTAATTGATGAAAGTTAACATGATCAAACTTTTTATGCCAAAAAAATGCATTATCAAAAGCATATAGAAAACAACTTTCAATTTTTGCTTTAGCTGGTTCAACAAGATATATGTTCTTTTTTCCATATCCTTCAAACAATTTTGTACCATTCATAAGCCTTTACTTTATTTTGGTCAAACACTATTTTATAACCTTTTTCACACAATTGACTTATACTTAATAAATTATGTTTTAAGCCTCTAACTAAACACACATGTTCTATCATATGATGAGGAATGCTAATGTCAGCAATTGCGATAAATTTTCCTTTACTATCATCTCCAAATTCATGTAGTCTCCTTTATTCCATTCTAGGCATGTGAACAATAAAGGATTACTACACATGTGATGTGAACACCCACTATCCAGGTACTACATCCCTTTCAATCTTGCTCCATGTTCCTATAACCATCAAGATAGGGTTAAGTCCTCTTTAGAACCTAAACTAGGTTAGGTCCACCAAAATTTAAGCTTGTATTATACATACATCTAGCTTGTTGTGTACTAAGGTTTCTCATTTTATACAAGCAATATTTTTCAATATGATCAATTCTAGTACAAAAGAAACATGCATAAGAATTAGATAATCTACACCTATGAATTACCTGGTTCTTCAAATTTTGGCTTTAGTAGCCTTTACATTTGCTTTTGATGTATCATCTAATTGGATACCTATTATTTTAACCATTATACATTTGTTATACTAATTTCCTTACATATCGGATTTAGCCTTAATATGCACATTATTATTTTTAATAGGTTCCATGTTAACTACTTTCTTGCCTTTGACAAGTATGGTTTTGTTATAGGATTTAGAAGATTCACTATGTTCATATCCAAGTCCATTTTTAGCGTTATCTAGCCTATGTTAAGACAACAATAATTGCAATTTCTTATCACTTTCATAAAAATTGTTAAATGTTATATCTGTTTTGCGACATAAGTCATTAATCATAACCTTTAATTCTTTAATTTCTTCCTTTAACATCAAATTCTCTTTTTCTAAGTTATCTTGAGTTGTCCTTTGATCCTCATTATCTATCTACAAAACTTCAGTATCATTTTTAGTATATCATTTTTGTCAACCAGCAGTGAGTTGTTTGCAACAAGGCACCCTTTTTGCTTCTTACAGCTTTAATTTCATCATCTTGCTTTTTCAATTTCGTGTTAGCCCTTTCAAGTGCTTTTAGAAGGCTTTTAATTTTCTTTTGTATGGTTTTAGGCATATTATAATCATAAGAGTCAAAATTTACCTTAAATATAGCCATAATACACACTTTGGCTTCTTCCTTTATCTCTAAATTTGTTTTTGAATTTGCGTCAAACTCATCTAGGTTACTCTAAGTGGCTAGTAATGCCTTCTATTTCTTCTTATACTTTTCTAGTTTCTTTAATAATACTAAACATTCGTACTTGATATGCATATGTTTCTTGCACTCATAGCAATCTAATTCCTTCTTTTCCCTATACTCTTCTTTGTAATTTTTATAACATCATACTTAGTAAAATTAGTAGAATAAAGTCTGTTGAAAACTTCCTTTTACCCTTCTTTTGAAGAATCCCTTTTAGCCTTCTTGCTTATAGTGTGATGCCATCAACATTTGTCTATGATTTTTTTTTTGAATCAGTCTCTAAAATAGCTTCTTAAGCTTTAAATGCAATTGTCTTCTTGCTACTTTGACATTCATTTGTATAGTTGATGTGAGATTCATAAGCAAGCAATTTTTCCCTTAATTGGCTCATTGACGATTCTGACATGTTTTGGGCTTCTTCAATTACTATTTTCTTTGCATCCTTAGATCTTGGTAAAATTCTTAGCATCATTTGGACGAGATCAAAATCTTCAATCTTTTTACCTAGCAATGCCAATTTATTAGTAATTACTATAAAATGATGTAATACCCTACAATCTCAATCTACTAGCTTTCAAGCAATTTATATCCTTTATAAAAAATATATGTACTTCTAAGTTAGACTAAAGGTATAAAATGGTCTATACTAGCTCTACTAGTGATACAAGATAATATACAAAAGTAATTTATATTCATTTTGCACTTAATGGGATAATACCTGCATATGGGATCATTTGGAAATGACATATAGTTGGCCAGATATCTCTTCATAGATTTGGAAATATTTGAATTACACCTACACTGGATACGCGATATGAGGTAAGTGCACCTATCAGTTTTAATATAGCGAATGTGAGTCCGAGTCGATCCCTTAGAGACTTCGAGTACTAATATTAACCCTAGCTTTATTATCTAATTAGAAAATTATGAAAGTTTGAATTAATTAAAATTACTAAAATTAACAAACTACTTTAATTAAAAGACTCAATTAAGCAATTGAAAAAGCAATAAAACGAAGAACGACTTCAAGAAAGTAATAACGTATTTAGGAATTATTTCCCCTAGAGTTAGTCATGTGATCACTTAAAATATATTCAATTTGGTTTCTATTATTCTTGACTGGAGGGATTCACAATTAAAGTTAATACCTTTCTCAAGCATATTAATCATAATCCTAAATTATTTACCGGAATCTCTTCACTTAGTAATATAATTTAGAATTGCATTAATGTATAATAAATTCCCATACAAATAATTAACTTTCCGGAAGAAACATGTATCTTATCTCTAAGTATACATGTAATTCTCTCCAATTATGTAAAGATCTAATTGTACATGCAATTTCTCAATCAACATGCATAATATCATATATTGATGTTCTAGAAATATTAAACAATAATTAACGACATAATTGAATCAAGTAAAGATAGAAACTTTATTGAAATTTCTAAATCAATCCAAGAATCACATGAAACCTTAGTTCCATAATCTTAAATACTCGAATTCTACACTATCATAATGAATCTAAAAACGAGTTTCATAAAAAACATTGAATAAAACATGGAAAACCCCTCTTGATTGATGAACAATCTCTCTAATTTTGAAGTTGATGTTCTCCTTAAGCTCTTTCTCTTCTCTTGTGTCTCTTCGTTTCTGTAAGTCTCTCCTTTCTTTTGAAACCCTAAGATAAACTTTTATATGTGTATGAGAAAGATTCTGTTTTCGTCACCAGACACGGCCTGGGATACAGCCTTGTCCCCAGATCGTGTAACTTTCTGCACTAAGGCAAAATTTTCTACACAACTTCAAAACTTCTTCATTTGAACTCCGATTTGAGTGAAATTTGATTCCTTTTCTTCGTTTTCGATCCTAGAACGCGTTCAAACCTAGAAATCAAAATTTTACTCAATTAAATATCAATTTCTTTAAAGAAAACCAAAAATGTGAGGAAAATACCATAAAATCACCTTATGAAATATGTTTAAAATTAGAGTTATCAATACGCAATTATATAAATTAATAGGAAATTAATTGAAATGTTTAGTGCTTAAGACAAATTTGAGAAATTGTGATTTATAATAACATTCTTGGAACTAAGTTGAATCACCATAACTAGGTAATAAAAATTAAAAGAAGTAGCTATATAGCGTTACTTTCTCAAATTAAGCTCATTGATATACAATTTTCTTAGAGCTATTAAGTTTATCAAGTTTAATCATTATAACGTAAAGTTTTGTAATTTTAGTTATAACTTATAATAAATGTTTTAGAAAAAACTCTGTAATCTAAATAATTTATATCATAGAGTAAAATTTCATAAAAGATGTATATGAATAAGTCCCAAATAATTAATAGAACTAAATTATATATTATATCTTACTAATATTTTTACTAATAATTACGTAAAATTTTCTTGAAATAACATTATGTGGGAGAAGAAAATTGTGACTATAAGTTATTCTTTATTAGTAATGTTAGCAGTAAAAAAGAAGGAATATTCTAAAAGTTAGGACGGATATTAAATAAAATATAATATAACTAAAAAAATTAATATAGTTTAAACTACCTTAAACAAGTGGTGGACACTAGCCTACAAATATGGCTTTTAAGCCATAGTAGCAAGAGAGACAAGAGATTGGTGAGGGTAAAAAAGAGAGAGAGAGAAAGAGGATGGGAGAAAGGGTAGGAAAGAGAGATGGTGAGAAAAGGAAAAAAAGAAAAGGAAAGAGGAAAGGAAAAAAAAGAAGAGAAAAAATAAGAAGAAGAAAGAAAGGAAAAAGGAGAAGAAGAAAAAGAAGATTATATAATTTAATTTTCTATTGTATGATATTTCTAAGTGACCTCCTTTCCATAATTCTAAGTGTTGTCTTATAATTGTCTTATAATCGATATATAATAGTCATATAGGAGATATTTCCATAATTTTATTATTTTCCTAAATGGAGATCCATACAATTTCATAAACTTGGGAATTCCTTTGGGCTTAGGCTTAAAATTTCATTTTAGGCTCAAAATACTCCTTAAGTTTAGATTTACAACTTTGATTTACACTCCTAAGGCTATCAACCACTTCTTGGGCTCTTAAGTGGGCTTAAGTTGTCAAATGGGCTTGTTTTTTTATTCAATTCAAAGATGGTCACTTTCTTGGCTTAGGGAGTGTCTTATGAGCTTCTTGAGAGTCTCAAAACAACTTTCATTGTTATGTCAAGTTGTCGGTCAGAAACTTAAGGGTGATTCAACTTGATGTTTGAGGCTTGTTTTGGAAGTTTTAAGCTCAATTTTGAGTTTTAGGCTTAACACACTCATCGTACTTGCCTTAGTTGGTCTTTTCACTTTGTTTATTTAATTTTACCATATTTTTAAGTGTCTTTTAGAAAGGTTTGAGATCTGGTTAGTTTGAGTATGAGGGCTTCCAACTTAGTTTTCCAACTTATTTCATTATTTCCTTAAATTAATGTATTAAAGCATGAAATTAAGCTACTTATATTCAAATCTTAACTTGACTTATTTTCCATGAGATGATTATTTGACTCATACTTTATATGAAAATAGAGGATCTCATACTTATCATAACTCCCATATCATAGTTTATGTCTTACAAAGTTAGTTTCCTCATAAAACTTTATGTGATGGATTTTCCCTTTACCTAAGTTTAGATTTGAATATGTTTAACTTAATAGAAGTGAAAAAAAAAACATCCAAATGACTCCTAAAACCTCACATCTAGCATGATTTCCTTTCCTTCAAGTTCTCATTTCAAGATCTTCTCAACTTAAAATCTTTTATTCAAAGTGTTAAATAAGTATCTCCACAAAACATCAACTTTACATGCTCATACTTCAACTTTCACGTAAGGTTTTCATGATTTTGCTTCTTAGGGTAGTCTTAGATGTTTTATCAACTTATGATCATACTTATATCTTCAAGAAATCATGGTCTCCTAACATGTAACACTAGGCTACTATCATAAAGAAATACTTACTCGTCCACAAAGCAAAAACATGGTGGTTGTGCACTAAGGTTCTACTTATGCTCTTTGTCTTACTTCTTCCTTCTTGCACCCTTTTAGGAAACTTGAGTTAGAGTCCTTTGAAGTGGGGTTTAAGGAGTGTTCTAAGGATCCTAAAGGAGCTTTGAATGTAAGCAAAAGCAAGACAAAAAGAAGTTGAAAGTGCCGTATGTGTGTACATGGAATGTGGTGGTAAGTGAATGATTATATAGGGTTTGGTTGTTTCTTCTTTTTTGTTTATTTCAAAGTGAGAGAAAAGGAAGTGAAAATGAAATTGAAAGTGAGAGCAAATGGAAAAAGAGTGGCCGATTGGAAATGGGGTAGGATGTGTGTTTAATAAGTTTGATTTTATTGTCTTGTAGTATGCACAAAAGTCAACAATTGTAACTCTTGATGATGTAAACATTAAGGGGTGAATAGTGGAGTGAAAGATAAATTGATTGATGAATAAAAGACAAGAGCATGACCCCCCTTTACTTGCTTGTACAAACCAGCCATTAGGTTTCTTTGTAGCATGGAATTGTCTTGTCTCATTTATTAAAGTTAAGCATGTGAAATCTTGTGATAATTTGTCCATATATAGTATAAGTGAATGAGTAATAGGGAAAGTGTCTTATAACTAGATTTTGATAAGTTATCAATTGATAAATGACTCAAACTTTCAATTGATAAGTCATTTAGGGTGATTAGTTGGTCTACTTATTCATGTATAAGGCTTAAGCATGAACATAAGGGAATTGTTTTATAAGGAAATGTTTTAAGATTTACTTCTTCAATTGTTTTGTAAATGATGATTCAATTCTTAAAAAATTATGAAATTTTCTAGAGTTGAATAAAATTATTCAAATAAAATTATCGATTAGTCACTTAGGGTTAAAAGTCCTTTATTGTTTTAGGGCTTAGGGTTTTAGGTGACTTTAGAATTTACAGTTTTTCAAGTTCGAGTTTTGTTATTAATAGGCTTTTGAATTAGAAAAGCAAGTTCATTTTTAATTGTGAACTTGAGTTCTTAGTTTAGTTAATCCTAAGGAACATTCAAAAAGTACTCTTAATCAAATCATAGGCCTGTTAAAAGTAGGGTTTACAATACCTTTGACATTCCCCATTTCAAACTTCTTTAGGATTTGCTTGGTGTACTTCTCTTGATGCACAAAGATCCCATCCTCTGTTTACCTTATTTAGAGTCTAAGAAAGAAGCACAACTCGCCCATTAAAGACATCTCAAACTTAGCCTGCACATGCTTGGAAAACTCCTTGCAAAATATCTCATTAGTATATCTAAAAATAATGTCATCAACATATATTTAGAATACTAAAATAACAATGTTAGTGTTTTAGAAACAAAGATGTATCTACCTTACCCCTTTGGAATCAATTCTTAACTAGAAAGTCACTAAGTCTTTCATAACAAGCTTTCAGAGATTATTTTAATCCATATAAGGCTTTTCTTAATTTATACACATACTCTTTTTTAAATGGATTTTTAAACCTTGGAGGTTGTTCTACATGTACCTCTTCTTTTATATATCCATTTAACAAAAGATGTTTAACATCCATTTGAAATAATTTAAAGCCTTTATAACAAGCAAAAGCAAACAAAATTCTAATTGCCTTTAATCTAGCAACTGCAACATGTGTCTCATTAAAGTCAATTCTTTCTTTGTGTAAGTAGCCCTTAGTTACCAATCTTTTCTTATTCTTAACAATTTTATTATGCTCATCTACTCTTTTTGAATACTCATTTTGTCCCTATGATGGATTTATCCTTAAGTTTAGGAACAATTGTCCATAATTGATTTCTTTAGAACCGATTTAGCTCTTATTGCATGACATTTATCAAGCAATTGTCAAATAAAGCTTCATCACCAATGTTAGGCTCCAACTTGGATAACAAGGCAAAATGGTTTTAATATTTCTCAAACTAAATATAGTTTTAATTCTAGTATTGATATTACCTATCACTCATTTTGGTGGAAGATAAGTCTTAAACTTGATCATTCCATAAGATTCAAAAGTTACCTGGTTATGTTATGTTCTAACCTTTTAATTTGCTTTTGCTTTTGCTTTTACTTCTAATTTTGGTTTTGATGATCTTTCTCATGTGACTCATTAGAATCATCTACTTTGATTTCATCAGTAAATTTAACGTTTAAAATTTCTTGAATGTTCTAGTAACCTTGTTAAATACACGGTATGCTTTACTATTTGAGGAGTATCTTAAGAATATGCCTTCATCTGCTTTATCCTTAAATTTACTAATGTTTGGACTTGTTTTCTTAATAAAATACGCAAAACTAAACATATGAAAGTATGACACTATAGGTTTTCTACCTTTATATAACTCATATGACTATTTCTTGGTGAAAGGTCCTATGTATACACGATTAATGATATAGCATGATTTTGATACTGCCTCAGCCTAAAAATATTGTGCTACATCACTTTCATTTAATAGTGTTCGTATCATCTCTTAGATTATTCTATTCTTACATTCTACTACTCCATTTTGCTATAAAGTACAATGACTTGAAAATTTGTGAGTGATGTTGTTCTAATCATAAAATTTTTCAAAATCATTGTTTCCAAACTCTATTTCATGATCAATCCATAAACTAATGATTAGAAAGCCTTTTTCCATTTTGAACTTGCTTTGAAAACTTTTCAAAAGTAGAAAAAGCATCACTTTTGTGTCGTAAGAAAAGAATTGAACTATACCAAGAAAAGTCATCTACTATCACTAAACCATACTTATTTCCTCCTAAGCTTAATATAAGTGTAAGACCAAAAAAATCAAGATGCAAAAGTTCTAAAGGTCTCTTTGTTAATATGACATGTTTAGACTTGTGTGAAACAATGCTCGTTTTATTTTTAATGGATATGGCATAACAAAAATCATCCTTTACATGCATTTTAAGCAAACCATAAACAAGATTATTCATAGACAACTTATCTAATTGATGAAAGTTAACATGATCAAACTTTTTATGCCAAAAAAATGCATTATCAAAAGCATATAGAAAACAACTTTCAATTTTGCTTTAGCTGGTTCAACAAGATATATGTTCTTTTTTCCATATCCTTCAAACAATTTTGTACCATTCATAAGCCTTTACTTTATTTTGGTCAAACACTATTTTATAACCTTTTTCACACAATTGACTTATACTTAATAAATTATGTTTTAAGCCTCTAACTAAACACACATGTTCTATCATATGATGAGGAATGCTAATGTCAGCAATTGCGATAAATTTTCCTTTACTATCATCTCCAAATTCATGTAGTCTCCTTTATTCCATTCTAGGCATGTGAACAATAAAGGATTACTACACATGTGATGTGAACACCCACTATCCAGGTACTACATCCCTTTCAATCTTGCTCCATGTTCCTATAACCATCAAGATAGGGTTAAGTCCTCTTTAGAACCTAAACTAGGTTAGGTCCACCAAAATTTAAGCTTGTATTATACATACATCTAGCTTGTTGTGTACTAAGGTTTCTCATTTTATACAAGCAATATTTTTCAATATGATCAATTCTAGTACAAAAGAAACATGCATAAGAATTAGATAATCTACACCTATGAATTACCTGGTTCTTCAAATTTTGGCTTTAGTAGCCTTTACATTTGCTTTTGATGTATCATCTAATTGGATACCTATTATTTTAACCATTATACATTTGTTATACTAATTTCCTTACATATCGGATTTAGCCTTAATATGCACATTATTATTTTTAATAGGTTCCATGTTAACTACTTTCTTGCCTTTGACAAGTATGGTTTTGTTATAGGATTTAGAAGATTCACTATGTTCATATCCAAGTCCATTTTTAGCGTTATCTAGCCTATGTTAAGACAACAATAATTGCAATTTCTTATCACTTTCATAAAAATTGTTAAATGTTATATCTGTTTTGCGACATAAGTCATTAATCATAACCTTTAATTCTTTAATTTCTTCCTTTAACATCAAATTCTCTTTTTCTAAGTTATCTTGAGTTGTCCTTTGATCCTCATTATCTATCTACAAAACTTCAGTATCATTTTTAGTATATCATTTTTGTCAACCAGCAGTGAGTTGTTTGCAACAAGGCACCCTTTTTGCTTCTTACAGCTTTAATTTCATCATCTTGCTTTTTCAATTTCGTGTTAGCCCTTTCAAGTGCTTTTAGAAGGCTTTTAATTTTCTTTTGTATGGTTTTAGGCATATTATAATCATAAGAGTCAAAATTTACCTTAAATATAGCCATAATACACACTTTGGCTTCTTCCTTTATCTCTAAATTTGTTTTTGAATTTGCGTCAAACTCATCTAGGTTACTCTAAGTGGCTAGTAATGCCTTCTATTTCTTCTTATACTTTTCTAGTTTCTTTAATAATACTAAACATTCGTACTTGATATGCATATGTTTCTTGCACTCATAGCAATCTAATTCCTTCTTTTCCCTATACTCTTCTTTGTAATTTTTATAACATCATACTTAGTAAAATTAGTAGAATAAAGTCTGTTGAAAACTTCCTTTTACCCTTCTTTTGAAGAATCCCTTTTAGCCTTCTTGCTTATAGTGTGATGCCATCAACATTTGTCTATGATTTTTTTTTTGAATCAGTCTCTAAAATAGCTTCTTAAGCTTTAAATGCAATTGTCTTCTTGCTACTTTGACATTCATTTGTATAGTTGATGTGAGATTCATAAGCAAGCAATTTTTCCCTTAATTGGCTCATTGACGATTCTGACATGTTTTGGGCTTCTTCAATTACTATTTTCTTTGCATCCTTAGATCTTGGTAAAATTCTTAGCATCATTTGGACGAGATCAAAATCTTCAATCTTTTTACCTAGCAATGCCAATTTATTAGTAATTACTATAAAATGATGTAATACCCTACAATCTCAATCTACTAGCTTTCAAGCAATTTATATCCTTTATAAAAAATATATGTACTTCTAAGTTAGACTAAAGGTATAAAATGGTCTATACTAGCTCTACTAGTGATACAAGATAATATACAAAAGTAATTTATATTCATTTTGCACTTAATGGGATAATACCTGCATATGGGATCATTTGGAAATGACATATAGTTGGCCAGATATCTCTTCATAGATTTGGAAATATTTGAATTACACCTACACTGGATACGCGATATGAGGTAAGTGCACCTATCAGTTTTAATATAGCGAATGTGAGTCCGAGTCGATCCCTTAGAGACTTCGAGTACTAATATTAACCCTAGCTTTATTATCTAATTAGAAAATTATGAAAGTTTGAATTAATTAAAATTACTAAAATTAACAAACTACTTTAATTAAAAGACTCAATTAAGCAATTGAAAAAGCAATAAAACGAAGAACGACTTCAAGAAAGTAATAACGTATTTAGGAATTATTTCCCCTAGAGTTAGTCATGTGATCACTTAAAATATATTCAATTTGGTTTCTATTATTCTTGACCGGAGGGATTCACAATTAAAGTTAATACCTTTCTCAAGCATATTAATCATAATCCTAAATTATTTACCGGAATCTCTTCACTTAGTAATATAATTTAGAATTGCATTAATGTATAATAAATTCCCATACAAATAATTAACTTTCCGGAAGAAACATGTATCTTATCTCTAAGTATACATGTAATTCTCTCCAATTATGTAAAGATCTAATTGTACATGCAATTTCTCAATCAACATGCATAATATCATATATTGATGTTCTAGAAATATTAAACAATAATTAACGACATAATTGAATCAAGTAAAGATAGAAACTTTATTGAAATTTCTAAATCAATCCAAGAATCACATGAAACCTTAGTTCCATAATCTTAAATACTCGAATTCTACACTATCATAATGAATCTAAAAACGAGTTTCATAAAAAACATTGAATAAAACATGGAAAACCCCTCTTGATTGATGAACAATCTCTCTAATTTTGAAGTTGATGTTCTCCTTAAGCTCTTTCTCTTCTCTTGTGTCTCTTCGTTTCTGTAAGTCTCTCCTTTCTTTTGAAACCCTAAGATAAACTTTTATATGTGTATGAGAAAGATTCTGTTTTCGTCACCAGACACGGCCTGGGATACAGCCTTGTCCCCAGATCGTGTAACTTTCTGCACTAAGGCAAAATTTTCTACACAACTTCAAAACTTCTTCATTTGAACTCCGATTTGAGTGAAATTTGATTCCTTTTCTTCGTTTTCGATCCTAGAACGCGTTCAAACCTAGAAATCAAAATTTTACTCAATTAAATATCAATTTCTTTAAAGAAAACCAAAAATGTGAGGAAAATACCATAAAATCACCTTATGAAATATGTTTAAAATTAGAGTTATCAATACGCAATTATATAAATTAATAGGAAATTAATTGAAATGTTTAGTGCTTAAGACAAATTTGAGAAATTGTGATTTATAATAACATTCTTGGAACTAAGTTGAATCACCATAACTAGGTAATAAAAATTAAAAGAAGTAGCTATATAGCGTTACTTTCTCAAATTAAGCTCATTGATATACAATTTTCTTAGAGCTATTAAGTTTATCAAGTTTAATCATTATAACGTAAAGTTTTGTAATTTTAGTTATAACTTATAATAAATGTTTTAGAAAAAACTCTGTAATCTAAATAATTTATATCATAGAGTAAAATTTCATAAAAGATGTATATGAATAAGTCCCAAATAATTAATAGAACTAAATTATATATTATATCTTACTAATATTTTTACTAATAATTACGTAAAATTTTCTTGAAATAACATTATGTGGGAGAAGAAAATTGTGACTATAAGTTATTCTTTATTAGTAATGTTAGCAGTAAAAAAGAAGGAATATTCTAAAAGTTAGGACGGATATTAAATAAAATATAATATAACTAAAAAAATTAATATAGTTTAAACTACCTTAAACAAGTGGTGGACACTAGCCTACAAATATGGCTTTTAAGCCATAGTAGCAAGAGAGACAAGAGATTGGTGAGGGTAAAAAAGAGAGAGAGAGAAAGAGGATGGGAGAAAGGGTAGGAAAGAGAGATGGTGAGAAAAGGAAAAAAAGAAAAGGAAAGAGGAAAGGAAAAAAAAGAAGAGAAAAAATAAGAAGAAGAAAGAAAGGAAAAAGGAGAAGAAGAAAAAGAAGATTATATAATTTAATTTTCTATTGTATGATATTTCTAAGTGACCTCCTTTCCATAATTCTAAGTGTTGTCTTATAATTGTCTTATAATCGATATATAATAGTCATATAGGAGATATTTCCATAATTTTATTATTTTCCTAAATGGAGATCCATACAATTTCATAAACTTCTATGTTTTAAGTTTTAGGCTTAGACTACTAATAGTTACGTTTTTATTACTTCCATCTAATAACCCGTAAAGGAGTTAATTAAATATATAATTATATGGATCAACTTTCCCATATATATATATTAAAAAATAAATTTAAATGTATAATAATATGAATTAATATGTAAGTAGTATGTTACAAGTGTAAAACTTTAATATTGACTCCATTATAGTAAACATCTACAACATGTATGATAGTTAGATAGATAAATAAATAAATATATATCATGCATTCAAAATAGTCTCTCACCAATCCCACTGTTAATAATGTTGTACATATGATGATTTCACACATAAGATAAATTACATATTGTATAACATTTTAAATGCAATAAGTGTTATTTGAAAATTATATACATACGGTATAAACATATATTACTTATTGAAACGATACTTTTAGTAGTAGCATTATGTTACAATTATATATATATATATATATATAATAAGAGTCACATGATAAGTAACATGGAAAGGATAGTATATATTCAACATATAAATATGCAATAGAATGATATATGTATATATATATATTTAATAAAGTTTTGTATTAGATATAGAGACGGGTTAGTTAACTTAATAACCATAAGGTAAAAATATAATAATCATCTAAAGAAATATTTTAACATCTCATTTATCCATAGTTTCTACTACATCTTATTTAGGATTAGCGAGCCAAACCTATGAACTTATTAGACACTTCTTAGGATAATTGTCTAAGAGGTCAAGTAAGTGGATCCAACCCATGCTTGAAGTAGATTTATTGCTACTCATAACATTGCATGTTGTTTGATGTTATTTTGATTAAATATGGACATATATTGGTTGAACTAATATGTTGCTATAGTGGATTTTGATGTGGTGATTTTAAATGATGGTAGCTATACCATAGTTAAACTGTTATGTTACTATGTTGATGTTGATGTGATGTTTATGAATGATTGTCCTAACATGAAAAGTTGAGTAATTGCTAATCTAATCTTCTAGGTGTTCACTTAAGTATGATATTGGATTTCCATTAGGGAAAGACAAAAAATTAGACTTAAATAACTAGGATGAATAAAACTTAAAGATTAGTTGTCATGAATGAAATATATTTAAGTTGTTGCATAGCATGGCATGGGATAAAAGAGACCTACGTGTTAGACTTTTCCAAATAAGGTTTCTAAGTGATTAAGAAAAACCATAGCTTTATGAATAAGTTTTGGAAGCATATAGATTCTCATTACTTGAGCAGACTGATGACTTTTGTAATATGATTTGGAAACAGAGTTGGAGATCCTACTCCCAAGCAACTCCTTGTTGCCTTTAGGTTTTTGGACATTGTATTCAAATGCTCAAGTATGTCGACTAATCAAATGAGTGAGTTGAGGGGTATAGGATATCGATATTGATACCGATACATGCTATGTGCATAAGCATAGCATGTTATGTTACTAGCACTAAATACTTGGTCCAACTAATGTATGTGTAAAGTTGAACCTGTTGCTTTTGATTGAAATGTTTAAGTTGTGATATTATTTATATTGTATTTTTTTTATTCACTCTAACTCAACTTCAATAGTTGAGAGGATAAAATTTTTTATCCTCAAGCTAACAAGATCTTGAAAGCACCAGCAACAGATGGGATATATTATGAGTGTTAGTCAAAATTAGCAACTTTTGGATGGAACCTATACTAAGTTAGAAGTCCTACTATTTTGAAGATGAAAAAGAAATATATATATATGGTTCATGTTTTGATGCAAACATTAGGCTATATTTATAAGTTGTAACCAAATATCCAGTTGAATTCCATTATAGAATCCTTATTATCACATAAATAAAATTATCTTTTGATAAATGAGTAAGTTGAGTTAGGTCTTTAATAGGTACTCTAGTATGATGGTGTATTCCATGTTAAGCTAGGATGTGATAGATGATTGAGCACATCATGGATATTTTCACTTGTATGAAACTTAAACAGTTCATATTGTTGAAGTAATGAATTAATTTGAGTGTCCTTGATTGTTATTGTTTCTTTAGAAGTGTCACTCATCATTTCTTCTTCTAGTCCTACAAGAAGAAATAAGATAGTATTCAAATGATGCTATTATCATTAACAACAACTGTTTAGCTTGATTATTCTTCTCAATCTTCTTCTTCTTAGCATCTATAAGTATTGAATCTCCATTAGTAGCAATTTAGATGCCTCCATACTCGATGATTTCTCATGATCTAAAATCTATTTCCTCGACATAAGTTTCCTTCTCGCATTTCCTCTTGAAAATTAATGATGTGTCTTTAGGGTTGTACGCATGGAGAGGCACTACAACAAACAAGAGAAGAAAAAAAAAATTGGGGTTTTAGCAAATCTGTGAGCTATTGAGCTAGATATGATGCACCAACAAGATCTAGTACGGCTTAAGACTCACCAGATGTGATACACCGGTCTGAGTAATAGGGTCACTTGTCACTACTCCTTATTGAAGGGAATAGATAAGAGTTAAGAGTTAATGAGAACACCTTGGTTGCTCAAAGAGAATAATTCTATATTGAAAGTTAGATGATTGTGTGTGTAGAAAGAAAGTAAGGGTTTATATACTTGCCTACTAAGGTTATTTTATACGTATGAAAAGACAAAAAGGTATTTTACAATTATATTACATTAATCATGCTAAAAAGGGGTAAAAAGGACAAAGAATATTTAGTATGGAAAGGAAAAAATTGTTTTGGAACGTCATGTCAAAAGGTACATGTCACTTGATGGCTGTAAGTCAGGAGTATGATACAACGTAGGTAGAAACAAGAAGTGCTAGTAGTTAGGGGCTGACTTGATTTGGATTAGGTTGGGAGCCAATCAATCTAGTTAGGAAGTCAGCTGAATTAAAGTCAGGTGCTAGGGGTCGGTTAGAGATTTTGGCTCGGTTAGCCTTTCTTAGGTTACCTTAAATTGGGTAGGAGCATGTTGGATATACTTGAGAATTTGACAGATAGGTCGGTAAGTGGTTGGATTGGGATGGAGTCCTCATCTTAGCTATGGCTTAGGGCTAGTATTTTTCATGCGAACCCTTAAATTCTTTAGCTCAGCTTCTTGTGATTAGTCTAAGTAGTTGATTCCTATCATTTGCTTGGGGGTCGAAAAGATTTTTCCTCAAATCTCTTCTAGGGTGCTCATAGGGTTTTCTTCAGTTGGTTGGTGGGGAATTAGATCAAACATATTGAAGGTAGAGGAGATACCATAGTTGTCAGGCAACTCGATCTGGTAGGTGCTGTAGTTGATCTTCTTCAAGACCTTGAATGGGTCGTTAGCTTGAGGAGATAGTTTGCTTTGTCTTAAGTGCGGCAATCGCTTTCGGCTGAAGTGATCCATACTAGATCTCCTGGTTAGAAAGAAATAGTTCGGTAGCCTTAACTACCAATCTCTTGTTGTCTCTTATTGAACTTAGCGATCTTCCTTGTGACTAACTGATGTAGCTCATGCAATTCTTGGGCTCAGTCTACTTCGGATTGACTTTCTTCAGTAGTTGCTAAGGTACTAATCATATCTAAAGGAATGGTGGGGTTAAGGCTATAGATGACCTTAAATGGAGTCTTCTTAGTAGTGCTATTGACAATTCGATTTTATGCGAACTCCACAACTAGTAGGCATAGATCCCAATTCCTCAAGTTCTTTCCTATAATAACTCTAAGTAGATTGCTTAACATCCTATTCACTACTTCAATCTAGCCATCAGTTTGAGGGTGGCTACTAGAGCTGGATACGAGTTTAGTCTCAAGTCTTCTCCAAAGAGTTTTCTAAAAATAGCTGAAGAATTTTGTGTCTAGATCTAAGACAATGTTCCATAGTACTCCATGTAGTTAGACAATCTCTTGTAAAAACAAGTCAATAATATATAGAGCATCATTAATCTAATGGCACGGAATAAAGAGCGTCATCTTACTGAAATGGTCCATTATAACAAAGATAGAATCTTTTCCCTTAGGTGTCTAGGGTAACCCTAGGATAAAGTCTATTTTAAGGTTAGCCCATGGTATGACAGGCATCGGTAAAGGCATCTACTCTCTATGGGGTTCTCTCTTCCCCTTAGCATACTTACATACTTCACAACGATCGACTACTTTATGGACATCTTTGGCTATGCTTAGCTAATAAAAATTCTCCTTTAATAGATTGGCTGTTTTGACCTTCCTAAAATGGCATGAAAGTCTACCATTGTGAGCTTCTCGGACCAATAGCTCTCATGTGGAGCAGTTTAGAATATACAGTTTGTAGTCCTTAAATAGATAGACGTCCTTAAGATAATATCCTTTAACAACTACCTCCGCTTGATACTGTTCAACAATGGGACCAAAGTAAGGGTTAGCAACATACTGCCCCATGATGAGTGAGAATCCTAATAATTTTGTCTACAAAGTGGTCGACAAAGTTTGCCATTGTGACAAAGAATCGACGACCCACATTTGCACTTCCCTTCTTATGTTGAATGACATATGAGAACCCTTTTATGAATTCCAACCATTTGGCTTGCCTCTTTGAAAGCTTGTTCTAACTCCCCAAATTCTTCAATGATTTGTGGTCAGTGTAAATAATAAACTCCCGTGGTAGTAGGTAGTGTTGCCAAACAGTAAGGGCTAGGAAAAGGGAGTACAACTCCTTTTCGTACACAAAATAGTTTAAGGCTAGTCTACTTAGTTTCTCACTATGGTAACCGACAAGCTATCATTCTTGCATTAGGACAACACCAATTCCAACTCTCGATGCATTGTACTTTAGTTCGAGGACTTGTCAAAATCTAGTAGTAATAAGATAAGGGCCGAAGTGAGCTTCTCCTTGATCACCCTAAAGCTTCGCTCAGTGTGATTGCTTCACCTAAACCCTTCATTCTTCTTTATCAACTTGGTCAATGGGGTGACTATTATACTGAAGTCCTTAATAAACCGCCTATAGAAAGAAGCTAGGCTATGGAAACTTCAGACCTTAGTGACATTCTTTAGCGTTAGTTACTCTAGAACAGTTGGGATATTTTCCTCATCTGCTCGAATTCCTTTCTCTAACACTACAAACCCTAGGAATATCACTTCTCTTTAGCAAAACATGCATTTCTTTACATTCTCATAAAAATTTTCAGCTTGTAAAATGTCAAATACTCCAAGAAGATGTTGAATACGGTCATTTATGTCGGCACTATATACCAGTATGTCATCAAAATATACGACCACACATCTTCCGATCAGAGGGCGTACCATATGGTTCATTAACCTCGTGAATGTGCTTGGTATGTTAGTAAGTTTGAATGGCATAACCAACTATTCGTAGAGTCCGTTCCTAGTCTTAAAGGCAACATTCCACTCATCCTCCGATCTCTTACGAATCTGATGGTAGTCACTTTGTAGATCAATCTTTGAAAATATCTTTGCACCATGAAGCTGATCTAACATGTCATCGAGCCTCAGTATTAGGTATCTACACTTGATAGTAATCATATTGATTACCTGGCTATCGATGAACATGTGCTATAATCCATCTTTCTTTAGGATGAGCAGAGTTGGTACAGCACAAAGGCTCATACTCTCCTTCACATATCCTCTTTTAATGAGCTTGTATACCTATCTTTTCAATTTGGTAGCTTGCTCAGGGTTCATCCTATATGTAAGTCTATTTGGTAGGGCGATGCTTAGTTGCAAGTTGATACAATGCTCTATGCTTTAGACTGGTGGTAGTCCTTTGGGCAATTCTTTTAGAAATAGGTCGGAAAACTCATTTAGTAAGCTTCGAATCTCTTCGGGAACATTCTGTAACTCCCTCATCTCCATGGATCTCCTAATTAACAGGAACATGGGTTCATCAGCCTTCTTAGTAGATCGGAGCTCCCTTTGGCTCATAACTAAGGCTTTCTTCTTACTAGCTCGAGTAAGTTAGTTATGAGCCTTATTCACTTGTGACGGGGTTAAGGGTTGCAACATAATCTTTTGTCCTTCCTTGACAAAGGCATAGGTGTTCTTATACCTATCGTGAGTGACGTGTCAGTCAAATAGCTAAGGTCGTCCAAGTAATACAAGTGAAGCTCCCATAAAGACAACATCGCACACTACTTCATCCTTGTACACTTTCTGAACACCGAACAATACGGTCACTTGTTCAGTTACATGTAAAGCACCCTTATCATGAAGCCAGTATAGCTTATAGGGTCGGAGATGCTTTGAGGTCAGCAAACCTAACCTTTGCACAAAGGAATTTGCAATGACATTAGTTTAACTTCCTCTATCTATGATGATTGTTCACAGTTGGCCTCTAATGGTACACTTGGTATGGAATAGGTTCTCTCTCTAGTCTTCCCTAGAGTTCAATAAGGAACACAGGACTCACCTCAGAATTAGGGCCATTATTTCTTCCTGGTTAGCATAGAAAAAGGTTTCCTTTTCCTCTTCTACCTTGGGTTCTCTAACATTCTCTTCTTCCTTGGGGTCGCTTTTGTTGGTAATATCCTTTATGTCTCCTCGGAGCACCATGACATGCTGGTTCCGACATTTAGCGGCCATGTGTCTAAAGCCTAAGCATTTAAAACACTTCATCTCATTGGTTTTCTGTACAGGTGGTTAGCATTTCTCATATGTTCTCAGGGTTGGCCTAGTCTTGAGTTAACTTAACTATCCTGCTCAACTTTGCTGGTCTACTCAATGTTCCTCAAGTCAGTATTTCCTTTCCTTATCTCGTTATGGCTTCCTCCAGTCAACTTGAACAAGTTAGCATAATATGGGAGCTTAGGAGAATGTTTGCCCAAGTCGGCTCAGAGAACTTCTCCTCTGCTTCTCGATCCACTACATTACCTTGGTGGCCTTATCTAAGGTATAAAATCTTTGTACTTCTATGATATTACAGATTTCAAAGTTGACTCCAAAAATAAACCTCAATACTATGCATGCTTCTAGCTCTTCAATGTTGGCTTTGATCATAAGCATCTGGAATTCCTTGACATAGTCATCAACAGGTCGACTCCCTTGGTGAAGCTCTTGCAATTTTGAAAATGTATCATGTAAGTAGGTTTTAGCCACAAATCTATCTCTCAACAACCTTTTCATCTCATCCCAAGTTCTAACACCTCGTCTTCCATCTTTAACTCTAGCAGCATTCAGATTCTTCCATTACATGGTGGTGCATCCAGTAAATTCCAATGCAGTAAGTTGGACCTTGATCGCATACTTATACCTATAACACTCAAATACTTTCTTGACCTTCTCTTCCCACTCTAAGTATTCATTTGCATCTTTAACTCCACTGAAGGGCAGGATTTGCACTTGAACATTGTCTATTCCTCTGTGTTTAGTAATAATCAACTTCTTCTTCACCAAACTCTTCGACATCGATCTCTTCATCATCTTCCCCAATCTCTTCCAACTCTACTCTTTGTCTAATAGCCTTGTTTGCTACTCTTTTAGCTTGTGGCGGTTGAATTTAGTGATTGGTCCAATTGCCTTAGCCATAGTGTCTCTCAAGGGTGCTATCCTGTGGGTTTTGTTGCTAACCACCTTGGGGTTATTGCCTATTAACTTGCATTGTGGTGACTAGATTCTCAACAAGGTTTGTGAGTCTGTTATGTTTGTCATCAATAATCCCTGGGGTATTACTACCATTATGACTATGACTAGGTTGAGCACTACTACCCTAGTCACTAATAATTCCCTGAACACTTAAATCTAATATAGCGTAATACCTTCTCGAACAAATTAACAACTACTAATAAACTTGCTCTATTGTTGTAATGGAAAACAGGGTAAAACAAAGTATCAATCAAACCACACTTCAAACACTTAAACATACTACAGTAGCTACGGAAGGAACACAGTAGCCACCAATAGTAAAGAGAATTGAAACTTCACAATAATTTCACATACTTCCTCACAGAACTGTACTCAGATATGAGCGAAGCTCATGCATCTTTGGGGTTGTAGATACGAAGAGGTACCACAATGAATAAGAGAAGAAAATAAAATGAGGGTTTTAGCAAATCTATGAGCTACTGAGCTAGAGATGATGTACTAACAAGATCCAATACGGCTTAAGACTCACCAGATATGATATACCGGTTTGAGTAATAGGGCCACTTACCACTACTCCTTATTGAAGGGAATAGATAAGAGTTGAGAGTTAACGAGAACACTAAGGTTTCTCAAAGAGAACAATTTTGCATTGAAAGTGAGATGATTGTGTGCATACAAGGAAAGTGCAGGTTTATATACTTGCTTACTAAGGTTATTTTACACATAGGAAAAGATAAAAAGGTATTTTACAATTATGTTATATTAATCATGCTAAAAAGCGGTAAAAAGGACAAAGAATATTTAGTATAAAAAGGAAAGAATCATTTTGGAACGTTGTGTTAGAAGATACGTATCACTTGATGGTTGCAAGTTAGGAGTATGGTACAACATAAGCAGAAATAGGAAGTGCTGGTAGTCAAGGGCTAACTTGATCTAGATCAGGACAGGAGCCAATTAGTTTGATTAGGAAGTCAATTGAATTGGAGTTAAGTGCCAGTGGTCAGTTGGAGATTTTAGCTTGGCTAGCCTTTCTTGGGTTACCTTCAGCTGGGCAGGAGCATGTTGGACAAACGTGAAGATCTAATAGATAGGTCGATAGGTGGTTAGATTGGGATGGGAGTCTCCATCACAACTATGGCTTAGAGCTAGTATTTTTCATGCGAGCTCTTGAAGTCCTCTCAATCAATTTCTTGTGATTGGTCTAGGAGGTTGATTCCTATCATTTAAATAGTTCATATTATTAAAGCATTGAATTAATTTGAGTGTCTTTGATTGTTGTTGTTCCTTCATAAGTCTCACTCGTTGTTTCTTCATGCAGTCCTATAAAAAGAAATAAGATAGTTGTAGACACTCGATTTTTGCCCCTTAATAGTTATAGTTTTAGTTTTTAAAATAGGGTCTTAACTCAAAAATAATAAAAAAAATAAAAAGATAATAAAATTTTGAAAATTAATGAAAATACAGAAAAAAATTAGAAAATAAAAAAATATAAAAATATTTTTTTAGATTTTTCTTTAGGAAGAAAAATTATTTTATAATAAATAGTTTTAGTTTTAGTTATAGCTTAGTTCAAATAAATATTTTAGGGAGTTGTGTGGTTTAAGTGCAATTCAATTATACTAAAAAATAAGGCATAGGTTAATAGCCCAACGGATAAGTATTAGAGCATTAAATTAGATTTAATTTGAAGACGTATGTTCAAATCTTGCAAGGCACTTATGTGTTTTTTAAATTTTATGACTTTCATTTTTCGAAAATTAGTTGAGTGTATGGGGATTCAGATTTAAATTTTTATCAAATCTTTTAAATCTAATGCAATAATGACTTGCGAGATTTAAATCTAATTTGATTTTTATCAAATTGGATTTGAATCAAGTTTGATTTTTATCAAATCGAGTTTAAATCGGTATAAATAATTTGATTTTTATCAGATTGGATTCATATCGATACAAAAGATTCGGTTGGATTTATTTTGGTTCAGGCTTTATAAATAAAAATCACGCATAACATAAGGACACTTTCGCTATAATTACACACTTCTAAAAAGAACTTAAATCAGTCGTCCTTCATGTTCACAATTACCCATTGCTGTTTACAATCAAGAACCCCCTTCGTAATCCACATACATGTCTACATAATCCTCTTCGTTCATTTAATACAACACCTTTACACGTCTACACGAATACAGCAATGTCCGTCGTCAAGGCACATCTCCGATCACCTTCTCATCAGTACGACTACGCTCTCTATTCTTACGATCCCAATTAACCCTCACCACTTAATCTCTTTCTCGTTCTAGTCGTCACTCTGAAGCAATCCAACTTACAATTGCAGTACTCCCCACTGGAGCCACATGGTGCCTAATCTTCAGTACATCTTTGGTATCCATCATTGCCAAACACGATGCCAACAAACAACAAATGCTAACGACAACTGAACACTGCTTCGTCTACGCCAAAGTCACAATCCACACATCCACGAGTACGTCCACTACTTTGCGAACAGCAGTCCAACGCATAGTACGAGTCAACAATCCACTCACGAAGAATATGCGTTTGCTTCGATTTAGGTGACACCATGGCAATGCATACTGAATCGCAATGCCATTGCACTCCACTGATTGATCGAGCAGTAGTGAACTCCAATTCCATGCCCATCGCTATTGCTGCACTCTGATTAGTCTACGTATGCGCAACCTCTAAGCTACCGCTCCACCACCGAACGCACGAGGTATTTCTTAACTGTAATGAACAGCAAATACGGTTCAGTTGTTGAATGTTCTTTCTTTTTTATTATTTGATTATCATTACTATGTTATTAAGTCTTTAGTTATTTATATTATACATATATTAGTTTAGGAAACTTTTAGGATCAGCTTTTACATTAAATATGTTTCCTGATATTATTAATTCACTTAGGTAAATAATTATTAAATATTAATAGTATAGATACATATAGTTAAGGAGTTTTTAGTATCGTTTTCCAGAATTCTTCACCTAGAATTTTTTTTATAATTAGAGACTTTTTTTACGAGTTAGGACCCTTCAGATTTTTAAAATAAACTTAATTAATTGACAATGTCAACTCGGTTGGTCAGTTTTCAAAATTAAACACCCTAAATTTTTTTGAAAGAACTGTGATCATCTAATCCTAGCTAGCAAGTATGTAGGCACTTTCGGGCGACGATAAACTTTATAGAAACTTAGGTTCTTTTTCTTTTCGTTTCTAGTTTTCTTAAAAATATTACCAATTAAACAATAATCCTAATTTCGGTAACTAAATAGTAGTACCTATTAGGGTTTAATAGGTTAGCCTTCGAACTCTGAACTCTTTGATTTTTTATTTAAATTAAAATCAAAGACCGGTAGCCAAATTATAATCAATCTACCCAATTGATTACGGTTTCTTTCTTTTTCTTGACTTCAGTTGGTTAGCAACTGTAAAAATTATTTTTAATAAAAAACTGAAATTTCTCAATTTCTTTAGTCAAGGATTAATATTAAATAGGTTAAGATTTAATATTAATCAGTAAATGGGAAATTGATTTTAAATAAAAGAAAATTAAAAAATCAAGCTCGATAGTTTGGTAACTCCACTGGGGATGTCAGAGGTTTAGCTACTAGAAGTTACCAAAAATAGGATTATTTTTCAAAAACATGAAAAATTAAAAGTTGAAATAATAAAATTTTAAGAAAGAACTTAAGTAGGTTATTTTAATATATTTGTTTATTTTATTTCTTTTTTACTAACATTTTTTATTGCAGTTTATTTTGGGGGGAAGTTTTGGGGGTTTACTTTATTTTTCTTTCTTTACATCATAAATGCATGGTAGATACGGTCAGAACCAGGCTATCTTAAAACCTTAGGAGGGAGGCTATTGTGTAAATTTTGGATGTTATTGGGTAACCACCTTCCGGGGTCGATTAGGCTATCCCACTCAAGTTTAGATGCGACTACAGAATCATTGCTTTGAAAAAACGCAGTGGTTACAAAACTTAAAGACCTTTAAAACCCGCCTTCTTGCATTATATGATAACTTCTTTTAAAAAAAAATCACAAGAACCTATGATGTGGCAGACCTAAATGGACAAGGGTAGTTGTGAAGTTGTTATTGTAGTTGTAATATTTCCTTGTAGAAATTTATAATAATTCCGTGTAAAGTATAGAATGGGTTGTAATTGTAATTTTGATTTTTACATAGTCATGGTTAGATCAAGTCAGCAGCCCTTTGAAGAAATTCATGTCCCCTATCACATTGGCCTCAAAGACTGCTTCAGATATGGTTCCAACTCTTCAACCTAGATAAGTAGGAGTTTATCAAGAATAGGATTGGGCCCATCCTCTCCCTATAGAAGATCCCGGTGAACATCACTCTAGTACAGGCCTTAGTCTACCTATGGGAGCTCGAATCCACCAATTTCTATACAGGCTCACATCAGCTAAGCCCAACTTTAGAAGAATACTCCCAATTGTTGTGGGCCCTTACAATTACTGATGATGTCTATGTCCCAGATATGGTAGCTGCAGCACTAAAGATTTTCAGTAAGTTGTTAGGAATCAGAAAAATCGAGATAAACCGGATTCTAAATGAAGGAAAGACCATTCGATTAGAGGATGTCATGGACTGGCTTTCTACTAAATTAAAGCGTAGAGGCAAACGCGAGGTTTTTTGTGCAAGCTTAGAAGCATGGCACTAGTACTGAGTCAACACTGTCATATTGGTAGTCTTTAATACTAACTTGTTCCCTAATGATAGATGCTGAGTCTACTTCAGAATCGTAGAACTCGTAACCTAATTTCTTAAAGGGAAATCATATGTCCCGACTCTCCTAGCCAAGCAGATTCAGTCACTAAACCATCTCAAAAGAAAGAAACGAGGAGATTTGAATACTAATATAATCTTACTTGTGGTCTGGTTCGTTAATCACATGAGAAGTTACCAACTTGATTTCAACTGGGTTGAGTTTACTCAATAATACGATCTCATCAAGTCTTTTGAAGAAAAAATTGATCTACTAGAAAATATAGCTAAGCACTACTAGGTCCAATATTTTTAGAGTATGAAAGCGGAAGAGTTGTTGATGACGCTCAAGTGGTTTGCAAGTACGGAAATGATAAGAGGATGTGAAGACTTCAAGGTGGTCCCCCTAATCGGCTTTAACCTCTACACCGAATACGTCCCAACCAATGGACTCATTAAGGACATGATCCCTAAACCATCGTTAGAAGCTATCTCATTGGACTTTCATGACCCCAGCATGTTGATGGCTGACAATGTAGCCAACCTCCTAAGTATCTAAGCACTTTGGTGCGCAAGAAAGACCATTGTTACGAGGGAGAAGTTCAAGTCGAAGCTGAAATTGAGAGAATAAGTAAAAGAGAGTAGGAGTAGGAGAATTGTTACGAGGAGTATCACCAGAAGATAAAGGCATTGGAGGCACAACTAAAGAGGACTAAGGGAAAACAAGAAAAAGACTCAAGATGAGCCCATTAGCCATAGGAGGATTAGAATTTAGATTTTAGGCACTTTTAATGTTTTCTTCTTTAGAATTCCCTTTTCAAACAGAATAAGTGATATAAAGCTTCAAAATTGCAAAAATTAAAAAAATTAGTTTGGTTTTGCCACATCAAAGGTCTCTTGCCAATCCTTAATTTTTTGTTGCATTCATGTAACACGCATCATGCATTTATACAATTAATAACTTTTCCTAGAAAAATGTAATATATACTAACCCTTTATTGAGTTGGTGAAAAATGATCAGGTAAAATTTCAAGATAGCTCCCAAACGTCAAGTCTTTCAGTGAAGTCCAATTAGAACATGTCCCCAATCTAAAATGGCCATTACTTAGGGAAATGATGGAGAACTCGAGATCAATGATCCTTCCAAGCTAAGGTTTTGTTCTATAGAAAGGGATATGGAGAAGATGGTAGAACAAATGAGTTTCTTGGCAGACAGCATTGCTTTGCTGTAAGCCATAGCACTGGCTAATGAAGAAAGCTCCAAGGCCTATTATGGGAAGAATATACAGGCTCCCAAAGCAGAGCATGAATATTAGAAAGACCCATTTGAATCAGAAGGAGTTTACTTGAAAGACAACCCAACCTTCGAACCTGATACGTATATGGCCTCGAGACTAGTTGACCAAGGACCTAGTAGAGATAGCTTGAAAGAACTAGAAAAGAAACTGACATAACAGATAATTGAGGAGATGAAAGCACTTATAAGGTATGATGGATTTGAATAGGCAAAGATCACTGAGTTTTCCATGTATGACATCGGATCATACCCTGAGAAGTTTAAGGTACCGGAGTTTGAAAAGTATAACGGGACAGGCTACCCCAAGCTCCATACTAGGTTATACGTCAGGAAGATGGGTAAATATGTTCAGTATGATTCACTCATGGTACAAACATTCTAAGATAGTGTGACCAGACTGGCCCTAACTTAGTACACCTAACTCGATCTAAACTAGATAAATACATGTGAGAAACTTACTAGGGTATTTTACAAACAATATAAGTTTAATGTAGAAGTAGCTTCGACTATGACATACCTAGTTGCCCTACGGAAAAAGAATAATGAATCGTTCAAAGAATATATTCAAAGGTAGAGGTCCATAGCTATAAGAATCTTTACTCTTACTACCAAGAAGGAGCTCGCATCAGCTTTGATTAACACCTTAGAAAGTCCTTACATCTCCCACCTCATTGGGCAAGCCTCGTTTAGTTTTGCTGAAGTTGTAGCAGTAGGGTATAGGATTGAAACTGCTATCTCTTTTAGTAAGCTTCAAGAGCCACTAGAAAGAAGACCACTAATGTCGTTATCTGGTCCTAGACTAGCTAGCAACAAGCCTGAAGAATTTACAGTTGGTATGGTAAACTCAAATGTCAGACCAAATGCTCAAGTCACTTTCAAGACTAATCCTCCTTCAACTCAACAACAGTTAAGAGACCAGCCTCAAGCTAACAAAACCTATAGACAATTTACCAAGATATCAGTCCCCTTAAGTTAAGTTTTCGAGAAGTTGTGAAAGGATAATTTGATACGGTACAAACTTCCTAGCGATCGGTATAGGCCAAGAATCTTTAACCCCATAGTATAGTGTGAATACCATTGTAGACAAGTAGGGCATTCGACCGATGCATGCTGGAGGCTGAGGAATAGAATTCAAGACTTGATAGATGAAGGGATAGTACTATTAGATTTTGTAGAAGCCTTAGCTCCCAATGTTAACAATAATCCCCTACCTAACCATGGGCTGATGATTGGGATGATTTTTGATGACCGTATTATCAACATCATTAATCCAGATAAGAATCTTAAGGTCTTTGAGTTTTATAGCAATAACCAGACTCTATAAGTGAAGAGGTACACATTTCACATACCGTTGGCACTAGAAAATTACAAGGCTACCCCATTTAACTATCACCTGGTAAATCAAGAAAAACTAGGTCTTCTGGTAGGGGGCATTACTCGATCGGGAAAGATTTACTACCTAAGAGAAGAGCATGGGAGGAAGGTTGTGCTGGGAGAATTAAATAATAAGACGACAGCTGAATACAATGAAGGACTATCAGCCTTTACTAAGATGATCAAGTCAAGTGAGCATAAAATCATGGACCAACTCAGTAAAACTCCCACACAAATATTGTTGATGAGCTTATTGATCTCATTTGAACCATACAAGGAGGCTTTGTTTCATACTTTAAAGGAGATGAAGGTCCCTCATGAAATTCTAACTGAGAAGATGTCACTAGTTACTAATTTCGTCCTCATAATGGATCAAATTTCTTTTCCAGCTAAAAAATTAGGTGAAGAAGGGAACAAGCATACGAAGCCACTCTTTATCATGGCAAGGAGTAACGACATAATCATCACTAGGGTGTGCATTGACAACTAATCATTACTAAATGTCTACCCACTTGCCACCTTAGATTTGTTGGGCATTGATACGTCTACAATTAGGCCTTCTTCTAAATAGTTAAGGCCTTTAATGGTTCCAGAAGAGAGATTATAAGGGAGATAGATTTATCTGTGAGTATTGCCCCTTAGTACTTTACTATTCGATTCTAAGTCATGGACATTCCGAGATCTCTCAATTTACTCTTAGGAAGACCTTGGATTCATACAGTAGGGGCCATATCTTCGAGCTTGCACCAAAAACTAAAATTTATCTCAAATATCCAAGTGATTATAATTATGGGAGATCAAGATTATGAAATTTATAAGGAAACGACCATACCCTACGTAGGAAGTGAAGGATAAGAAGAGTTGGGCTTACAAATGTTTGAAGAAGTAAGCATGATTACTGGTCTTGATAGAGAAGAAGATACAAGAATAGAGTTCAAGGAAGGCCAGATCGGCACTTACGGTCTTGGCTACAATTCTACCCCAACAGAAGAATTCCAAAAGAAATAAGCAAGGGGTAAGAGAGGTGACAGATTATACCATGCCCCGATAACCTTTCCATCGCTAGTTGAGACATTTATACAAGAAGAGACTCGAGCCTTAGAATTTGGCAAAGAAAGATCAACAAGCTCGCCATACAAGTTCCAGCACCATTTGAATAACTGGTTCTCCATCCCTACGAATGGCAATAAGTCCTCCCTAGGTTAAAGGGTGACCCGTAGTTAGTATTTTTTGAATTTTTATTTTCAATAGTCATCGTTTCAAATGTATTGTCAAACCTTTCATTCAAAATTAGTTAGTTCTTTATCTCATTTGAGATCCACTTCCATTTACTCAATAAGATCTTAGTTCATTTCTTTCTTATGTTGTGTTTTAGTTCTCTTTTGCTTACATACACTTTTCTTTATATGTTTTGCCCAAACCCAATGAACCAAGCAAAAACCAATAATACCTCACATAGGTAGAAAATGAGAATATCGATATCTTTTCTAGCCCTACTGGGTTAGTCATCGAGAGCAATGTCAATGACTATAGTAATATACAAGAGGAATGGAAAAAACATGAACTAGGTAGAATTACTATTGATGAACCGATTGAAAAAATTAATGTGGGGAATAAAGAAAATCCTAAGAATCTAAAAATTAGAGGGAATTTAAAAGAGAAACAAAAAACAAAAATGATTATATTATTAGCCGAATATCAAGACATGTTCGCTTGGTTGTATGAAGATATGCTAGGGTTGGACCCGTCAATTGTAGTCCACTATTTACCCACAGAAGAAGATGCCAAACCAAAAAAGCAAAAGTTAAGGAGATTTCCACCTAACGTCTTGTTGAAAATTAAAGAAGAAGTTAAGAAACTACTAGAAGTTAGATTTATTAAGGTGTTGGATTACCTGAAATGGGTAGCTAATATCATTTGAATAATGAAGAAGAATGGGAAAGTTAGAGTATGTATAAACTTTCGAGATCTCAACTAGGCAACCACTAAAGAAAATTTTCCATTGCCTCACATTGATGTCTTGGTGGATAACACGGTAGGAAATCATCTATTCTCATTCATGGATGGTTTTTCAAGATACAATCAGATCCGAATGTTCGAAGAGGATAAGACAAAGACGACTTTTGTTACAACTTAGGGAACGTTTTACTATAAGGTGATGCTGTTTGGGCTTAAGAATGCAGGGGCAACATATCAGAGGGCTATGGTTGCATTCTTTCATGATAGGATGCATAAAGAGATAGAAGTGTATGTTGATGATATGATTGAAAAATCTACAGAAGAGGAAGATCACTTAGAAAACTTGATGAAGCTATTTAATAGATTAAGGAAGTTCCAGTTGAAGTTGAATCTGGAGATATGTACCTTTGGCATAACGTTAGGAATATTGTTAGGATTCATAGTTAGCCAAGGAGGTATTGAAGTCGATCCTGATAAAGCTAAGGCTATAAATGACATGCCTCCTCTACACATACTTAAGGAAGTACGAGGATTGTTAGGGTGTTTAAATTACATAACTTGATTCATATTGTTGCTAACAGACAAATGCCGCCCTCTTTTCAAGCTATTAAAGAAGAACGCGAAGATCAACTAGGATGAAGAATTTGAGAAAGCTTTCAAAAAAATTAAGGAGTACCTCATGAAACCTCTAGTGTCAATAGCTCTTAAGCCTAGAAAGCCATTGTTGTTGTACCTGACCATAATGACCGAATCCATATGATTCGTGCTTGGTCAGAAAGATGAAGAAGGGAAAGAGTGGGTCATTTACTATCTAAGTAAGAAGTTTACAAAAGTGGAGCAAAAATACCTAAAAGCTGAAAGGACCTATTGTACATTGGTTTAGGTCATGCATTGACTCAGACAATATACACTTTACTATCAAATTGAGTTAATAACACAATGTGATCCTTTGAAGTACATAGCAGAAAAACTGGCTCTCACTAGTAGAGTTTCAAAGTAGTAGATGTTGCTGATAGAATTTGACATTAAGTATGTGAGCCAAAGTTTAGTCAAGGGGCAAGCCTTTGCAGATCAATTAGTAAAGAATCTCTCTGAAGATACTCCCCAAGAAGTACGAGTTGAGTTTCCTGATGAAAGTATCTTGGTAGCATAAAATGATTCTAATACCAAAGTAGTTGAGAAGCCTTCAAGGTGGAAAATGGTCTTTGATGGAGCAACTAATGTGTCCAGATGTGGAGTCGAGGCAATTTTGGTGTCTCTTGAAGGTACACAATTTCCAATAGCTATGGGACTGGCTTTTCCATATACTAATAATATTGCAAAATACAAGGCATGTATTTTGGGACTTAAAATCGCATTGTTTAAGGAGATACGGGAATTACAGGTGTATGGAGATTCTTCGTTAATCATAGGCTAAGCTCAGGGTAAGATGAAAGACCCCAAATTAGCACCTTACTGCCAACACTTAGCTGAGTTAAGAACCAATTTGCTGATGCTCTCACTACTTTGGCTTCCATGATCCAGATATCGAAGGGAGTAGAGATTTAGCCACTTAAGATTGAAATTGAAGAAAAGCCCACTTTCTATTTGGCAATGGAAAGTTCATGTGACGAAAAGCCTTGGTATCATGATATGCTTTTACAACATGGTACATACCCTGAAGAAGCTAAGAAGAAGGATAAAAAATTAATCAACAGATTGGATGCTCAGTACTTGATAAGCGAGTCTACATTGTACCGACCATCGTTTGATAGTACACTTTTATGTTGTGTAGATGAGAAAGAGATAAAGGTGTTAATGAAAGAAGTATACAAAGGAGTATGTGGCCCCTACATGAATGGCTACATGCTCGCCAAGAAAATCATAAGGATGAGATATTATTAGTTAACTATAGAAGTAGATTGCATCAGACATGTTAGACACTGCCATTTGTACCAGATCTATGCAAACAAGATAAATGCTCCACCTCAAGAATTGTATACATTACTTGCACTATGGCCTTTTTCAATGTGGGGGATAGATATAATTGGCCCGATCACTCTAAAAGCATCTAACAGGTACTGATTTACATTGGTAGCTATTGATTATTTCACTAAGTAGGTTGAAGCCTCATCCTACTCTAGTATGACGAAGGGAGTAGTAGTCAAGTTCATCAACAGAGACATACTAGCTTGATATGGTACACTAGAGACAATTATTACCGACAATGGTGCTAACCTGAACAATAAATTGATGTTAGAGTTGCGCTGGCAGTTCATGATCATTTATAGAAATTCTACTCCTTATTGGCCGTAAATGAATGGAGCTGTGGAAGCAGCCAATAAGAATATCAAAAAAATTATTGAGAAGATGGCCATTACATATCGAGATTGGCATGATATGTTACCATTTACACTCATGGCCTATCGAACTTCTATCAGAACATCAACTGGGGTAACCCCCTATACATTGGTATGTGGGATGGAAGCTATATTGCTAGTAGATGTTGAGATCCCATCTCTCAAGATATTGTCGGAAACCCAGTTAGATGAAGCTGATTGGATAAAGAAGCAAATTGAGTAGTTGAATCTAATTGACAAGAGGAGGTTGGTAGCTTTGTGCCACAACATCTGCTATCAGCAATGAATGGCTAGGGCTCTCAACAAGAAAATCTGACCCCAAAGTTTTGAGCAAGGAGATATGGTACTGAGGAAGACTTTGCTTAATGCACATGATCCGAGAGGGAAGTTTGCTCTAAACTATAGAGGGCCTTACATTATGAAGAAAGTATTTCTTGGGGTAGCTATTATCTTATCTCAAATGGATAGTTTAGACTTGAGGGACCTAGTAAACGCTAATGCATTAAAGATGTACTGTCCTTGAAAATCAATAGAATTTTTGTTTAGATTATGAAATGTCAACAATCTTACTATTACTGTGGTCTTATTTTCAGTTTCTACATGCAAAGTTGGTATTCCTAGTGGTCATCAACATTGGGTAATATCTTTAGCCCCTTTCTCATTCCACTAAAAGTCCCCATTTCTCGCTTTATCCCCTATCCAAATAAACCCTATACACAAGTAAACCCTTAACTTAGAGTGATGTCTATTGATAAAAATTATTTTAATACTTTATTACGGTTCACCCCCCAAAAAAAGGGAGATTTGTTTTCTATTTTTTAAGGTAAGGCCATTTTCTGAAAAGGTAATGGGTGGTACATAAGTAGAAACTCACTTGAGAATGAAGGTTTACATGAAAAAACTAATAAAGTTAGACTAGAAATTCAATACGTGACATCCTTACTTGAGAGATGAAAGTGTTTTATTTGTTAAAGTCACCTTCCTGAATGTGTCTTTAAGTATAGTGTACGTGCATTCGTTTCAGACTTGAATTGCTTTCCAAAAAGAAAAAGAAGAAAAGAAAAAAGAGAAAAAGGAAAAAGAAAAAGAGATAGAAGAAGAAGAGTAAGAACAAGAAGAGGTAGAGGAATGGGTCATACCGTTGGCTCTAATTAGATTGCTCAAGAAAACATTTGACTGTTTGGGAACTATCGCTAAAATCAGGTAAGTAGTTCTAAGCCTTATAAAAATTTACATTTGCATTTGGTTTCCCCATAAGGATGACAGCTTGATTTCTAAAAACAATTAATTCTTAAAAAACTTTTAGGACAGTTGGCTCCTATAATATAGTCCTAATTCATAATCTCTTAGGGAGCTAACCAGCTCATAGAGCACAGTCCCAAACTAAAGTATCTTGGGCTCCCAATCGCCTGACTCATAGAACATTGCCTGACCCATAATTTCTTCAAGAGTTTAGTAAGCTGAGGAAGTTTCTTTAGGTCTTAGCCATCTCAAAGAGTGCTTTGACTACCTTAGTTAGTTAGCTCATTAGGGTACGACTAAGTTTCTTTATTCTTTAGGTTTTAGTTAGCTCAAAGGGCACTTTAACTGCCTTGGTTAATAAGCTCATTAGGGCACAACCAAGTTTCTTCATCTTTAGGTCTTAGCTAACTTAAAGAGAGCTTTGATCGCCTTTGTTAGTTAGCTCATTAGGGTATGACCAAGTTATTCCATCTTTAGGTCTTAGCTAACTTAAAGAGCATTTGAACTGTCTTAGTTAATCAGCTCATTAGGGCACGGCCAAGTTTTTTCATTCTTTAGATGTTAGTAGCTCAAGGATTGCTTTGACTGTCTTGGTTAGTCAACTCATTAAGACATAACTAAGTTTCTTTATCTTTAGGTCTTAGCCAGCTCAAAGAGCACTTTGATTGCCTTAGTTAGTCAACTCATTAGGGCACAACCAAGTTTTTCTCATCCTTGGGTCTTAACTAGCTCAAGGAGTGCTTTGACCACCTTAGTTAGTCAGCTCATTAGGGCATGACTAAGTTTCCTCATCTTTAGATCTTAGCCAGCTTAAAGGGTGCTTTGACCGTTTTGGTTAGTTAGCTCTTGAAGGTACAACCAAGTTTCGTTATCTTTAGGTTTTAGCTAGCTCAGAGGACTCTTTGACCACCTTAGTTAGTCAACTCATCAGGGCATAACTAAGTTTCCTCGTCTTTAAGTCTTAGCTAGCTCAAAGGGCGCTTTAACTGCCTTGATTAGTCAGCTCATTAAGGCATGACCAAGCTTTCTCAACTCATACTTTAGGACTTAGCCAGCTTAAAGAGTCCTTTGACCACCTTGGTTAGTGAGCTCATTAGAGTACAACCAAGTTCTCACTATTCTTTTTAAGGGTTCTTACCAGCCTACGGGGGTACTACCCTTACCTATATTCATTTTAAGCTTATTATCACCAAATCCTCAACAGACCATTCTAATGATAAATAACTAGCCGTAACATTTTTAGGATAGAGTTGTCCCAAGGCAAAAATAGTGTCTCTTTTGCTTGCCTTTGTGGGAAAGTTTTATTCAAACTTCACCATAAAAAGCGGTAGCTGTAGACACTTGATTTTTGCCCCCCAATAGTTATAGTTATAGTTTTTAAAATAAGGTCCTAACTCAAAAATAATATAAAAAATAATAAATAACAAAAATTTGAAAAATGATGAAAATACAAAAAAAATGACAAAAGAAAAAAAAATATAAAGATCTTTTTAGATTTTTCTTTAGGAAGAAAAATTATTTTAGGGTTAATAATTTTACTTTTAGTTTTAGCTTAGTTCAAATAAATATCTTAGCAAGTCGTGTAGTTTAAGTACAATTCAGTTATACTAAAAATCAAGGTATAGACTAATAGCCTAATGCATAAGAATTAGAGCATTGAATTGGATTTAATCTGAAGTCATGGATTCAAATCTCACTAGGTACTTTCATTTTACGAAAATCGGTTGAGCGTTCGGGATTCAGATTTAATTTTTTATCAAATATTTTGAATCTAATGCAATAAAGATTTGTGAGATTCAAATCAAATTTGATTTTTATCAAATTGGATTTGAATTGTTACAAAAGATATAAATCTATTTTGATTTTTATCAAATCGGGTTTAAACGATATAAATGATTTGTGGTATCCATTAGGGATTAATAGGTTAGTCCTTGAACTCAGAACCTTCTAGTTCTTCATTTAAATTGAAATAAAAGACCGGTAGTTAAATCGTAATCAATCTACCCAATTGATTACGGTCTGTTTCCTTTTTCCTGACTTCAATCGGGTGGTAACTCTAAAAATTATTTTCAATAAAAAACCAGAATCTCTTAATTTCTTTAGTCGATAACTAATATTAAATGGGTTAGGGTTTAGTATTAAGCGAAAAATGAGAAATTGATTTTAAATAAAAGAAAACCAAAAAATCAAGCTTGACAATAGTATTCAGATGGTACTATTATAATTAACAAAAGTTTAACTTGATTATTCTTCTCAATCTTCTTCTTCTCAACGTCCATAAGTGTTGCATCTCCATTAGTAGCAATTTATATGTCTCCACTCAATGGTTCCCCATGATCTAAAATATGTTGCCTTAACATATGATTCCATCTTGCATTTCTAATATGCAAAATTAGTACTACATAAACAGTGAGCAAAACACAAAATAAAGAAGAGTAGGGATGAGAAAATCAGGGATATGATTTATAGTGCTTAGGCCTTATGCCTACTATTAGAGATTAGGTATTTCACATAGGTATCATTCTACTATCCACTTTTCACTATCTCAATTAAGAGAGAAACAAGTATAGGTCTTTCTGCTGTACCTCACTAGGCTGGACTTGCCTATATCTAGATCTATAGAATTTTTTATCTCTCGTCTAACATAAGACCTATAACTCGAAAAACAATGGTTACAATGACAATAAGGACAAAATACAATGACCTTCGTAATGAAAGTACAAGATGAACTTAGAATATTAAACTAGAGTAAATAGTATTGTCTTTAATTTAGCCTTTGAATGTATATATTAAACTCGAGTACAAAGCTTGCAGTAAACAATTTCATATTAGATACCTCTTGAAGATTTGAACTACCTAGCTTATATATCCTTCAAATGCAACGTCTCTTTACTAAAATTGGGATAAGTGTTTAATATATCTTGAGAGATCTTGAAATACCCTAATTTAGCCATTCATAGTTGTAATCTATAATATAATAGGTTTTCCACCTAGTACAATAACCCTATAATTCAAACTCCTAAATTTAGAGTGCTAGGTTATATTATCCGTTTTATTTCAAACTTTACAATAAGATTAGAAAAGTTAGATGGAATAATTCAAGTAAAGTCAATTTCTTAAAATAAACTATATAAAATTTTGGTTTTAGAAAAACAAAAATTTATCGATAAATCCCATAAATATTGAAAATGTGAAATTCGAGCTTTTACATATAACGGGATATTAGAGATAAGTTAATTAATTTTCAAAATTAATAAATGAAGATGAATTATGTGTAATATACATGTATTTAAATGTGATATGCATTGTAAGTATTAAATATGTACATATAATAATAATAAATTATTAAAATAAGCTAAAATAATATAAAATAATCGAAAATTAATTAAAAAAAATGAATGGATAAGTCATCAAATGTGGTGGTAATATGGGATTAATTAGAAATGATGAGTCAACACTTAATTAACTAGAAAATAACACATCATACCTAGGAAATTGGAAAAAATTGACATGTGACATACACATGTCCAATTTTTTTTAAATCAAACAAACTTGAAAAATGATAAATAGGACCTAAACTCTCATTTACAATATTTTAGCACTCTAAAAATACAAGAACATAATTCATAAAAAAATAAAAGAAAAGAGTGGAAAAATATGGTGAATTACAACTCCTAAAGCTATAAGCAACCTGACAAGGAGCCACTTGGGACTTAAACTTATGGTGGAGAGAGAAACTGCGTCAACATAGGGTAGTGGCTAGAGTAACGTGCATTAGTGAGTCGAATTTTAGTGTCTGATTTTTATTAATTTACTAAAAATATGAAATTAGTTTATAAAATTATGAAATTTGGTTTCCCTAAGTTATTTTTCATGTACTTTCCTGTAGTAATTTTATTTTCTTAAAATAACATTAATTTAGGGTACTTTTTTTAAGAACATGCTCTGTTTAGACCAATTTTAAATAAATTTTTCAAAATATTAAACAATGTTACTTCGGCATGAAAATTTTTGTATAACACATTTAAATTAAGTATTAAATTGAAGTAAGAGTAATTTTTGGAAATCTCTATGTTTATTATTTATTACAATTATCTTGGACAAATTGGTAATTTTACTATTTTATTAGATTAATTAGGATTTGATAAAATTAATATATGATCCTGTGTAGTTTAATTTCTAGAAGTTTATAATGATATTTGGAACACATAATTTTTATCTCACACATAAATTTGTTTATGATTCATTATTTGGAGCTAAAATCATTTTTTTTGTAAATATAGATAATAGCTAATTTATTGTAATTCATGGTTAATAATTAAACTATATATTTTTATAAGTCTATAGGAGTTTTTGGGAAATTAATTGGGCTTGTCTACTATTTATCACGTTTTTTCCTAATATAAGCTTATATATTGACTTAATATGTAATATGGTAATTGATACTAGTAAAATATTTGTCAAATTCATATAAAATAAACACATTGTGGTACATTAAGGGTTACTAGATAGGTTTGGAAAGTGTGATTTTAGGGTTTTGGTTTAGTATTAAAACTTAATCAAGTTAATTATGGAGTTACGATAACGTACAATTGAATCGATAATATAAAAGGATATTTTTAGGTTTTTACCAATATTGATTGGTTTTAATTCTTAAGATATAATAATAGTACTTGAAATAATGATCGTGGCGATATAAGGAATGAGTAAGATATGCTGAAATGAAGTTTAAAAATGTAGAAATGAAAGCTTACAACAATTCAAGTTCGACGCATACTCAATTTGAAGACTGAGTTATATTTTCATAGGTGCAATAAGTAAGGAAGGACCACGTCTTAAAGTTTAAGACTTTGTATTATTACTAACTTTAGGTAAGTGGATCTAACCCATACTTGGAGTAGATATATTACTATTCATAACACTGCATGTGGTTTGATGTAGTGTTGATTGAATATTAGTTTATCTTAGGTGAATTGATATACTATTATAGTGAATGATGATGATGTAGTGATTTTGAATGATGATAACTATATCTTGGTTATATTGTTATGCTACTATGTTGGGTGATGATTTATGCTTACGAATGATTGTACTAACCAGGAAGGTTGAGTGAGACTAATTTAATCTTCTAGGTGTTCACCTAAGTGAACCTTAAGTGAGATACTAAAATTTCACTAAGGAGAATTTAAAAACTAGAATCAAATCACTAGGTTGAATAAAACTAAAAGAATGATTTTGTTGAATGATTTACTTGAGTGCATATTGCATATCATGATATGGTAAGGCATAAAAATAACCTAACGGTCAGAACTTTTAGAATGAGGCTTCTAAGTGATCATGGAAAAAGCATAGCTTTCTATACCTAGTTTTTAGAAGCATATAGATTATATTACCTGACCATTGTAACTATTTTGATGGTCGCATTTGACAGACTATAGTGTATAGTCTAAGTTGATGGTATTACCTCTTTGATTTGGAAAACTATAGTGTGTAGCCTAATTTTATAAAGCAAAGTTGGTGGTCTTACTCTTAAGCAACTCCTTGTTGCCCATAGGTTCTTGGATGTTGTATCTAGATGCCTAGCTATATCAACTAATCGAATGAAAACTGGAGGTCATATGATATCGGTACCATGGTATGTTATGTGCATGAGCGTAACATGTTGCATTGCTAGCAATAAAAACTTGGTTGGGCGAATACATATGTGAAGTTAAACTTGCGAATTATGATTGAAATATTTCAATGGTGATACATGATATTGTCTATATTGTATTGTTTGTTATCCATGCTCACTTAGCTTTAGTGATTGAGGGGATAAAATGTTTTATCCTCAAGTTCATACCATCGTAAAGGGCCCAACACTAGTGGAGAATGTATATGGAGAATGTGAGCCGAAGTCGGCGAATTTTGTAGGGAACCTATATTAAGTTGCGAATCCTACTTTTTGTGAAGATGACAAAAGAAAAAGCTGGTTCATGTTTTCATATAAATATTATGCTATATACATAAGTTGTAACTGAATATCCAGTTGAACTCCAATGTAGCAACCCCTTTATCATATAAACAAAGTTGTCTTTTGATGAATGAGTACGTTAAGAAAAGTTTTCAATAGGTATTCTTGCATGATGATGCATCCCATGCTAAGCTAGGATGTGACATCCTTTAGGTGGTATTAGAGCATTAATTAGGGACCATAACCTTTAGGTACGTTTGAAATGTATGGGGTAGTTAGGTAACGAAGAGTCATAGTTTAGTAAAACAATTGTAGTAGTTGTCCATTGAATTTTATGTGATGTTTACTTAGAAAGATGTTTTGTAGTGAATGTGAAATATCACCAATGAGCCATGTATCTGAGAAGCAAAGAAAGGATCTATCACAATAGCCTCAACCTAACCTTAAGTAACCATGACATATGGAGGAATTAGCACAACAATTTATGGTTACACTGGTAAGAGTTGGTAGGGATGGAGATTAGTTAGCTCAAGTACAACAAATAGTGAAACCATTTGATGGAAAAAACACTGATCCTTTGATGGTAGAAGAATAGATTGACTTATTGGAGAAAGCTTTTGAAATTCATGAGGTTAAGGAAAATAAGAAAGTTGAGATAGCTGTTATTCTATTAGATGGAGATGTAAGTAATTGTTGAGAGGTAAACAGATGGAATTTATTAGAACCAATTGGTTAGGATACATTTAAAGATGCATTTCTAGAATGCTATAAGCTAAGGCATTGGGGTAGGACAATTGAAGGATAGGTGAGGCATTTTAATAGGTTATTAAAGTTCACTCCTAAAGCTGTAGGGAATAATGAGATTTCTAAAGTTGAGCAATTCAAGGCAAGGATTGATCTTTACTAATAGGTAGAGCTCAAGAGCAGTAGCGTGGAAAGATATATTAATGTTGTTAATGAGGCTCGTCTAATCAAACAAGTTAGTAATCTTCGGTAAGCTACAAATGAGATTAAGAACAAGAAAAGGAAGTTGGATGTTGGTTATTGTAGTAAAAGTAATATAGTTAAAAGAAAGAAGTTTGTTCGATCAAAAAAAAGTAAATAGAAGGCCTCTATAAAAAATACAACCTTGTTGGAAGTGTAATGGTAAGCATCAAGTTGAGGAATACCTAGAATTGAGAGGGAAGTGTTATAGGTGTAATGAAACTAGACATCTAGCCAAGTGGTGTGAAAAGCTTTATTCAAGTGGTATATATTGTTATCTATGCCATCAATGAGGGCATATTGTTCAACATTGTATAAGATAGCAATAAGAGAGATTGGTTTAATAGCAAAACCAAACTAATGGACTGAGACTAGGTAATAAGAACAAACGACTTAAAAGGGAAGAACCTAGGCCTAGGGAGAAAGGTAGGATGTACGCTTTTGCTGTTCAATGAGATAAAGCTGGAGATGACCAGGGTGTAGCAAGTATTACCTCTAAACATGATAACTTTTAGTATATGTATACTTGGTAGCTGATAGTTGATAAATAAGAAATGCTTGAAAGTAGTAATATAATTATCATAAGAATGTTTTAAGAGTAGTATGAGTAGGAGATAGTTATGCATATATATATACTCTATTTAATATTAAGGCAATTCACTTGTATATATCAAAAGAATACATTGATAGAAATTAACTATTTGTAGAAACTTTAGAGTTAATAGTTGTAACTCCAACTAACGGAAAACAAGTGGTGCAACATAAAGTAAAGGATAGGAAATGTGAATCTAGATACTCATAAGATGATTGTAGAGTTGGTTGTCTTAGATGTAAAAGCATTGAATTTAATACTGGAGTTAAGCATAAAGTAAATATTGACTATGAGAAAAGGATGGTGGCATTTAACTGGTATGATGAGAAGGGAATCGTAGAAGATTTAGATAAACTTAAGTGTTGAGAGAAGTTATCAGAAGAAAAAGAACTTATAGAAGAGTAATGCAAACCTTAAGGATGATATATACAATGTAGTAAGGTAAGTAAAAGTTATTGGAATAAATAGAATGGAATAGTAAGAGATATCTAAGGTGGATGATCATGAGCAAGCTTCAAGAATAAATTAAAATTTTATTTGAAGTATAATTAGAGACTAATTCAGGGATTGATTTTGTATAGAATGAGATTGTGATTCATGGGATAGTAACTAATGATGAGATTGAGAAGTCAAAAAGATGATAAAATATGTGATGTCTAAAGGATTTATAACTACAAAACAACGCGATGTATACCTTTCATGTACCTTTAACACATGTGATAAGTAAGAATAGTATGGCAAATCTATGACTTTCACGACTCTTTTGTCAAGACTCATGTTTGTTACAACTCTCATGTCTTTCGTCATGATATTTCTAATCCTTATAAGTCATATCATGTCAATTGCTAGCTAGAAAGGTGTTCAATGTCTTTATGAGTCTTCTTCATTAAGAGCAGTGTCAATTCATGTTAAATCCATTCGAGTCCACTTAGTTTGAGTCATTCTTTACCTCCTTGATGTGTATGTTGGTCAAAAGTTCAAATTTGTCAAACTTATTTTTACTGACATATGTTTTAACTATAGGAAGTGCCTAAGATCTTAATTATGACCATTAAGCGACGACTATAGTATAAAACATGTAGATGTGAAGAAATTGAATTTGCTATGTTTATCCTAAGTGGAAATTGGAACTTTGCAATGCATAGAGACATTAATGAGGTGAAAAGACATGTTAGCTAGTTATGGGATGGATAAGGAAATAATGGGAAATGTGATTGTAAGTTCTATAGGACTAATACATATAAGAGTCTAAACTAACTAGAAGGATAAAATGAAGGTTGAGTGGAGATAATAGTTTAGATATTGATAAAGAAGTGGTGTAGGAACATGCTAGTTCGATATGAACAATAGGCAGTAATATGATGATTATGGTATTTATATAAGAACATAATGAAGTTACATAATGGACTAGTTACTGTAGAAATATAATTTGAACAAAAAGAGAGGATTAAAGCAAGACTAACTATATTAAGCATATATAGTAAAAGTTAGAAACATAAGATGTAAGAAGTAATAAGATAAGTAATCAAAGTAGAAAGTTCACGAGTTGATAAATTTAAGGTTAAGATACAAGAGTCAGTACTGAAGGATTTTACCTTTAATAATAGTTGATCATTGTGATGTGATCTAGAAATCAAAGTTATGTAGTGGAAGCGTAATATTGGTTCACGAGCATGAATTTCCATGATTGTTGAAGTTTTGAGGGCAAAACTTTTTGTAAGAGGGATAGGATGTAATATTTTGGGTTTTCCAACCAGTTCAATAATCTTAGAATCCGAGCTCATAAATTTAGGGCATTAAGCTATATTGCTTGTTGTATTTCACACTTTATAGTAAAGTTAGAAAAGTAAGATAAACTAATTTAGGTAAAGTTAATTTTTCAAAATAAGCTATATAAAAATATTAATTTGAGAAAAAAGTCAATTTACAAATAATCCCAATAGATACAAAAATTGTGAAAATCGAGCTTTTAAATATAGCAGAATATTAGAGATAAGTTGATTAACTTTAAAAAATAATAAATGAAGTTGAATTATGCGTAATATACATGTATTTACATATGATATGCAATATATGTATTAAATATATCCATATAATAATAATAATAAATTATTAAAATATGGTAAAATAATATAAAATAATGGAAAATTAATTGAAAAAATTAATGGATGAGTTATCAAATGATGTGGCAACATGCGATTAATTAGAAATGATGAGCCATCACTTAATTAACTAGAAAAAAACGCATGACACCAAGGAAATTGAAAAATTGACATGTGGCATACACATGTCCAATTTTTATTAAATCAAACAAACTTGAAAAACTTTAAATAGGACTTGAACCCTCATTTACAATATTTTAGTACTCTAAAAATACAAGAACATAACTTAGAAAAATTAGATAAAATAAAATAAAAGAAAATAATGGAAAAATATGGTAAATTACGACTCCTAAAGCTACAAGTAACTTGACAAGGAGCTACTTGGGACTTAAACTTGTGTTGTAGAGAGAAAGTAGGCTAACATAGGGTGCTAGCTAGAGCACCATACCCCAATGAGTCAAATTTTAGTACCTGATTTTTATTAATTTACTAAAAATGTCAAATTAGCTTAGAAAATTCTGAAATTTGGTTTCCCTTAGTTACTTTTCATATACTTTCATCTGATAATTTTATTTTTTTAAATAACATTGATTTAGGATACTTTCTTAAGAACATGCTTTGTTTAGACCAATTTTAAATAAATTTTTTAAAATATTAAATAATGTTACTTAGGCCTAAAAACTTTTTTATGACACACTTAGATAATTTATTAAATTAAAGCAATAATAATATCGTAAAATCTCCATGTTTATTATTGATTATAATTATTTTGGATAAAATTGGCAATTTTACTATTTTATTAGATTAATTAATTTTTGATAAAATCAATACATGAGCTCTATGTATTTTGATTTGTAGAAGCTTATAATAATATTTGGAAGACTTAATTTTAATCTTACACTTAAATTTTTTTATTTTCCGTAATTTTTTCTTATTTCGAGCTAAAACTACTATTTTCATAAAAAATAGATAATAGCCAATTTAGTATAATTTGTGGTCAATTAGAAAACTGTATATTTTTATAAGTCTATAGGATTTCTTGTGAAATTAATTGGACTTATATACTATTTATCATGTATTTTCCTAATATAAGCTTATATATTGACTTAATATGTAATATGGTAATTAATATTAGTAAAATACTTGTTAAATTCACATAAAATAAACACATTAAGGTATATTAAGCGTTACTGGATAAGTTTAGTAAGTGTGATTTTAGTGTTTAGTTTAGTATTAAAGCTTAATTGGGTTAATTATGGAGTTACGATAACGTACGATTGAATCGGTAATACGAAAGGGTATTTTTGGGTTTTTGGCAATAATGGTTAGTTTTTATTCTTAAGATATAATAATAGTAATTAAAAAAACAATCATAACAATACACAGCTTATTGAAATTAGATAAGGAATGTGTAAGATACGATCAATTGAATTTTAAAAACGCAGAAATTAAAGCTTATAATAGTTCAGGTTTGACTCATACTTGATTTGAAGATTATGATATATTTTCATAAGTGTGATAGGTAAGAAAGGACCACATCGTGAAGTTTAGGATTTTACATTATTACTAAGTTTAGGTAAGTGGATCTTACTTATGCTTGGAGTAAATATATTACTACTCATAATATTGCGTGTTATTTGATACTGTATTTATTAAATATTGGTATTAGGTGAACTAATATACTACTATAGGAAATGATGATGATGTGATGATTTTGAATTATGATAACTATATATTGGTTATACTGTTATACTACTATGTTGAGTGATGATTTATGCTTACGAATGATTACACTACATAGGGAAGTTAAGTGATTGCAAACTCAATCTTCTTGGTGTTCACCTAAGTGAGATACTAGAATTTCGCGAAGAAGAGTTTAGAAACTAAAATCAAATCACCAAGTTGAATAAAATTGAAAGATTGATTGCATTAAATGATTTGCTTGAGTGCTTATTGCATATCATGGTATGGCATGGCATAAAAAGGACCTACAGGTTAGAACTTTCAAAATGAGTCTTCTATGTGATCATAGAAGAAACATGGCTTTATAAACTTAGTTTTTGGAAGCATATAGATTGTATTACCTAAACATTGTGACTATTTTGATAGTCAGATTTGGCAGACTACAATATGTGGTCTAATTTGGTAGTATTGCCTCTTTGATTTGGTAAACTACAGTATGCAGTCTAATTTTGTAAAGCAAAGTTAGGGGTCCTACTTTCAAGCAGTTCCTTATTTCCTATAAGTTCTTAGACATTGTATTCAGATGCTCGGCTATGTTGACTAACTTGATGAAAATTGAACGACATAGGATATTAGTATTGATGTACGCTACGTACATGAACATAGCACACTGTGTTGCTAGCAATAAAAGCTTGGTTAGGTGAAAGCATATGTAAAGTTGAACCTAGAATTATGATTGAAGTGTTTCCATGATGATATGTGATATTGCTTATATTATATTATTTGTTATCCACTCTCACTCATTTTTAATAGCTAAGGGGATAAAATGTTTTATCCTTAGGTTAACACCATTGTAATGAGCCTAACACTCAAGGAGAATGTATATTGAGAGTACGAGTCAAAGTCAGCAACTTTTGTATATAACTTGTATTAAGTTGAGAATCCTATTATTGTGAAGATAATGAATGAAATAGCTAATTAATGTTTTGGTGTAAATATTATATTGTATACATAACTTATAATCGAATATCCAAGTGAACTCCAACGTAGCAACCCCTTTATCATGTAAATAAAGTTGTCTTTTGATGAATGAGTAAGATGAAAAAAGTTTTCAATAGGTATTCCTGTATGATGCTGTATCTCGTGCTAAGTTGAGATGTGACATATTCCCTTAAATTGTGGAAACTAAATCACCCTTATTGATTAGGTCATTTCGAGTGCTGTTCTATTATTGATATATCATTTGAGTTTTACTCATGTTCTTGTATGTATACTTTGGTTCCTTCACATAATTCCTTAATATCCCCTTTAAATTATTGAATTCCATTTAAAAATAAATCTCCTAAAAATTAGGAGTAAATCTTGATTCTTGATAATCTTTGAATTTGTGCTTCGAGCTTTTGAAATATCCTTCCTACTACTTTGCTTGTGTATATTATTATTAAATATGATATCTTTGAATAAAAATCCTTTGAAAATATTGTTATAATGGCTCAATTTAAATTTGATAAAAATTTGCAGCAAAAAAGTTAAGATTCTTCTGTATCTTATAATATCTTCATGCATATATCCTTATCCATTCTTGATTTGAGCTTTAATAAAATCTAATTTGAGCTCCTTGAAATCCTCTACATACCTTGATGATAGTCCATCATAAATCTCATGAAGAATCTTATAGTATGATTCCAACAAAATCTATCCACTATTATAAAGTATTACGTTTGACTAAACTTGTCCTTCGAATGATTTAATTAATTCTCCCTTAATCTCCATAGATTTAATGTCCAACTTAATAGAATTTATTGGATATAGTATCCAAATATATCCAACAAGTGAAGCTGGCCCTTCAAACAGTTAAAAGTCTAATATAATTTATGGATCATCTTCCTATATAATGCTTTGATACAATACTTTGTCTTTAAATTAGTCATTGAATTTGCTTTTGATTTTCAAATTCAATTCTAAAATAAATTCTTATCTTTTTCTTATTGACCTACATACTTTACACACTAATTAAGCATATTTACTCTTTTCATTATTATCAAAACAATGATGACTAATATAATATATTTGTTAATGTCAATTTTATAAAAATTTGTAGCAACTAATCACTTAGTTGTTAATTTATAAAAACAAATTCAATTCCCCATGCAACAAGTTAATAGTAGTGGTATAACTAAGTGCAACTAATCTACAAGAATAATCAAGTATAATAGTCATTAGAATACTCACCTATTTAGGTTATCCTATAGCTATAATAATCAAAGAGTAAGTTTGTGTCATGGTCTATATCACCTGATATTAATATAAAAGAATAATAATAAATGTTTGGATAACTACCTATTAAATTGCCTTAATTCACTATAATCCTTGATTACTGCAAAAGCTTGTTTTTATCATAACTTTCTCATTTTAACTTTAATTTCTACATTCTTATAGTTTTTTTCCACGATTTTTTAATATAGATTATTGTGGTGTGATCTGTTTTGGCAGATTAAAGCCACAATTTTTGGTATTGGTCCGAAAAAGTTACAAATCTCTTAATTGTTGGGCTTATTGGTTCTATTTTGCATGATCTTGGTCTTTAACTTCTATTTCTCCAATTCCTAATGGGTTTTAAATTCTTATTTAAGCCTTTAGGGTGTATTTAGGATTAATCTCTTATGGGTCCATGTTAAATTATTGATCCAACTTTAGCCATTTATTATTAGTGTCTCTTAGTTGGGCTTTCGGGCCTTATTGCTAAGGCTTCTTAAATTAGGCTTTCGATTTGCTTTTTTAGGAATTTTAATTAGTTAAGTTGGGCCTTAAGTTTTATTTATAAAATTTGAAAATGTTGGCTTCTTAATTCTTTAAGTTCAAAGCTTTATCAGTTTCGTAGTTCTCGGCCCGTTTTAGCTATTTAGGGCTTATGACCTAGGCCCAACATGCTTGTTTAGGTCTAAAAATTATTTAATCATATTAATATTTCTAGATAATTTCTTTAAGTTGGGGTCAATTCTTTCCAAGGCATTTTTAGGGCTTGTTTGGGTTGTTTTTAAGCCCATAACGTATTCTTGACTCAAGTTTGCCTTCTAGTATTTTGGTATGATAGCTACACTACTTGGGTGAGTCTTAAATTATTTTAATCTTGTCTAAAACAATATTATAAGTGAACATTAATGTGGGGTTAGATTTTTAAAGGTCTTGTTAAGCTTTTAAATGAACATTCCTAAGATTTTTGTCTAAACAACATATATACATCCTAAAGGGGTATGAGGAAATATTTCTAAGCTAAGTTAACACGAATAAGACTAAGGCAACTTAGAGATACCCCTAAAATGTCTCGCTTCCAGCATGCATAGATGAATAGATCAGAGTTTTGCTTCACCATCTTACAGAAGACAAGCTTACATTTTTTTTCTCATTAAGGAATATGCTTAAGCCCTCACATTATACATAAACGATTTTTCCCCATAACTACTTCTAAAAGAGTCTAGAAACTTAGAAAACTATAAGAAAACATACATATACATTTTTATACCCTCATTTTGATCTTAAAACACATCATCCTAAAAGAAAACATAAAAATGAAAGCTAGTGAAGGAGATTTTACTATACTTGGAGAAAGAGATAGGTGATGCTTAGATGGTGGCACTTCTTACTTTGTCTCCTTTTCCTTTGGTGTCCTTAGTCTTCTTCATCTAGTTATCTTCCTTGCTTAAACTCCTTTGGTTGATAAAAGATAAGATGGTAGTGTTTGCTAGATAGGGTATTGGCTTGTAGGGAAAGGTTGTGTGATTTTTGCTTCCTTGTAAAGTGCAGAAACTTAGATGGAAGTATAGTGGATGTTCTTTATGGTTTTTAGAGTGTGAGTAAAAATAAAATGAAGTGTGGATGTTGGTAATAGATGAGTATCCAGTTGGGAATTAGAAAGGGAGAAGTGTTGTATGTTTTTGGAAATGTGAAATGTGAGAATGAAGGAAAGTAAAGTTGATGGAAAACGAAGAGGGAAGTGGCTAGTTAGGAAATGAAATGCATGGTGTTCTTAGGTTAACAAAATAGGGTGGCTAAGATATGATTGTTCTTGAAATGACAATGAGTAAGGTTTGGCAATTGGAAATGGGGAAAGGGGTAAGATATGGTTGTACTTTCAAGTGCAGTAGATTTTTTTTATTCAATTGTTTGCTTACTTATTTAATTATTTAGTTAATGATTTATTCTTATTGTTTGTTATACATAATGGCTACTAAGTTAGTGGCTTGTTTAATTAAAATTTAGGAGCTTGTAGAAATGAAATTTTTTTACTTACATAGTTAGTATTTTATTTTAATCATCTTTAAATTTTTTAGTAGAAAATATTAAGGATTTGGAGTTTTATATTTGGTAAGCTTAATATACATTTTAAGGCTCCATTTTTTGCTCTTTTTGTACAATTATAAACTCAATTTCATCAAGAAAATTTTAATTATTCAGCTTGTCAACTTTGAGGACTATTAGATTTTCTAACCTCGTCTCCAAGTATTACTAAAATTTAACAAGGCTTACCATTTATGTAATAGTTTATTGACGAATTTTAGTGGAAATGAAAAATGGTGAAAGATAAATTGATGTGTATGTGTGTTGGTTATATTTAGGTGGGAATACAGTGAGAGAATTTCTAGTTAGTGAATAAAAGAACGAAGAAGAATCAAGCATATAGGTTGCTTGTACCTAGATGAAAGAAAGGAGAATAAAGATTGATTTGACGTTGGCATTGCAAGATGTGAAAGGTAAGAAAAAATGATGATTTGAAAACTTTTATGCTTGGTTAACTTTAATTGTATCATCATCCTTGATTTGGGGGATATTTTTTATGTGTGATGTGATTGGAAGAAGACAAAACAAATTGGTAGTGCATTTGTTTGCTTTTTAGGTTTGCCAAAAGTTGCAAGATTTTGGGGATTCGAGTTATCTTTTGTGTCATGTCAAGTAAGCCTTAGGTGTTGGAGATGATAGTTACTCTTGTCTCATCATGTAGGGGTTAGGCTTAAACTTATGGTATAAGTAAGAAAGTGACATTTTGTTAGGAAAAGATTTTAATTAAATGGAATCTAACTAATTTAGTTATTTTAGTCATTAACAAAGTATAATATGTTAGATAAGCATTTGGAAGATAAGGTAACAAAAATAAAATAAAATATATTATATGGTATATATTGAGAAAAGAAAGGAAAATTACTTAATATAAATGCACATATATATTAGCACCATGTATATGCAAATGTATGATTAATTTTTTGTAATTTTATTAATTTATTATTTTAATTGACTTAGCTTGGCCAATGATTACTATTATTTTAAATTATCTTTAATCGTTCGTAGTGATTTAACGTAATTTCACATACTTAGTGATAATTTTATAGATTTGGTGTTTTATTAGCATTACGATAAATTATAGGGTTTCAAAATATTAGCTTTAGTGTTTGGAGTTTCTACTTTGTTCAGGTTCAAATTTTTATGAGTATGCATATGTAGGGTTGAGGGTTATTCTTACGTGATTTAGATTTTTAATTTCCTATATTATGGTTTTCAATATTTATTTTTTATTCCCAATTTAAAGTTTTAATTGGTTTTAATTTTATTCTATTTTGTTGACTTAGAAAAATTATCTACAATACTTCATTTCAATACTATATATAGAAGGCTAAATTTGTTGAGTTTACAGTTCCTAACTTGTTTTCATTTCATTTTGTAGGAAAATCAACTCGTGCAAGTGAAACCATGTCTTAGATTAAGCAAACACTAAAGTGAGAAATAGGTGAAGAAGTGTAATGGAGACCCTAAACTACCCTCTTGGCCACCGCTTCTAGCATGTGTTTAGGTCTACAAGGTTTCATTTATTAACTTAATCACATGATTAATTAGTGTTAAGTATTATTCAAGTAGTGATTAGTCAAGTTAAGTAGCATGGTAATAAGTTAATGAATTAACTAACATAGTTACTAAGTAGGGACTTAAGAACAATGTTAAAAGTCTTATTTACTATAATGACTAGATTTGGAACTTAAGGTAAATTAGACCAAACATAAGTATAAAGTGAGTTTAAGCCTAAAAAGATTAATAAAATTGGGCTTAACACCCTAAAGTGCAAAATAAGCCCAAAAAGAATTAAAATTTAGGCCTCACAAAGATGTGAACATATCTAAAATAAAAAATGAAAAGCCTCATTAGTTAAATAATAAAAGTCACATTATGTCTTAAGGCCCATACAATACATCCTCTATAGGCCCTTTAATCAATTAAGGCCCTAACCTAGTGAAAAGAGCCCATTTATGCCCACTTGAGTAATAGTAAAACCTAAAATGAAAAGTACCAATTTTGGGAAAAAAATGTGACCTTAAGATACTTAAATAAAAGCCCAAGAAGACATATATGAGGCCTAAGGCCCAAAACTAAGGTTAAAGCCCAAAACCAGCTCGAACCCTATGATAATCAAACTAGCCATTGACCAACGAATTTAATTGACCAAAACCAAGACTTTGCATGCCTAAAAACATAAAAAGAAACTCACTAAGTGAAAGAACATTCGAAAACAACAAAAAACGATTGTAACATCATTAAAAATAGACTTAAAACGAAAAAGTTATGACCAAAATAGTAAAAGTAGAAGTTCTAAGACGAGAAGAGCTAACTAAATAGACTAAGATACAATACTTATATACTTAATTATAATCTTTAGGTAACGTGGACTTAGAGATCGACTTGATTAAGGATTATTGGGACTACAAGATACTGTGGTTAAGTGAGTACATCGACCCATTTCTTATCATGTTTGTGCTTGTTGCGTAAAGCATCGATTAATTATATACATATATATGTGTGAAATGATTATGCTTAAGGGTTAGGTTACTTGCATGTGCTTGAATTGATTGCACTTGTTAAAGTACGATAATATATTGAATTGAAAATTAGTCTTTGTATTAGTAATTAGGGCCTTAGAATGTTTGCCATATATATTTTATTAGTCACTTATGAACTAGAATAATAACTATTCAACTTTACTAATAACTAGTCATGCATTGTAAGTTTATGCATTATTATGTAAAAGGGCATTGATACTATGTAGTGGAGTGGAAGATCATGCATGTTAGATCTATATTTATGTTGGGTAATTATTATATTATATGATGTACTCGTACAGCATGTTTTTGCCATGACTTTTGGGATGGCTTTAGGGAGTGCTACCCTCTTCTTGAGGCTAAGCCATATTCGTTGCTTTAGGTCTACCAAGAGAAGATGATATTCGATCGGATGATGGATGTAGAGACCTAAGTCCTAGCGTACCCAAAATACTTCCCAACCCAAGCAATAGTAAGCAAAAAACTGTGCTTTATACAATTACTGGCAGGTTGTATATGATGTGTGCATTTCATATGCTTGTCTACATTACATATGCGTGATGAAATAACTTACTTGGAATTTGTTTTTGGTAAGATGAGAAGGCTACTCACTAAGCTGTCGTTGCTTACTCCCTTATAGTTTGTTGTTGTAGCATGATTTATGGCTAGAGTTAAGTTGAGGGATGCTCGAGGTTAATACTGGAAGCTTTAAGGTAGTTAGAGGGAAGATAAAAGCACGAGTGGACATCTATGATATGGTTCAACTCCTTAGTATTATCTTACATTTTTTCTAAGGGATTATTGTGGCTTAAACTACTAGTACTTAATTATGGTGTGTAAGACTTAATTAAGGGAAAACAGTTTACATTAAACTATTAGACTTAGTATTATATGATGAACCTCTAATTTTTTGCTTTGATATTGCTTAATGCTAGTCTCTTTAGTGGATGCTAATGTTGTGATGATGCCTTGTATAGTACTGTGAAGGTTCTTGACTAGTAGTGGTATATAGTGGTACTACCACAACTTAGCCACTCCTTGGGTTGTAACAATATTTATGTGGTACCAAAGCATCAGGATAAAAAGGAATAAAAACTAGCCCTAGATATAATAGGAAGTCAACCTAATAAGGATAAGAGGGGTAGAACCAGATCAAGAAGATATAAAATGGAAATTACTATTCAAAAGAATAATGAAACCCAACGATTAAGAAATTTTTGTATTCAAAGGTAATTTTGGAACTCTTATGGGGCAATAGCTCGAGTTCCACATGGAGGAAGGAGAGACTCTCATGGAATATCAACATCACCTTCAGTTGTTGTGTAAGGACTTCTCTCTAATCAGGGAGCCTTGAAGTATAAGCATAATGCTGCCTTGGTGAAGGGGTAAACTAATGGATAATTGGAGGTTAGACTTGAGGAGTTACATATGGACCTCTAGCACCTAATTTACACTAATAACAAGCTCATTCATGTACTTAAGCACAAGTCTTGGTTGGCAAGATGTTTTAGATAGCTATTAGAGCTAACATTCTTAGTTAACAACGATTATCGATCACTGGCACTAGCATTTAATGAGTGGAGACCAGTTGGACATAGAGTTGCTTTTGCTAAAGACTATTGAGGTGATCATCTAGTTGTATTAGAGGTAAACATTAATTGGACTATAAACCCTCTTTAGGGGGAGATAGAGTTGGACTATGAGCTTCTAGCTTCATCTAATGATAAGAATGACCAAATAGAGGAGCAAGTTCATAAGAACCTAATCCCAGCTTTAACGGATGTTAACTTAGTTAGACAAGACCTATCTTAGGAAGAGGACCTACCTGAGCTTATGGCCTTTGTTGCACTAGTTGTTGATCTAGACCACTCAAAGGAGTCGAGTGACAGTAGGGTAGAGATATACGTAGATAGACCAGTGTTTGTGCCTCCCCTACTTTTAGTATAAGATCTATAAGAGGAGGATTTATTGGAGTTAACAAACACTACAAGCCTCTTACAATTTATAGTATAGATTTAACTGGAGATGACTTTAACGACTCTGGTTTTATAAGATTTGATGATTTAGAGGATAATGAGAGTACTAGGGTTAGTTTAACTATAGCCTATTAATGTAGTAGTTAGATGGGTTGTTATAGCTGAGGTTACCATGTTTTGGATATACTTGTCATGAGTATGTACCTTGAGTTATAGTATTGTGTTTTTAAGAACTTACTACGAAACTCTTATAACCTTAAACTTAGTATTGATAGAGTTTCACTCTCTAAAAGTAACCACCTTTCGAGTGTAACTTCATGATTGACTAAAATTAATGAAAAAGGATGACTTTTATTTTATTCAGTGGTGGTATGTTTTATACTACTATGTCTTATTATTCAAGATTAGGAATTTCTCTACTATAAGCATACTTAAATTATTTCTAGCATTAGGTATAAGGGTGGCCTAAGGAAATCCCCACTGAGGTGTGATACCTTAAAGGATAATGTAGAGGATCCACTAGTACAGGTTCCACAAAGGCACCATACAAAGGAGGTGCTAGCTATAGTATAAGATATGCTGAGGGATTTTTGTGAAAGGACATGACACCTCTAACTCTTGTTCCACCTCCTATACCAATTAAGGAGGTGCCACCACCACTACCACCTCCTATTGCATAGGTACATTTAGCCTTTACAACACCCTTAGATCCTAAGCCCTAGAGGTCTATGATGATAGAGTTTATTAAGTATACTAAGTAATTTTGATAGGGTTATAGGATACCTTAAGGAAGTTGAGGATTGGCTCATATAAATTGAGTGCACTTTTGATGTATTTAAGGTTCTACAACATTTGAGGATTATTTATGGTACTTACATGTAAAGGCTTCATGCCAGGACTTGGTGAGAAACTAAGGGGAGGACAATTAGAGGTCTGATCACATGGGAAGTGTTTCAATGAGAGTTCATATCAATTTATTTTCTCGAGACCTTAAGATTGCAATATAGTGATGCTTTTTTATCCATTTAGAAGGGAAATTATATTATATATTAGTATGAGTTTAAGTTTAATAGATTGCTACAGTTTGCTGATGAAGAGTTTCAGGTCAATGATAGGTTAAGGATCTAAGTGTTTATTAGAGGATTAGATTATGAGACCTGGCACCAAGAACATAAGTTTCAAGCCTACGATTTTAGGGAAGTAATTGAGATTGCTAGAAATGTTGAAAGGGCTAAGGATTACAAGGACAAGAGTAAAAGATACAAAGTGAACATATTTGAAAAGAGACCCTTTGAAGGACCTAATTTTTCTAAGAAAGGGAAAAAAATTTTACAGCTTCACGGTTGACAGCTAAGGCTAGTTACTCCAGGTATATTGAGATGTTATAAATGTAAGGGAGTACACTACCTATGAGAATACCTTTAGCTTCAGCATAGCTGTTTCCTTCATAGAGATGGCAGTCACCACATAGCTAAATTTCCCAAAAGAGCTAGTATGACCTATTTCGTATGTAAGTAGATAAGGCGCATTGCCCGTAACTATCCATAGTGGAGGACTATGTAGGGTACCTAACTAGCTCACCCTGTGGCACTATAAGGTTATTCAATTGCCTAAAGACAAGTAGGTGGGTTAGGACTAGTATATGCTAGAGAAGGCACACTTATGTATGTTAGAGTTTATAACATAGAGGGCAAGTGGAATTATGTAGAGGATAGAAGTAACGAGACTGTTGTAGAATTTAACGAGGGAGATGCTATTGATGTACGACTTGTTGTAGGTATGTAAATTTACTCATATTATTTGCTCCTTTATAGATTCATAGCACCTGATAGAATATAAGAGACTACAAAAAGTGATTAAAGAACTAAAAGATATCCTTTACAAGAAAAGATTAAAGAATGAAAATTGTGAATTGTTTTAAGGATCCATGTCTCCAATCTACTTGTATACCTTGCTTAATATGAGAGTAAGTCACTCTTTCATTACGTCTAAGGTTGTTGAGAAGGTAGATTATAAGTGATGACTATAGAGTCTAGCATAGGGCATAAGGTACCTATGGAAAGTGTAGTACTAACCTAAGAAGTCATAAGGAGTTTCCTTTAAAGAATTTAGGATAACAACTATTGAGCTAACATGATAGTACTTCAGATGAATAAGTATAGGGCTATGTTAAGCATGAGTTAAATGTTAATTGTGAATGCTGAAGTGATTTATTGAAGCATTGGAAGGTACCAAGACTATTTTCAAAGGAGAATTGATTCTAATCAAGTCCAAGGAAATGTACTTGCTCGAAATAGTTTCAGATAAAAGTCTGTAGAAGTAGGTAGAAGCAGGGCTAAATACAACCAAAATAGAGAAAGAAAAGCCATGAATTGAAGAAATTTCAGTAGTGGATGAATTTCCAATTGTTTTTCACAACGAGTTTCTGAGTTTACCATCCAAATGAGAAATTGATTCTGTTATCAATTGATTGATAGGCATAAAGTCTATGTTAAAGGTTGTTTTTCTATTTGACCATTGGAGTCATCCAGTACACCAAAAAAGCAAAAGTAAGGTCTGAAGCACCATACAAGATGGCTCCAGTAAAGCTCAAAGAGTTAAAAAATAAAAGTTACAAGACCTATTGGATAAGGATTTATCCAATCGAGTGTGTCTCTGTAGGAAGCACTAATGTTGTTTGTTAAGAAGAAAGATGGTTCTATGAGGCTATACATAGATTACTGATACTTGAATTAAGTGACAACAAAAATAAGTATCCACTACCTCAGATGGATGACTTGTTTAATAAGTTGAGAGGAGCCAAAGTTTTTTCCTAAAATGATTTGAGATTTAGATACCATCAGCTTAGGATTAAGCCTAAAGATGTTCCTTAGAAAACTTTTAGAATACGGAATGTCATTATGAATTTCTAGTAATGCCTTTTGCATTGTCAAATGCACCAACTGCATTTATAGACTTGATGAACCATATGTTTCATGCTTTATTGGATAAATGTGTTATCATTTTTATTGATGAGATCATAGTTTACTCAACCTTGTTTGAATAGCAAGATGAACATTTAAAGATGGTGTTGTAAATATTAAAAGAGCATCAGCTTTATGCCAAGCTATCTAAATGTGACTTTTGGTTAAAGGAAATTTCATTCCTTAGACACATTATATCAGGTGATGGAATTACCAAGGATCCAAAAACCATTCAGGCCATAGTTCAATGGAAGAGGTCAAAAATAGTTACTAAGGTTCATAGTTTCTGAAGTCTTATAAGGTACTATTAGAAGTTTGTTAAGGGTTTCTCCACTATAAAAAACCTCTCATCCAATTAATGAATCTTGCAAAGTATGAGTGAACAGATAAGAAAGAATGGAGTTTTCAAGAGTTGAAGTGTAGGTTGGTTTTTGCACTGATTTTTCTTTTTGCAAACTTGGAAGAGCCCTTCACCATGTATAGTGATGCTTCCAAGTATAAACTTAGTCGTGTATTGATGTAGGGTAAGAGAGTTATAGCATATGAGTCTAAACAGTTGAGACGTCATGAGCAGAATTATCCCACTTATGACTCAGAATTGGTAGTAATAGTCTTTGCCTTAGAAATTTGGAGGTACTACTTATATGGGAAAAGATATGAGATTTACACTGATCACAAAGCCTTAAAGATCTCTCTACTTAGAAACAATTGAACATGAGGCAACAAAGATGGCTTGAGTTGAGCAAGGATTATGACCATAGAATGAATTACTATATAGGTCGAGCAAATGTGATAGTGGATACCCTGAGTCACAGGAATCATGTAGAAGTTACTTTACTCCTCACGAAGCACTATGAAATGATAAAGCAATTTTAAAGGTTGAATATAGAGTTCGCTCGGGCTGAGGAAAATGTAGACTTGTCAAACTTGATCATCGAACCTACTATAATAGAAGGATTTGAAAAGCCTAACAAGTCGATTTGGTGTTGATGAAGGTGAAAAGAGGAAATGGCAAGTGGCAAGTACTTAAACTTTAATATCGAAGAGAATGGAACAATTCATACGAAAGACAGATTATGGCAAGTGGCAAGTACTTAAACTTTAAACCTTATGGGTTTTGAACTCAACTGGAAGGTAAACAAGAGAGAAAGTCAATGGATAATCTCTAAAATCCTATACAAATATAAGAATTAGAACCTTAAATAAGATAATCTAACCCTAAATATTAAGTCAAAAATCCTAATTAAGAAGATGGAAACCCTAGAGGGAGTTTAGCCCTAAAACCCTAATTGTATGCGTAAAACCCTAAAAACCTTAATACATGGGAAACTCTAAAACAATTTAAAAGCCTTAACAAATACCTTAAAACCTTAAAGTAATGAGAAAAATAAAATTGAGTAAGGGAAATCATTCATTAATTATAAACAAGTACATTGGTTCCCTAAAACCTGAAAGTATTAAATGCATACATGAACCAATAACTACAAACAAACCCAAAACGCTAAGGAAACCTTAGGGGTACTTGTAGAACATGGAAAACTAATTAAATTAAAATAATAAAATGTAACAAATCCTTAGAATTTCCTTAGTTATGCTTAATATTCCTAATTAGGCTTAATTGTGCTTAATCACCCTAATTACAACCTAAGATCTAACCAACCATCATTACATCTTAATTAACAATGATTTAGAAGAAGGGAGAAGGTGATTAGTTAAAGTTGCCAAGGACAATATCCTTTTAAAGGATAAAATCTTGCTGAAAATGGATAAAGACTAAAGAAAGTAAAAGGTAAAATTCGGACCATATGTTAATGCCACCAAAATGGCCACATTTTGTCTTCCCCTCCTCTCTCTCCTTATGCTAACCAAGCCCTCTCTCTCTTTAAATTTTATTTTCATTTTCAACCCATTCGATTCCTCACAATTCACCCTCAGTAACTGTCTTAAGAACTCACTCCATAAACACCTACTTTGAGTTAGCCACCACTACTACTTTACAGCTAGTTACCACCACTCTATCAAACCACTAGCAACTAAGTTCCATGGCTTCCTTACTTATCACCTTAGTATGCTGATACACATACAATGCAACACATACACAAGCTCATGGTACAAACTCTTATAAGAGGACCAACACACTTAACTTCGGTAATTTAACAAACCTTGTTTGCACTTTATATGATTGTATCATATAAGTTTTTCATATTTTAAACAACTAATGCACTTAACTTCAATAATTTAACAAACCTTGTTTTCACTTTATATGATTGCATCATATAAGTCTTTCATATTTTAGACACATACACACTTTTTTAAGGTTTTAGAGTAGTGACATGAAGGATTAGCAAGGATAATGCACATATTAAGTATAGCAGTTTAAGTACCACCATTAACATGTAGTGTAAGTTAGTAGTTAGTAGGATTCATCAACAAGTCATCAAGAATGGTCCAATAACCCTTATTATTCATGCTTACCACCACTTCATTTAGGAGTTCCTAACTTGTTTTCATTTCATTTAGTAGAAAAATCAACCCACAATAAGTAAAAGCATGTTTTAAATTAAGGAAATGTACTAAAATAAGAAATATTTGAAAAAGTGTAATGAAGACCCTAAACTACCTTCTTGGTTGCCACTTGCATCTTATGTTTAGGTTTGCAAATTTTGATTTATGAGCTTAATCAAATGATTAATTAGCATTAATTATGATTTAGGTTATGATTAATCAAGTTAAGTAGCATAGTGTTGAGTTAATGACTTAACTAACATAGTTATTAAGTAGGAAATTAAGAGCAATGTTGAAATTCCTATTAAACAAAATGATTAGATTTGGAACTTATGGTAAATTAGACCAAAGATAGAGTATAAAGAGGGTTAGGCCCAAAAAGATGAATGGAATTGGGCTTAAGGCCCTAAATTGCAAAACAAGCCCAAAAGGCCTCAAAAGAATTAAAATTTAAGCCTAAAAAACATGTGACCAGATCTGAGACTAAAAGACAAAAGCTCATTAATGAAAGGCCCATTAAGTCTTAACGCCCATACAAGACATCTTCTATAGACCTTTTAACCAACTAAGCCCTTAAATGAGTGAAAAGATAACATTTAGGCATACTAGAGTAATAGTGAAACCCTAAATAAAAGCTACCAATTTTGGATAGAAAATGTAACCTTAAAATACTTAAATAAAAGCCTAAGAAGTCATATATAAGGCCTAAACCCTAGACAGTCAAACTAACCCATTGACTAACAAACTTATTTGACCTAAACTAAAACTGTACAAGCTTAAAAACATAAAGGACCTCACTAAATGAAAAAACATTCAAGATGAAAAAAACCTATAAGATCATTAAAAAGGAACTTAAAATAAAAAGTTATGGCCATAATGCGGAAACAATAAAAGGGGAAGTTTTTAGACGAGAAGAGCTAAATAAGTAGACTAAGATACAATACTTATGTACCTAATTATATTATTCAAGTGATGTGGACTTAGTCATCGACTTGATTGAGGATTACTAGGGCTACTAGACGCTATGACTAAGTGAGTACACCAGCCCCTATCTTATCATATATGTGCTTATAGTGTAGAGCACTAATTTATTATATATACATGTCACTGTAGAATGATTACTCTTTGGGGTTGGTGTGAAACCAGAAATAAAGGAAAAAATAAAGCATGAAAAATAAAAGAAATAGAGTAAATAGAGGCATTTTATCTGGTGGTATTGTAAAACATAAGTAAGAGCATTTTGAGCTAGGAAAAATTCCACGAGCCTTAGTATAAAAGCTACACTTAGGGTTTGGGAAATCATTTTTCTACAAAATGCTCACTTATGCTACTTGTGTGCTAGGGTTCCTACGCATTTCGTAAACTAAGAAGAGACTCAATATGTTTTAGTGAAGATTAATCACTAGAGGGTATCAATAAGTCACACGGAACTGCTTTGCTCATTGAATTATGATCAAAGGATGTTCAAAATTCCTTTTTTCAACTAAAGCAGCATGAAAAACGAATTTGGAGAGGTTAATTGGGAGCCCTATATGAGATCTTTAGTGGTTTAATTGAATCAAAAGTGGTAGAGATTGAGGTAAGAGTTGTAACTTATGTTTTTGAATAGCATGGAGTTATGCTATTGATGAAAATCAAGTCAGGAGTATCGATTTGCAAAAATGGCAAAGAGTAGGCTTGTTTGTGAGAGATGAAACGTCACTACTGTTTATAGAAATTTTGTAGAATATAGCTAGTGTTTGGACACCAAAGGCATTTTGTGTTCCTTTAATAATGGCATCTAAATACCTTTTGAACTAGCAACCAGATGCCATGATCAATGTTTCTTGTAGCAAGGTTTCTCTGTGTTTTTCTAAGTTTTTTAGGTGTGCTTTTCATTCTTAAATCCTTTTTAGAGTTTTCCTAAACATGATTCTTCACCTAAAATGGTTTACAGACTAATGTATCATCGTAGTAATCCGAGGTTCTTTAAGATGTATAAGTTATAAGTATATAAGGGTTGAATAGGTTGTATGCAATTGTTTCCAAAGTCGAGCAATCCATTAGGAGTAAGAGATGGTATATGTTGTGTTGGTTTCTAATGTATCAACTAAACTAGGTAGATGATACTCACTTGATGGTTATGTTGTCAGGATAGTGGTATAACTAAATTAAATAATTATTGGACATTACATGAATATGGGTTGCATGTGCTTAGCTGAGCCAAATGGACTAGGAGGACTAGACCTTAGGGCAACACCCTAGTGATCCTTGCATAATGGTGTCTTAATTAGAGTCTCACTTGGAAATCATCTAGGTAGATTTAGGTTGTTCCTTAGTTACTTGGTTCCTAGGGTATTAAAGAGGACCTATACTAATACTATATGGTACCTATACATATATTACATGATCTGAGTCATAAGTTACTACAAATTTAGAGTTAGATGCATATGACTCTAAATTGTGCTATATGTAGGCCTAAAATAAAAGATAACAAATAGGTGTTTGTTCCATGCTTGTGATATGATCATTACTGTTTGATGATGTGCATGTGTTTGAATATTACATACTAGGCTTTGGCTCGTCCCATCTTAAAATTTTTAGGTGCAGGAATTGGTCATGATGATTATGAGGTTTAGTATGGTGGCTTTGAATATTGAGGCAATGCAACAAATTATTGTGAATATCATTATGATGTTGGGAATGTCTTTATGTAGTTTAAGTAGGATTGTGTAATTGGCGAAATATGTTATTGGGCTTTTAATTAATTATTACTCTTTTGTATCTTAGGTCATGAGATGTCACTTAAGACGTCTGTTATTGGCATTGTTAGGGGCACGTTAGTTATTGAGTTTTGTTAGTATGAAATATTAAGTTTTTTTTTATTTTAATTTATTGAGACAAAATTTATTAAAATATGTTTGAGATTATCCTTTTTTGAATAAAAGAAGTTGACAAAGTTGATCATTTGGTACTATTTGTGGATAAAGAATGTTATGGACATCCATGATATTCTGTGAAAATACTATTAGTTTTGAGGATTGTTATGTATGTAGCAAGGTTAGTAGGTTGTTTGAGACATTAGGTACATTAGTAGAAGCTAAGGATATGTAGCATGTTGTAGCATTTTAGGTTTTGGGGTGTTATAGTTAAAGTGGTATCGAAGCTTAGGTTTTAGATCATGAAAAAATTAGACTTGGTGAATTCTAGAATATGTTAGGTTGATCAATCATAAAAAGTGTAGGTTATGAACTTTTTGGAAATAATTTGTTAAACAATGAGATGGCAAGAGTCGTTAAAATGATCAATCTATTTAGAGTCATAGTAAACCATTACCTTAACTATTTTACTTTATATACAAGATTTGATTTCTATATCTATCTTTCATATTTTACTCACTTTATTATTATGTTTTGCATATATATTTAAATGTCTATTTATTTACTTGGTTTAATTATACCATCTTTTTGGGTTGCTTTTCTTTTGTTTCTTTTCTCTTCTTAGGTTGTCAAGTGTTGAATGTGTGGAGTTAGAGGGGTTTATAAGATGGAGGGTAATGGTGTAGTATTGTTAAGCTTGTCCATAATAAGCTTAGTACAATAATTAAAAGTCGAGTGTAAGTACAAAATAACTTCAACTATAAATAGTAATCTGTATTAGTCATAAAGAAAAGATTTGAAATGTCACCAACAAATTTATGACTAAGTATATACATAATATGGTTGAATATATATATATATATATATAGCAATTTATATACCAAGAATTACATATACGACTCATAAACCCTGGTAACGATAAAGATTGAGACTTAGAAATGAACCACTCGCTAGTTCAATCAAGTATCTTCTTGGTTGAACAAAACATCTATTATGATGATATTAATAAGAACATTAGCATGAAAGACATACAGATGCTGGAAATCTAAATTGAATAAGACAAAACATTGAACCAAGAAGCAAACAAGTAAGACATGAAAATCCTTGCAATTGTAAAGACCTCACTAAACAATAAGTAAACAAATAGTAATAATAATAATAAATAAATAAAACTTTGATGGACATACAAAAGTTAGAAATATAAACTGCTTCACCCGACCGTATAAAGTGAACGGTAACACATCAAAATCAATTACAACATTAAACTGTATTATGCAAACTCAGTTAATTGTAAATTAATGAAGACAATAAAACCAATATCTAAAAGACTTAAGGAAACTTAGCGTATGTATGCTTATATAAGAGCTGATGAATATTTCTTCCTTCTAATGCCATGGTGTATCATGTTAGTTTTGTTCAATTGGTACAAGTTTGGTTAGTCTATTAGATTGTGTGAAGTCTAGGTGTTGATGTGGTTTTGTCCAGTCAATTTAGCATCATGTTAATATTCATCAACGCAGTTTATATGTGTATTTATGTTGAGTCCTAAAAGATATGAATTTCCTATTGCTAATTAAAGATAATGAAAGTACAAAACTTTCTTTAACAAATAATAGGTATAGGGTAAATAAATAAAGAATTCAATTAAGTCATACCCCCTTCCAGACTTATTTATATTAACAACAATAAGAAACAATAATAAAATTGTTGAAATATAACAAAATAATGTTGGACTTAATAAAATTTATTGAAATTTATTACACCATATAAAGAGTATATAAGCTTTTAGTGAATGCTAAATTGCACTTACAATAGATGCCATAACGATAACATAACCTTTAAGTTTAGTAAATAGATTAACACAATTAGTATAACTATAAAAATAAGAATATAAGGACAATAATAATAACTTGCTAATAATAATGAGCTTGGGATGAGTAAAGAAGGTGTATAATGGAGTGACATTTAACAATGGTGTAGTTGATGACGATTATTAAGTAAAGAAGGAAGGAGTGTATGTTATGCACCTTGGAGACTAAGAGTCACATAAGAACTTGCTAGATATAGTAAATGATTTTCCTTGATAGAGAACATGTTAAACTGCAAGATTAGTGATAGAGAGGAAGTGATCGAGAAGATGTTGCTGTCAATCACATTGCCACACTATATTGATGAGAAGTTGAGACTCAAGTTAATGGAGTGAAGTGTATTGACTTTTAGAGGCTAAAGTAAAGGTTAGTAGTGTTGTAATTGATTGTAAGTGGATAGGAAGTGGAATAGGTAAGAATTTTGCATATGGATACAAGAGTAATTTAATGTAGTGTAGAGAAGGGGTAGAGTCATATAAAGCAACAAAACTAAAAGGTAATTATAATGGAAATGTTTGCAGTCTAGTAAGTAGAGTTGTTTCCTAAGTGTATATATGGAAAGAGTTTAATTTTAAGTGTTTATTTATGAGGGAAAACTTTTAGAGAAAATTTAAGGAACATCAATGGAGATTTGAAGATAGTATTGTGAAGAAATTTAGAGAGTCAAAACTTCATCTAAAGGATCGTAAATAGAAAAAATGAAGAGACCAAAGGAAAATTTTACAAATGAAGGATGCTTGTAGACAACTTAATTATTTTAGGAGATTTAATTGTAATTTGATGGTATAGGTACAGTAATCCTAACTTGAATATTAAAGTAAAACTAGACCATAGAATGAATATGGTTGGATTTTGATACCAAATATTGGAAGAAATTTATAATTACCATGGAAAGTTTCTAAAAAAATATAAAAATATTTAATTTAAGAAAGTAATGGAGACTTAAGAATTTAATTTTACAATAGGATAAATGCTTAAGTTCATAGAAGTAGATTTCAAGGATAAGAATAATCTATTATATTAGGGTTAAAAGGAGCAGGGTATGATGAACGAAAGTTACATGCAAGTCGTAAACTGGGAACCTTATGGGAAATTGAGAAGACCTAACTATTAGCAAGTTAGAACGACTCTAAAATGAAACAATGGAAAGAAGTAATTCCATAATCAAGATAAATAAGAAGTAGTTATAAAGGTAGAAAAATTTAAAGATTGCAATCGAAAGCCTAAATCTATATTGAAAAGGACATATGGAGATGCAAATTTTAATTGAAGGATTATAAAACAAGAGAAATGGGGAGAGCAAGAAAGTTTGTAGATAGAAGTTGCATAAATATTAACATAAAAATGTTATTATGGGAGTACTAGTTAAATCTTGGTGAAATTAAGGAAATGAATTAAGCTTAAGTTTTTTTAGATCAAAGTGGACTAAAAGATAAAGAGGATAGAAGTATTAATATTGGGGACTAATAGAGGCTAAAATTAAGTGGAAGACCTTATTGAGAACCTCAAAACTTTTTAATTTAAGAGACAAATAGGGGATCTCAGAATTTAATCTTGTAATGGTAGAGGTATCTGAAAATGAAAATGTAAATTTCAAGTATCATAAGTGAGCAAGTTTGAAGAGACATAGTGTTGCAATCAAGCAAAATAATTAGATACTTAATAGCTACAAAAAGAGCAAAGAAAGAATTATTAAGACTAATTCGTTTCAGTGATTTAAGAAAACATTCGAGGATGAAAGTTTTTGTAATGCGAGAAGAATTGTAAAACCCAAAATAAAGAAAAAAAAAAAGCATAAAAAATTACAAGAAAAAAGAGTAAAGGTATTTTATATAAGGGTAGTAGTGGTATTGTAAAACTTAAGTGAAGACATTTTGGGTTAGGAAAAGTTCCATGAGCCTTAATATAAGAGCTACACTTAAGGTTTAGGAAACCATTTTTCTGTAAAAGGCTCACTTATGCTACCTGGATACTAGGGTTCATGTGTAAGTTGTAAACTAAGAAGAGACTTAAGGAACTCCTTTTCTTGTTTAATTGTAATAAAAGATATTGAAAAAATATATATATATATATAAATTTTTTTTTTGGCAAGACAGCGAGAAAAACGAATTTAGAGAGGTTAGTTGAGAGTCCCATATCAAATCTTTGGTCATGTGATGGAATGAAAAGTGGTAGACAATGAGGGAAGACTTTTGTCACTCTCTCCTATGAGTTTTTGGTTGAAATCCCATAAGATTTTCATTTTGATCCATAAGGTATTGTGAAAGACAAGTTAAAGGTAGTTTTATGTGTGTCAAACAATGCGTTTTCGATGGTAGATGCACTATTAACGGATCACTATACGTATGATTCCAATTGCCTATCTCGTATGTTTTTTTTTTCATCAAATTACAATTGGAATGGTAGAGTTGAGATAAGATTATAGGCCATAGAAGTGTTGTGAATTGTGTTTTTGAATAGCATGGAGTTGTGTTGTTTATGAAAATTGAGTTAAGAGTGTTAGTATGCAAAACTGGCAAAGAGTGGGGTTTTTTGTAAGGGATGAAATATTGCTGCAATTTGTAGAATTCTATAGATTGTTGCTAGTGTCTAGATGCAACGGGGGATGGGATTCAAATGCCAAGGGAATTCTATACCCCTTCAATCATAGCATCTTAATGCTAGTGATCCCTATTCCTTATAGAGATGTTTCTTTGGGTTTTTCTAAGTTTTTCCAAAATGTTTTTCATTCCCATATCCTCTCAAAAGTTTGTCCAAACATGATTCTTCACCCAAAATGCTTTACAAACTAATCTATCATCATAGTAATCTTAGGCTCTTTAAGCAGTACAAGTTACAAGTGTGAAAGTTTGAATATTTAAGTTTAAGGGCAATGTTAGATATGTCCATAGACTACATAGAAGTGTTATTTTCAGGCGAACAAGTTATGTACGATTGTCCCCAAAGCTAAACAATCCATTAGGAGTAAGAGATGGAGTAAGTTATGTTAGTTTCTAGTATATCAATAAAACCACGTATGGAATACTTGCTTGATGGTTGTGTTGTTAGGACAATAGTATAACCTGATTAAATAATTATTGGACATTAAATGAATGTAAGTTGCATGTGCTTGGCTGGGCCTAAGGGATTAGGAGGACTAGACCTTATGGTAGCACCCTAGTGATCCTTTCACAACGGTATCCTAATTGGAGTCTCACTTAGAAATGATATGGGTAGATTTAGGTTGTTCCTTGATTGCTTGGTTCCTATGGTGTTGGGGAGGACCCACACCAATACTATATGGTAGCTATATATATTTCTTGATTGAAGTCATGAGTTACTCTAAGTTTAGAGTTAGATGCATATGATTCTAAATTATGCTATGTATAGGCCTAAATAAAAGATAACAAATGGGTGTTTGTTGCATATCTATGCTTATTCTATGTATGTGATGTGATAATTACTGTTTGCTCATATGCATGTGTTTGTGTTTTTTGTACTAGGCTTCGGCTCATCTTGTCTTAAATTTTTTATGTATAAGAATAGGTCATGGCAATTATGAAGTTTAGTACAGTGGCTTTGAATATTAAGGTGATGTAGCAGATTATTATGAATATCATTATGACATTGGGAATGGCTTCATGTAGTTTGAGTACAATTGAGGAATTAGCTAAAAATATTATTAGGATTTTAATTATTTATTACTATTTTGTATCTTGGATTATGTGAAGTCACTTGAAACTTCTCTTGTCAGTATTGTTGGAGGTAAGTTAGTTATTGAGTTTGGCTAGTATGAGGTGTTAAGTTTTGTTATTTTGGTTTATTGAGGCAAAAGTTATTAAAATATGTTTAAGCTTATCTTTATTTGAATAAAAGAAGTTGAGAATGTTGATCATTTAATACTATTTGTAGATAAAGGATGTTATAGACATATGATATTTTGCAGAAATAATACAAGTTCTAAGGATTGTTATGCATGTGGGGAGGTTAGTAGTTGTTTGAGATGCACAACGTGTCAATAAAAGCTAAGGATACATGGCAAGCTATAGCGTACTAGGGTTTTGGGGCCTTACAATTGGGTTACTTGCATGTGCTTAGTTTGATTGTACTTACTTGCTAAAATACGATAATATATTAAAACTGATAACTAGGTATTGCATTAGCAATTAGGGACTTGGAATGTTTTCCATTTATATTTGATTAGTCACCTATGAGCCAAAAACTAGTCATAGATTTCATGTTTATGCATTATTATGGAAAGGGGCATCAATACTATGTAGTGGAGCAGGAGATAATGTATGTTAGATTTGTATTGATGTTACATTATTGTTGTATCATAAGATGTACTCATACGATATGTTCTTGCTTGGATCTACTTAGCTCTAGGAGTATTACCCTTTACTTAACCTATGCCATGTCTTCTGCTTTAGGTCTACCAAGAGAAGATAATATTTTATCAAACAATCGATGTAGAGACCTAGGTCCTAGTGTACCATACTTTACACAGTCGATGGTAGACTATGTACGATGTGTACATTTCATATGCTAGTCTACATTAGATATGCGCAATTAGTTACTATTGTTGGATGATTTTGGGGTTAGAATTTATTCCTACAAAGATATAAAGAGCTAACCAATACTAGGGAATCCAATCTAGTCACTCCAATGCTTAAGTCAATAAGTGTTTTAGAGAGAAGTAAAATGACTAAATATTGAGTTAAGGGTCTTAAGAGAGATCTTACAATGATTTCTCTTCGTATTTATAGGTGATGGTGATTTTATTGTGGTCAAGATTCTATTTCTAGCTATATGGATTGTGTTGATGCCAACATAGGTAGTGATGGTTTCATGATGGAGGTAGTGGTGATACTATGGTAATGGTGGTAAGTTATGGTTTTTTAATAGGGAAGGAGAAGAATTTTTTTTATTCTAAGGAGTATTCATTCATACACATCTTTGGATGTATAGCCATTCAAATTTTTATAAATATATTTTTTATGAATTATCCATTTTGTAGTCAAAATGCACAACTAAATTGATTTATAACTATTCTAAAGGGAATAAGGAAGAAGAGAACCACCATTCCCATAATGGATGCATTGTCAAATTTTTAGGTTGTAAAAGGTCATTTCAATAATTGGACTTTTTGGCTTAATTTAACGCTATGGATCGGTTTAATGGGTTAGTGATAGGCCTTAAGAAATGAAATCAAAGCATAAATGTTTTAAGGAGATACAACTTGCAAGGCTCAAAATAGTGACAATTGGACCAATTATTCCACTCTTAGCTATCATATCCCAGCATAACATAAGATGTACTATCACATAAGAATACATGTTAAAACTTAACTCAACCTGCTCATTTATCAATTACTCAACTTTCCTAATGAGTACAATCATTCGTAAAGACCACATCAATACCCAACATAGTAGCATAACAATATAATCAAGATATAGCTACCATCACTCGAAATCACCACATTGGCATCTACCATAGTATCATGTCAGTTTAATCAAGATATAGCCATATTTAATCAACATAACATCTGACAATACACAATGTTAGGAGTAGCAATATATCTACTTCAAACATAGGTTTGATCTACTTACCTAAGCTTAGTAGCAACGCAAAATCTTAAACTTCATGAAGTGATCCTTCCTTACTTATCACACTTACAAAAATATAATATTGTCTTTAAATTAGCGACGAGTTGAACCCAAAGTCTTATAAACTTTTATAACCACATTTTTAAACTTTATTTCAATGTATCATCTCATTCCCTATTTGGTTTCAATAAACTTCATATCGTCACTATCGTTATTTCAAGTACTATTAATATATTTTAATAAATAAAATTGATCAATATGGTTACAGGTCTAAAAATACAATTTCTCGCTACCAACTCGATCATAAGTTATCGTAACTCTATAATTAACCTGAATCACTGTTAATTCTAAAGTAAAAACCTTAAAAATTATACCTTTTAAACTTGAACAACATCTATTTTATACCTAAAATACTGATCTTGCACTATCTTATCAATTATCATAATAGTATTATTTACTATTTGACATATTAAGTCAATATATAAGCTTATACTAGGAAATTTAGTGATAAATAGTATATGAGCTTGATTGATTATATGACAAATCCAATAGACTCACAAAAAGGTCTTGTTTAATTATTGATCATCAATTATAGTAAATGACCTATTATATATTTTTACTAAAATAGATATTTTAGCTCAAAATTAGTGAAAATTAAGCAAATAAATGAATTTATTCACAAGATAAAAACCAAGTATTTTAAATATCATTATAAACTTCTAAAATTCGGAATACGTAAGGCTTATACATTGATTTTATCAAAAAGTATTTGATTTAACAAAACAACAAAATGGCCAATTTGATCCAAAATACTTATAATAAATAGTAAACTTATTTATTTTAAAAAATTATTGCTACTACAATTAAATAAATGTATTAGGTGTATTATATACAAAAATTGAGCTTGAAGCAACATCATCCAATATTTAAAAAAATTAATTCAATTTTTTCTCAAATAGGGCATTTTCTTAAGAACCCTTTTATTTTCAATGATTATTTAACTAAAATAAAATTAATAAATTAATATAAACCTAAAATAATCTTAGAAAACCAAATTTCATAATTAAATAATACATTTCGATATTTTTAGAAAATTTTGGTTAAAAAATTAATTCACTTAAACTAGCTATCTCTACTTATCTTTTAACCCCCCAACCTTATTGAAAAAACTTGTTTTGCCACCCTCTCTTTAATCCTAAAAGGCCACCATAATAGGACATCAATAACCTATTAAAGCAGCCTAAACTAAAACCGTCCTCTATTTTTGTTTTGCTTTTCTTTTTTTTTTCTAATTTTTTCTAAATTTGTCCTATCAAAATTTGATTCACGAAAAGGTCTAACACTTGTTGTTAAGGGTCAATTTATAATTTTCGAGTTGGTAGAGTTGATGTGTCATCGCGTTACATGCTAAATTCCTAGCTTATGTGTCATTTTTTTGTTAATTCAGCATAGTAGATGTCAATTTCTTATATTTTGGCTTTTAACTCATCAATTTTAATTACTAGGTAGCAAGATCATTTGATGACTCATTCATTCAATTTTTTTTATTAATTTTCCATTATTTTATACTAATTTACCTTAGTTTTTATAATTTATTATTAGTATATATATGTATTAAATATGTAATGCATATTACATTTAAATACATGTATATGATTATAATTCACTTCATTTATTATTTTTATAAGTTAAATAATTTATTTTTAATTTCTCATTATATTTAAAAGCTTAAATTTCAGATTTTCGATAATTTATCAGCTTTATTAATAAATTAATTTTTTTATCAAATTAACCTTTTTATGTAGCTTATTTTAAGAAATTGACTTTATTATGATACTTCTTTAACTTTTCTAACTTTGCTATGAAGTTTGAACCAAAACAGATAATGCAGCCTAGTGCCCTAAATTTTTGGTCTCAAAAGTGGTCTTCCTATGCCCATTTAGACTTTGTTCAACCTGAAAAGGAGCTATTTGGACTTAAATAAAAGTTATGGATGTATTTTATTATTAATAAGTTTATATTCTTATATTATAAGTCATTGGGCATATCCAAAGCTTGTGACCCAAGCTCATCGTTCATATGAATAGGAGTGAATTATAGCCATTGGATCATCTAAGGCCATCCGAAAGTTGCTAGTAATGTTAAATCTCAACCACTCACCTCAGATTAATCCAACAACTAAAGCTCACTCCTAAAATCTATAAATAAGAGGCTCCTCCTCTCATTTAGATCATTCTAACTATTGGCTAGCTTGAGACAAATGTAGAAGTTTAGCTGAAGTTATTCTACAAATAACAGAAAAGTTACTCAGTGAAGAATAAATCAAGAGCATCCAGAAACATAAGATTTCATCTTTTATTAGGCATACTCATAGGTGATCGAGTCTACTTGTTCCTCCTTCTATGTATATCTCTATCACATCTATGTACGTATTAGTAGGTTAAGTGATCTCGTAGATCGACCATCATGTAAATAGCATTTGATTGATCATCAATAGTAACCCCACCTATATTGTTTGGAGACTTCACTAGGGAGAGATCTCTTATGATTAATAATGTCACATACTAGCAGATTGGAGGAAACTTCTAACAGTTGGGAGACCAATCTTATAGTTACTCAACAAACTGTAGCATCAGGTGATAACATAACATCTATGGGCATAGAACAAACACCTACTACCAAGACATCCCTAATTGTTCATACTATGCAGGAGAACATTCATGTTCTCGATCAATTCCTAATTTCCTTTGGACAATTTCTACTTAGCATGGCAATTGCTACTGCTATTAACCCTGTAGGTATTTAACTTACAGCATTTTTTCCCATATACGGGATGTTCAATGAATATGAGGTATACCTCAAGAATTTATCTCTTAAGTCCTTTGTAGCATTAGTGGAAAACATGCAACGATCAAACAATTCCATTGCCAGGTAAAGGGATGAGTTAAGTAAGAAGAGGCAACCATCTATTAGTGTTACCCAAAGATGAAGGTTTAAGGGTAGTAAGAAGATCATAGGAGATGTTGCTGTAATATTTCCACCGTTTCCTTGTCCAATGAATAAGCTACATAAAGTCTTTAATTGATAACTTAAGGACAAAATAATTAGAAACAATTCTATTGAAAGGCAAAGGGATGTCTTAAGTAAGAAGAGGCAACCATCTATTATTATTCTCTAAGGAGGAGGGTATAAAGGTAGTAAGAAGATCAAAAGAGATACTACTGCAAATATTCCACCATTTCCTTATCCAATGAATGAGGTACATTATGACCTTCATTGATGGCTCAAGGAAAGAATAATTAGACTACCAAAGGTTGAGTGTTAACCAATAGCTTAGAAGAAGAATGATGCTAAACTTTGTCAATTTCATAGGTCAAATGGACATCCAACAAGAGAGTGTTGGACAATGAGGAGAATCTTCAATGAAATGGTCTAGAGTGGTAAGCTAGTGTCACAAACTAAGGACGGTCTAGTCATGGCAAATGCCATATACTATATGAAGAACTCCTGATTGGTTACGATTCCAATCATGAACTCTTCATACAATATACAAAGCTTTACAACCACTAGTTTCCCAAGAACATATAAATCCATATGATATTATCACACAAACAAATTTATATAAAATTTAAAATATAAAGTTTACAATACATAGTAATTTAGTATATCTAAATCTATATTACTGATAAAACAAAAGTACATAAGTAAAAGTCTACATAATTCATTCCTTCTTAATACATTAGATGGCTCACTCTTACCTAAGTCCCCAAGCTAACCTGTAGCATTACCCAGCTAGCCTCAACAAACAAGTTATCCTGCAGCAAAAGTCTAAGGGAGTGTAAGCCTAAGCTTAGTGAGCAAAACCCTTAGCCACACAACAGGCAAGATATAAATACATTATATTCACGCATATGAATGAATGGTCAAATAGAATGCCAAACAATACATATAGTTAACTAGTCCATATACGTAACTCAGCTTTAACGCCCTCCAAAGTCAGGGTTAGAGTATCCACAGCACCAATAAGATCTGGGTATTATACTAGAACTTACTTTATTACGGAACTCCACATTCCGTACTTAAATCAAACAAGTCTTTTATTTTTATAAAAACCAAGTTTTAGTATAATTGTGAGTAGGCCACCATAGTCTACACTTACCCCTAAATGAAGGCCTCTAGACTCAACCCTTAGCTAAGCAGTTGGTGCCTCTAATACCTAGTATTCACACGGGCTAAGGTAAGGTCATTTTGTATGAGTACACCGTACAGAACCAATAAATCTATAATGACAACCCCCGAATGGCCTCTCTTTAACTCCGTATGTTGTGATGGCTTAATTATGTCCATGCAATGTATGTTGCTGCATGTACCAGTTTCATTTTATGAGCCGAGTATAATTAAGTCCAATTATGACCATCCAATAGTACACACAATCATTTTCTATGCTACCATACAGCAAACAAAGTATTATTTGTACTTAAGGTAAATTCATAACTCAGTACATAATAACATACATAAGCATTTCCCGACCCCATACAACAATCAATTCACAATATCATTTAAGTTTATTGTCTACAATTACATATAAGCATGGAATCATATTGTAAATACTCACTCTAGTAGTAGTAATCAATCAGAAGATCTTTGCCTACCTCGAGATCACCAGATCATTACGATATAGTAATGCTAGTAAGTAATTGAATTAACTAGTAATTTTAGATACCTAATTCTACTTAGATTACTATTAATTTTTATCCGATTAAACTTTGTCACTAATCGTATGTAACCTTTTTGTTCTATTTATGATATTTATGAATTTATAGTTGTTTTTCATCATTTTCGAACATACATTCACATGGTGATGCCCGTTTTGGACATTAAAACCCATATTTTATGATATGGGCTAAATTTATTGAAATTTTAACTATGGAAGCTTAATTATTCTTGTTACTTATATTTATATCCTATTTTAGGACTTAATGATTTAATTAGCTATTAGATTCTTACACTTAGGGAATTTTATATTGGTATTACTAACTCTTGTATTTAATTAAGTTTAATCAATTTAGGAAGTGTATTAAGGTTTAAAAAATTTTTGAACCCTAAGTACATGTACATACTTATGTTATACTCTTATGTAATCTTATAAGTTATTATTTTATAAGGCTATGATTATGTCATCGCTTATGTCATTAATTGCTTATGTCATCTTTTAATGGCATCAATGCTTAAATCATTATTTGATTACATAAGCTCTTACCTTATGCTTAAGTAATGCTTAAGTGTCTTATGTATACTTTACATATGTTAAGTATATACTTATATGTATACTAATATACTCATACATATACTGTATTTATATTTGTACATATACCTAGATACACATAAGGTAACATACATATTTTCATATGCCTAAAATTCCTCTTAAGAAAGCTTCTCAAATTTCATCTTTTTGTATTTTATAGCATGGTATATGTATGTGAAGTTGGTATATGCCTTATTTTGGGTTATGGACATAATGGATTCTTATGTGCAAAGGTCTTTATACATGTATTTATCTAGTATACTCTTATATACATATACTTAGATACACATGCTCTTTTTCCATTTACTAAGGCTATCCTACAATTATAAACATAAAAATTGAATCTTTAAGCCTTCAACAACACATAAACTTCTTAAACTAACCTACCTATTCATCTAACTATTAGATAATATGGAGCAATTGATACGCTGAAAAGGTGTTTAAAAACAATTGGAGCGCAATACCAGCAAGTATGCTGGATCGTATTAAGTAGTATAATGTTGAAAACAAGAGTTGATCCCACGAGGACTTAAGTAGAATACTAAACCTATGCTAGCTTTAATTAATATTTAGGTAGATCAAGAATGGTGTTTTCTTTTGTGTTGCTAATTTTGCATACTAAAATTAAAACTAACTTAATTCAATTACAATGAGATCAAAAACTGATTTGAAAAACTTATCAATGGAAAAGTGATGGGAAATCAAGATTCCACCCTAGAGGTACCAATCAAGTTGCCATTGAGTTATATAGAATAATTTATGTATGGTTATTTCATTGAGATTATAATTCCTTAAATTAAGGATTCGACCTCTAATCTAATTAGTTCGCTTCCGCTTTCTAATCAATAGTGGATTCTATAACATTATCATACATCTTCCAATGATATGATAATCTAATATCTTTGGCCCAATTATCCTAATTCCTTAGTGATTAATGAGTCTAAGATATTGCATTAATCTCTTAATAATCTCTGATTAAACAATTAAACACTGCTTTTGCAATTACCTGAATTCTTTAATCGAGAACTCCTAATGAGTTTACAAACACTCCCATGTTTACAACCTCTAACAATCATAACTTAGATAAGTCATAATTGAAATAGAAAGGGCTACAATCTGAAATAAGCCATATTTATATTACTCCTATAACGTAAATACTACAATCATTTTAGTACTCTAGGGTTTATCTCATTGCCATCTGATAAATTAGTTAGCCATGGAATTCATAGCATCAATATAATTATGTATGAAAGAATTTATGATTCAATGTAATTACAATTGCACATAATTCTCTATGATAATAAGAAATGCGAATAATCTCACCGATTCCTTATACAGATGAAAATACTGGAAAGCACGCACTTTTCTCAAGAAATTCCGATAGCTAAACTCTCAATTGAAATCCAAGCAAATGTTTTTCAATCCCTTGTAAATCTTACGGTGTAATCTCTCCAATTATATTAAACCCTAACTTCTCAATGTCGAAGCAAACAACTAAAGGAAGAGTATAAAAAAATCAGCCTCTCCCCCTCTCTTCCATGAAAAATACAATAAAAATCCTTTCTTTTTGTGCACCCTAGGTGTACCACGACCATGTGTAAAGCCATGGTTGTCCCACCACTACGGCCGTGGTTCAAGGTCATAAGCTCGACTGATTGTCTCATTTCCACTACTATTCATCAGCTGTTTTAGCCACGGTCGTGGATCCTCCCTTGCTTTCAGAAAGTCCTCATTCCTCTGAGTTTTCATGCTCCAAATGTAGTCTTTCCAGCTCCTTTTCTCCCATTTGTACTGAATTGAACCTGAGGCAAATAAATTAACTAGTTAAGTGTCAATTCTTTCAATTAAGCACATAAATCTTTAAGATATCGCTGAATGTCAGCGATACATAATAACATACCTTTGTTTTGTCCTTGAAATATGGTTGCAAAGTTTGAAAATTAAGAAAAGTAAAAAGAAAAGGGAAGTCACGGTTATGGAGGTGGGGAAAAGGACTTGGTTTTATTTTGTTTTTTGTTTAAAAATAAGAAAGTGGGGTCTAAAAGGGGATAAGAGTGGATGGCACAAATGGAAAGAAAAGGGACGAAAAAGCTAAAAGAAAAGAAAAGAAAAGAAATCATTAGAAGGATGAGATAAGTCTATAATGATAGTGACATTTTGTTGACTTTTCCTTATGTTGACTTAGTCAACCTTTTGACTTTAGTCAACATGTGTTGACTTTGTCAACTTTCCAAAAATATATGCCCTTTAGTGTACATAATTTAGTAATTAAGAAAAATTAGGAGAAAAATTAAGGAAATGAAAGGAAATAAGAAGTTTAGTGAATTAATTAGTAAAAATAGATAATGAGATCTTCCATTAGATATTTATATCCTATATACACCATTCTATAAGCTACTTAGTATAATTACAATGAAAAGTGTCATTTAGAATATTAATGTTTACTACATGTAACCTAAGCATCAACTAAACTCTTAACTCTATATAATTACATGTAAGAATTCTTTGATCTATTGGGATTTGACGACCAATCTTGACTTGCTACAATGACTTCTCTAGTAGTAATCTTAGAGTAGCAGTTTCAACAATGTAATGCATTATAACCAATTTATAGGATGTCAAGGTGCTTATGAATGCTATCATCTTTACTAATGATGATATGTGCACTAGCAATCCGAATCACTATTGTCCATTGTATATGGAGAGTGAACTTAATGGTCATCACATTCGATGCACATTCATTGATAATGGGTCTTCGCTTAATATAATGCTCTTGGCAACTTTCAAAGCTATAGGATTAGACATGAGGAGGTTAGTTCACCAACTAATGACATTCATGGCTATAATGAGGCCCCTACTAAATCTTTAGGGTTCATTAATGCTAATTTCAAGGTTTTTCCCATTTATGGGGCAACCAAATTCCATGTGTTAGATGCTACGCCTCCTACCATTTGTTGGTAGGTAGGAAGGGGTTACATGACCATAGTTTAATCCCTTCTACAATACATCGGTGTATTAAGAGAAGTTAGAAAGGGAAAGATATATTTGTACTAGCTGCTAAAAGCCCCTTAGAGCATAGAGATTCATATTATACTAAGGAAAAATATTATGATGAGTATGCTAATGAGGGTGAGATTGAAATTGCTAGACCCACTAGTATTCCATTGCTACATTAGGAAGATTTTTAAGAATATGAGCAGGGGCCTAATAAGAGAAAGACATCTCATAACTATAGAGATTGAAAGAAGAAAGGTAGGAGGAGGGGTGAGAGGGTAACTAAGATGTAAAGATCGAAATTTACACCTGGGTAGATGTACAAACTATATATCGCTTATGACAATTGCTAGGGTTAGATGAGGCATTTATGTCATCTTTCGACCCCTTAAACTTACAAGTTAGTCAACCTACTTCTCCTCAACTGTAAGATCAAACAAAACCATAGGCTAAAGAAATAGAGGAAGTGAACTTAGCAGCCCTTAGAGAGAAGGCCAAACCTATTTTCTTTTGTAAAGGTTTGAGAAAAGAAATAAACGATCCCTTGATAGATCTTATTCGAGAAGTCTAAGTTGTCTTTGCCTAAACATATGAAGAGATGCCAAGTTTAGATATCGGCATAATAATGCATCGGTGGAATACTGCAACGAGAGTTTGGCAGGTTATGCAACACGAATGTATATTTAGCTTAGATATTAATTTGCAAATTAAAGCTAAAATTGAGAATTTGCTATGAGCAAGCTTTACCAAGCCTATAAAGCACCCAAGTTGGTTGTCTAATATCGTGCCTATAAAGAAGAAAAGTGGCTAAATACGTATGTATGTACATTTTCGTGACTTGAATAAACCATGCTCAAAGGATAAGTTTCCACTTCTAAATATTGATATGTTAGTTCATGCAACGAGCAAACATGAATTATTTTCTTTCATCGATGGTTTTGGTGGATATGACCAAAACAAAATGACCCTTAGAGATGTTGAGTGCATAGCTTTTTGTACACCTTTTAGGAACTTCTATAATATCGTGTTACTGTTTAGACTAAAAAATGTGGGAGCTACTTATCAAATGGCCATGATTGCTATATTTCATGACTTGATGCACATTTACATGAAAGATTATGTGGATGACATCATAATCAAATCATAGGGAGAACTTTATCATTTAGATCACTTGAAACAAGTCTTTGACAAGTGCTAACATTACAAGCTTCAAATGAGCCCCTAGAGTATGTTATTGGGATCTCATCTAGAATTTTCTTGGGTTTTATTATACTTAGAAAGGGGATCAATGTTGATCTAGTAAAGATCGAAGCCATATAGTCCATGCCATCTCCAAAGAATTAAAGGGAGTAAGGTATCTTATATTCAGCGATTCATCTCGATACTCATTGAAATCTCTTTCCCTTAACATCAAATGATGAAGAAGGGAGCTTTGTTTGAATGGGGTCCCCTTCAAGAAGAGGCATTCTAGAAGATTAAGGTGATATTGACTTCCCTGTGAACCATAACTATGCCAATAAAGAATGCTTGGTATAGTATGTGATTCAAATGCTTTAAGGTAGTGAAGTTAACTACCCTATGTGTAAGAAACAATGTCTTGCACTAGTATTTGTAACTTAGAAGTTGTGCTACTACTTCTTGGCACATAAGGTAATTGTCATGAATAATTTTGACCCCATCATGTATATATTGTTATCTAGTTGTACTGCAAAATGGATGCTACTCCTTACAAAATTTGACATAACCATGACATCTCCAAAGGAAAGTATGATAGGAATCAAACAACTAAACCTTTAACTCTAGCCTAAGCTTAAGGTCTTGAGGGATTGATAAAGAGGATTCTATTATTCTAGCTAACTCCTGCCGAGGTTGAGCAGACCTTCACTACCAACCAACTGCATATACTGGGCTAAGCAACTTCTTGTCTATCAATAATCAAGTGCTAACCTAAAATATGTTCTACTAATAGCTCGGTCCTTTCACACATCTACTTAGCCATGACCATACAAACTAGTAGCTCGATAGTATTGGTACTAAGAACGCTAAGGCATGTCTAAACCCACATCATCTTAAAAGGACCTCTAGGCCTATTCGATACCTTTACTCAGCAATCCTTAACTTAAATGTATAGCTTGTTTATTTTTTGCTAGAAGTACCCATAGTGATCAATTGTCAAGTATCTAACCCCTATGTGAATGGATTTGCTGCACTAATCATCATTTTCTTTGAATTTTCATTTGTACCCTTTATCGTTCCTTGTATACTACTTTTAGACAATACCCCTTTTTGTGTTCTCCATTTTAGGTATGATGCCTTAACTTTTTTTGTAAAATACCCTTTGTAATGGTAGCTAAAACTAAAAAAACTTGAAATTGAATACACTTCACTCTTTCATAAGCATTGCTCTCTATTTTGCTTGCTTACTTTACTCTTATCCTAGCCCTTAAGCAAGGCTAGGTGGTAAGTACCCTCATTTGACCAACTCATGTGTCATATCGAGTTGATCCTTAAGTCCTCGGTAGTTCGCTAGTGTGTCTATCCTTCAAGTGGACTAAGGTTTGCTTGTTTACTTTCTGTTATCATGCATTCCCATCCTTGTTTCCAAGCTTTCTATAATCTTGGATCTACCTTAATACGTTCGCCCTTGTTTGTCCTTGGCAAGTCATATCAGATCAAGTCACAAGCACTAGCAAATTTGCTAGCTTAGTTCCCTAAAACAAATATCAATAATTATTGTCAAAACATTCTTGAAGATTTTTCGTAAAGATGTATTCATGATAGATATAAGCAAGGAATGGTTATAGCAATTTGATGGTTCATTTGGAAGCATAGGATGGGGAGTTAGAGATGCATTGACATACTTAATTAGCTAGGAAATACCCTTAGCATATAAATTGCACTTCCACTGTATGAATAACGAAGCCATGTATGAGGTTCTTTTACTTGGTTTGCTTTCGGCTCAATTAAGTAGGTATAACTTGCTTATGTGTTAAGGCTGACTCTAATTTGATCATCAAACTGGCTAATGGGGAGTTTAGGTTAAAGGAACCTACACTTACTCGATATAGAGCTGTAATATAAACATTAGTGGCTAAGTTCCAATCAATAAGATAGGAGGACACCAAACAATTTACAAACTGTTATGTTGATGCGTTAGCAACTTTAATTTCTAAGGTCCCAATGCAAGATTTAGATGGTGAGCTACGCATCTAAGTAACCAAGAGGACCATACCTTATATTGCCTTACAATTGATTAAAGATAATAAGGAGTCACAAGATGATTGGCACACCCTATTAAGGTACAGTTAGCTTGTCCTAAAGCTACTTTTGCTGCAACATTGAAGAATTTTGTGTCTATCAATGGTCTCTTGTATTATAAATGGGCTAAAGGGATCCTATCTTGATGTATCCTAATGGAAGAAGCCTAAATGAAACTCAAGGAATTTCAGGATTTGTAGGGTGGTGAGGATAAGCAACCTTTATTGATGCGTACTGTAGTGACGAATAGATAAGGCCAGTTGTCAAAGTGAGTCCAAGCTTGTTGAAAGCTTAAAGATGGTGATGGAAAACGTGTGAATGAATGAAAAGTAAGCGAAACCAATGAATAACCCTAAAGGATATGATGCATCAATGGAACTTCTGAGAACTCACGACATAGCTCGATATGATGCATGAGTTGGTCTAGTGAGGTTACTCACCACCTAGCCTTACTTATGGTTTCGGATAAGAGTGAAATGAGAGTAAAAAATTAGTGTTTACAAGAGGAAAAATATCTAATGTATTATATTGATAATATGATAAATCTGGCTACATGTACAAATGGATATTTATACCTGAGAATTTAGGGCAGCCAACCTAAAAAGGAAAAGAAAAAAAGGGTATTGTCCTAAAAAATAATGTATAATGTATACAAAGGGTGAAAAATAATATTCATGGAAATAACAATGATTATAGTAGAAGATTCCATAAGTGGTCCTAGATATGTGGCAATATTGCATTGGTGGTGCTGTTAAAGGATGTAGACAAAGCAATAAGAGTTAATTAGATAGCCAAATAGGACTCTTGAGCAGGCATGGATTTGTCCAAATAGGAGTGGCTAAGAATTAGTACAAGACAACTCTTTTGACTTCTCGGCAATAATGGTACCAAGCAAGTAGTCGACTCGGACATGATCAAGTAGGTATATGAGGATTGGTTACTATCAAGGCATTCTTCTAGTCCACCTACAATTTCCGAGCGATGGCAATCATTTAGCTTGGCAGATAGAATTGATCAGCAGGAGGGGGTAACTTGGTTTCAATAAGAGTCGGTTGAAGCATGAGGATTTGCCTTGTTAATCCCTCTAGTTCTCAAGCTAAGATATGGGTTAAAGGCCTGGTAGCCTAATTCTAATCATTCCCTTTAGGTTAATTTAGATTTGGCATCAAATCTGACTGGTCTTCATTCAACTCTTCATCGGGGTGATATGGACTGAGCTCAGCAATGTTGAAGGAGTCTAAAACCTCATAATCTATGGTTTGCTCCAATCTATCGATATTGTTGTTGATTTTCTAGAGGACTCTAAAGGGTCCTTTAGTCCATGCAGATAGCTTGTTCCTCTTCTTGCTTGGAAGGCTTTCCTTACTCAAGTGTAGCCATACTGAGTCTCCAGGCTGAAATTGTTTCACTATCCTACCCTTGGTATTCTCTCTCATTCGTTTGGTAGCTTAGTCAATCTATTGGGTAACTTTGTCGTAAATATATTTAGGGACTAGGCATAGGCTCTTACATCATGGTCTTCTTTCTTAGATATAGGTACAAGGGTTTCATCGAAGGACAACTCAAGATTAAAACCATGGACAACTTCAAAAGGGGTCTGTTTAGTGGAGCAATGTATTGTTCGATTGTCAATGAATTCGACTACGGGCAAATAGACGTTGTTGTTGGTGAATTTTGGGATGAAGGAAAATCCTGCGAAAGAAAGTAAAATGCTTAGTACCAAAGCCAATTCGATGTGGCTACTCCGATGCCTAAGTTAGTAGGGTGACTTTGTACAAAAAATATATGAGTAAGTATAGTGTCAGAGAGCCCTTATAGAGTTTGATTCCAGTTTTTATAGGAGGTTGTAGCGTCAAAGGTAGTTGTTGGAATAATTATCAAGACATGTAGAGGCTTCTTGGTTTGACATCTTCCCTAACATATAGGGAGAGTAGGCAGTTATGTAAAATAACCGTGCTTGTGATAACCGTTTGCCCTATGGACTTGAATTCAAACCAAAAACGGATTTGTGCTTCTTAACAGAAACATCGTATGTCGTCTATCCAATGGTATGCCAAGAGATTTAATCACCTAGCCTATCAGTAGTCGAATGAACAAGTATATTAGATGAGTAAAAACTAACCATCAACAAACGTCCTAATAAGTCAAGTTCTTACCCACTATAGATTAGAGCAGCGATCCCAAAGTATAATTAATTACCTTTGTTTAGCCATCTGTTTGGTGGTGACAAGAAATGATGAATAGTAGTTTAGTCCCCATCTATAGCCATAAAGTTATTTAGAAATGGCTCAAGAACTTTGGGTCTTTGTTTGATACTACACTTCTTGACACATCGTGTAACTAAATAATTTCCTATAAGAAAAGCGATGCAATAGCCGAAGCATTATTAGTCTTTGAGTAGGGCACAATGTGTACCCTCTTACTGAATCCATCAACAATAACCATTACAGAATCTTTGCCTTAGGTAGTTTTTGGTAAACCAATAACTAAATCTGTAAACCCTACTTTTAGTAGGCCTAAGACTTGATTAGGAGTACCTCCCGAACGTTCCTAAAGATCAACTAAACCAAAAACTTAAGTTTATATTTAGGAACAAATTAAATTTTTACAATTCCAAAGCCAATTGTCAATTCAAAAGCCAATTGTCGATAAAACCCGAGCTTGAAGAACTGCGAGCTCTAAAGCTACTTAAAACCCTAAACCTTAAGACCATTAAGGAATTTTAACCCTAAATAATTAATCGATAATTTAGTTTGAATAATTTTATTCAACTTTAGAAAATTTCACAATTCTACAAAAATCAAATCATAAATCACAAAACAATGTAAGATGAAAATCCTAAAACAATTTTCTATAAGGCTATGCCCTTATCTTCATGCGTAAGCCTTACACCATAAATAAGTAGACCAACCAATCACCTTAGACTACTTATCAATTGAGAGTTGGAATCATTTATCAATTGATAACTTATCAAAATCTAGTGATAAGACAATTTCCTTATCACCTCTTCACTTATACTACATATGGACAAATTTTCACAAGAAATCATGAGCTTAACGTTAATAAAGGTGACAAGACTACTCCATGCCATTAAAAGACTTCCCATGGCAGATCTAAAAAGGGGAGAAAGGGGGGGGCCATGCATTTGTCATTCACCCATCAATCACTTCCTCTTACACATCACTATTCACCCCTTAATGCTTACATCATCAAGAGTTGCAATTGTTGACTTTTTGTAAGCTTTAAGACAATACTTTCAAGGCATTTAAACACTCCTTCTCTCTTCATTCCAACCGGCTGCACTCCTCCCCATTTCTCTCACTTTTAATCTCACTTTCACTTCATCTTTCTCTCTTTTAAAACAAACATAAAAGGGGAAACAACTTTACCCCACAAAATCCATTTTCTTCCATTTTGAAGCTTCAACTCAGGGCATTTTTTTTCTTTGTTCATGTGCCATTTTCTTTCATCATTTAAGATCATCTAAGACCATTATAATCTTTCATAAACCCCTTTCCAAAAGACAAAAGAATTCGGGTTTCAAAAGGTAAGCAAAAAGGAGGAAGCAAAGTTAAAGGCTTAAGAGGAACCTTAGTGCACAACCACCAAACTTTGCGTTAAGGACGAGTAAGTGATTCTTGTGATGTGTGGATTAATATTTATGCTAGAAGACTTGGATTTCTTGAAGATATGAGTAAGGTTTGAGTTGTTATAGCACAAAAATTCGTTTTAAGAAACAAACCCTAAAACCATTACATGAAGTTGAAATATGAGCATGTAAAGTTGGTGTTTTGTATGGACATTTGTTTAATGCTTTGAATGGAAGATTTTAAGCTAAGGAAATCTTGAAATGAGAACTTTGATGAAGGGTAAGCATGCTGGACGTGAAGGTTCCATGATCATTTGCATGTTGATTTTGTTTCCATTTAGTTAAACATGCTCAAAACTAGACTGAAGTTAAGGAAAAATCCATCACGTGAAGTTTTATGAAGAAATCAACTTTGTATGGCATGAGCTATGATATGGAGGTTTTATGAAGTATAAGATCTTTTATTTCTTTATGTGGAGCATGAGTTAAAGGATCATTTGATGGAAGGGAACTTAAGTTAAGATTTATACACAAGTAGTTAAGTGCATAATCTATCACCTACACTTAAGGAAATGATGAAACAAGTTGAAAAACCAAGTAAGGACCCCTTAGGACCAACATGAACAGATCTGGAACATGGGTAAATGAGGCCTAAAAATATGATAAAAGTGAAAGAACAAAGTGAAAGGATTAACCAAAGCAAGTATGATTAGCATACAAAGCCTAAAACTCAAAACCGGGCCTAAAACTCTCAAAACAAGCTTAGAACTCTAAGATGGGCCTTCAACAAAAATCTGACTTGCAACTTAAAGAACCAAGAGAATTTGTTTTGAAGCCCATAATAAATCCACCTAAGGCCCCATAAGCCCACCAAAAGTCATTAACCTTAGTTGAACAAAAAACAAGCCCATTTAATAACTTAAGCTCACTAAAGGGCCCAAGAAGTGGTTGTTAGCCTTAGGAATATAAATCAAAATTGTAAATCTGATCTCAAGGAGTATTTTAAGCTTAGGATAAAATCTAAAGACCAAGCCCAAAGGATTCCTCAAGCTATCAAAAGCCCATTTACCAAACAAGGCCCAAAAACACTCCAACACATGAGGAACGCTACTGTTCTGACCCATGGACAGAATTGCATACCTCATTTCGAAAATCTAACCTTACCACGTTAAAGTACACTCGAAAACGATGAAGATTGACTATAAGATCATAAAAATCGGATTTAAAACGAAAAAGTTATACACGATTGAACTTTAGGTAAAAACCGGAAAATTTCCGAGAACTAGCTAAGAATATAACTTAAGAAAAATTTACATAGTTTCTTAAGTTTGCTTCAATTCCTTATAAAAATTATTTCAATGACCAGGGGACACTGTTTTCGGAGACGACTTGCCTCCGGACTACTTTGATTGAACCACATGGCAGAGTAAGTAAATTCCCGATGACTCTTTACTTGATTGTGCTTGTAAAGTAGATGCACCTAATCTTATATTTATAAATTTGGATGCTTGTGGGATATGGGAGATGCATGTGTATGAAATTATGGATGAGTGTGATGACTTGTTAATTATATATAATAATTGGGAATTGTTTGCATGAATATATACTTATGAATTGTATGGAATGAAATTGGTTGATCACCCTGAAAATCAAGTTAATCACTTATATGATTAAGAACTCAAAATGAATCATGCATTCCCCATACTGCATACGGATAACACCGACTGCCGCTTCACGCAGAAGATGGGAAGGGACTCACAGGAATACAAGTTTTCCTGCAGGATTGGGCACTAGCTATGCCATCATATATATTGAGTCTCTGTCTTAAGCTGATGGGCTTACTAGGCGCTGGGAGACGCCAACCGTCGGCGAGGGGCCGAGTCTTGTGGCTTCTGCTTAGGGCGTGTGTTTGTGGACTGCGGGGGCCACCACACCGCTAGACTTGGGATTTTTAAAGGATACGATTTGATTTTGATAAAGGAAGTATATATATATGTATATATGTAGAGTTTTGTTTTGGTATGAGCACGATAGTGCGAATGAAATAAAACCCAAGGTCTAGAACCCGGATTTTGGTTTGGGTCGGTTAATTATCTCCAAACCCCGACTTCAGGGGGCGAAATCCTGAGTCGTATGCAGTTCCTAGGTCACTGCATGCGTTGTATGGCATACTGTTTGTTCGTGCATTCATATGATTGTGCATCTAATAAATTTCTGCCTTGTGGTACTGATGAGGGTATTTATCTCACTAAGCGTAAGCTTACTCCCCTATAGATTTTTGTTGGTGCAGGAGAACCTCTTCGTCAATCCGGGCCGAGGCATGCCCGTGGTAAGTCTCGGGTAGAGACGGGTTGGAGCGATCAGAGAGCGAAGAGGACATTTTGTAATAGTTTTAGATATTTAGATACTTTATATATATTTATGCATAACCTAGATTTTATGCAGTTCCGTTATGAATTGCATTCGTTTGTAATATTGTTTTGGTGTGGTTCTCACGAGCCCACACAATTAGTTAATTTATAACATAGAAGTAATTTTAGTTAAATTGCTCTATATTACTTGTCTATGGGCCTAGTGGTAACGTAAAGTGGAAGGAGCCTTGTGTGTCGTATGAAAGGCCTATGATCAGCAAGGGGGTTGATAATAGACCTTTATACGGTACACGACGACCTATCACGACAACGATACTGTTGGGTCGTTATAAAATCCATGCTTAACTCAATCCATGGTCTCGTCGAAATAGGCAAAGGCATTACTTTTCCTTGTTTAGCTTGGCATTTAGCCTTTTTACACGTGGCATAGCTTTCAACAACTTGGTATACATCTCATCTCATTCTTAGCTAGAAGAAACGACCACTTAGTAGCTCATATGTCATTTTCTCCCTAAAATGTCTGAAGAGTCCTCTACTATAGGCTTCCCTGATTAGTAACTGCCTTAGTAAACAGGTCAGCACGCACTATTTCCCTCATTGGAATAAGCATCCATCTTCCATATGATATTCGTCTACTATCCTTCTATTGATACAGTACACAAGTATGGGTCCGATGTATGGATCCTTAGAGTACTATTCCTAAATGCTCGTAAACTTAAACAATTTGGTCTGTTGTTCAGTTAGGAGCACATGTCTCCTTAAAAGAGCATTTGAAACAACATTGCTCTTCCTTTGCTTGTATTTTATTACAAAATTGAATCCCTCAAGGAACTCAACACACTTCGATTACTGCTTCAACAACTTAGTTTGACTTTAGAGATACCTCAAAGACTTATGGTCAATATAGATGACAAATTCATTCGATGGTAGATAATGCTACCATACATAGAGTGCTAAGATGAGTGCTACGAGTTTTTCGTCATACATAAAGTAGTTCAGTTAAGGTCGCCTAAGCTTCTCACCATAGTAGGTGATTGGTTAGCCTTCCTATGTTAGGATAGCGTCTATCCTAATACTTGATGCATCACATTCCAAGTCAAATACCATCTTGAAGACAAACAAAGATAGTATAGGAGCGGAGGTTAATCTTTCCTTCACTTTAGCAAAGCTTCTCTGCTCTATTTCTCCCCATCTAACGTCAGTATTCTTCTTCGTTAGCTTAATAAGAGGTATAGTGAGGGTGTTGAAATTCCTTACAAACCTTTTGTAGAAGGATGCCAATCTATGGAAACTCCTGAACTCGGCATAAGTAGTAGGTGTTGTCCACTCGACGATTGCTCGAATCTTCTCGTCATCCACTCATAAGCCTCCCCCACTTACTATAAAGCTTAAGAACATGACTTCCTCCTAGCAAAAGCAACATTTCTTAAGATTGCCAAATAACCTCTCAGCATGGAGGACATCTAATACGGTATAGAGATGTTCATAATGACTCAGCATGTCGATACTATATGCTAAGATGTCATGAAAGTACATTGCGACACACTTCCCCATTAGATTTCTTAGCACGTGGTTAATTAGTCGCATGAAAGTGCTCAGGGCATGTGATAAGCCAAATGGCATGAACATCCACTCAGAGAGTCTATGTCGAGTTTTGAACGTAATCTTCCACTCATCTCCTACCCTCATGCGAATTTGATGGTAGCTAAACTTCAAATCAAACTTGTTGAAGATCTTAGCTCCACTCAATTCATCGAGCATGTCTCCCAACTTGGGGATAGGATACCTATATTTGATTGTTATCTTGTTCACTACTCAGCTATCAACACACATTTGCTAAATACCATCCTTTTTCAGTAATAGAAGCACTAAAACAGCACAAGGGTTAAGACTTTCCCTGACATACCTTCTCTACAATAGCTCATTAACTTGTCATTGGAGCATAGAAGCTTATTCGAGACTCATCCGATAGACTAGCTTATTCGGTAAGGTAGCATCTGGTCTTAGGTCAATGCAATGTTTTATGCCTTGGATAAGGGGTAACCCTTTAGGCAACTTTTCTAGGAATAGATCGGTATATTCATTCAGCAACTCTCTTACTTCCAAAGGTAACATACCTTGCTCCTTTTACTCTAATAGAAACTATTGGGCTGGTTTTTCACCTTCTTAGTTCTTTTATAAAATTAGGTCATCTTTAAATCGATCAATACTAAACCCTACCCATTTAATACCAATTCTCAACTAAGATTTAAAGAAAACCATTCCTCTTCATTTTGAAAACAATTTTTAAGACACCACCCAACTAGAGTCGGGAAAAATAGTTAAGCTATAGCCAATTGGGTGGATTAGTTATAACTTAGCCATTAGTCTAACGATTCAAAACCAATTTTACAAAATGGTTTTTGAAACTAAAGAATCTAGATTTGGGGGTTAGGACTTTTAAACCCTTATGGGTTACCATTAGCTTTCCAAAATTAGAATTAAACTTAAAAAACACTTTTTAATTTCGAAAGAGAAAACTTGATTATTGGTTACTCTAATTAAATAAATAAAATAATCTAAACTAAAGAAAAAGGGAAATTAGTTTTTTTAATTTTTATCGTCGCCTCGTAGGTTCCTACATACTCACTATTCAGGATTATACGTACATAGTTCTTTTAATGAAAACTTTAGCGGATTAAATTGATTTTAATTTGAAAAGCATGTCAAATTTACGTTTTTAATTCAATTCAATTTATTTAAGGAAATTTCTAAAAAATGAAAGTCCTAAATTGAAATTTTCACTTCTAAAATATCTAAAAGCGCCCTAATTTTATAAAGGGTCAATTCATTTTTATTTATTTATTTATTTGAAAAAGACAATTTTTCTAAGTGATAAAAAAAATTTATTACCTATCCTACTAATTTTGTTTTATTTTTATTATATCACCTAATTTATTTATTACTTATTATATTTTATCTATTAAACTAAAAATAAAGAAATAAAGTAAAATAAATTTACTCTTCTCTTTTTTCTTTTTCTTTTCCTTTTTCTTTTTTCTTTTCCTTTTTCATTTCTTCTTTCTATTTTTAATTTGACTACATTTACATAGATAAATGAATAAAATAATTAAACAAATAAATAAATTAAAAAAATTTCTACTCGAATTGGATTTAGTTCAGACTAGCAAAAAGGTATGAGTTGGTCGGGTGGGTCCACAAGTCGAGGCTTGAGTGTGAAAGTTGGGTTAGATCTCGGATCTAGTTGAGTTAGTCAAGTTGTAGTTGAAGGAGAAGAAGCAACGGCTACGGAGATTGGTTCTACTCAGTTTAGTAGCCAAATCAAGGGGGAGAAGAGTGTCTCATGTGTTTTTTATTGGGGATAAGGGGGTGAGTAAAGTGACGTAGTGGTCAGAGGCGGTTTGGAGTATTGTTTAAAGTGGTGGCTGATGGTAGTCTTAGGTAGTGGTCGTAGTTGATGGCTAGGTGTAAACGAATAGTTTGGTTGATGGTTTACGGTAGCTAAGAGTTTAGTCGTATGATCAATTTAGGGTAAAGGTTATAAGAGGTGGTGGTTTAAGGAGAAGGGGTTCGGTGGTTAGGGTTTGGTGGCAGTAAGCTTAGTGGCATCATTAGGGGGCACCTTGGATGTTGAGAGGAGTTGGGTTAGGGAGATAATGGTGTCGGAAAGCTGGTAAGGGTAGTTATTGGTGGTGGAGAGTTCAATAGAAAGAGATTTGAAGAGAGAGAGTGCAACTTTAGAGATAGAAAGAGAACCGTAAGAGAGAGAGAGAGCTTGAGAGTTGATTCTAAAGCTTATGGGTGGTTGTATATGTTCGTGAACATCCCCTAAGACCATTTTACAGTCAAATTCAACCTAAAAATAATGGAAGGCTTGGATTGGTGTTAATGGGAATGGTCGAATTTTTAGTTTTTTCCTAATCTTTGAAGCTCGATTTGAATAGGTTTTTGACTGAATCTACACTTGTTTCTTTTGCCAATTTATAGTAAGCTATGCTTAGTTTGCAATTTTGCCATTGATTTGACGAAATTATGATGAAAAGTGATTTAAAAATCGAGTCAAAAGTAGCTGCCTGAGGAGGAAAGTGATGGAATTCTAAAGAGAAATGAGAGAAAGAGAGGAAAAGTGATGACGTAGCATGCCACATGGATGCCATGTAACGCTATGTCAGAAGGTCATCTAACGCAACGATGCCACATGTCAAGACATATAGTGTAGTAAGATCCTGACACGTAATTGTGTACTAGTTAACAAAAATAAAAAGGCCTCTCTACCTTCGCTAAGAATTGAACCTAAGACCTCACACTCAAACCCAATGCAAATGTCCATATACTTATTCATTAGGTTGTTAGCCTATGCCTAGCACATGTAGGCTTGGTCAGCTTGGACTAGATTTAAATCTAATCATAGGTTCAATAGCCTAAGTTCTACACCTAAATTAAAAATAAAAATCTACCCTAATAAAATGTTATTTTCTAAAATCTTTTATTTTTTCAAATTTTCAAGTTTTTTGTAATTTTTCAATTTTCTCACTTCTTTTTCCAAATTTCCTAATTTTCTAAATTTTTCAATTATTTCTTATCTAATTTTCTTATTTTTATGCTTTTTCTTATTTTTCTTACCATTTGTATTTCCCTAAAATTCTTATTTTTTCTATATTTCTTAATTTTTGGGTTTCATTTAATTTCCTTTTTTTCATGTTTTTCCTAATTTAGGGCCTATATAAAAATAAAAATAAAGGGGGCAAAAATTAGGTGCCTACAGCTACCCCTCTTTGTAGTGAAGTTAGAACAAAACTTTGTTGCAAAGACAAAGAGACTTTATTTTTGCCCTCAAGATAACTCTAAATCAACAAAATAGCTACCCTAAGATCGATTTGGATGAAGAAAAGAAACCTCGATGTGTCTTTCGAGGCACACTAACCCAGGCGGGAGTATCTCTAAGGGACAGGCAGAAATGATCTAAAACCTGGTCATGCCTTACTAGGCTCACTAACCTAGGCGGAAGCATCTCTCAAGGATTACCAACCCTAAATTGAGATCGATTTAAAACCTAGTTGTACTTCACAAGGTTTACTAACTTAGGTAAGAGCTTCTCTCAAAGATTAGCAACCCTAAAATGGGCTTGATCTAAAACCTAGTTGTACCTCACTAGGCTCACTAACCTAGGTAAGAGTATCTCCTAGAGACTAGTAATCCTAAACTAGGCTCGATCTAAAACCTAATCATACCTCACTAAGCTCACAAAACTAAGCGGGAGCTTCTCTTAAGGACAAGCAACCCTAAACTAGGCTCAATCTAAAACTTAGTCATGCTTTACTAGGCTCACTAACTTAGGTAGGAGCATCTCTTAAGGACTAACAAACCTAAATTGGAATTGATCTAACACATTGTTATGCCTCACTAAGCTCACTAACCTAGGTAGTAGTGTCTTTAAAGGACTACTAATCCTAGATTGGGCTTGATTTAAAACCTAATCGTACCTCACTAGGCTTAGTAACTTAGGTAGGAGCGTCTCTTGGGGACTAGTAACCTTAAACTAAGATCGATCTAAAACATAGTCATGCTTCACTAGGCTCAGTAACTTAGGTGAGAGCATTTCTTGAGGATTAGTAACCCTAAACTGGGATCAACCGCTTCTCAAGGTCTTTCAATCTATCCTAATCATCTTTAGGCTTTGGGTTAATTGGGAATAAGTAAGTGTTCAGCTTAAAAGTTGAGTTGGTCTTTGGTAATACCCCTTTTGTTTCAAAGGACTTAGAGCCTTAATTTACTTTAAGGTAGGCTTCTTTTGTTTTGAGGGTTAATGCCTCAATATTCTTTCCATATGAGCCGTGGACCTAAGTAGAGAGTTGCTGTCAGGAAGAAAGCTCAGTTGATCTACAATCTTTCCTATTATTCGTTCTAAAGATTGGAACCTTAGCTTAGTGGGGTCAATAACCTCGAGGTTGCCATTGCCATTATTGAAGTAGTTATCATTTCCTTAGTTGGCCATTTTGGTTTTTGAGCGAGTTTTGATAGGACTTCTCAAGAAGGTTTGATGTTTGGGAGCTATCTTGGTGAGAATATTTTAAAAAGGATAAATGAGAAACTAATAAATGGATAGTACATGGATATAGAGAGGTAGAATTGACTAATAACCAGCAAGATGGTAATTTTATTTATTTTTTTGTAGCTTTTAGAGTTTTTCTTTTACATTATTTGAAAAAAGAAAATACATTCAAGAAGATTATTCCTATATCTGATTGTTCTTCTAGGGTTTGATAGGCGTTACGCTTTTTTACTTATTGGACCCTACTAGTGCTCCCTTCCTTTTTCTTGAATTAGGCTCTTCCATTTCCTCGAATTATTTGAGCTTCTTTTGGGTCATCCTTAATTGATGTTCTAAGGCCCTAGAATGTTGTATTGATTCCCGAAAGAGATCCTCCCACATGTCTCGCTCTTCATAGATTATTTCTACTCAAGCTTGTACTTAGTTCATGTAGGTCTTGACTTCAGGATCTGGTTTAGCTACTACAAGCTAGATGACCTATGGTGCTTGATATTAGATCTCTTTAGCCTCATGGAGCTGATCATACAAATATTCTTTGGTAACTTAGTACTTGTCCACTTCTCTTAGCCATTCTCCTAAATCGATGTTTGAGCTAACAGTCTTTGTTTCCTATAACTATTTGATTGCCTTGAGTTTAGACATTTTTCTATTGCAGTGAAATCTAAAGATCTTCATAATCGAAGGTCATGATATCCAATGGAGGTCTATAAACTTGGATACCTTCGAATTGTTTGATCATGTTGTTAGGGTAATAGCCTATGCATAACTTCATCCTAATTAGGGGTATCACTTGATAATTTTTGCAAACTAGGATTACCCTTTTGAAGTTACTCCATCTTGCTGTCCACAGGATATCAGCAACTTGGAAATTTGTCAATACTTCTACCCAGCAATATGTGGGTTTTCCTTCTAAGAGATGGACCTTATTGACAAATGAATCGATTAGATCGATGTTGTGATCAAACTCTCCTCAGATTAGGTTAAGCCCATAACATTTCATGTAGCTCATGACCATACTATCAGTAATGCTAAGTTGGTCTTTAATGTGCCATCATTCATTTGTTCTAAAATACTAAGGCTTCTGATCTATTTTGTGAGGAGGGTTGGGACATATGATTTGCCTTCAAGAAATTGGCTCACTAACTCAACAACCTTTAAATGTATGAAGAACTTTCCATTAGAGAATAGGAGGGTCTTAAATGCAGCCAAGATAAAGGCCTTTATTGAGTTCTGTCCCTAAGCTTTGAGATTGCTACAAAAGATAACCCGTTGGTTAGATTTAGGCTTAGTGGTGAACCATGCTTTTAAGGTCTATAATTTGATGCAGTTACCATTATAGCTTCTGAAGGCTTTTTTCACTTTCATTTTTCTAATACTCAGGCATCTTAAGAAGGCATTCATAGGATCCATTGCCAAATTTAGGGTATATATGCTTTCCAAAGAAGGCACTTGGTGTATTCTTCAAGTGTTGGGCTAATCAAGTAGGGCCCAACTCGAAAAGACACTTCTTCAGGTTCCTAAAAGTCAGTCAAAGCCTTAATCAAATTAATCTCTATCTTTACTTTTGAAAGTGATAGAATGAGCCTCATCTTTCTAAAGATGATCTCTTGTTTCCATGGATTGAAGTGCTGTAACCATTGGTCTAAGATGGGCTTGGGGTAAATAGGCTTGCCTACAAATTTTTCCATGAAGTAGATAGAGTTGGATGATGAACAGGTTATTTTTGGGTTGCAAAAGAGAAACTATGTTATAAGATTGTCTAAAAACAAAAAAAAAAAACTATTTACAACAATTCTACACTTATAATACACCAAAATTACTAGGGAAATCAAGGAAACTCTAAGCCTTTATTTTTTTAATTTCCATCTTGCTTGATTATTCGTCTATTTTAGATATCGTGAATGCATAAAGGGTAGGTTTTAAAGGTTCTTAAGCTTGGGTGACCTCACTTGTTAAAGAACACTTCCATTGGTTACATCAAGCTTAAGTGAGAATAACTTAATCAACCCCTAGTGGTGGTTACACCATAGGCTTAAGACAGTCCGAGTTCGACCGTATCTATCATGTAATTATGGTATATAAAATAAATTCTTCCTAAATTAAATAGACAAAACTAAACTTGTAAAGAAAATGTTAGTACAACTATAATATAAAAAAAGGATGAATAAGTAAATAAATTACAGAAAGGTGGTTTTTAGGGATTAATTTTAATTTTGGAAAGTCAAATGGTTAACCTTCTTGACATCCCTAGAAGAGTCGCCAAGCTATTGAGCTAGGTTTTTCAACCTCCCAGTTTCTTTTATAAAATTAGGTCTTCTTTAAACTGATCAATATTAAACCTCACCCGTTTAATACTGATCATCGACTAAGGTTTAAAGAAAGCCGTTCCTTTTCGTTTGGAAAATAATTTTGGAGTCATCACCTGACCAAAATCAGGAAAAATAGTTAAGTTATAACTAATTGGGTGGATTAGTTATAACTTAACCACTAGTCTAATGATTAGAACCAATTTTACAAAATGGTTTTTGAAACTAGAGAATTTGGATATGGGTGTTAGGACTTTTAAACCCTTACTAGTACCATTGACTTTCCAAAATTAGAATTAAACTTAAAAATCACCTTTTAATTTTGAAAGATAAAACTTAATTATTGGTTACTTAAAATAATCTAAACTAAAAAAAAAGGAGAAATTGATTTTTTTTTAATTTTTATCGTCATCCCGTAAGTGTCTCCATACCCGTTATTCTAGATTAGACGTATGTAGTTCTTTTAATAAAAATTTTAGTAGGCTTAATTGATTTCAATTTGGAAAAATATGTCAAATATACTTTTTTAGTTCAATTCGGTTTATTTAAGGAAATTTCTAATAAATGAAAGTCCCAAAATTGAAAATTTTATTTTTGTAAATTCTAAAAGGGCCCTAATTTTATAAAGGCTTAATTCATTTTTATTTTTATTTATTTATTTTTTTAAAAAGTTGTTTTTTCTAAGTGATAAAAAAAATTTATTCCCCTTCCTACTTATTTTATTTTATTTTTTGTTATGTCATCTTATTTATTTATTACTTATAATATTTTATCTATTAAACTAAAAATAAAGAAATAAAGTAAAATAAATTTACTCTTTTCTTTTTTCTTTTTTATTTTCTTTCTTTCCTTTTTCTTTTCTTCTTTTTTTTTTTAAATTTGATTACATTTACATAAATAAATGAATAAAATAATTAAATGAACAAATAAATAAATTCTACTCAGATTGATTCGATTCGAAACAAGAAAGTGGTGCAAGTCGGTTAAGCCGGTCCGCAGGTTGGAGCTCAAGTTAGAGAGTTGGGTTGGAGCTCGAATCGGGTTAGGTTATTCGGGTCATAGTTGAAGGAGAAGAAGTAGCAGTTGCAAAGATCGGTTTTGGTTGGTTTAATAGCCTAATCGAGCGGGAGAAGGGTGTTTCATGCATTTTTTATTAGGGATAAGGAGGTAGGTAAAGTACTGTAGTGGTTGGGGGCTGTTTGGAGGGTGGTGCATAGTTGTAGCCGGCGATAATCTAAGTTAGCAGTCGTAGTTGATGGTTGGGTACAAATAAGTGGTTAAGTTAAGGGCTTAAGGTCGATAGGAGTTTGGCTGTGTGTTTGGTTTAGGGCAAAAGTGGTAGGAGGTGGTGGTTCAAGGATAGGGGTTTCTATAGCTAAGGTTAGGTGGTAGTAGGCTTTGTAGTGTCTTTAGGGGGTCTGGTAGAGGTTGAGAGGAGTTAGGTTAGGGAACTGATGGAATAGAGAGAGAGAGTGCGGGTTTAGAGAGAGAAAGAGAGCCATGAGAGAGAAAGAAATCTTGGGAGTTGATTCTAGCCTAGTAACACGTATAATGCACACATAGGCAGCACATCACAAAGAATCTCGTCAGAGTAATTTCCAATCATGATCGGCAGTAGTACTTGCCAAGCAACATGTAATGCTCTCTTCTCATTCAGCTAATGCAACTTAAATGGCCTCGGATTTACGATAGTTAGCAACTTCATCTCCGTAAACAAATCAAGTGACGCCACATTGGTACAACTACTACTATTTACAATGAGAGCACACAGCTGGTCATTCACCTTATAAGTGATATGGAAGAAGTTCTCTCTCTGCTCTTCCTTGTGTGAGGGCTCCAGACTCATTGTAAGTTAGACGATTAGCATCAATTGATCCAAGTCCTTAGTAAACACAATCTCTTTAATCAATTGATCCTCTGGAGTAGTTTCTTTCTCGATAAGAGTTACTTCCTCGAGTTCCTTGCCAGTACTGTCTATCTCAAGCTTCGAGATGTTTCCCTTAATGACCATAGTCCTTTAATTTAGACACTGAGCAGCTATATGTCTAAACCCCTAGCATTTGAAGCATTTAATTTGGTTTGTCTTCCTTTTAAACCTTTGTCATTTCTCGTATGTTTAGGTTAGCACATCACTATCAGGACGACCCTTATGCTCGGCTTAGATTCCTACCTTCCTAGTCGGCTCGATACTTGATTGAGTACAGTAACTTCCTTGTCCAGGTCAGCTTAGATGACCAGTCTAGCTCACTAGAGGTCACGGTAGCATTATACTTTTCCTTTGCCCCTATATTCGCTGGGTTATCCATAGAGCTTCGTTTATTATAGTAAATTGTTAGAGTTCTATAATGTCTCATATATCACTACTCAAACTAGTTGGGAATTTTTATACTATCTATGCTGATGGCTCCTCTACTTCACAATGAATCTTAAGCATTAGGAACTCTTGAATATACTTGTCGATGGTTTAGCCTCCTTGTTTCAACTCTTAAAGCCAAGCGATAGTATCTTATAGTTATGTATCCGACACAAACCTATTTCATAGTACTCTCCTCATCACCAGTTGAGTACTAATCTCTTGATAGCCCTCTCATCTTCACATGACATGAAAATTCTTCAACTACATGGCAGCATATCTAGAGAACTCAACAATACCAGTTCTTACTTTCTTGTAATCTTCAATTTGTAATAGTAAAAAACTTGTTCTACTTACTCCTCCCAATCTAAGTAATCATCCTCACTTCTAGATCTATTGAAGCTTAAAATTTGAAGCTTTATAAGATCAAATGTTTGGGGTGCTCGAGCTCGTTCTTCTTCTTCATAATACTCTTTCTCGTCTTGTTTTCCCAAGTCTCCCAAGTTAATCATTCTCTTCACTCATCCGCTTACTCCTCTACCTCAAATTTGTCGAGCTAGGTTCTAACCTCTTGTAGGTTGCATAGCTTACGGGGTATTATGCATCGCTTCAGGTTGTCGATAAGCCAACGCATAAACAACTCAGGTTAAATCCATTTGGAGGTTAGCCAACTCATCTAATCTTTCATTTGTTTTTCACGAAGTGCCTTGAGGTTATCGACCATAGAAGGCAACACCACTATTATCATCCTTAATGCTAGCATTAATAATTGGGCCCAATCTATTAATACTAAACCTACTATGTTTTTGGCTGTTCAAAATAGGGTAAAACAAAGTAAACACCAAACAACTACTTCTATTAGACCTCTTACACAACTTACTCAGAGGAACTTTCACTCTAATACCGAGATGATGTGTACTGCAACTAAGAACAAATAAGGCTGATCACTGGGGTGAGTTTAAGCTTACTGAAAGCTTGAAGATGGTGATGGAAACACACAAATAAATAAAAATGAACGAAAAGTAAGCAAAACCCATGAACAGGTCTAAAGGATATGACATACCAATGGAACTTCTGAAGACTCACGGCATAGCTCAATATGATACACGAGTTAGTCTAATGAGGTTATTCTCTACATAGCCTTGCTTAAGGGATAGGATAAGAGTAGAACAAAAGAAAACAATCAGTGTTTACAATAGGAAAAATATCTAGCGTAATATTGATAATATGATACATGTGGCTACATGTATTATACTCAAGAATTTAGGGCAACTTACCTAAAAAGGAAAAGACAAAAAGGATATTGTTCTAAAGAAGTAATGCACAAAGTATATAAAGGGTAAAAAGAATATTCATGAAAATAGCAATGATTATAGTAGTAGATTCTATGAGTAGTCTTAGACACGTAGTAGCATTGCATTGGTGGTGGTGTCGGAAGATGTAGACAAAGTAGTATGAGAAAGTTGGATGGCTGAGTAGGAGTGTTGAGTAGACATGAATTCGTTTGAATAAGAGTGGTTGAGAATTAGTACGAGACAACTCTTTCGACTTCTCAACAGTAATGGTGTCAAGCAAGTAGTTGGCTTGGACATGACCAAGCAAGTGCTCAAAGATTAGTTGCTATTAAGGCATTCTTCTAGTTAGTATACAATTTCTAAGAGATAGGCAATCATTTGGCTCAGCTCATAGAATTGATTAGCAGCAAGGAGTAACTCAGCTTCAGTAGAAGTCGACTAGAGCATGAGGATTCACCTTGCTAGTCCCTTCAGTCTTCAAGCTGGATTGTAGGTTAAAGGCCCAATAACCTAATTTCTATCATTTGTACCAAAGAATCTAGTGCTAAGATACTATTGGCACTCAATCCATAAAGATACATCTCAACTCCAACTAAGTTACTCTAACTATTCCTTAGTACCTAACGACATAGAATGTAAATTTATTGTAACTACTGGAGATTGGTTGTATTGGATCTCCTTCGAAGGACAACTTTTGAGGTGTATGACACCACCTGAAACTAAGATGATACTAAAGGAACTTCATTCTAGAGATTATGTTGAACACTAAGGTAGTAGGAAGTCAGATTATCAACTCCTCAACAAAGGCTATTATTGGCCAACAATGGAGATGGATGCCTTTAATTTTGCCAAAAAATGAATCCCATGCCAACTCCATGGCAATGCTATTCATGCTCTAATAGTTAAGCTACATAGTTTGACAACTCCTTGGCCATTCTACACTTAGGCATTTGATTTAATCAGTCTTATCCATCTACCATCTAGAGGATGCATATGGATACTAATAGGTACCGATTGTTTTACAAAGTGGGTAGAAGCTATTCCCCTAAAGAAGGCTACCAAACCCACAGTGGTTGCATTTACGAAGGCATATATCATTTGTAGATTTGGAATCCCGAAGCAGACTTCGTTTATCAATTTATATGTTTGGCAGTAGTTGGAATCTTATAATATCAACCACATAAAGTCTATGCCATATTATCTAAAGGGAAATGATCAAGTCGAAGTGATAAATAAAACACTCCTAAAAGTCTTTAGCTAAAAGGTACATGATAATAAGAAGGAGTGGCATGATAGGCTGCCATTGGCATTATGGCCTATCACACTTCAAAGGATATGCTTACCAGAGTAGCACCATTTTCTTTAGTGTATGGTACAAAGCCTATAATACCAATTGCGGTTTTAGTACTATTGACTCTTCTAGCTTTAAATGCTAAATTAAGGTTGGATATGCTTAGGATGTTAGACTTAGAGGCATTGGATGAGAAAAATGGTATGGCCAAACATAACTTAACCAACTACCTCTAAAGCTTAAGTGTTGCATATGATTATGTTCTGAGGAAGTGCTTGTTCAAACAAGCCAATGTTGCTCTTCGTATAGCTAAACATGTATGGAAAGGACTCCTAACCTCAAAGTTTGCACCAAAATGGGAGGGTCCTTTCATTGTAGAAGAAGCTTATGATAGTGGACATTGTAAACTCTACAACCCTCGAATGTAGGCCATATCACTCCTATAAATTTTTCAATATGTTAAGAAGTTTCATTTGTAAACTGTTATGAAATTCCTCATGAATGAAATAAAATATTAACGGACTTCATCCCTTTCCACATCTATTGTCATCTAACTATATATATATTTTTTCTTTTAAAAAAGTGAAGCTTTCTAATAGGATAAAAAATGATCCTAGCTATGATGGATCAAAGCAGTGCTATAGTAAGCTTAGTAACCATAAGGCCTTAGTGTTGACCCAAGGTTGTAGTAACCTCAACTGTAAGAGATCAAAGCAACATCATCATGGCAGTCGTTATTGCTTAGTAGTAATCTCGTAACCAAGCATGCGACGGACATAATGTCCTTTTGTATCATCTAAATGTTGAGGTCAAAGTGATCTCAACCTATAATGAGTTATGAGAGGGATCAAGGACCAATCACGTTCTCTCGAGCTTAAGGACTTTTTTAGGTGGTTTACTAATCTATCCGAGGTGAGTTAAGTGCCAAGGAGCAATGCTTAACCCAATCCGATCTGCTGAACTAATTTACTCTCTACATAATCCAAGATATTGTTGAGGTGACCAGCCAATGTGCCAAACTAAACCCTCCGCTTTACACCAGTCTTAAGGAAAAATCTAAATACTATAATCTCCTCTATGCTGAGGTTAAGTTGATAGTAATCAGGAGTTGACCATGAAAATGAGTTGCTCCTAAGCTAACCCAATCCAATACCAATTGTTTGAGCTACCAAACAACTGATCCAAAATCGCCTTGATCGGGATCCGCCCCTGCTCGATTCATACTATTATTAGGACTATAAATAGTATAATGTCCATGTACTATCCTTTTCTGACATTCATATCATCCTTTTCTAAAAGTGAATATTCTTTTGCACGATTACCTATTTTCACTGTAAATTATTCTCCTTTTCTTAGCAGCTAGGGATCCATTTATGTAATTTACTATTATTTAGGACTTATGCATGCTAATTAGATACTCAAAATACTCACATAATGTAATCGTTGAATCATCATACATTGAGAATATACTAAACTTTTACTCTCTCGAGATAAGTGTCCTTCATACTCTTGAGCTACTCTTATCTAGCTTAATGAGCATAGAGTAGTGGAAAGTAACCTTCGGCTATACTTATGTGTCATATCAAGTGTAACTTGAGGTTGTGTAAGGCATTAGTACATCATATCCTTTGTTAGTGCATAAGAACCCCTATCAACCTTTGACTACCATTTACTCTTCAAGCCATCTCGCAGCTTAGACCCACTTTGTTGGTTATACGTGATATTGGCTCCATATATTCATCCATGGTAGTTTATATCATCTTAGTATTAGAGCACCATGCTACGTTCAAAGCTAGATTCTATTTTGTGTTCTTAATGTAGTTTGTTACTACTCTCATATCATAATGGTTCTATTGTTTACCCTGGAGTGTAGTAGTCGAGAATTATTCGGTGCTCTATTTTCCCTTGTTTTCGATATGCAAAAATAATGTAGTTGACTTTGTGTTTGTTGTGTAAAGAATCCATCAATGTCAGACTTAAGTGTTCAAGGAATTTTGGGAAACCAAGAAAGTGGAACTCGACATGGCTAAGGATAGGGAGGAAGCTTTACACCTCAGTTAGTGGGTAATTGCTTTAATAACCTTACCTACTTGGTGGCTAGTTTTGTGATTGTTATCCAAGAAGATAGACAATGAGCAAGAAATAGCCGCACTGGGGAATGTGAACAACAAGGGCTAGGCAATAGACAGTTTGACGAGTTAATGCGCTTGCTTGACCACCCTAAGCTGAAGGAGTTGGTAAAGATGCTAGACAAAGACTAGAGCTTGAAGAGATTAAGGAGGAAGTGGGAGGAGATGATGAGATAGAGGAGTACTACAAGCATAAGTAAAGAAATGTTCGAACCCTTAAAGTCGAAGGATTGAGAATATATATTCCGAGTTTTTCTAGAAGTGGTGATGCTAAGGACTACCTAGATTAGGTAGATAAGATTGAAAAGCGGTTTGAATGCTACGAAATGTTCGATAATGCAAACGTTAAACTTACTATGTTAGAGTTCAATTGCTATGTTGCCTTATGGTGGAAGAACTTGCAAGCTACCAGAATAAGGGAAAGAGAATGAGAGATTCGGAGTTAGGATGAAATGAAGAGAGTTATGTGGAGGGGATTTGCATCGAGCTATTATCTACAGGATGCCTTCAAAAGTTTGTAAGAACTAAGACAAAGAGGGTCGAGTGTGGAAGATTATGTTAAAGAATTCTAAAGGTTAATGATCCAATGCAAAGTTATAGAGCTAGAGGACTGAACTGTATCTCAATTCATTAGTGGATTAAAGTATGACATTGGGGTTGTTCTAGATACCCTAAATGTTAGAACACTTGATGACGTAATCTAAGTTGCCTAAAGGATCGAAAGGCACCGAATAGGAAGATTCCGACCACCTGTTAGCCAATTAGGTAGTAGCCGAATTGTTCCAAGCAAACCTGTATGAACGGAACCAAGCAAGGCTATTGAGACCCAACTCATTCCGACTACATGAGTTGAAGAGAATGAACCTTCAAAGAAGTTTGAGAAGGGCCAAAGCTTAGGGAGAAAGATGAGTGAGATCATGCGTTTCAAATGCTAAGGATTTGGATACATAGATGCTTAATGTCTAAACATGTGAACAAAGGTGATTCAAGGCGTGGTGCCGACTTTTGAGGTCAACAATACTGATGAAGAAGTTGAGGAGTTGAAAGAAGACGAACAGATTAGACTATCTAAGGAGGAAGTTATCTATGGAAAGGAAGGTAACTTTTTGTCGACCACTTTAGTATTGAGGAGGATGATGAGCATCAGCCTCGCACTCGAAGACGAACAAGGTAAGAATCTCTTTCACATTGGGTGTAAGGTGAATGAGTCGCTGTATGCCTTAATAGTTTATGGTGGATGCTACACCAATGCAACCTTTGCATTAATCGTCTAGTAGCTAAAATTGCCAACTGTACCCTACCAAGACCTTACAAGCTTCATTAGCTTAGCAATAAGGGAGCCTTATAGGTGAACAAATAGGTTTCTGTGCCAATTTACATTGGAAAATATCAAGACAAAGTCCTTTGTGATGTACAACCCATAAGGCCAGCCTACATTCTACTTAGACGACTATGGATGTTTAATTGAGTAATTATGTATGACGGTAGGGGGAATACATGTTTTGTGGAGCATGAAGGAAGAAGGTTGAAATTGAGTCCTATAATTGCCAAGTAGGTAAAGGTCTTGTAGTCCCAACTTAGCCAAACCTTGAAGAAAGAGGCTTTGGTATTAACCCAACCCAAATTGAAAAGAGAAATGGAGTTGGAGGGGCTAACCTATCTGCTTGTCCAAAGACTTCTAGAGATGAGATAAGGAGGGGAAGAGCTGTCAACCGAAGTAAATATGTTACTAGAGAAATTTCCTGATTGGTTTACGGAGGAGTTACCGAGCGGCTTGCCCCTAAATCAAGATGTCGAGCATACGATTGACCTACGACCAGGAGCTACACTACCAAACAGGCTTGCTTACAAGCTAAATCCAAAATAGGCCACTGAACTGCAAAGGCTAGTAAATGAGCTACTAAAGAAGGGGTACGTGCATAAGTCCTTGAGCCCTTTCGCTATACCAGCCTTATTAGCATCGAAGAAGGATAGTTCTTGAAGGATGTATGTGGCTAGTCGAGTGATCAATCGAATCACCATCAAGTACAGGTATCCCATACCTATGCTTGATAACATGCTAGACTAACTAAGTAGGATAAGAGTGTTCTCCAAGATCGAGCTTAAAGCTGGGTACCATCAGATTCAAATGTACGAAGGTGATGAGTGGAAGACCGCATTCAAAACATGACATGGATTATATGAGTGGCTTGTAATGCCACTTAGATTATCTAATGCATCGACCACATTCATATGCCTTATGAACCATGTGATTCAAGAATTATTAGAAAGGTTTGTCCTAGTTTATTTTGATGATATTCTAGTGTACAGTCCCAACTTAAAGACTCACCAAAAGCACCTTTGACAAGTGTTTGCAAAACTCTGAGCTAAACAGCTCTGCACCAATTTAAACAAGTATGACTTTTCTCGTTCCATAGTGATCTTCTTGGATTTTGTTGTGAGTGGAGGTAGCATCTAAGTTGATGATGAGAAGGAAAGAGCGATCATAGAATGGCCTAAATCAACTTGGTTTTGCGAATGTGAGAAGTTTCTATGGCCTAGCATTGTTTTATCACTGATTCATAAAGGATTTCAATATGATTATGGCCTCGCTTACCACACTATCAAAGAAGATTATCAAATTCAAATGGAGAGAGAGAGAGAGGAGGAGTTTTAAGGTCATGAATAACTACAGCCCCTATCTTAACCTTGTTAAGTTTTGATAAGGAGTTCGAAGTGGAGTGTGATGTATCCAGATTAGGCATAGGTGCTATGCTAATGCAAGAAGGCCGACCTATTGCCTACTTAAGTGAGAAACTTCAAGGAGCCGCACTCAATTATTCTGTCAATAATAAGAAGTTCTACTCCTTAACTCGAGCCATGATAGTATGGCAACACTATTTGCTGCCCAAGGAATTTGTTATTTATATCGATCATGAATCCTTAAGGTATCTAAAGAGCCAACCAAAGTTGTCTCGAAGGTAAGCAAAGTAGATTGAGTTCATAGAGGGTTTCTCTTATGTCATAAAATACAAAATTGGAAGAAACAATGTAGTGGCCAATACCCTATCAAGACGACATATACTCTTGATTGAACTATAAACAAGGCTACTTGGTTTTTAAATAATAAAGAATCTGTATGCTAAGGATCTATACTTTAGTCCTATCTATGCTTCATGTAAGGAAGGAAAAACACTAGATAACTATCTCAGGGAGGACAGTTACTTATTTAGGAAGAAAAGGATATGTATCCTAACTTGTTCCACAAGAGAACTACTAGTGCATAAGGTCCATGGAGGGGGATTGATAGGATACTTTGGCTAGCGCCAAACTTATGAAGTATTATCCTCCATATTCTTTTAGGCAAGGATGAAGAGGGATGTTCAATTCGTGTTGTGAAAGTATACGACCTGTCGAAATGTGAAGAGCCATGCCAAGCAAAGATATTACCAACCCTTACTACTCCCGACCAAACCATGATTCGATGAGTATAGACTTCATGTTAGGATTGTCTAGGATGTACCGAGGGAAGGACTTCATCATAGTGGTTGTGGATCGATTTAGTAAGATGGTACATTTCATACCCTGTTCCAAAACTAACGACGCTTCAGCTATCTCTTTTCTTTTCTCATATGAAGTAATCAAGCTATATGGAATTCTTAGAACCATTGTTTTAAACTAAGACCTAAAGTTCATAAGCCATTCCTAAAGGACGTAGTAGAGGCGAATGGGAACCAAGTTACTATACAATATGCCCTGCCACCTACAAACCAAAGTTGTCAACAAAACTATGGACACTTTGCTGTGGGTTACTATTGAACGAAACACGATCGTCTGGGATCCATACCTACTAATCATTGAGTACGTCTACAACAAATTACTCATAGTGTAATAAACATGTCTCCATTCATGGTTGCCTTTAGGTTTAACCCCAAGCTGCCATTGGACTAAGCGCCCCAACTGATGTTTGATGATGATCAGCCAACCGTTAAAAGAGTTAAGGCCATCAAAGCCATTCACCAAAAGGTTGTAAAGCAATTAGGTCAAGCTAATATTAAGCTTAAGAAGTAAAGTTGAGGATAGAAGAACAGATAATTTCAACTAGGTGTTTTGGTATGAATATATCTCAGCAAGGAACGATTCTTAAAGTTAAGGAAGAGCATATTGTCTCCAATGGTAGATGGACCTTTCAAAGTGCTTGAAAAGATCAATCCTAATACCTATAGGATTGAATTACTTAAATGATATGGAGTCTCAGACTCCTTCAAGATTGTAAACGTTTAACCTTACACTGTCAAAGATAAGCAACCTAGAGCTTAACCAGATTTGATCCCAAATCTCAAATAACCCTAAAGGGATGATAGGGAATAAGGATTAATTATGTACTCCCAAGCTCGAGGACTTTCTCAGATGGTTCTCCATTTTGTTTATGGTGAGATAAGTGCCGAGGAGTAGTACTTAACCAAGTCTGATATACCAAACTACTTTACTCTCCATACAATCTAAGATATTGCCGAAGTGACCAGTTGACATGCCGAATTGAACCCTCTACTTTACACTAATCCTACCATTAAATTTGAATATTACAATCTCTATTGTACTGAAGCGAAATTGATAGTAATCAAGAGCTGACCATCCAAGGCAGACCCCAAAATTAAGTTGCCCCTAAGCCAACCCAGCCCAATACGAATTGTCCGAGCTACAAAACTACCTTGATCAAGATCCACCCCTACTCAGCTCATAGTGTTATTAGGACCACAGACAGTAAAATGCATGTACTATCCTTTTCTAACATCCATACTATCCTTCTCTAACAATGAATATTCTTTGGCATGATTATATGTTTTCCATGTAAATTATTCTCCTTTTGTTAGTAGCTAAAGATCCATTTATGTAATTTCCTATTATATAAGACTTAACCTAACTGGGTAGTATAAATACTCACATAATGTAATCGCCCATCATCATACATTGAGCATATACTGAACTTTTACTCTCTCGAGCTAAGTGTCCTTCTTACTCTTGAGTTACTCTTATCTAGCCCATTGAGCAAGGACTAGTAGCGAGTGACCTCCAGCCATACTTGTACGTCATATTGAATGTGACTTAATCCCGTATAAGGCGTTGATGCATCATATCCTTTATCAATGCATGGGAACCCCTGCTCAACCATTGACTGCCATTTACTCATCGAGCTATCTTGTAGCTCGGAATCACTTTGTTTGTTATGCATGATATTGGCTTCATGTGTTCATCTACGACAGTTCGTACCATCTTAGTATCAAAGTGCCAGGCTACGTTTGAAGTTAGATTCTATTATGTATTCTTAGAGTGGTTTGTTATTGCTCTATTGTGATAACAATTATATTGTTAACCTTGGAGTGTAGTAGTTAAGAATAGTTCTAAGCTTTGTTTTCCCATATTTCTGATATGTAAAAATAGTATGGTTGACTATTCACTTGTTGTGTGAAGAATCCATCACTGTTTGACTCAAGTGTTCAAGGAAGTTTGGGAAACCAAGAAAGTGAAATCGACATGGCAAAGGATTGGAAGGAGGCTTTACACCTTAGTTAATTGGTGATCATTTAGATAGGCTTACCGACTTGGTGGCTAGTCTGGCGACTGTTATCTAAGAAGATAGATAATGAGCAAAAAGTAGCCCTATTAAAGATCATGAATAGTAAAGCCGAGGCAATTGATTGTTTGCCGAGTTAATGCCCCTACTTGACCACCCTAAGCTGAAGGAGTTGGTAGAGACGCCAGATGAAGACTAACACTTGAAGAGATTAACGAAGAAGTAGGAGGAGATATTGTGGTAGAGGAGTACTACAAGCATGAGGAAAGAAATGTATGAACCCTTAAAGTTGAAGGATTAAGATTGTGTATTCCGAGTTTTTCTGAAAGTGGTGATGCCAAAGACTACCTAGATTGGGTAGATAAGATAGAAAAGTAGTTTGAAAGCCAGGAAATACCCGACAATACAAAGGTTAGCCTTGTTGTGTTAGAGTTCAATGGTTATGCCACCTTATGGTATAAGAACTTATAAGCTAGCAAAATAAGGGAGGGAGAATGAGAATGAGAACGAGAACGAGAGATTAGGAGTTGGGATGAAATGAAGAAAGTTATGCAAAGGAGGTTTGTACCAAGCTATCATCTGTAGGATACCTTCAAAAGAAACCTCCAAAGAAGTTCGAGAAAGACCAAAGTTTAAGGAGAAAGATAAGTAAGATCAAGTGTTTCAAATGCCAAGGATTTGGATACATGGTTGCTCAATGTCTAAACAAGTGAACAATGGTGATGCGAGGCGATGAGCCAACTATTGAGGTCAATAGCATTGATGAGGAAGTTGAGGAGTTAAAAGAAGACGAATAGACTGGACTATCCAAGGAGGAAGTTATCTATGGAGAGGAAAGTAACTTTTTGCCAACCACATTAGTATTAAGGAGGATAATGAGCATCAGCCTCATACTTTAAGACAAATAAGGGGAAAATCTCTTTCATATCGAATATAAGGTGAATGAGTCACTGTGTACCTTAATAGTTGATAGTAGAAGCTACACCAATGCAACCTCTACATTTATCGTCTAGTAGCTGAAATTGCTAACCATACCCTACCCAAGACCTTACAAGCTTCATTAGCTTAGCAATAAGGGAGCCTATAAGTGAACAAATAGGTCTTTATGCTGATCTGCATTGGAAAATATCGAGATAAAGTGCTTTGCAATGTACTACTCATAAGTATGTCCTACATTCTACATAGACGACCATAGATGTTTAATTGAGTAACTATGTATAACAGTAGATGGAATACATGTTTTGTGGAGCATGAAGAAAGAAGGTTGAAATTGAGTCTAATGACAATCGAGCAAGTAAAGGTCGTGCAGTCCCAAGTTAACCAAACCCTAAAGAAAGAGGCTTCGGTATTAACCTAACCCAAACATAAAAGAGAAATGGAGCTGGAGGGACCGACCTATCTTATTGTCCGAAAACTTCTAAAGATGAGACTCAGCGAGGAAGAGCTATCAACTGAAGTAAAAACCTTACTTAAGGAATTTGCCAATTTGTTTCCAGAAGAGTTGCCAAACGGCTTGCCCCTAAACCGAAGTGTCAAGCATACGATTGACCTACGGCCAGGAGCCACATTACGAAATGAGCTTACCTACAGGCTAAATCTAGAATATGACGCCGAACTGCAAAGGTAAGTAGGAGAGCTACTGAGGAAGGGGTATGTATGCGAGCCCCTAAGCCCTTACATTATGCTAACCTTATTAGTATCGAAGAAGGATAGTTCTTAGAAGATTTGTGTAGATAGCCCAATAATCAATTGAATCACCATCATATACCAGTATCCCATACCTAAGCTTGATAACATCCTAGACAAATCAAGTAGAGCAAGAGTGTTCTCTAAGATTGACCATAAAGTTAGGTACAATCGGATTCAAATGCGCAAAGGTGATGAGTAGAAGACTACATTCAAAACACGACATGGATTATATGATTGGCTTATAATGCCATTTGGACTATCTAATATGTCAAGCACATTTATGCGCCTTATGAACCATGTGCTCCAAGAATTGTTAAGAAGGTTTGTTATAGTTTATTTTGATGACATTTTGATGTATAATCCTGACCTGAAGACTCACCAAGAGCATCTTTGACAACTATTTACAAAAGTTCGAACTGAACAGTTCTATGCCAATTTAAACAAGTGTAACTTTTGCTGTTCCAAGGACATCTTCTTAAGTTTTGTTGTAAGTGGAGGTAGTATTCGAGTCAATGATAAGAAGGTAAGAGCGATCATAGAATGACCTAAACCAACCTATTTTGTGGATGTAAGAAGTTTATGTGGCCCAGCATCGTTCTATCGTTGATTCATAAAGGATTTCGGTATGATTGCGGTCCCACTTATCGAACTATCAAAGAAGAATATTGAATTTAGATTGAGAGAGAGAGAGAGAGAGAGAGAGAGAGAGAGAGAGAGAGAGAGATTCAAGGTCGTAAAAGAGAAGCTAACTAGAACTACTATCTTAGCCATGTAGAGCTTTGATAAGGTGTTTGAAGTGTAGTGTGATGTATCCGGACTAAGCATAGGTGCTATGCCAATGTAAGAAGGCTAACCTATTGCTTACTTCAGTAAGAAACTTCAAGTAGCTACACTCAATTATTCTGTTAATGACAAGGAGTTATACTCCTTAATCCGAGCCTTGACAATACGGCAACACTATCTATTGCCCAAGGAATTTGTTATCTATATCGATCTTGAATCCTTGAGGTATCTAAAGAGCCTACTAAAGTTGTCTCAGAGGCAAGCAAAGTGGATCGAGTTCATGGAGGGTTTTTCTTATGTCATAAAATACAAGACTGGAAGAAGCAATGTAGTGGCCGATGCCTTATCAAGACGACTTACCCTCTTAATCAAATTACAAAGAACGCTACTTGGTTTTCCAACAGTAAAGAATACGTATGCTGAGAATCCACACTTTGGTCCTATGTATGCTTGATGCGAAGAAGGACGAACACTAGATGATTATCACTACGAAGATGGATACATATTTAGGAAGAGGAGGCTATGTATCCCAACTTGTTCCATCAGAGAACTGTTAGTGCGTAAGGTGCATAGAGGGGGCCTGACAGGATTCTTTGGCCAGTGCCAAACTTATAAGGCACTATCCCCTAGATTCTTTTGGCTAAGGATGAAGAGAGATGTCTAATCCATGCTAGAAAAGCATGATTCTTGCCTACTAAACATTGAGTTCTCCTACAATAGGACTACCTATAGTTTAATAAACTTACCTCCATTTGAGGTTGCTTATGAATTCAACCTTGAGCTACCATTGTAACAAGTGCCCTAACCAATGTTTGATGATGATTGGCCAACCGTTGAAAGAGTTAAGGCCATCAAAGCCATGCACCAAAAAGTTGTAGAGTAATTGGGTTAATCCAGTATTATGCTTGAGAAGCAAAGCCAAGGATGGAGGAAGAGAGAATTTCAACTAGGTGTTTTGGTCTGAATACACCTTAGCAAGGAATGATTCTCAAACTTAAGGAAGAGCAAGTTGTCTCTTAAGGCTAGCAGACGTTTCAAATTACTTGAAAAGATCAATCTTAATGCCTATATGATTAAATTACCCGAAGGATATGGAGTCTCAGGCTCCTTTAACATTGTTGACCTTTAACCTTACAATCCAAAAGACGAGCAACCTGGAGCTAAACCATATTTGATCCTAAATCTTAAACAACCTAGAAGGGATGATAGGGATCAAGGACCAATCATGTACTCCCAAGCCTAAGGACTTTCTCAAATAGTTCTCTAATTTGTTTTAGGTAAGTTAAGCACCTAAGAGTAGTGCTTAACGTAGTTTGATCTACCAAACTACTTTGCTCTCTATACAATCTAAGATGTTGCCAAGGGGACCAGTTGATATGCTGATCTAAACCTTCCACTTTACACCAATCCTAGCGTTACATCTGAATACTATAACCTCCATTGTACCGAAGCTGAGCTAACTGTAATCAGGAGCTAATCATCTGAGGCCGACCTCGAAATTGAGTTGCCTTTAAGCCAACCTAGTCTAGTACCAATTATCCGAGCTACTGAACTGTAGACATCAAACTGCCTTGATCATGATCTATTCCTGCTCGGCTCGTAGTGTTTTATTAGGACTATAGAGAATAAAACGCATGTGCTATCCTTTTCTAACATCCATACCATCCTTTTCTGACAGTGAATATTCATTTGCACAATTATGTATTTTCCTTATAAATTATTCTCCTTTTCTTAGCAGCTAAGGATCGATTTATGTAATTTTCTATTATTTAAGACTTACCCTAACTAGGTACTATAAATACTCGCATAATGTAATCGCCGCATCATCATACATTGAGAATATACTGAACTTTTACTCTCTTGAGCTAAGTACCCTTCTTACTCTTGAGCTACTCTTATCGAGCCCATTGAGTGTGGACTAGTGGCAATTGACCTCCATCCATACTTGTACATCATATCAAGTGTAACCTAAGCCCGTAGGAGGTATTGGTCCATTATATCTTTCATTGGTGTACGAGAACCCCTACTCAACCTTTGACTACCATTTACTCTTTGAGCCATCTCGTGGCTTAAACCTACCTTTTGGTTACGCGTAATATTAGTTCTATGTCCTCATTCACAATAGTTAGTATCAAGTCATAGCAACCCTATGGCAAGCTTGGTAGCCATAATGCCTTTACGCAGAGCCTTTTGTTGAAGTAACCTTAGCTATGAGAGATCAAAGTGATTTCATTACGATAATCATTGTTGCTTGATAGTAATCTTAACTCTAAGCACTCGATGGACATAATGTCCCTTTATGCCATCTAAATATTAGGATTGAAGTGATCTTAAGCTATAACAGGGTTATAAGGACCCTGCAATAGGCTTAGTAGCCATAATACCTCTTGTATAACCTAAGGTTGAAGCAACCTTAATCATAAACAAATGAAGCAGTCATGATGTGATAGTTGAAACTACTTTTACATAGATAGTGAATGTATTGCCTCTTTTTCAGATCAAGTGTATTGAGTTGAAGTAGTTCCATAATAGGCTTAGTAGCCATAACACCATATATATATATATATATGTATATATCAAAATCGAAATAATCTGTAAGCAAAGATACTATGAAATAAAAAATAATTGCCATTAACCATTCAAGTTTGTTTCCATTATTCTAAAAGAAAAAAATGTAAATAAAGCACATGGATATCAAGGTACTATATCCTACTCTAATTTTAAATCAAAGTTTATCTCATGTTCAAGTTTATCTATGAAATAAAAAATAATTGCCACTAACGACATTTGACTAACGACATGTTTACTAGCCTTTTTTAGCTTATCATACTACAATATCTTATAAGCCTTTGCTACAACTATCTTTAGGCTATAAACACAAAAGTTCAACCATTAGGATACCTTGCAAGCCTTTATGATGGAGTTCATGTGCTTCCTAGACAACTTTTTATATGAGTAACCAATGAACTTTAAGTTGTTAAGAAGGCAAATGAGCCTATGTTCCTATTAATTCAAAGACTAATGGAGATGAGAGATTCAAGAGATATACCTAATGAGGACTAAAACTTGTTTGATGAACTTTTTGACCTATTTCTCAAGGAGTTGCCAAAAGGGGTACCCTTATTCTAAGTATAGAGCATCGTATTGATCTACAATTAGGCGTTGTCTTGCCAAATTAACCAACTTGCAAACTGAATCCTAAGTAGCCTGCTAAGCTAAAAAGGCAAGTAGATGAGCTCATAGAGAGAGGACACATAGGAAGAGCATGAGTCCTTATGCTGTACCATCTCTGCTTATCCCAAAGAGGGGTGGTTCGTGGAGCATATGCATCGATAGCCAAATGATTGACTATATCACTATCAAGTATAGATATCCAATACTAAGGCTTGATGACATGTTAGATGAGCTTCATGGCGCTAAGATATTTTCAAAGATTGACTTATGAAGTAGGTACCACTAAATTCACATGAGATTAGGTGATGAGTGGAAGACTACCTTCAAGACGAGGTATGGTCTCTACGAATGGTTGGTTATGTTGTTTGGACTTACTAATGTACCAAGCACATTTATGAGGCTTATAAATCATATGATATGCCCTCTCATCAAATGATATGTGGTCATGTACTTTGATGAAATATTTGTGTACAATGTCGACCTAAATAACCATGTTCAACATCACAAAACTGTTTTTGATATTATACAAGTCGAGAAGTTATATGGAAATCTGAAGAAGTGTACATTCTATTAAGGTGAAATATTTTTTCTTAGGTATGTAGTATTAGGAGAAGGAATCTGAGTTGATGAGGAAAAGATTAAAGTTATGTTGAAGTAGCCGATGCCAAAGAATGTCATTAAAGTTTAAAGTTTCCATAGCTTTGCTTCTTTCTATAGGCAATTCATTAAGAACTTTAGTACCATTACAGGCTCCTTGATTGAGCTAACAAAAAAGAGTGATGGGTTCTAATGAAATGAGCAAGCTAAATAGAGTCTTAGGGAGATCAAGGAGAAGCTCATCTCTGCCACTTTCCTATCCTTGCCAAATTTTGACAAGCCCTTCGAATTGGAATATGATGCATTAGGCATTAGAATTAGTGTTGTCCTAATGCAAAGATTACAACTGGTTGTCTACTATAGTAAGAATCTTAGTAGTGCTGCATTAACCTATTGTGTGTATAAAAAAGAGTTATACTTTCTTTTTTAAGTTCTTACTATTTGGTAACATTCCTTACTGCCACATGAGTTTGTAATTTTTACTAACCATGAGTCATTAAAGCATCTCAAGAGTCAAAACAAACTTTCAAAGAGGTTAGCCAAGTGGCTACAGTTCATGAAAGATTTTTCATATGTAATCTAGCATAAGAAGAGAAGCACCAATGTAGTCACCAATTGTTGACCACCTTATAGATGAAGTTATTAAGATTTTCACTTTTTACTAAGAATTATGCTCGTGACCCCCATTTTGGTTTCATCCTTAATCAGTGTAGAGAAGGAGTTGTTGTTGGAGGATATTACCTCAAACATAGCTATCTGTTCAAGGAGGCTATGCATATTAAACTGTTCCATACATAAGCTAATGGTTAGGAAAGCTCATAATGGAAGATTAACTAGTCATTTTAGAGACACCAAAATAGCCAATCTATTGAAGAAAAACTTTTATTGGCCTAATTTGGCTAAGGATGTTCATAAGATAGTTAGTAATTGTGAAGTATGCAAAAAAGAAAAGGTGAAGAGAGAGCCCCATGGATAGTATATGCCCTTGTTAACATCAACCTTACCTTAGGCTAACCTCAACATGGACTTTACCTTAAGGTTCCCCTAAACATCTAGGGGAAAAGATTCAATCCTTGTTATAGTGAATCATTTAAGCAAAATGGTACACTTCATCACATGCATCAAACCTCTATGTTGACCTCTATTACCAACCTAATTACCGAGCTATCATGTATAAATCTACCGAATAGCTATGCCATGACAAAACTTCCAAGTAAACAGCCCCAAAGACAATCTAAGTTAAGCTCCTAGGCTAACCACCAACATCTGGCCTTAGCCCTATTGATTACTCTCTAATGAATGACTGATCGAGCTCTAACCTGACCCAGATCGAGTTGGCCTCGGACTATAGAACCACCGTCTTTTCATTCCGCCCCATTTGTGCTATAATCCCAATCTCCTACCACCGTACAATACGTGTCTTCTAGCATAACATTCTAAAAGGATTCTTCACTTTTCATATTGAATATGCTTTATCTCTTTTACCCTTTTTAGTATGTTTTATGTATCTTATTTGTAAAATACCTTTTTTGGTACATATAAAGTAACCTTAGTGGGATGGGTATCCAAACCCCTACTTAATTGTGTGTAGACAACAACTTCTTTATCAAAATATTATTCAAGTTTTCCTTTGAGAAACCTTACTGTTCTCATTGCCCTTCAACTCTTATCTGTTCCTTTTAGTAAGGAATAGTAGCGATTGGCCCTATAGTACAGACCGATACGTCATATTCGATGGATTGTAAGCCAAGTAAGATCAATTAGTGCATCATATCCGGTTGGTAGATGCCTAGACTTTTGGTAGCTGTCTTGTTTTAATTTTAGTTCACTTCATTGTGGTGCTCCTCCATGTGTTTGACCATGGAGATGCATCACCTTTGGTGGTATCAAAACACTATAATGAGAGGGAATGTGCGAAGTTGGAGTAAAGTTTTGGTTCGTGTTTGCTATTTGTGGCTGCTATGTTCCTTTCATAGCTGCTTCAGTATATTCATGCAAAGAGTTGTGAGCAATGTAATGAAGATTTATGTGTTGGTAAATGTGGTTACATTGTTACTGTATTTTTCACTACAAAAATAGAGCAAGTTCATACATATCTTATTCGAGTGATTAGTGGGTGTTGAAGTTGTTAGAATGTGTTAGTTGAAGTATTAGGTAATATGTTAGCAATATTTTTCATGTATTGTGTTGTTAATCTGTTCGAGAAATCTCGTATCACATCGGATTCAAGTGTTCAAGGTATTATTAGTGACCAAAATAGTAGTTTTCAACCTAGTTGTGGTCATAATAGTAGTAACACTCCAAGGTCAATTAATGATAAGCTTGACAGATTTACTAATCTTATTGAGAGTCTAGTCACTGCGATGCAATTTAACATGCAAGTTAACAAACAACAGCCCTAGGGTATACAACACCATAACTTATTAGAAAATGCACTTGAGAGACGCTATGGCTAATGTAATAAAGCTAATTACCTAGTTTAACCCCCTTAAGCTAAAGGAGTAGCAGATCGAGTTGCTAGGCAAAGGTTAAAGTTTTAGAAGATCAAGGAAGATGATGAGGAGGTAGATACCACGGAGTATAGAGAGGAATAAGAAAAGGCTAATTACTACTAAGCACAAGAGTAAGGATACTAAGCTTCTTAAAGACTAAATAATGTTAAGGTCCAAATCCTACCTTTTAGTAGAAGTAGAGATGCAGATCAATATTTGGAGTAAGAAGAGAAGGTCAAGAAAGTGTTAGATTGTTATGGATATAAAGATGTTGTCCAAGTTTGACATGTTGCATTAAAACTCATAAGGTTTGCCGCTATATGGTAGAAAAATCTAAATGCAACTATAACAAGGGATGGAAGACGAGGAGTAAGGACATGGGATGAGATAAAGGGATTGATAAGGGGTAAATTTGTACCTAAGACTTACTTACAGGACACACTTGCTAAATTATAAGAACTTTACCAAGGAGGCCAGTCTATTGATGACTATGTGAGAGAATTCCAAATGCTTATGATCCAAGCCAATATGGATGAACCCAAGGTACATATAATATCGAGGTTCATTTCTAGCCTCAAATGCTAGATTTGCAACATTATGGATGTGCAAAGGTTTTATACTTTGGAAGAAGCAATTAAGGTGGCATAGAAGGTTGAAAAATAGAAGAGAAATGCTCCAAGCCAACTTAAGCCAACATTTTCTTGAGCCCAAGTTTCGCACTAACCTGTTCATGGTAAGTTAAGGAAAACTTCCTAAGTCGAGGAGAAAAATGACCAACCTAACGATAGCTAAACAGGCCAATAGGGTCAAATAGGCCACCCGAGCTGAGTTGAGGCTAGGCTGACCTTAAGGATATATAAAAGAAGACATACCTCTCAATGGAAGACTAGTAAGGTGAAGTGCTTTAAATGTTTGGGTTTTGGACACATGGCTGCTAAGTATCCGAACTGACATGCCTTAGTGCTACAAGGAGATGTAATGCATAGCAGTAATCAGAATGAGCTCGAAGAGGAGAAGAATGATAAAAGGATTGAAGTTGAAGAGGAAGAGGTGACATGTATCTTTGCCAACCAGGAAGAAGTGATTACCCTAGTACTAAGATAAGTTTTAAGTTCCTTACCGAACCTAGAGGAAAACCAGAGGGAAAATTTATTCAACATGTACCATCAAAGGATAGTTGTACACCATCATAGTGGATGGAGAAAGTTATACTAATGTAGTTGCATAGTCCTTCATACAGAGGTTAGTCCTGCCAACCTTTAAGCATCCTTAACCTTACAAAATACATTAGCCTCATGATAAAGGTGCCTTACACATTACAAAACAAGTAACTGTATTGTTCAGTGTTAGAAATGTGTATAGGGATCAATTAGTATGCGATGTGAATCACTTAAACTATATATATATATATAAATTAAACTGCGAATGCTCCAGCAAGTATACTAGGTTAGAATCATGTAATATAGAGCAAATAAGGTTGCCAATCCCTTGAGGACTATAATATAACTAAACCTAGGGTAGTTCTTATCAATATTCAGGTAGTAAAAAATAAATTAATTATATCTAATAATTATACCAAAACTATTGAAAAGAAAATAACAATAAAATTTCTAAAACTAAATAATCAATTAAGAATTGTAGTAAAAATAGAATCCACTCTAGATTATGCAAATCAAATTGTTATCATGTTACATAGATTATTAGCTATATGGTGATTCAAGTGAAATTATTATATCTTAAAACTCAAGGATTTAAACCCTTAATTAATCAGTCAACTCCCATATCTCAAATTAACATTGGACTCTAAACTACAATCAAATATCTCCTGATACTATGATTGTCTAATGTCCAAAATCAATTATTCCTAATATCTTAGCGAATAATCAATCACCAAACATTGTATTAATCTCTAGATTACTTCTAATTAATTCAATTAACGCTGCTTCCATATTAATTAATCAAATTAACCAAGAATTTCTAACAAACCCTATATCAACTCCCATATGATTAGGGTTTTTAACAATTATTATCAATTAAATAACTATAACTGAAATCATAGAAATTACAATCATGAATCAACCCTATATCTATTAATCCTATAACATGAATACAATTATCATCTTAGCTATCTAAGGTTTCATGAATTCCTATAAATAAATTAAGCCAAACATGGAATTTGAAACAAAAGCATAACTACTAATTGAAATTGAAAGGAAATTCATAATTGAAAGCAAAAATAATTAATAGAATTGCATAAATATAATTAAAATTGATGTCACCAATTCTGTAATTGGAAAAGATAAACTTCAATTGCAACTCCAAAAATTGGTCTCTACAACAAAAGAAAAATCTTCTTAATAATTTAAGCGATTCTACAGAAGAATTCTTCAAAAACTATCTAATGACTATTCTACAATTCTCCAAGTCATAGGAAAGTGTGTGTCTTTAAAAAAAAATGTCTTATAAACAATGAAACATAAGGCTATTTATAAAAAAAAAACTAAGGTTAGTTCGTGTAAAACTTCTTTTTAATGAAAGCCGACTAATAGGCTAATGACATAGACTTCAAGGCCGGTGGTATAGGCTCTAAGGCTGGCGACATAGACTCTAAGGCCACTGGTGTAAGTGTAGGCCGTCATAAAGGCCAATTGTGTTGAATTAAAAATTGCAACTTGTTGATTCAGACTTCATTCATTTGCATAAAACTCCTTTAAATTGTCAATATTTCCACTTTAAATCCTCTAATTCCTAAAATATCCAAATGAAAATAATTAAGTACCTTTTCTTAATGTTCTCTATAAAATTGATAATAATTCTATCTAATTTGCACATTTCAAACATGAAAAATATGCCTTTATCACAATGTAATCCTTATGGGAGCTTTAGATCTATTGTTTGGAAGACCATGGTTGTTCGACCAACATGTTACTAATGTTGGATACAAGAACACCTATTCCTTTATTAAGGATGGAAAGAAGGATATGCTGTGACCCATGACACTAACCTAAGTAAATAAGAACTATAATCAACTTACCCAAGCAAGTATGAAGAAGACGCTAATAATGAGTCAAAGAGAGCTTTAAGCTACTGAGAAGGTTGATGAGCCTATATTACTGTTAATTATAAGATTATTGGAGATGAAAGATTTGGAGGATGTTCCTAATAAGATTCAAAGTTTGATAGATGAATTTTCTAACCTATTTCCTAAAGAGTTACCTCAAGGACTACCCCTAGTTCAAGGCATAGAGCATTGTATTGATCTATAGCCAGGCACCGCCTTACCATTCGAATGTGCCTAAGAGCTTAGTAATTACTAAGGCTTAGCATGGAAAAAAGGGCGACCAAATGGGTCCTTTGTAATAACAAAGAAAATGAAGTGGAGAAGCTGAAAAAGCATAGTAGCTTATGTGAAGCTATTCAGAGGATGTGACTCATTAACAAATACAACACAACACAACACAACACAACACAATACAACACTTTGCTTGATATGATGCACAAGCAGATGTTGAGGTCTACTCACCACTAATTTTAAGCTACTCGACAATATTAGATAAGAGTAAATGAAGATGTGCTTAGAGAGGAATATCTCACATGATCAAGTATATTCAATATTAGAAAAGGGTGTCTATTTCAACTACAAAAAAGGGACTATTTATAGTAAGTCTTTATGGAAACATGGAAACCTAAGAAATTACAATAAAGGGTAATACAAAAATGCTATCATAGTACACTCCCAAAAGGGTAAAAAGGGATAAATAGAATAAAGGAATGTAGTATAAAGTTAGAGAAAGGAATGACATGTGGCACACTATAGTTGGGTCTATGTTCTAGGTTCTAGGGATGTTAGAGTTTAGTTGTACTGATGTTGGAAAGGCTACTAATGAAGGGTACTTAGGGTTTCCAAGACGAACAAGGGATGTTGCTACTTAGTAGGATGAAAGAGAAGGATCTAACATGATGGGTCCTCAACTCAAGTATCAGTAGATAGGTTACGATACATGAGGGTCTGGGTGGTTAGAATAAGGCTTGAAGTTTATGGACCTTAGCCTCAACAAATGAAGGGTCAGCAATGGTATAAGTATAACTGAGCAGTGTATATCTAAGCTAAGTCCTCAAGGAGTTTACCCACTGTTCTTCTATATACTATGCCTCATCCTCTATAGCCTAATAACTGAGCATCCTTCTAACGAGAGACTAAAGAACTCAAAGGCATGCATAAGTAAGGGGGCTAAAGGTCAGTAGTCCATTAGTTCCCTAGGCTTGTCGAAGATTTGCCCTCAAATCTCGATCTTCTTCTACATCTAGTACATAGGGCGATAGCTTGTTTATATTTTTTCCTGAGAAATGTTCCTTACTAACATGAATCAAGACAAGGTCTCCGAGACTGTAATTAACTTGCCTCCTTCCTCGACTTCCTTATTCTTTCTATCGAGCCATAGTCTTGGCCAACTATTTGGCAACCTTCTAATGCCAATTCTAGAACTCATGGGCATGTTGTAAGCCAAATTGACTTCCTCCTTGGTTGGTCAGGTTGATAACCATATCCAAGGGTAAGTTTGGGTTAAGCCTATAGACAACCTCAAATCGTAACCTTCTTATCAAGCTATAAGTTGAATGGTTGTAAGTGAACTTAATGACGGCCTGGCAGAGATCTCAATCATGCAAATTCTTCCAAACAAGAGCTCACAAGAGGTTACCAACTATCATATTCACGACTTTGGTCTGGCCATCTATCTAAGTTTAGCAAGAAGCACCAAACATGAGCTTAGTGCTAACCTTCTTCCCTAGGGTTCTCTAAAAGAAGCTCGTGAACTTCGAGTCAAAATCGGACATAATATTTCTTGGTACTCGATGTAGTCGTATAATCTCTTACAAAAAGATGTTAGCAACAAATAAAGCATCATTGGTCTTATGGTAAGAGATGAAGTGACCCATCTTGTCGAATTGATCAACTACCACCATAATAGAATCATGCCTTCTTGGTGTTCAAAGTAGGTCAAGCATAAAATCTATGCTTAGATCAATCCATAGCCACTTAAGTATAGGAAGGGGTGCATACTCTCCATATGGCTCTTTGCTCCCCTTTGCATGTTTATACACCTCGCACCTCTCAAGAACTTGATCTACATTCCTCATCAGCCTAGACTAATAAAAATGTTCTCTCAACATCTTAACCATTCTCTCTCTCCAAAGTGGCTAGCTAAACCTCCAACATGAGCTTCTCGAATGAGTAACTCCCTAGCCAAATCACTTAGCAGACAAACTTGTTTGCCATTCATCAAAAGCCCTTAGCTTAAATAGAACCCATCTACAACTCCTTTAACATTGCACTTTGTTACTAAGGGCCCAAAATACAAATCATGCTCATACGAATCTAGTAAGGTGATAAATCTAAGTATCTTGGGCTATAATGCTATAACAAGGATATGTTGACAAGACAGAGCATTGGCTACAGTATTGGTGCTTCCCTTCTTATACCAGATAACATAGTAAAAAGAATTTAGGAATTTAACCCAATTGGTATGATGCTAAGAAAGATTTTATTGCCTTTGAAGATGTTTGAGAGATTCATAATCATAATAAAAGATGAATTCTCTCAACAATAAGTAGTATTGCCAATTCTATAGTATTCAGACAAGGGCATAAAGCTCCTTATCATATGCCAAGTAATTTAAGGCAACTCCTTTGAGTTTTTTACTAAAATAAGCAATTGGTCAATGCTCTTACATAAGAACCGCACCAATGCTTACTCTTAATGCATTACACTCTACTTCAAAAACTTTCTTGAAATCTAGTAGGGGAAGTATTAGGGTAGATGTCAACCTAGACTTTATCTCATCAAAGCTTTTCTAAGCTTTTTCAAGCCACTTGAATTCATAGTTTTTCTTAGTTAGCTCGGTAAGTGGAGCAGTTGTGGAATTGAAGTTTTGAATGAATCTTTGATAAAACGAAGCTAAACCATGAAAACTCCTCGCTTCGACAACATTAGTAGGCATTAGCCATTTAAGAATAGCTCGGACTTTCTCATCATCAATATGACTCTTCCCTCCAAAACAACATGTCCGAGGATTGCAAACATTCTCTAGCAGAATATACAATTCTTTAAATTGCTAAATAGCTTCTCAGTACAAAAGTTATCAAACCCTAATCTTAAATGTATAACATGAGAAACAAGGTCAACACTATAGACTAGAATGGCATCTAAGTACACCCAAATGCATTTAACAATTAAGAATCTCAAGACATGATTCATGAGTCACCTGAAAGCGCTTGGCATGTTTTTCAAACCATATAGCATCACCATCTACTTGAGTAGACCATCCTTTGTTTTGAATGCCCTCTTCCATTCATCTTTAAGCCTTATTCGTACTTAATGGTAGCCACTTTTCAAATCAATCTTCAAAAAGATGTGAGCACCATGCAACTCATCAAACATATCAAACAATCATGGGATTAGATATCTGTATTTAATAGTAATTTTTTTGTTGTTTCATCTATCAATGTACATTCTCCATTTGCCATCTTTCTTTAACACAAAGACAATTAGCTCGACACAAGGGCTTATGCTTTCTCGAACATAGCTACAATCAATCGCTCATCCACTTGCTTCTTCAACTCAACTACCTACTCAAGGTTAAGCCTATAGCCAGGTCGGTTTAGAAGAATAGCTCTAGGTTGAAGATCAATGCAGTACTCAATGCCTCATATCGGTGGTAAACCACTCGACATCTTAATAAGAAAGAAGTCGACATATTCTTGTAGTAATATCTGCACCTCGGTAGGTAAGCCTCCAACTTCTCTCAATTCCAAAAGCTTCCTTACTAACATGATCATACACTCTTTCACCTAGACATATCAAGTAAACTATGCTTAAGAAATCATTAGGGACTTCCACTGCAATGATTAAGTAATCTTCTCTTGCAACTCCTGCACTTCTTTGGGGTTCATCAGGGTTAACATAACTTTATTCCCATCCTTTTGGAACATATAGGTATTCCTATATCTATTATGCAACACTCTCTAATCAAACAACCAGGGTCGGCCTAGTAATATGTATGAAGCACACATGGGTGAGACGTCGCATATCACATCATCCTTGTATCTGCCTCCAACAATAATGGACACTCTAACCTACTCGGCAATAGGTAGACCTCCCTTTTCAGTCAACCAACGAATCTTATACAACTTAAGGTGTATGTAAGTTGATAACTCTAAGACCTTTACTACTTCTTGCGTTATGACATCGGTACAACTTCCTCCATGAATGATTAATGCATAGAGCTTACCCTTCACTCAACAATTTCTATGGAAGAGATTTTTCCTCTACTCATTCTCATTGGCCACAAAAGTACTAAGAGATCTATGTATAACAAAACAGTACTCGACCCATAGTTTAGGTGGGGACTTGGCGTCGTAATCTTCTAGAAATCCTTCCAGCACCTAATCAACTCCCTTTTCATCCTCTCCTTCACTAGCACTGCCCACTTTGAACTTAGGCTTGTCTCCCTTGATGGTCATGATATGTTGGTTCGGACATTAACTAGCCACATGTCTATAGCTAAGACATTTGAAACATTTGATTTATTAGGTTTCCACCTTGAGTTCTCACTTTGGTCTCTTCTAACCTTAGGCTCCTTGGCCTTACCTTTACCTCAGCCATCTTTTGGTGTGTTTGGCACTTGTCCTCAATGATCTACAGTATAACTATTTAGTGTTCAATCATTTTCCGGTTGACTTGACATGCTACTTCTTGTCGACAATCTTGGTTAGTTGTTAGGCATTCGGCTAATATGGCTCTACCTCTATCTTTTGATCCTCTGTACTACTTGGATGGCCCCATCTAGAGTTACAAGCCTTTATAACTCTACCATGTTACCAATCTCAATTCTTAGCCCATAAATGAACTGGGCTATAGTTATAGTTCATGTCTCATGTTCATCAACATCACATCAGATCATAAGTAATTGGAACTCTCAAACATACTCACCTATTAATTTGTTACCTAGTCTCGAGTCTTAGAGATGTCAAAAAGTACCTTGCTTATAGTATTAGGGAAAACCTACTTCTCAAGACTCTTTTCATCTAATTACATGTTTAAACTACACATTAGGCTCTCTAGCACACATTCTACAACTTTTTCTACCACATTGTTGCATACCTAGAAAATTCTAACATAACTACTCGAATACGAATAGCAACTTCATGGTCATAAAAGTAGAATATCGTTTCAATCTTCCTTCCCTAATCTAGGCATTCATCACTACAACCAGACCTATTAAAACATACGATCTACACCATGAGTTGCTCAGCTTCCTTAGGAGCTCTATGCTTAGGATCCTCAACACAATCATATTGCTCCTCCTCCCCATACTTCTTAACCTCATCTAACTCAATTCTCCTTCTTGTAACTTTATCAGCAAGTTAAAGTAGAGCTTAGTTCGTATGAATTAGCCCTATGGCTCATTATTCATCCATCTACCTTCTTGGCTTATCTCTCATTTGTCGGCCTTATTCAATAAAAACTCTTTCTTGCAGCCTAGTCTATATGACCCTTTGCATAGAAACAGCTAAATTGGCCATAATAGTAGCAAGGTCTTATATTTGCTCATCAGAAGTTTATAGGGTTTGTTAAGTAACACAACCATCACCATGAGCATCAATCTCGATATCGTTAATCTCTTATTGAACATTAAGATTCGACATTCTAAAAAAAAAAAAACAACTTTAGAAAACACTCCTCATACAAGAAATTCCCACATGCACATAGAAAATATGAATCAAACAATGAATTATGGACTTGCTCTATTCTTCTAGTTGAAAACAAAGTATAACAGAATAATACACTTGCAAGTACTACTTCAATATAACTTTCAATCGCTATCTCAAGCTTTGATACTAGGATTATATGATGTACCTAAGAGCTCAATAATCACTAGGGCTTCATATGGAAAAAAGGGTAACCAAATGGGTCCTTCATAATAACGAAGAAAATAAAGTAAGGAAGCTAAAAAAGCATGATAGCTTATGTGAAGCTGCTCGGAGGATGTGACTCATCAACGAATACAACAAGGGTCAACACTTTGACACATAAGTTGATGTCAAATTCTACTCACCATTAATCTTGAGCTATTTAGCAAGATTAGATAAGAGTATAAGAACATGTGTGTAGAGAGAAATATCTCATAAGAACAAGTATATTCAATGTCAGAACAGATGTCTATTTCGACTACAAAGAAAAGGGACTATTTATAGTAAGTCCCTAGGATAACAAAGAAACCTAAGATATTATAATAAAGGGAAATACAAAAATACTATCACAGTACACTCCTAAAAGGGTAAAAAGGGATAAAATTGAATAAAGGAATATAGTACAATATTAGAGAAAGGAATGACATTAGGTACACTGTAGTTAGGTATACATTCTAAGGTTTGTAGATGTTAGAATTGAGTTGTACTAATGTTGGAGAAGCTGCTGATGAAGGGAACCTTCAGTTGCCAAGACAAATAAGGGATGTCACTACTTAGTAAGCCAAAAGAGAAGGATACAATGTGTAAGGGCCTCAACCTCAGTATTAAGTAGGTAAGCCACGATATATGAGGGTTTGAGTGGTTGGAGTAGGGCTTGATGCATATGGACATCAGCCTCGGCATTCAGTATTTTCACCTTGATAAATAAGGGGTTGACAATGGTATAAGTATAATTGTATTGGGTATATCCAAGCTGAGTTCTCAAGGAGTTTACCTACTGTTCTTCTATATACTATACCTCATCCTCTTTAGGCTGATGGGAGAGAATCCTTTGAGTGAAAGAATGTAAGCCTTAGAGGCACACATGAGTAAGGAAGCTAAAGGTCAGCAGTTCATCACCATCCAACCTATCTATAGAATGGACATTGATGCATATCATAACCAAGAACAAATAAGGGCAGTCGTAGAGATGGGTCTAAACTTGCCAAAAGCTTGAAAAGGTGATGGGGAAATGCGCAAAGAGGACAAAGATGAATGAAAGAGTAAGTAAACCTATAAACAACTCTAAAGGATATGACGCACTAGTAAAACTTTCTAAGACTCACAACTTAGCTCGATATGATGCATGAGATGGTCCGATATGGTTACTCGCTACCTAGCATTGCTTAAGGATTAAGAAAAGTGAATGAGAGTTGATAAACAATGTTTACTAGAGGTAGAATATTCAATGTATTAATGATAAATCTAATTATTGTGGCTGCAAATACAAGGGGTATTTATACTCAAGAAGTTAGGGCAACTTGCTTAAAAAGGGAAAGGATAAAAAGGTAATTGTCTTAAAGAAGTAATGTACAAAGAATACAAAAGGGTAAACATAAATATTCAAGAAAACAATGATTAGTGTAGTAGATTTTACATGTGGTCCTGTATAAGTAATACAAATGCGTTGGTGATGACGTTGGAAGATACAGACAAAAAAGTACGAGTTGATTGATTGCTTAAGTAGCAATGTCGATTAGGCATGGATTCATCTGAATAGGAATGGCTGAGGATTAGTGTAGGATAACTCTCTCTACTTCTCGACAGTAATGTTACCAAGTAAGTCATCAGCTTTGATATGACCTAATAATTACGTGAGGATTAGCTATTGTTAAGGCATTCTTCTAGTCATCACACAATTTCTGAGAGATGGGTAGTCATTCAACATGGCATCAAGAATTGACTAGCAGCAAAGAGTAACATGGCTTCGGTAGATGTCGGCTGGAGCATGATAGTTCGCCTTGCCAATCCCTCTAGTCCATAGGCTCAACTATAGGTTAAAGGTCCAATAGCTTAATTCCTGTCATTCGTTCCAGGTTAATTTAGATTTAGGATCAAATTCAAATGGTCTTTACTTGTTAAGGTGATATGGACTAAGGTTAGCAATGTCGAAGGCGTCATAAACCCTATAATCTCGGGGCAACTCTAACCTGTAGGCATTGTCATTGATTTTCTAAAGGGTCCCCTAGCCCTTGGGGATAGTTTGTTCCTCCTTTTGCACATAAACCTTTCATTGCTTAAGTGCAACCATACCAAATCTCCCAGTTGAAACTGTTTTGTCATCCTCCCCTTGGTCTTCTCTCGCATTCATTTGGTGGCTTGGTTAATTTGCTAAGTAGCTTTGTTGTAGATATGCTGAAGGGACTGTATTGGGGCTCTTACGTCAGAGCCTTCTTACTCGGATTCAGGTATAAGGGTGTGATCAAGAGGCAACACAAGATTAAAACTATAGACAACTTAGAAGGAGGTCTACTTGGTAGTGTCATATACTATTCAATTATAAGAGAATTCAACCACTAATAAGTAGATGTCCTAATTGGCTAAGTTCTTTCCCACTGTAGCTTAGAGTAGCAATCTTAAAGTAAGATTGACTACCACTATTTGACTATCCATTTAGGGGTGATAAGAAGTACTAAATAGCAATTTGGTCCCCATCTATCGCCACAAAGTACTCTAGAAATGGCTTAAGAACTTTGGAACTCTGTCTGATACTACACTTCTCAATACGCCAAAAAGTCCTCTTACAAGAAAAGAGAAGCAATAGCTGAAACATCATTAGTCTTGGAGCAGGGCACAAAGTGTGCCATCTTACTAAACCTATCCATGACTACCATTACGGAATCTTTGTCTTGAGCAATTCGTAGAAATCAAAGAATAAAGTCCATGCTTAACTCAATCCATGGTTTTGTTAGAATAGGCAAAGGCATTACTTTCCCTTGCTTAGCCCAGCATTTAGCCCTCTTGTATACGGCACAACCTTAAATAACTCGGTGCACATCTCACCTCATCTTTTGCCAAAAGAAACACCCACTCAACAACTCATACATCTTACTCCCTCCAAAATATCCAAAGTGTCTTCCACTATAAGCTTCCTTAATCAGTAACTCCCATAGTGAACAAGTTGGCATACACAATTTCCCTCCTTGAAACAAGTATCCATCCTCCATATGATGCGCATCCACTATTCTTCCATTGACACAACATGCAAGTATGGGTCTGAAGTATAGATCCTTAGAGTACTGTTCCTTAATACTCATAAACCTAAATAATCTAGTCTACAATTCAGTCAGGAGCGCATGTCTTCTCGAAAAAGCATCTACAACCACATTGCTCTTTCCTTGTTTGTATTTTATTACAAAATTAAATCCTTCAAGGAATTTGACCCACCTTGCTTACCGCTTTGACAACTTTGTCTAATTTCAGAGATACCTCAGAGATTCATGGTCAGTATAAAAGATAAATTCTTTCAGTAATAGATAATGTTACCATACTTGCATTGATTGGATTAGTGCCAAGAGTTCTTTGTCATACACATTGCAGTTTAGTTGAGGTCCCTTGAGCTTCTCACTGTGGTAAGCAATTAGTTGACCTTCTTGCATTAGGATAACGCTTATCCTAATGTCTGATGTGTCACATTTAAACTCAAATATTTTCTCGAAGTCAGGTAAAATTAGTATAAGGGCAAAGGTCAACCTTTCCTTTACCTTAACAAAACTTCTCTCCTCCTTTTCTCCCTATCTAAAGTCACTGCTCTTCATCATCATCTCAATAAGGGGTGTGGCAATGGTGCTAAAATTCCTCAGAAATCTTTTGTAGAAGGAAGTCAGTTTATGGAAACTTCTTACCTTGGCAAAAGTAGTAGGAGTTGACCACTCGACGATTCTTTAGATCTTCTCATTGTCCACTCATAAGCCTCCTCCACTTACTACATAGAAAAAGAATACCACTCCCTCCTAGTAAAAGCAACATTTCTTAAGATTTCCGAATAATCATTAAGTAAGGAAGACATTCAATACAGTATAGAGAAATTCACAATGACTTGACATGTCGATACTGTACACTAGAATGTCATCAAAGCACACTACCACCCACTTCCCCATTAGATTTCTTAGCAAGTGGTATAATAGTTGCATGAAATTTTTCGGGGCATTCAATAAGCTAAATGGCATGACCATCCACTTACAAAGTCTATGCTAAGTTTTAAACGCAATCTTCTACTCATCTCCCAGCCTAATACGAATTCAATGGTAGCCAAACTTCATATCAATCTTGCTAAAGATCTTAGCTCTACTCAATTCATCTAGCACATCTTCCAACTTAGGGATAACATACCTGTATTTGATCATTATCTTGTTCTTAGCTTGACTGTCAACACATATTTACCAGGTACCACCCTTTTTCGATACTAAAAGCACCAGAATTGCACAAAGGCTAAGACTTTTCCTAACATACCCTCTCTCTAGTAACATGTTAACTTATCATTAGAGCTTAGAAGCCTATTTAGGACTCATCCAATAGACTGGCATATTCGGCAAAGCGATACTAAGTATTAAATCAATGCAATATTCTATGCCTTAGACAAGGGGTAACCCTTCGAGCAACTATTTTGGAAACAAATTGACATATTCATCTAATAACTCTATTACGTCTAAGGGTAGTTCACCTTGCTCCTTCAACTCCAATAAACGCTTAACCAATATGAGGGTTAGTACATTAGCTTTAATGGCCTCTCAGAGCTTAGCTCTACTCATTGTCAAAGTCTTCTTTGATTTGTGAGTAAGTTTTTCCTATAGTTTATTAACTGAACACAACAGCATCAGGTTCAACATAATCTTCCTACCATTCTTCTCGAACACATATTTGTTCTTGTATCCATCATGGATAACCCTTCTATCAAATTACCATGGTTAGCCAAGCAAGACGTATAAAGCGTTCATGGGCACTACGTCGCAAAGAATCTTGTCAGAGTAATTTTCGATAGTGAAAGATAGTAGTACTTATCGAATGACATGTAGTGCTCCCTTCTCACTTAACCAATACAACTTATATAACCTCGGATGTGCAATAGTCAGTAAATTCAACTTTATATTTAGATCATCTAATGCTATATTGGTGCTACTTCCACTATCTACAATTAGCGTACACACCTAATCAGTTACCTTATAAGTGTAAATAGCCAATTTTTGCCCCTTTCCTTTCTTTTATTTTATTTCAATAAGAAAGGGGGCCTTAGATCAGAAAAACACAAAAATAAAAAAAGATAATTAAATAAAATTCGAAGGAAAAATAAGAAGCTTAGAAAAGTATAAAAAAATAAGAAAAAAGCACAAAAAAAAAAGAAATTTAGAAAATTGAAAACAATAAAAGATTTTAAGGAATAACAATTCCATAGGATACATTTTCCAAATTTTAAAATAAGTTTAGAAATTAGGTCGCTAGACTTAGGCTTAGATTTGCATCTAGCTAAGGCTGACCTAGTCCATATGTACAATTTAATTACACATAATGACAAGACACAGGCTAACAACCTAACAGATAAGCACATGGACATTGGCATTGCGTAAAGCATGAGGTCAAGGGTTCAAATCTTAGTGAAGGCATATAGAGTTTTTTATTTTTTCAGGTAATCAAGATTTGCCACGTATTAGGATTTTATTGCACCACATATCCTGACACATGGCAGTATCAGGTTAGACGACCAGTGCTGACGTAGCACTATGTAGCATCCACTTTAGCAGCTATATGTCACTATTGACACGTCTGACGTAACACCACGTTAGCCCGTTTTCCCTCCTTATCCTTTTCTTTCCCTCTTTTTCCCTCATTTTCTTCAAGTTTTCTGTACTGTCACAATAAAGAACAAACTCGATCCCTTAACTTAAGCTTTAATTTTTGCATAAACTTCACATTCATATGCGCAATTCCTTGTACTGATTTTGTTTACCACATAGCATACTCCAAATTGAACCCAATAACATATCCAAATTCAATCAAATGAGCATTCAAATCGAGCTCCAAAATTCAAAAAAAAAAAAAAACAACTAAATTTCTAGACATTGTCATTTATGTTCTATTTCTAAATTCCCTATTTGCTAGGTGAATTTATGTAAAAATAGGAGGCTTAGGGACATAGACGAGGATCTACAACTACTCACAAACTATAAAATCAATTTACAAACCCTCCTTCTCATTCGAATCACTCTCTCTTTCTACCAAACTTTCTCTCTCTTAGAGTCTATCTCTCTCTCTAGCTCATCGCAACGATCGAATACCCTAAAAACATTCCCCACGCCACTAGCCTTCACCTAAGACCACCTTCATCTGCTACCATGCTCCCTAACAGCGCCGTGCACCACCAACCCCAAACCTTGACCATTGTTGTATTGCTCTTATCTCGAACCACTACTGTAAACTATGCCCCCTAATACTGTAGATGACTTGATAAGTTGGTAAAGCCAAGAAAGATAAAAATTTAATAAATTATAAATTTGAATATATTATAAGTAATAAAAACTATAGAAAAATTGATCAAAATCCTAAAACTAAGACCTTAAAACTGCTTTAAGCACCATTAACCAAAATTAAACCCGAATTTGTTCGAAATCCTAAAATTATAATATAAACCTATAAAATAGTTAAATATTACTCAATAGTGATAAAATTATAGTCGATTGCAATTTTCGACTAAATAGCCTATTCGCGTGAACTTATAACGAAATCGCTATAATAACTTGCAAAAATTATAATTGTACCGGGTATCAATTAAATTGATAAAATTTCACAAAAATTTTAAAATTAATTTATGATGAGATTTGTTATAATTTTTATGTTTCGAAAAATTACATGTATTTATTATTAATTTTTATTTTCCTTCTCTTTCATTTTCAATTTATCTCTTTTCTCTCTTTTCTTCTTTTTCCCAATTGCAACATTCTGGAAGCAAATTTAACTGCCCACATGAGAAAAAAAGTTGCCATGTGTTGAGTGGAAAATAAAAGAAAAATGAAAAATAAAAATTAGATAATATCTTAGCTTAAATTTTAAGCTAACTACTCACATGAATAAAAGGAGAAAAAAAAAAAGAAGAAGACAAAATCGTAGAAACAAAACAAAAAAAGGAAAAGAGAGAAAAATCCTAGAAGCATAAACCGTGAGAAGAGGGAAAGAAAAAGAAAGAAAGAAAAGAAGAAGGAAAAGAAGAAGAAAGAATTAGAAGAAAAATATAAGTAAATTATTTTAGTATAGATGTATATTATATAGTATATACATGTATAAATGAAGTATTTGTATAGTATTTTTTTTAATATAACATTAGTAACACATGTATATGTGCATGAATACATAAATTGAATAATATATACATGTATTAGGCTATGTATGTATGCATGTATGTATATAGGTATATTATACAGAAGAGTGTGTATTATGTATTTTTTTTAAGTATACATATGATTAGTATTAAGTATTTATATTAAATAACTATAGTATATATATGTATATGTGTGTACCATAAACTATATATCTATGTGTATACATGTATAATTATTTTTGTATATATATATATATATGTATAGTCGTATAATATATATGTAGTGGAGTATTTTTATATGTATATAAGACATATATATATAAGATAGAGTATATATATTGTAGTAAGATATGTATAATATATAGTATACATATTTAATAATAAATACTATGTAAATATATATACCGAATATATAATATAAGAATATGTATTTTTAAATTATTTATATATATCTAAGTATTCGGAATTACATAAGTATATTTATAAGTATAAACGCAAATACATGAATATATATATGTACATAAAAGTATGTTTATTTTCATAAAATAAGTATATACATACATATAGCGTATAACATATAGTCTATATATATATAATATACTGAAATATATATGTAATATAATAATATCTATAAACTAAAATAAATTTATACTTATATGTAGGTATATATATGTATATATATATATATACCGTAATTAAGGATTTTTCAATAACATAAATTATAAAATATATCATAAGTATATGAATATATATATATGTATAATCGTGAAGTACATAAAAAAATAATAACAAGAAGAAAATGAGAAATAATAAAATTGACAAAGGCAATAATAATAATAATAATCATAATAAAGTTAAAAATCTCAAAAATAGGAAAATATGCTCAAAATAATAAAAATATCAAATATATGATTTAAATAATTATTAAATCATAAATATGTTAATAAAAAGCAAAAATTACTATTTTATGAATTTTAAACCTAAATAATAATTTTTATGATATTTTTATATCATAATTTACACTACGAGTCAAAATGTCCAAAATGTACCTCGTTATAAGAAATTATGCTAAAAAACGATCGAAATGGACTATAAGTTCATAACGATCCAAGCTAAAAAGTAAAAGTTAGACGCGATTTAATAAAAAACTCGAATCAATGATTTCATGTAAAGCAATAATTAATTTAATTAAACAATATGATTTAGCATGTTAGTTTAGTTATTTAAATCCCTAAACTTATTACTTTCCATATTTCCCTAATGTTAGGTGATCCTGAGATTGAGACTGATTTTCCTTTAGACTATTACAATCCTTGATATCATTTATAACCAAGTGAGTACTCCCAATGACTCTATACTTGTTTTGTGCTTGTAGTTATTGCATACAAATTAAATATTAATAACTTGATGCATAGGGCTTTGGGTTATGCATGCGACTGATATTGATTGATTACTGTGTAAAACACTGTTAAATGTGATATAATTGATGCATTATTTGAATGATTTGTTGATAATGTTTGACCAACTCATAAGTTGACTTAATCATATTCAACCCAACTAAAATTAAACGGTTCATGCATAGAACATGAACATTGCATATAATGTTCTAGCCGTTAACTCACACAGTTGGTAATGTAAGAGCATTAGTACAACGTAGGAGCATTAGTACAACAAGACCCTACCCTTGACTCATGGGTTCTATTGGTGCCGAAGACGCTAACCGTAGGTAATTGGGGGTCCCGTCTAGAGACCACCGCTATAGAGTGTGAGTATGGACTATAGGAGCCCACTTACTGCTAGACCTGGATATTTGTATACTATTGACTGATGGAAGTAGAAACCTGTTTAGTGAAATAGGGAATTGATATATATATATATATATATAATGATATAAGGGTAAAACTCAGGTGCTAGAGCCCGGTTGTGATTGTTGCCGATGTATCTCCAACCCTTACTTTGGAAGGTGTTAAATCCGATGTTATATGCTGTACCGATCAATTGCATATATACTATTTGTCATACTGCTTGTTTATGCATTCATATGGTTGGTAATAAACTATGTCATAACTTGTTTGCTGGTATAATATGATAGTTAACTCACTAAGCTCTTGTAGCTTACTTTTTAATAGTTTTCTCTTGCAGGTTGCTAGATGATCGGGCATGGGTTAAGAGCTAAGAATTGACTGTCAACATCGAGATGCATAGAAGTTAGACTATGAGGACTGACTATATAGTTCATTTGAAGTATTATATATATATAGTTATTACTACTACCTTTAACTTTTAAGTTTGAGTTTTACAACTTTACTACCTAATCTTATTGTTTAGTAGGGGATATCAATTCTCTGCGGTAGTAACTAATTATTTAGAATCTTGCAAACTCTAACTTACCGGATGATTTTCAAATCATGGGTGCACACGTGATATGAAAATTTTAGGCAATCCTACTAGGCACTTTTAGGGTCATGACAACTACCTTTAATACTCTTCGACCCAAACGAACTACGCAGCCAACTTCGCTACACCCCTAAACCCCGAACCAACATCCTTCTTATGCCCAGCAACTCTAGCAACCACTATACAACTTGCACCACCACCACCACCACCTATAACCGACTTCTAAAAACACCATCAAATGAGCTTCAAACATCATGGCATTGAAAATATTCCTCATTTCCTGATAAAATATTCATGAAAAACCTCGTTTCCCACTTGATTTGGTCACCAAATTAGTTCTAATCGCACCAAGCTACTACTGGTAAGCTTAAAGACGGCTTAGATCTAATTGTCCTAACCTGACCGACCTAACCCAGATCCATCGCTTGAATCGACCCGCGTATCGTACCGACTCAACTCGCTTTAAGCCAGCCCATGCTCTTTTAATCTAGCCCTCTTCCTCTTTTTTACGATTGTAAATGTAAAATAAAATGAAAAAAAAACGAAAAAAAAGGGAGAAAAGAAAAAGGAAAGAAAAATGAAAGAAGAAAAAAAGAAGAAAAGAAAACAAAGTTGTTTATTTGTTTGTTTTGTTAATAAAAGAAAATAAAAATGAGTAGAATAAAAAATAATAAATAAGATAATATAAAAAAATAATAAAAATAAAAATATGTAAGTAAGTTAATTGTTTTTTTTATACTTAGAAAAACCAAGTTTTCCAAAATAAAAAAATAATAATTAGATTCTTTCTAAAGTTAGGCCCTTTCAAAATTTTCTAAAAATAAAATAAAAAATCCAATTTAAGACCTTCTTTTTCTTTATAATTTTATTAAATAAATAAAATTGACTAAAATATAGACTCAATCATTTTCAAAATCAAAATCAACATAACTTACTAAAGTTTTATAAAAAAAAACTACGTGCATCTAATCTCGAACAGCGAGTACATAGGTACCTATAGGGCGACGATAAAAAAAATACTGATTTTCCCTTTTTAGTTTTGATTATTTGAATTATCCTTTTTAGATAAACAATCAAGTTCTATCTTTTAAAATTGAAAGGTGATTTTTAAAGTTAATAGTAAATTTGAAAAGTTAATGGTATTCGTAAGGGTTTAAAAAACCTAACCCCCGAATCCAGATCTTTAGTTTCTAAAACCGTTGTCAAAATTAGTTTTTATCGAAAGACCTGTAGCTAAGTTATAACTAATCTACCCAATTGGTTATTACTTAACTTATTTTTCCTAACTCTGGTTAAGTTGTGACTTCAATACATTTTCAAATTGAAAAACGGTTTCCTTTAAACCCTAAACAAGGGTTAGTATTAAATGGATAGGGTTTCAATACTAGTTGGTTTAAAGAAGACTTCATTATAATAACCGAGAGATGAAAAACCAAGCTCGATAGCCTGGTAACTCCATTAGGGACTTTCAAGAGGGTTAGCCACTCAACCTTCCATAATTAAAATGGATCTCTAAAATCACCTTAAATGCAATTTATTTACTTATTTGTTCTTTGTTTATACCATAATTGTACTAGCATTTTCTTTTCTAGCTTAGTTTTATTTATTTAAATCATTTGGGGGGAGGGATTTAATTTTTCTACAAACGTATGGTAGAAGCGGTCAAACTCGAACTATTTTAAGACCTTAGTATAAGGGGCCATTGTATAGGATCAAGGTGCTGTGGTGCAACCACCACTCAAGGTTGATTAGGCCACCCCCACTTAAGCTTGATGTGACCAATGAAAGTATTTTTTAACAAGTGAAGTCACACAAGCTTAAGATCCTTTAGAACCTACCTTCTATGCATTTACGACATCCAGAATCGATGTATAATCAAGCAAGGTGGAAATAATAATATAGAATGGCCTGGAATTTTCTTGATTTCTTTTATAATTTTCATATATTGTCAAAATAGAATTGTTGTAAATAGGTTTTGTCATTGTAAATAATAGTCAGACAATCTTGTAACATATTTTCTCTTTTGCAATTCAAAAATGTCCTATTCATCATCTAATTTCATTTACTTTAAGGAAAAATTTGTAAGCAAGCCCATTTGCCTTAAACCCATCTTGGACCAATGGTAACGACACTTTAATCTAAGGGAACAAGAGACCATCTTCAGTAAGATCATGCCTATTCTATCACTTCTTGAAGTAAAAATAGTGATTAATTTGATTAGGGCTTTGACCAACTTTTAGGAACCCGAAGAAGTGGCTTTTTGAGTTGAGCCCTACTTGATTGGCCCAACACTTGAAGAATATACCCAATTACTTCAAGTCCCTTCTTTAGAAGATATATATACCCTAAATTTGGAAATGGATCCTATGAATGCCTTTTCAAGATTCTAGGGTATTAGAAAAACAGAAGTGAACAAAGCCCTCGGAAGTTGTAATGGTAATTGTATAAAACTAGAGGACTAAAAAGCCTAGTTAATCATTGAGCCTAAATCTAGCCAACGGGGTGTCTTTTATGGCAAACTCAAAACTTGGGGACAAAATAAAATAAAAGCCTTTATCCTAGTTGCATTCAAGACCCCCCTATTCCCTAATGGAAAGTTCCTCATACATTTTAGGGTCGCTGAGTTAGTGAACCAATTTCTTGAAGGCAAATAATATGTCTCAGCCCTCCTCATACAGTAGATTAGAAGCCTTAGTATTTTGAAAGAAAAGAATGATAACACACTAAAGACCAGCATGGCATTAGTAACAGTATGGTTCATGAGCTACATGAAATGTTATGGGCTTGACCTGATCCAAAGAGAGTTTGCTCATAACATCGATCTAATCGATTCATTTGTTGATAAGGTCCATCTCTAAGAAGGAAAATCCACATATTGATAGGAAGAAGTGTTGAGAAATTTCTAAGTCGTTGATATCTTATGGATAACAAGATGGAGTAACTTCAAAAGGGTAATCCTAGTTTGCGAAAATTGTCAAGCAATACCTCTAATCAGGATGAAATTATGTACAAGCTATTACCCTAACAATATAATCAGAAAAATTGAATGTATCTAAGATATTGTCTATAAGCCTCTGTTGGATATCATGACCTTGAATTATGAGGACCTTCAAATTCCACTGCCGCAGAAGATGTCTAAACTCAAGGCAATCAAACAATTATGAAAAACAAAGACTATTAGCCTAAACATCGATTTAGGAGAATGGCTAGGAGAAGTGGACAAGCATCGAGTTACCAAAGAATATTTGTATGATCAACTCCATAAGATAGGGAAGATCTAGTATTGACCACCAAAGGTCATCCAAGCTACTGCAGCTAAACCAAATCTTGAAGTTAAGACCTACATCAACCAAGTACAAGCCCGAGTAGAAATAATCTATAAAGAGTGAGATATGTAAGAAGATCTCTTTCGGGAATCAAAACAACGTTCCAAGGCCTTGGAACATCAATGGAAGATAACCTAAAAGTGGCTTAAGGAATTTGAAGAAATGGAAGAGCCCAACTTAAGAAAAAGGAAGGGAGCACCGGTAGGGTCCAATAAGTAGAAAAGGGGAACGCTTGTCAAATGCTAGAAGAACATTTAGAGATAAGAATAATATTCTTGAATGTATTTTCTTTTTCAAATAATGTTAAAGGGAACTCCAACTCCAAAGGCTATAAAAATAATAAAATTACCATCTTGCTGGTTATTAGTCGATTCTATCTCTCTGCATCCATGTGCCACGCATTTCTTAGTTTCTCATTTGTCTCTTTTAAAAATATTTGTATGCTGACTTATTGAAAAGTGATCTTAACCAAGTGGCCAAGATAGGTCCTAAACATCAAACCTTCTAAAGAAGCCCTATCAAAACCTATTCTCAAACCAGAATGGCCAACAAAGGAAACGACAACACTAACCCAACAACGACAATGTCAACCCCAAGGTTATTGATCCTACTGAGCTAAGGTTCCAATCTTTAGAGTAAACAGTAGGGAAGATTGTAGACCAACTAAGCTTTCTCATTGATAGCATTACCTTGCTTAAGTTTACAGCTCCCTTAAATGAAGAAAGTTCTAAAGCCCAATGTGGAAAGAATACTGAGGCCCTACCCCTCAAAGTGAAAGAAGCCTACCCCAAGGTCAATCAGGCCTTCAAATCCTTTGAAACATAAGGGGTCTTTCCAAAGGTCAACCTAACTTTCAAGCCGAATACTGACTCGTTTTCGATCAATCTAAAGCCTAAAGCCAATCAAGATCGACTAAAAGAGCTTGAGAAAAGACCAACTCAACAAATTACTGAAAAAATGAAAATACTTGAGGGATATGATGGATCCGAGTAAGTTGGTATAACAAACTTCTCTGCTTATGATTATGGAGGCTTCCCAGAAAAGTTCAAAGTACCTAACTTTAAAAAATACAACAAGACTGGATTCCTTAAGTTGTACACCCACCTGTATGTATGTAAGATAGGCAAGTATGTGTAATATGACCGACTTATGGTCCAGACTTTTCCGGATAGCCTAACTGACCCTGCTTTAACCTAGTATGCCTAATTAGATCTAAATCAGGTGTACATATGGGAAAGGATGGCCAGAGCATTCTATGAGCAATATAAATTTAACGTTGAAGTAGCGCTAACCACGATGGATTTAGTCACCTTAAGGAAGAGACACAATGAATCTTTCAAAGAATATGCCCAAAGGTAGAGGTCCTTAGTTGCAAGGGTACCCACTATCGTAATTAAGAAAGAGCTAACTGCAACTTTTATCAACACTCTTGAGAGACCTTACTTCTTTCACTTAATTGGACAAGCCTCTTCTAGCTTTGTAGAAGTAGTGGAAATAGGGTTTTAGATTGAAAGTACCGTCTCCTCCAACAGGTTACAAGAGACATTAGATAAAAGACCAGCTTCTACTAAACCTACCACCAGCAAATCCTAAAGAAGCTATTGTTAGCATGGTTAATTCAAATGCCAAACCTAACACATAGGTCTCTTTTAAGACAAATCCTCTACCAACTCAATAGCAATATAGAAGCCAACCACAAGTTAGCAGGGCCTCAAGGCAGTTCACCAAAATACCTATCCCACTTAATCAAATGCTTGAAAAACTAAGTAGAGATAATCTACTCCATTCTAAGGCTCCGAATGAAAGGTATAAGCCAAGAATATTTTATCATAATGTAAGGTGCCAGTACCATCTAGGGCAAGTGGGCCATTCAACTAACTCGTGCTGGAGGTTAAAAAACAAAATTCAAGACTTAATTGATGAAGGTATAGAACAAATGGATTTTGTGGAAGCTCTTGTTCTAAACATCAACAACAACCCCCTGCCAAACCATGGGCCCATCATCAATATGATATTTGATGACTTAGAGCCTACCATTAACATGATGCATTCCAGTCGAAAGCCTAAGGTTTATAGATTATACAAACAAGAAGAAAAGAAAATTCTACCAACTAAATGGTACACCATCCATGTGCTTGTGGCCCTAAAAAATTATAAAACTACCCCTCTCAACTACTAAGCAGTAAATCAAGGGCAATCAAGCTCATTTGTAGGGGGGATTACTTTCTCTAGTAGAATCTATGATCTAAGGGAAGACCGAAAAAAGAAGGTTGTTATGGAAAGGCTAAATAATGAACAAACTGAGCATGAAGAAGGATTGCTTGCCTTTACCAAGATGATCAAGTCTAGTGAGTATAAAGTAATGAATTAACTCACTAAGACTCCAGCACAAATATCCCCCATGAGTTTATTGATGGCATCAGTTCCGTAACAAGAAGCTTTGCTCAAAACATTGAGGGAAGTTAAAGTCCCTCGTGAAATACCGACTAAAAGTATTGTGTCTATCACCAACTCTATGCTCATTATGGATCATATTTCTTTCTCCATGGAGGAATTAGGCGAAGAAGGTAACCAGTATACTAAGCCTCTATTCATAATAGTGAAGGTAAATAATATTAATACGACAAGAGTCCTCATTAACAACGGATCATCCTTGAATGTCTGCCTTCTAGCCACCTTAGATCTATTAAGCATTGATACAATTACTATCAAGCCAAGTTCAACAATAGTAAGAGCTTTTGACAGATCCAGGAGAGAAATAATAGGGGAGATCGATTTATCAGTTGATATCGGCCTACAGATATTCAACATCCAATTCCAAGTTTTAGACATTCCAAGGACCTTCAACCTATTATTAAGAAGTCTTTGGATACATTCAGTAGGGGCCATGCCTTCAAGTCTTCACTAAAAGGTTAAGTTCATCTGCAATGGCCAAGTCATCATGATTCTGGTGACCAAGATTATGAAATTTATAGAAAGACAACCATACCATATATTGGCACTGAGTAGCTAGAAGACTTTGGGCTCCAAATGTTCAAAGAGGTATGCATGATCACTGATCAGGGGAAAGACAAGAGGTTACAGTTCAAAGAAGGCTAGTTTGGAACCTACGGGCTAGGATACAATCCAACCCTGATGGAGGAGTTGCAAAGAATGCAAGTTAAGGGTAGAAAAGGTGATAAGTTGTATTACACCCCGATGACCTTCCCACCATTGTCAAAAACTTTCATCTAAGCTGAAGTGTAGAACTCAAAGCCTACTAAAGAGGATACCTCCTGTAAAAATACAGGGGTTAGCCCATCTAAGAAGTTCCAGCACTTAAATAATTGGTTCTCCATCCCTTTGAATAGAGATAAGTCTTCCTTAGGGTAAAGGATGAATCATGGTTCAATATTTTATAGATTTTTGTAATTAATTACCTTTGTCCTACAAATAATTGTACTCGAAAGAAGATTCCTCTAAATAAAGATCAATCTCATTTCTCTTCACTTCTTACTTGTACTCTTTCTTTTACATAGTTTTCTTTTTCCCAGATCCAATGTTCGAAATAAAGGCTATCGATACCTCATGCAAATAGGTGATGAAAATATTAATATCACCTCTAACCCTACTAGGTTAGTCATCGAGAGTAATGTTAATGACCATAATGACATATAAGATAGCTAGCAAAAATATAAAATGAGTAGAATTTCTATTGACGAACTAACTAAGATAATTAATATTGGGACCAATGACAACCCCAAGGTATTGAAGATTAGAGGAAATTTGAAAGAAGACTAAAAGGCAGAAATAACTACATTAGTATCTGAATACCAAGATGTATTCGTATGGTATTATGAAGATATGCCCGGACTAGATCCGTCGATCGTGGTCCATCGTTTACCCACACTAAAGGATATCAAACCTAAGAAATAAAAGTTAAGAAGGTTCCGACCCAGTGTTTTGTTGAAGATTAAGGAAGAAGTTAGAAAATTACTAAAGGCCATTTTTATTAAGGTATTTGATTATCCTGAATGGGTAGCCAACACTGTGCCTATAATGAAAAAGAATGGAAAAGTCTAAGTGTACATAGACTTTTGAGACCTTAATCAAGTTACCCCTAAAGATAATTTCTCCTTACCCTATATTGATGTCCTGATCGATAACATAACCAGAAACCATCTTTTCTCTTTCAAGGATGGATTCTCCAAATATAATCAAATTTCAATGTTTGAAGAAGAAAAAGTCAAGACAACATTTATCACTACCTAGGGTTCATTTTGCTACAAAGTAATGTCTTTCGAACTCAAAAATGCTAAGCTAACTTATCAAAGGGCCATTGTAGCAATCCTTCATGACATGATGCATAAAGAAGTTGAAGTATATGTTGATGATATGATTGCTAAGTCTAAGGAAAGAGAAAATCACGTAGATAATCTGAGGAGATTGTTTGATAGGTTGAGAAAATTATAGCTGAAGCTCAATCTAGAGAAATGTATCTTCGAAGTGACTTTAGGGAAATTATTGGGTTTTATAATCAACTAAAGAGGTATCAAAGTGGACCTTGATAAAGTCAACGTAATAATTGACTTACCTAATCTACGCACAATCAAAGAAATTTGAGGTTTGTTGGGTCTTGATTCATATCTCAACTCACAAACAAGTGTTGTCTCTTATTTAATTTTTTGAAAAGGAATGCCAAGATCAATTAGGACAAAGAGTGCGAGCAAGCCTTTACGACGATCAAAAGATACCTCATGAACCATCCAATTTTGGTAACTCTAAAACCTTAGAAGCCTTTATTTATATACCTGACAATATTACCGGAATCCATGGGGTGTATGCTCAACCAGAATGACAAGGAAGAAAAAGAATGAACTGTATACTACTTGAGCAAGAAATTCACTAAATGGGGACAAAAATATTCAAAAATTGAAAAAACCTGCTATGCATTGATCTGGATAATGTGTCGACTTAGACAATACATACTCAACTACCAAGTTGAATTGTTAATTTAGTACAATCCCCTAAAGTATTTGGCAAACAAACCAACCTTGATTGTTAGAATCTTGAAATGGCAAATATTACTATTAAAGTTTAACATTATGTACATGAACCAAAATTCAGTCAATAGGCAAGCTCTAGCAAATTAGTTAGTAAAAAATCCCTCCAATAGTACCCCCCAAGAGGTACAAGTAAATTTCCTTGATGAGGATATCTTAGCAATTAAAGTAAGCTCTAGTAAAGGAGAAGATGATGAGCAACCAAAATGGAAGATGCTCTTCAATGGGGCATCCAATGTATTTGGGTGTGAAATTGGGGCAATACTAATATCTCTTGAAGGTACTAAATACCCTATGACTATAAGGCTTGTTTTCTCATACATTAAAAATATCGCTAAATACGAAGTATGCATCATGGGACTCAAAATGGCCCTAGATAAAAACATTCAAAAATTAGAAGTGTATGGGGACTCTTCACTCATTATCGGCCATGCTTAGGGGGAGTACCAAGCAAAAGATTCTAAACTAATACCTTATCATCAGCATCTAACTGAATCAATGAGAAAACTCAAAGAAATCACTTTCAATCATGTACCGAGAACTCAAAATCAGTTTGCTAATACCTTATCTACTCTAGCATCTATAATCTTAATATTAGGTGAAGTCAAGATTCAGCCCTTTACTATTAGAATTGAAGACAAGCCTACCTTCTATCCAATAATTGAGTGTGTGAATGACCAAAAGCTATGGTACCATGATGTTAAGATATTCCTACAATAAGTACATACCCTAAAGAGGCCAAGAAAAAGGACAAAAGGATGATTAGGAGATTGGCTACTCAATTCTTAATAAGAGAATCTACCTTATACCGATGCTCTTTTGGTAGTACACTTTTAAGGTGTATGGATAATAAGGAGGATGAGATGTTAATGAAAGAAGTACACAAGAGAGTATGCGGCCCTCATATGAATGGTTACTTAGTGGATAAGAAAATTATGAGGCTAGGCTATTATTGGTCAACAATGAAAAGTGATTCCATCAAACACTTAGGCATTGTCACTTATGCTAAGTTTATGCAAATTAGATAAATGCCCCACCTCAAGAACTATATACACTCTCAGCACCATAGCCTTTTTCAATGTAGGGCATAGATATCATCAAGCTGATCACTCCAAAAGCATCCAATAGGTATTGCTTCATACTGGGCGCCATTGACCACTTCAGCAAATGGGTTGAATCCTCATCTTACTCAAGCATTACTAAAGGGGTTATGGTTAAGTTCATCAAGAAAAACATCTTGGCCCGTTATGGAACTCCAAATATAATCATCACTAACAATGGCACCAATCTCAATAGCAAGCTTCTATTAGAATTGTGTCGATAGTTCCAAATCATTCACAGGAACTCTACTCCTTATGGACCCCAAATGAATGAAGCTATTAAAGTAGCCAACAAAAACCTTAAAAGAATCAATGAAAAAATAGTTGTTATGTATAAGGACTGGCATGAGATGTTACCATTCATACTTATGGCCTATAGCACTTCCACTAGAACTTCGATTGGGGAAATACCTTACTCTTTGGTATACAACACTGAAGCAATGTTACCAATAGAGGTCGAGATCCCATCACTTAAGGTACTATTAGAAACTCAATTGGACGAAGTTGATTAAGTAAAGACACACATTGAGTAGATGAATCTAGTTGATGAAAGGAGCCCTGTATCATAATCAGTGTTATTAGCAATGGATGGCTCGGGCTTTCAATAAAGGGCCACAGCCTTAGGACTTCAACGATGGTAATCTAGTGTTAAGAAAGACCTTCCCCAATGCAAAAGAATCTAGAGGGAAATTTACTCCCAATTACGAAGGCCCTTACGTCATGAAGCGAGTATTACCAAGAGGGGCTTTGATTTTGTCCCAAATGGATGGACTAGATTCGAGAGACCTTATAAATGCTAACACTATAAAATTGTTCTACCCATAAGAAGTCAATGGAAATTTAGCTAGAAACGCAAAAATGTCAATCACTTTGAATGTCATTATGGTCTAATTTTCATTATTTTCCAACAAAGTTGGTATCCTTAGCCGTTATCAACGTTAGAATAATCACCCTCTCTATCAAAAGGTCCAACTCCCTGTACTCTATTTGATCAAACCCATATACTAAAAATATGAGAGAAGATAAGAAGTGAGATTTAGGACATTGGTATTTGGCAAAACTCTTTGAAATACTTTATTATAGACTAATCCCTCTCGATGGGGAGCTTTATTGTCTATTTTTCAAGGAAACATGAAATCTAAGTAAACAATCGCCCGACAGCAGATATTCATTTGTTAAGAATGAGGGCTTTGATTAGTAAAAGTTCTAAAAAAGACAAAAATAGCGAGTGACATTTTACATCGAGTTAATTTCCATGACTTCACTAAAAGAGCCAATAAGGACTCAAACGTTTTGCATTAAGATCATTTGGGTTCACAAAAAAAAGATCAAAGCATGAGCCAATCAATTCTGATGGGGCTTTTTCAAAAAAATAAAATAAAAGAAAATAAAGGGTTTGATAGTTTAAGTGCTATCAACAAAGACCAAGTAAGTACTTCCACATAATGCTGGCATACCAATTTTTTAACATTGTACTTGCATTAAGACTATGACTGGTTTTTACTCCCAACAATCTTTTTTAAGCCAGTCCATAAGGCACCCACCTTCTACCTTTATAGCTTAGCCAGCCTTTGAAGGCACGATCTTAACTCAGTCTCTTGTCTAAGTTCTTTTAGCCAGCCTATAAGGCATTTCTATTCACTAAATTCTCTTAAGCGAGCTCATAAGGCCCTTTTGTTCATCAAGCTTCTCTTAGTGAGCTTGCAAGGCACATCTCATCTTCAATCCCTTTTAATAAGCCCATAGGGTACTTCATTAAGTCCAGTTTAGGGTTACTCGTTCCCGAGAGACGCTCCCGCCTAGGTTAGTAAACCTAGTGAAGCATAACCAGGTCCTTTAGATTGATACTAAATTAAGGTTAGTAGTCCCCAGGAGATGCTCCCACCTAAGTAATGAGCCTAGTGAGCCATCACCAAGTCTTTTATATCGATCCTAGATTAAGATTACTAGTCCCCGAAAGACGTTCCCACCTAGGTTAGTAAGCTTAGTAAGGTACAACTTGATTCTTTAGATAGATCCTAGATTAGGGTTACTAGTCCCTAAGAGATGCTCCCACCTAAGTAAGTGAGGTACAACTAAGTTCTTCAAATTAATTCCAACGTAGGATTGCTTGTCCCTTAAAAACACTCCCACCTAGGTCAGCGAATTTAGAAAGGTATGACCGGGTTTCATTTTATCAACAAATCCTTAATAGACTAAGTCTAGGATAACTAATTAGGCATTATAAAGTCTTCCTTAAGGCAAAAATAATATTTCTTTGTCTTTGTAGTAAAGTTTTACTCAAACTTTATCATAAAGACAAGCAACTATAGATACCCAATTTTTGCCCCTTTTCTTTATTTTATTTTAATTTAATAGGATAGGGGGTCTTAGATTAGGAAAAACACAAAAAATAGAAAATTAAAGAAAATCCATAAATTAAGAAATTTATAAAAGAAAAAGAAGTTTAGAAAAATACAAAAATAAGAAAAAGCACAAAAAATAAGAAATTTGGAAAAATATCAAAAAATAGGAAATCTAGAAAGAAACACACACAAAAAAAAAAGAAATTTAGAAAAAAAAATTAAGAAAATTGAAAAGTCACAAAAAATTGAAAAAATTGAAAAAAAATAGAAGATTTTAGGGAATAACAATTTAATAGGATAAATTTTTTAAATTTTAAAATAAGTTTAAAAGTTAGGTTGTTAGACTTAAGCTTATATTTAAATATAACTTAGGTTGACCTAGTCCATATTTGTAATTTAAGGCATATGCCAATGGCTTAACAGATAAGCACATGGACATTGGCATTGGGTTGAGTATGAGGTTAGGGACTCGAATCTTGATGAAGGCATACAAAGTTTTATTTTTTTTTTAGATAATTAGGATTTGCTACCTATCAGGATTTTATTTTGCTACAAGTCTTGATAGGTGGTAGCATCAGATTAGATGACCAGTGCTGACGTAGTGCCACATGGCATGTGACGTTAGCTGCCACGCATCACTATTGACACATTAGCTACCATATGTCACTAGCATGCTGTGATTGGTCGACATGGTTGACATGGCACTACATTAATGCTACGTCATCCCCTTTTTTCCTCCCTTTCCTTTTCTTTCTCTCTTTTTCCCTCATTCTCTCTAAGTTTTCTGCACTTTCACAGTCAAGAACAAACTCGACCCCTTCACTTCAACTCCAATTTTTACACAAATTTCACATACACACGTATAATTCCTTGCTCTGATTTTGTTTACAGCATAGCCTACTTCGAATTGAACCCAATAACGTGTTCACATTCAATCAAATGAGCATTCAAATCGAGCTCTAAAATTTAGAAAAAAAAAACTAAATTTTTGAGCATTTTCATTTAAGTCTAATTTCTAATTTCCTTGTTTGTTAGGTGAATTTGTGTATAAATAAGGGGCTTAGGGACACAAACTAGGATCCATAACCACCTACAAGCAACAAAATCAATTTATAAACCCTCCCTCTTATTCAAATCACGCTCTCTCTCTCTGCTAAACTTTGTTTATCTCCTGAGCTCAACACTATGACCAAACACTATAGAAACATTCCCTACACTACTAGCCTTCACCTAAGACCACCTACGTCCACTGTCATGCCCCCTAGCTGTACCATGCACCACCAACCCTAAACCCTAACCACAACTATGTTACTCCCATCTTAAACTACCACCTCTAATACTCTTTGACCTAAACCAACCATACAGCCAAGTTCCCTATATCTCTAAATCCCTAAACCAACATCCTTCTTCCACCCAATGACTCTAGTAACCACCATACAACTTGCATCACTACCACCACCCTCGACCAACTTCAAAAAACACAACCAAATGTGCTCTAAACACTGTGGCATCGAAAATACTGCCCATTCCCCAATAAAATATTCACGAAAACCTCATTTCCCACTTAATTCAATGGCTAAATCAATTCGAATCACACAAAGCTACTACTGTTGAGCTTGAAGATGACCAAGATCTAACTGACTTAACATAACCGATCCACTCAGATCTAGCGCTCAAACTGACCTACATACGATACCGACTCGACCTACAACCTGAGCCATGCTCTTTTAGACTAACCCTCTTCTTCTTTTTACGGTTGCTTTGTAAATTTTTATTTATTTATTTATTTTCTTTTTTTCATTCCAATTGTAAATGTAAAATAAAAAGAATGAAAAAGAAAAAAATGGAGAAAAGAAAAAAGAAAGAAAAGAAAAAAAGTATTTATTTATTTATTTATTCTTTTTGTTTAATAAAAAATAATAATGAGTAGAATAAATAAGATAATATAAAAAAATAATAAAAATAAAAATAAGTAAGTTAATTTTTTTTAACACTTAGAAAAATCAAGTTTTCTAAAATAAAAGAAAAAATAATTGGATTCTTTTTAAAGTTAAGACCTTTTAGAATTTTCCAAAAATAAAATAAAAAATCTAATTTAAGACCTTTTTTGGAATTTTCTTAAATAAATCAAATTGAGTAAAACTTAAACTCGATCATTTTCAAAATTAAAATCAACTTAACTTGCTAAAGTCTTACAAAAAATAACTACATATGTTTAATCCCAAATAATGGGTACGTAGGCACCTATGTAGCGACGATAAAAATAAAAAGAATTGATTTTCCCTTTTTAGTTTAGATTCTTCAATTTATCCCTTTTAGATAAATAATCAAGTTTCGCTTTTAAAAATTAAAAGGTGATTTTTAAAGTTAATATTAAATTTAGAAAGCTAATGATACCTATAAGGGTTTAAAAAACCTAAACCCTAAATATAGATCTTTAGTTTCTAAAACCGTTTTCAAAATTGGTTTTTATTAAAAGACCAATAGCTAGGTTATAACCAATTCACCCAATTAGTTATAACTTAACTCATTTTTCCCGACTTTGGTCGAGTAGCAAGTCTAATACATTTTCAAATTGAAAAATAGTTTTCTTTAAACCCTAGTCGAGAGTCACTATTAAACGGGTAGGTGTTCAATACTGGTTGGTTTAAAGAAAACTTAATTATAAAAATTGAGAGGTGAAAAACTAGGCTCAATAACAGGTGATGTGAAACAAGTTCTCCCTCTACTCCTCATATGAAGGTTCCAAGTTCATTACACATCAGACAACCAAGATCAACTGATACAAGTCCTCGACAAACACATCCTGCTCAATCAGTTTATTCTCCTAAGAAGCTTCCTTTTCAACAGTCTCTTCATCTCATCCCATGCTCTTACTATTCATCTTCCATCCCTTACTCTAGTTGCATTTAGATTCTTCCACTACATGGTAACATATCTAGAGAACTCAAGTGTAGTAAGTTGCACTTTAACAGCATCTACATATCCATAACAATTGAACACTTTCTCTACCTTTTTTTCCTACTCTAAATATTCACTCACATCTCTACTTCCACTGAAGGGTGGGGTTTAGACCTTAAAATTATGAAGTCCTCAAGGGGCTCAACATCCTCACTCTTATGCTCAGTAATATTCAACCACTTCTTCTTCTCCATACTCTTTGGCATCTATCTCCTCATCTTCTTCCTCAATCTCCTCCAACTCCACTCTTTGTCTAGCAACTTGGTTTGCTATTCCTCCAGCACGAGGGGGTCGAATTGGGTAATTAAGTCAGTTTCCTTAGCTATAGTGTTTCTTTAGAACATTTTCTAGTGGGTTATGGTACTGTGCACCATAGTGTTGTTATCTATTAATATGTATCGTGGTGACTGGACTCTCAATAAGATTAGTGACTCTATTAACTTTATCATTAACTAACCCTAGAGTATTATACCATTATGACTATGATTAGGTTGAGCAACACTACTCTAGTCACTAATAATATCCTAAACACTTAAATTCGACATGGTATAATACTTTTTTGAATAAATTAACAATACAATAAATGGAAAATACTGTAACCTTACTACTTAAAACTTTAACTAACACTTTGTAACAACTTCAACACCCAAAGATCACTCAAACTTAATAGAAATTAACTTGTTCTATTTTCATAATGAAAAATAGAGTAAAGCAGAGTAAGAACAAGAACTATACTTATCATACAAGAACCTCCACTACACAACTCAAAACTCCAAACTTACTTCAAATGAACAAACTAAAGCAGCTACGAAGGTTATGACAGCCACTAATAGAAAAGATGAACCAAAACTTCACTATAACTTCATATGCTCCCTCTTGGAACTGTGGTCTAATACTAGTGGAGCTAATGTGTTCAAAGGTTAAAGACATGAAGTAGCACTACAACATAAATGAACCAAAAGAGAAACAAAAATGCTAGCAAAATTTTGGATAACTACTAACTAGATATTACATACCCAACGATCTTACTCGGTCATCAATCCGTTGAATATAACTCATTGATTCGAACTATATGGTTACTTACCGCTACTCTTTGGTAAAGGAAATAGATAAGAGTTAGAAGGATAGTGAAAACACTAGGGTTGCTCAAATGAGAAACTTGTAGTTTAATGATTCAAGAGTGTATGTCATCTATGAACAACAAATGGGGTTTATATACAAGCCCCATTAAGGTTACAATCACACATGGAAAAGACCAAAAGGTAATTTACAATTAGGAAACATGAATGGATCTAAAAAGGGTAAAAGATAGAATGAATATTCTATACAAAAAAGTAAAGAATCCATTTAGAATGTTATGCTAAAAAACACATGTTGATGATGGCTAGTCGCTGGTTGCTCTGAGATAAAATACAATTTAGACAAAATGAGGGGAAAAGGAAGGTATGTAGATAGGACTGACCGAATTTGGATCAACTTGGTCCTCAACAAATTAGTCTAATGGGAATCAACCTCCGACCATATCCAAGCTAAGGCCTATCAATGCTTGCTAAGGCCAAGCTGTAGCTAGAAGAACAAAGGAAAGGAAAATAAACACTGAGCATCAACTCTGTCATTAACCGAGGAGCCAAGAAACCACAAGACCAAGTACCTGAAACCAAAGAACCACTTGGCATGACCCCAAGAGACTAGCACCGACTAATTCTAGAACTCAGCAATTATAGACTAACCGCTCTAGTATCTTAGCCAAACTACGCGAGACATTAAAGATCCCTTCCCAATCCCATACATGCAACTGCCAATCCTATCTGGTTCGGATACTACTCCTCCCAGGACATACTAAGTAACTACATGTTGAGTTCCATAAAATGCACAGTTTTGTATTCTTGTACATGTTTTCCCTTTATTTTTTTTATGGCCTCAATTCTTTACTTAATGTTTAAGGCCTTATACTTTATTTGCAGTTTTGCCACTAGGGTTTAGGACTTGCTATAAATAGCAACATTTATACTAATATAGACATAAATGGAGACAGATAGATGTACTGAGATATACAGAGAGAGTGAAACTTTTCTCTTGCGACCAAGGCTATACTTGAGTTAGCATTTGCTGGATTATCGAGTGTTGATTAGACTCTTTAATCGTCCTCGCGTTTTTATCAATCTTATTCTCAAATTGTAGTGAACCCCTTCATTTAAACCAGTTAGTGAGTTGTATCTAACCTTCATTTGAAACCCTAAGCAACATTAATGTTCGTGAGTCGTATTAAACTCCACTTTGAGTTCAAACCCCTTGATCATGTTTGTGTCTTGGCAAGTTATATCCATCCACATTTACTATCAAAACCCTTCCTATTATCTGTACCCGTTTTCTTTGAATACCCATTCCTATTCGTTTCTAGATCCGCTACTGTTTCTCTTCCTTCTTCTTTAATCCTTATAATATTAGTATCGAAGCTTTAGGGAAACATAGGTGTTAGTGTTCTTCAAAGTAGATTTGTGGTTCTAACATTTTGGTTCATCATTATTTTGTAGTATAGTGAGTTGTTCATAGTAGCTGTTTACTAGTAGTAATAGTTGCAAAAGCTAAGTAGTGGTTATTTCTAGGTTGCTATTATTTGTTTGTTCAATTTTTTGGTCAATTATTGTATGAACAAGAATGTTAGAGGATAGTATCAACAATATTGGAAACAGCCCTCATGAAAGCTTGAGGAGATGTATTGATAACCTGAAATACCAGATTTAGAATCTCACTGACTCTATCCAAGAGCTTACTGGGCTAGTTAATGGCCACAGACATCATAGTCAAGAAGAAAGAAGGGAAGGGACACCCAATAGTAGGAGTGGTTCCAATAAACTTTGTAATGAAGCGAGATAACTAAGAAGAGCTACCGATCCGAAGAGAAGAGAAAACCATCTAATGTCGAGAAGGAGGAATGACGGGAGTGTTGACTCTGAAGCAAATCAAAAAGCTCAAAGAAGAGAGTTGAAGCTAAGAAGGAACAGGGCCGAGCAGAGCTCTAATAGAAGTGGTCAAACCAAACAGAATCGACCAGCTTAAAATGTAAGGGATGAACCCCAAGCACTTGGCAAAGGACTTGATAGGGTCAAGCTGAAAATGTCGACCTTCTGTAGAAGTAGCGAACCTGAAGAGTTCCTTAACTAGGTTCCCCAAGTCGAGAAGTTATTTGAATGCTATAAGTGCGATGATCAAGCAAAGGTTAAGCCAACTTCCTTATCCTTATTGAATATGCAAGTCTTTGGTGGGATATATATATATATATATATATATATATATCATAAGAAAAGAGTTGTAATTTTATTATTTTCCCATGTGACATATCAGTCATACAATTTTTTCCATATATTTTTTTTATGTCAAAAAAAAAAAATTCCTCCTATAAACTATTAAAATCTCTACGCTTTGTCCATATCTGTACTCATAGAAAAATTCTATACCTAATAAGTGCCTAGTGCATTTGTATTCAAATTAATGTAATCATGGTGTTATAATAAAATTGTAATCCAAAAATTCTTATAGTAATAAATTATTCCACTATTTTCCAGTTGCTAGCCCAACATATGTATGTGTGCCCTTTTACTATATGTTAATTATTTATTTATTTTTTTTTTACTCCATTGTTTTGTGTTGCTTATTTCTATTGAAAATTTGTGTATAATAACATACTTTCATGTAAATTAAAAAAGAATAAATAAAAAATCCTTCAACTTATAAATGTTCTCTAAATATCATCCTCAAAGTATCTCCTAATTATTTTTTTATAATATTAGGCACTCCTCTTATAAAATTACTACCCTCCAATTACCAGTTGTTCCCTTTGAAGCTTTGTTGTCTTCATTATTTGGCATTTTGTATTCTTCATGCAATATAGGCAATCTAATCACGTATAACATAGGTCCTCTTTAGCTACCATTAATAAGTGGGGTTTTCTAGTCCTTTTATAGCTTTGTCCTCTTCATTATCTCGTCTTAGTAACTGATTTCTTCTATTCTTTAGGTAATATTAACAATCTAATCATCTATAGTATAGCTTCTCTTCAATTTCCATTAATAAGTGGGGTTTTCTAATCCTTTTATAGCTTTGTCATCTTCATTATCTTGTCTTAGTAACTGATTTCTTCTATTCTTTAGGTAATGTTAACAATCTAATCATCTATAGTATAGCTTCTCTTCAATTTCCATTAATAAGAAGGTTTTTTGGAAGTTTTCATCAAAAGAAAAAAAATTTACATGTAAATAAGTCATTATCGTCAATTTTTGACTTTATAAATTAATAATTCATTCCTGTCAACTTTGTAACTTTTTCATTGTAACATAATTTTGTAAAATAAGTGTTTTCAAATACTTTTTTCGCAAATAAATTTTTTTAAAGGAAAAAATTTGCCAACGAGTATGGATTTTATGTACTTTGAGTTATTAATTTTAACTAGCTCAGCCCATTGTTGAAGCACATAACCATTCATTTCTTAAGCTAAGACAACTAACAACAACAACTTCAGCCTAAACCCAATCTTAGCAGTCACTTATTTTGAGCCTAAAGCACTATATGGTCTATGAGTTAAACTTAAAACTAAGAGGAACAAGGGCAAAGTACATTAGAAATTGATAAATGAGAATAGTAAAGACATAGCCCATCCTTGGGAAAAGCATAAGCCAAACACAATCCTTAAAGAAAAGCCCATTACTAGATCTTTTCAAAAGCCCTAGATATAGAAGCATAGATACAAACACTAGACTTACATTTCTGTTCCAACTTGCTTTAAGTGATAGAGAACCTAAATACATGGCTTAACGACTTCACTCTGAGTTTGCCTACCCACTCTAACCTTAGGACAAAACATGAACTTTGTATCCACTATGAATTATTTATTTAATAAGCCTAATGAGCTTAAGCTAGCAAGATGGCAAATGTGGAATCTTTTAAAAGCAAAGAGGCATGTGACTCACTAGGGCATCATAGATTGTCTAGTCTTATCAAATGAAACTAAGGAAAATGAGGGAAAATATACATAAAATGTCTCATCCTTAAACTAATGAAAGTATATAATTATTTGAAAGGTTTAGAACGATAAGGGGCAAGCCCTAATCCTAAACACTAAGCCTAAAACACTCATGAGAACAAAGAGACATGAAACTGAAGATAAGACTCATTCCTTTATGGAGGCTTATCATGCATGTGATACATAAATTGAAAAGACGATAGGCATTCATTTCATTACCCTAAATATAACTACCCCTTTTAAGCCCATTTGAGCCTTTTAGAGATTTTTAAAATTAACCCTATCAAGAACCATCCTACACTAAGGCAATTAGGAGGTTAGAGGTATCGATTTTAGAGAAAAAGGAATAAGATAACTTATTCTTGCTCCAATTATGTTGATTCACAAGTAATAATTTTCATAAATAACTCAATTTCTTGAAAATGAAGAAGAGTTTCAAACTGTACACTTTACCCCAATCTATACACTCCTTCAAACACTACATGGCCATTGATTTTTCTCAAATACTCCCCTAAAGCTATACTCCACTTCATTGGGCTTATACACTTTGAGCTCATGGTTTTAGGGCTTGTTAATTTCTTCAAGTGGAAATGCCAAAGGCTCTTAAAGGTAATCGCATCTCAAAGAACAACCAAGAGCTCTTAAAGGACCTAAGGCCTAAGTATTTTAGAAAGCTTAACCCATGAATCTTAAGATAAAAGACTTGAGTTTTCCTAGTATCCTTCAAAGTGTAACCCTGAGCAAGAATTCCAAGCCCAAAACTGAAGCCCTAATTTTATGATCCTACCCTCTATACCACCCTTAATGAAACTTTTTTTACTAAAGAAATTGACTTATCTTAAGCAATTATTACTCATGAAACTAAGGGAAGCCCATCTTAGCATTTCCCATTTAGGTTCTTGACTTGTAAACCAAGGTTAAGATATTAATTTTTCAAAATTGGCTATCACATTGTTGTCCTCTTTTATTTAAGCCAATGACCAAAAGCTTACATTACAACCTTTAAGAAAAGACTTGTTAGATCAATTAAAGAGTATTACTCATGAATCATAGTCGGGAGTCAAAACAAGCCATTTGGGAGTATGAGGAAGTCCTCTTAGACTAAATTATTCAAATCATCAAGATACTTTTTGTGGTATGAAACTTATGAAGTAAAAGTCAAGCATGTCCTAAGAGCACGAGAAGCACCTCGCCTTAAAATCAAATAGGAATTCCCTATGGCATGAAGAACATGGTGTTTACTTGAAGTTTTTTCCCTATTCCCTCATTATAACGGACAAGCAATGAAAGATGAAGAATAAATGGCCAATGAGCTAAAAGAATGAACATACCACTTATCTATAACATTCAGAGTTAGTATAATTCACTTACTTGCTAACAAGATAAAAACAAACAATTTTTTTTTTTTATAAGAGGACACATTTCTTCCTTAAAGTTTTAAAAAGTGAAAATTTTGAGAATTTGCATTGAGATTTTTAATCATCCTCAAGTTAGGAACTTTCATAATCTTTCAAGGAAATTTTAGGAGCCTTACTTATCCTCCCTTAAGAACTTTAGTTATCTTATGTTTTAGAAGCAAAATCTTAAGAACCTTAGTTATGCTTAAATTTATGAACTTTGGTTATCTTATAGAACAGGAACCTTAGTCATCCTTATCTTAGGAACATCGGTTATCTAATTTAGGAATCTGGGCCATCCTTAAGGAGCTTTGATTATCTTATAACTCAGGAACCTTAGTTGTCCTTCCTTAGAACTTCGGTTATCTTATAATCCAAGAGTCTTATTTATCCTTCCTTAATGAGCTTTGATTATCTTATAATTTATAAACCTTAGTTATCCTTGCTCAAGAACTTTGGTTATCTTTTATTCCAAGAGCCTTAGTTATCCTTCCTTAGAAACTTTGGTTATCTTATGTTTCAGGAGTCTTAGCTATCCATAGGGAGCTTTGATCAACTCATCTCAAGAGCCTTAGTCATCCTTATCTTAGGAACTTTGGTTGTCTTATTTAGGAATGTTAGCTATCCATAAGGAGGAGCTTTGATTATCTCATAAAATCTTAGGAACTTTAGTCATTCTTAAATTTAGGAACTTCAATTATCTTATATTCGGGAATCTTAGCCATCCTTAAGGAGCTTTGATCATATTATAATTTAGGAACCTTAGTTGTCCTTCCTTAGTAACTTCGGTTATCTTATATTCAAGAGCCTTAGTTATCCCTAAATTTAGGAACTTCGATTATCTTATAACTTGGCAGTCTTAGTCATCCTTAGTTAAGTTGATTCAAAAACTTTGACTATCTTATGCTGTGAGAACAATTAGGGGCCTTGGTTATCCTATCATAAGAAAATTCAAGGAACCTTAGTTGTCCTTAATTTAGGAAATTCGAGAGCTTTGAACTATCCCATGAAAAGAAACTTTAAGAGCCTTCATCATCTTTAGCCCAAAAGTTTGATTCATCATACCAAGAGCTTAGGTTATCTTAGGAATTTTGGGAATTTTAGTTATCCCTTGTTTAGAGTTTAGAAAATTTCACTATAGTAACATTTTTCATCTTACATTAAGGAACATCAGTTATCCTAAGGATAAAAAATAGTTAGCTATAATTTCAAACCCATTTGTTGTGTTGCTTTCTTTGAAAGATCCATCCTTTCAAGCAACAAATCCTTAAAGAGAGCCATTCTCTTTAAGGTAACCACCAATTCAAGTCGGGACTTTCTTAGCTAAGTCTTAGAGTTAAGTTGTTATCCCACTTACTTCAGTTAGGATTTAAGCAAAAATGGGCTTATCTTTTATCTTTATGCCAAGTTTATAAGAAATCCAAAGAAACTGAAAAAAAATACAAAAAATTTTAAAATTGAAAAGAAGAGTATCAAAAGAGTCTAAGTCAATAAAGAACACTAAGTAAAACTCAAGAAGGAGGGTGTGCAATTCTTTTTCGATATAAATGACTAAATGCAATAATAAGAGTAATCAAAGCAATAATAGAACAATAATAAATGCGGAAATTTAAAGAGATAAGGATAAAGAAGATCAAGCATGAATTTAACGTAGAGTTCAGACTACCTTCTAATCTCTATGGATACACAATGCCTCTAACCTACAGCTTCACTTCACTTTATTGATTTCACAAGCTAATTGCTCTAAAAGCTACATAAGCTTACATAATCTCTTTTATACACAAAGAACTCAAATGCATCACTTTCTTCACTTAAGATTATAAATGTGAGGACTTTCAATAATCATAACTATGTCTCTTTTTGTTTGATAGCAAATAAGTGTACAAGAGACCAAACAGAAGTAGAATAAGCTCAAGAATGTAAGAGAATGTCTTTAAATTGCAATGGAATATCAAATCTTCAAAGCCTTTGGTCGGGTTGTTAAGCTTTTATACCAACTCATTAAATTCTTCCTATTACCATGCATTAAATGCTCAAATGGCTACTTGAATCTGACTTACCGGCATGCCAACACTTTAAACTACTAGTAAGCTGGTAAAAAATACTCTGCTAGTAAGCTGGATCCTCTAGGCTAGTGAGTTTTTCTTTGTGTTTTTCAAGGTTTTATACCATTAGCTTGGTTCTTCCTTGAGCCATTAACCCGATAGGCTAAATATCACTTGAAATTTCTTTTCACATAAAACAAATGAGTACTCTTTGCATTCTAACTTTAAGATCATTTGATCATCACTCAAAATATTAAAGTTCTTGTAGAGATAATTAATATATTTAATCATTAACCAAGCTAATTGATCTTATTCAATTATCTCAATATAATCAAATAATACTTAGTTTAATCATCCACTTGTTTTGTTCTCTTCACAAACAACATGTTTAAATATACATTTTATTTTGTTCTCATCAAAATCAAATAATAAACCGTAGGTTCAACAGTCAAGTCAGTTGTTTAGAGTTAGCTTAAGCAATAATTGAAAATGTGCATGCAATTTAGTAAATTTTAAGTATTTAAATAATTAAGCTTCATTACAAAAATATTTTTTTAAAAATAGTCTAGTAAAGTATGTTAGATATCACTCATAGATTTTGACGATAGCAAAAAGAGATAAAAACTAATGAATCATTAAGAATGCAGGTATTTCAAAGAGTTCTCAAAAAGTTTAAATTCGTAAAACTAAATTGTCTTCAGAAACTTATTCAGAAGGATTGATTTGATTGAAAAAGAGAATAGTCTAAAAATCATCAAAAAGTGTTTTAGAAGCTTTATAAGTAGAAGTGGTATAGTACTTCAGAAGCTTATTCAAAGACTTTAAAGAAACGAAGAATTGGTACTCTTTAGAAGGTCATTCAAAAAATTGATCTAGAACTATATGACGTTGAGTTTTAATTCATATCAGATTTGAATTCAACAAGGCCTAGCTCTACTAGATTGGATGTATTAAGGAAATATACTTAATCCCATTTCACTCAAGATGGAATTATGATCCTTGGGGATTATTTTTTAGCAAATTTATTTTTAATAAATCAAGATATGCACAAGAATGGATAAGGATAAGGTTAGTTTAAATTTTATGGAATTTCAAAATTTGAACATGAGGTTAATCCAAAAGTTACTGATAAAGCATATCTCTTCATCAAAATTAAATTAGAAGCTTATCTGGTGGTTGCAGATTGAAGTATATCTAATCAAAACAAGATAATAAGAGTTGGTTTTTAATTTCAAATTGTTATGATCTTCTCAAAATATCTAAGGATTATCTTTAACAAATAATGGTTTTGGAAGATCTTAGTATAAAAAGAGAAAGGATTTAAAACGTTAGATACTTTACTGAGAAAACAAAAGGATTTTCAACACAAAAATTTATGATTAGTTTCTACCTTCTGAGAAGTCACAAAAAGTGCTTTAGATACTTCTTTATAAAGTTGCACTAAAGCAAATTATACAATAATTGTTATTTCTCTTTAGATAAAAATTATTTGAGTTTTATAATTATGTTCTCAATTGTAATTTGTAAACCTTATTTATTGTTTGAAGTTAGTTTGTACTTTATAGATCTATAATTAGCCTAGATTGTAAAAAGCCTAGATAAACAGAGCAAAATGTTGTGAAGTCCATGCATAACAAATACTTGTAATTCTCTTGTGATTTGATTTAGTGGATCAAGTGTAACAATATCAGTGAAGTAGATTAGGTCCTCAACAAGGTAGCTAGAAGAGAGCAGTAAGCAAAAGGTCGAAACTCTATGAATCCTCAGCCTGATATTCTCCTTCCTTATTCTTTTAAGTTGCTTCATTAATTGTTGTGTGTTGGATTATTAAAATATCACTGTTCACCAATATAAGTTGTTAAGAGGGGTAACTTTGTTTCTCTTATATCGAAAAAGTTCAAAAAAGTTTTCAAAAAGTTTTAAATTATCAATTTACCACACTCCCCCCCGGTATGAAGTGGACTTTTATCTAATTTGAAAATATTTTAATTAGATTGATTAAAATAGACTTAGGATTTATTAAATGATTAACATGTGTATTTTAGGCCATATTAAAGGACCGTAGTCAATTTAAAACTAGTTGGACTAAGTCGGGCCTAAGATAGAAGGCCTAAATAGAATGTGGAGCTTCTAGAATGTTAATATTAAGAGTAGATTGGATCAAATCATAAGAGAATTATTAGGGAAATTAACAAATCTAAAGTGAGTATTATCATATTTTATAAAGATTAGATTAGTTAAATCTTATCATGAATGAATCCTCGTTAAAAAGATCTAAAAGATTTAGATTAATGGTTTATAAATAATAGATATCGGTTATAAAAAATTTCCAAAATTTTATCATATACAATCACAACTCATTCTTTTTCATCCTTGCCGAAACCTAACTTCATCTTATTTGATAGTCTCTCTCCCCACTGCAACAATCCAAAATGAATGGCCACGCACGACCCAAATCCCACTGTCTCACACAACCAATCCAATGCATAGTCCCATACATTCTAGTCTATACATAATCTACTCCCACACACACTGCCAAACACACTCCACGCACAATCTACTTTCACACATACATACATGGTCCTATACACCCCAATCTACATATAGTAGTACATACTCCAGCTCACGCATAATCCACTCTCACGCTCTACACACAATCTAATTTTATGTGCACAGTCAAACATACAGCATATATGCACACAATCCAATCATATGCTACGTATACGAACCAAATTGCATACTCATATGCCATGCGCACATACCAAATATCAAACCCATACGCTATAACATAAGGACAACATCTACATGACTCAGCGCAACTCGACTTGCATAATTATCTCCCCTAGATCTGACCCATTTAACTAAGTTGGGTTACTTGGTTTTGTTTTATCTTATTTATTTATTTATTTATTTTTAAGTAATTTTTTTAGTTAATTGTTTTATTTTAATAACTTTGTTCTCTTAATACAAGTTGTCGGTCTACTTGTTTTTTTATTTTATGTTATTATTATTTTTATTTGTGTACGATTGAATAATTTCCATTACATGATTTCATTGGTACCAACTCAGTTTTTTTTTTTTTTAGAATCTAATATTGATTCTTGGTAGTTAATTTCTAAGCATGCCATCAAAAAAAAAAAATATGTCTTTACATCTTGCATATTACAACAAAATTGCACATTTCATAAAAATTGCATTGTTAGATTTAGTTGCATATTTTTTCTTAGGTTCATATATTTAGTAAAGATATGTATCAAAATTGTACATCTTAGATGATTTGTATAAATCTTAATTACATAACTTAGAAGATTTGTATAAATCTTGTATTTAGAGTTTTAGAAAATAAATTTGGCACGTAATTTTTTTCTTAAAATAAAAAATCTTAACTAAAGTCTTTTTAAGAAATTTAGTTAGTTAGGTTTTTTCTTTTAAAATAGATTCATTAAATTAGATCATTTAGTTTTTTTTATAAAAAAACAAATCATTAAATAACATAAATTTAACTCAATTTTCAAATTCAAGAGAACCAATCTACTAAATCTTTTCAAACAAAATAGATCTACATTAGTTTGATCCCGATAAGCCAATACGTAGATACCTTTGGAGCAACCATAAAACAATAAAAATTTTTTTTTTTGAAAATTCATGATAAAAATTATTTTAAAAATTCATTTTAATTGTACTTTTATATTTTTTCGCGTATTTTGGCATATTTAGAAAAATTATAAAATAAAGGCTCACTATTTTTATTTTGACATGGTGACTTAGTCTTAATAGATTAGCCTCCAAGTTTGGTTTTCTAGTTAAAGGTTTTCTAATAAACAATTTTTTAGAATATCGATAGATTAGTAGCTAAATTAGGGTTTTTCCACCTAAAAACGCTAATTTGACTTTTTTACTAATTTTACTAGTTGGTAACTCCATATTATTTTATGTTTTTCCTTAATTTTATGTCAAGTAATTTATATTAAGCTAGCTAATCTTAATATAAGTCAAATTAAGAAAAACTAAAATAGGGCTTGACATTATGTATGTAGTTGATATGCTACGTTGTGATGGGAGTTAAGCTCCTTAGCTTGCTACTTTGCATGATTCTTAACTTGTTTGGTTAGTCTGAACTTATTTGGTCATCCTTGAGTGAAATTAATAGAAATCTGATCCATAACCTAATTAGACATACATAACAACTCATTAAGGGAAACAATTAATTATGTCAAACCAAATACCGACCCCTCAATGAGAATAGCAGAAATGGTCTAGATAGTTTTGTGCAACATATGATTGATTGGATTATATTTCATTATAATTAATAATCTTGTTTATATTTGTATCATAATCTTCTATCTTCATACCACTTATTAAGCTAATTGTGCTCATATCCTTGTAGATTCAGGTACTAATTAGAAGTAAAAATGAAGTGTTATACCTAACCACAGGTCCGTATGCAAGGGGTTGGGGAGTGAGAAGATGTATAAAGGCTACTAAACTAGATCACTTATTAAAGTCTAGGTCTTTTAAGAAAACTAAATAGTATCCTTAGGCAACAATTGCTAGTTTTCAAGTGAAGCTTGAACATATATGTGTCAAAACCTATGACTTTTGGAACTTTTCTATGGAAAATGTAATCGTTTGTTGTAAATATGCTTATGTAAATATAAGTGAAGTATTAAAAGTACGTGTTATAGAATTTCTGGTATATGTTTTGAAAGAAAATGCTATAGGTTCTAATTATAGCAGGTACCTCATTGGACACTTCATGCTATTTGAGTCATGCTTGCCTTATGTTGACTCCATCTATGATAGTGGCTATGAGATCAACTTCTATCTTAGGTTAATTAACACGATGGGACTATTTTGACTCTAATCATTTGTGGCATGATAGTTCTGGGTATGTATCAAGGCTAAATTCCTAAGAACCAAGCTTTGAAGTGTCGCAACTAAAATGAATTAGACATTTTAGGTACATAAAGAGTTAAGGAATTAGGTCACAAAAGATTTACACCTACAGGTATATATATATATATATAAGTTATATGTATGAGAATTTAATAAGTTAATTAATTATAAGTATTATAAAGAAAGAAACTAAAAGGACATAAATTATTTCAAATTCTTAGCAAATGACTTATTTATGCTTGGATCCACTTTAATTGGGAAGGTGATGAGTCTCCAATAGATTATCAGGTTCGAATGTAAAAGTTGTTGTTAGATATAGCTAATTGGTAGTCATTCCATACTATTGATAAAATCATATTTACTTATATGCGTAGATTATCACATAGTTTGAAGGATGATTGGTAGTTGATGGAGAATGAGTTGAGACCAGTCTATGATGTTACTAATTTGTATTTTCTAGCTATTATGGAAGTAAGTAAAAACTATCCACCTGATTTTGACCAAGTACCTATTTGTTTTCATCCAATCTTTAGGAACTATCTACCTAGTATTATTGACAAGTTTCTTAGATTTCTAGCTATAGAAAATGTAGGAATAGAAGTATCTTTGCAACTTAGACCCCCTAATGAGCCACCACAAAATCCAACCTAAAATGTATAGGAGAATATAGGTTTTAATGAGGAAGAAGGAAGAACCGAAGGCAAAAGGTATCTTAGAACCTATATTATAAGGTATGCCAAGAAGTAATGAAATGAATGGGGAAGACCTTTTTGTAGCAATTAATGAGGTGGAGCTTAAAGTGATAGTTATTGACAATAATATGCACGATGACGATATAGTTTATAAAGTTATCAGATACCTAAAACTTCAAACTCGTACTATTGAGTTCATATATAAGGAAATGAAAGAAGAAGAAGTTAGAGAAAAGGAACAAGTGGATGGAATTCTTATGAAGAGATATCAATATTTGAGGGTTCGAATGGTTAATGGAGCCAGTAGATGATCAATTGCATAGCCTAACTTATGATGATTCTAGTCTTTTGACAGTAACTGTGACTAATGCACCCATAGTATTTATGGATTTAATGAATTGAATTTATCATCCATCTTTGGGTACATTTGTTGTATGTTTACTTATAATATTCTAATTTGTTTGAAGAACAAAAGAAGAGCATGCAAAACATTCGTAATTGGCATTACAAAAGTTAAGGGATCATAAGTTGTATGCTAAAGTAAGTAAATGTGATTTCTGATTAGGTAAAATTTCATTCTTGGGATATATAGTGTCAAAAGAAGGAAAATCAGTTCATCCTAAGAAAGTTAAGGCTATAGTTAAGTGGAAGCATCCAACTACAATATATGAAGTAAGAAGTTTCCTTGGAATGGCAGGCTACTACAAATGTTTTATAAAAGAATTTTCTAATATAGTGATACCTTTAACTCGATTGACATAGTAAGATGTTAAATTCCGACGGAGTAACGAATGTAAACAAAGTTTCCAGGAGTTAAAGGACCGTCTAATCTTAGTTTCGATACTTGTTCTACTAGATCTAACTAAACCATATTGTATATAAAGTAAAGCTTCTCGAAGTGGATTGGGCTATCAATTAATGTAAGATGGTAAAGTAGAGGCATATGCATGAAGGCAAATTAGGCCACATGACAAGAATTGTTCGATGCATGATTTTGAGTTAGTAGTTGTGGTTTTTGCTCTAAAGATTTAGAGACATTACTTATATGGTCAGCATTGTGATACATAGATCACAAGAGCTTAAATTATTTCTTTACTCAAAAAGGACTTGAATTTAAGGCATAAGCGATGATTGGAACTAACTAAGGATTATGATTTGAAAATCAATTATCATCCTAGCATAGCCAATGTGATAGCATATGCATTAAGTCATAAGAACTATGAGAAAGTGGCTTCACTACTTACTTCTTAATAGAAGTCAATGTAGGAATTTCAAAAGTAAGAGATTGGATTTAGATGGCATGAAATAGAGGTACAATTATTGAGTTTAATAGTACAACCGATTTTGATGGCATGAATTAAGACTCAATAAGATGAAGATCAAAATTTAAAGGAAGTGAAAGAAAGGTTAAAAATAGGAAACGTACTAGATTTTTGAATAGATGAGAAGGTAGTGTTGAGATACAAGAATAGTATTTGTATACCTCAAGATGTAAAGCTAAAGAGGGAGATTATGGATGAAGCTCATATTATTGGTTATACTTTACATCCTGGTGGAAGCAAAATGTATTGTGATTTGAAATTATTATTTTGGGGGAAAGGTGTGAAAAAAGAGATAGCATAATATTTATCAAGATGTACTACATGTTAACAAGTTAAAGTTGAACACCAAAGATCTAGTGGATTGTTGCAAACATTAGAAATACCTTAGTAGTAGTAGGATCATGTTACTATGGATTTTGTAGTAGGACTTCCAAGAATTAGAGCAGGTTATGATTAAATTTAGGTTATTATGGATAGGTTAATGAAAAGTGTTCATTTCTTACTTTGTTGAACTAGTGATTCAATAGTAAAGTTAGCTCAATTATATGTACAAGAGATTATTAGATTGCATGGTGTACGTATAAGTATTGTCTCATATAGAGATACCCATTTTGTATCTAAGTTATGGGAAAGTCTACATTGATCTTTAGGAAATAAGTTACAGTTTAGTAAGGCTTATCATCCTTAGACAAATGATCAGTTAAAAAGGGTAATTCAAATACTAGAGAATACATTGAGAGGATGTATCTTAGATTTTCGTGGTGATTAGAATCAATATTTACCATTAGTGGAATTTCCTTATAAAAATAGTTATTAAGCAACTATACAAATGGCTCTTTATGAAGCATCATATGGAAGGAAATGTAAATCGCCACTATATTGGGAAAGTGACAAACATGTGATGATAGGATCTAACATGATTCATCAAATGAATGAAAAAGTAAAGGCAATACGAAAAAGGATGAAAGTCACATAAGATTGTTATAAGAGTTGGACTAATTTGAAATGAAAACCTACGGAATTTGCAACAAGAGATCATATATATGTGAAAATAAGTCCTTTCAAGGAATTTAAATGATTCAGTACCATAGGGAAGTTAAGTCCTCAATTTATTGGACCATTAAAAAAATTAGAGAGAATTGGAGATGTGGCATACAGAATTGCTTTACCTCTAAGTTTAATAAGGTATCATGATGTTTTCTATGTGTCAATGTTAAGAAAATTCATAAAGGATTTATAAGAGATAGTGGAATTAAAACCAATGGACCTATAGAAAGATTATACAATTGAGAAGAAACTAATTAAGGTATTAGAAAATTGAATTTAGAAGCTAAAGAATCATGAGGTAAAATATGTAAAAGTTCAGTAGGATAGTGCTCTAAGAGTAGAAATAACCTAAGAGTCAAAGGAGGTAATGAAGAATCGCTACCCATAACTTTTTAGATAGATGAGTAAATAATAAGATTTCATTAAAATGTGAGTAGTTATTAATTGTATAATAGTTAAATTGAAAGTTTTGAGGACAAAACTTTTTTGAAAGGAGGTGGAACTGTGATACTTGTAATTATACAACTACTTTTGATAGTCAATTTAGAGTATTCAGAAAAGTAATCGAATTAGGATAAAAATCTAAGAGGGGTTTAGCAATATTAGTGAAAGAGTTCCCATAGGTTTGGAATTCAAAAAATGAAATAAAATATTAAAAATATAATTAGAATAGTGAGAATTTACTATGTCATTATATAACTATCGACAATGCATGAATTAGACTCTAAAAATTAACAAACACTTAGAAATAAATTATAGTAGCAATATAATTAATATTTTACATAAAATAATATATAAAAGACATATATACATATTGAGTATAATTAATATGTAGATATATGTACCTATAATTATCAATATACCCATAATTGGGTAAAAATTCACTAAATAAATCAATAAAATGTGGGAAGATAATAAAAATTAGTGGACAACCAAGGGATATTTCTTTTAGCATAGCAATCAATAGGTATATAAAGATTGAGGAATTAAACACATGTTAGGATACCTAAGCTCACTAATATATGCAACATATGGAGAGAGAAAAAAATCGAAACACTCTCAAAGCCTCTTATAAAATCCAATCAACATTTATGAACAAAAGTTTTGATCATTTAAGCTCTAGGAAAATTCTAGGGAAAGAAAAGTAGAGAGATAAAGAGAAGAAATAAAATTTAGAAAATTATAGTGTAAAGGATAAGATAACAAGTTCTCAAGGAGGAGCAACACCTAGGTATAGAATTAGACCACTACTTGAAGGACCTGCCACCACCTAAGTAGTTAGAGCTTAAGTTTCAATGAGTTGCCAATTTTCTCAATTTTAACTAAAATTAGGGAAAACATCTTCCAAAAATTTTGAATTTTGGTTTTCTCAAGTATTTTTGCATGAGAAATTTGAATTTCAAACTAAAATTTTCAAAATTTTGAGTCCTAACATAGAGACCATAAGAAAAACATATCATGCACACTGATTTTCAATTGAGTTTTTGAAAAGCTAATTCATGTAGTTCCGACATAAAATTTTATGGTATATTCCTAAGAAGTTTATTTTAATGTTATATGGTTTGATTGTTAAAAGTCAGTCCTTAGACTTTTTGGAAATTTTCATTCTACCTTAATCAGTGTGCTAGATAGGTTGTTCTATTAAGGACTTAGATCAATTCTTTATAAAACAATGGTATAACTTATATTCACCTACATGTAGTAGCTGAAAGTGGTTTATTATTGTCGAGCCTTATTTTGTATGTCCTTAATTTAACATATACTAAGCTCAACCCACTTAATATAGTAAAACATCAAATTAGATTTTTGGGTAGGAAAACCCTAATTTAGGCACTAATCAATAAAAATTAAAATTAATTTTTTAAAAAATTTAACCTAAAAATCTAAGCTCAAAGGCTAACTTATTAAGACTAAGTTACCATCTAAAAATTAAAAGAAACTAACTAATAGGCTTCTATTTTATAATTTTTCTAAAGATGTCAAAATATGCAAAAATATACAAAATGCAAGTTCAATGAATTTTAATATTTTTTATTAGTAATTTAAAAAAAAAAAGACTTCCATTTTTTTATGGTTGTCCTAAAGGTGCTTACGTATTTGCTAATTAGGATCAAACCAATGCAATTCTATTTTTTTTAAAAAAAAAAAAAGATTTAGTAAGTTGATTCTTTTTAATTTGAAAGTTCAGCCAAATTTACGTTATTTAACAATTTACTATTTAAAAAAATAAAAAGATCTAAATTCATGAATCTGTTTATAAAAAAACCTAACTAATTAAACCTTTTGAAAAGATTCTAATTACTATTTTTATTATTAAAAAAAAAAACCGCTACATGTCAAAAAATTTATTTTTCTAAAACTCTAAATGCAAGATTTATACAAATTTACTACGATATGTAATTTAGATACATATCTTCACTAAAGATATAAATCTTGAATAAGATATGTATCTATATCTAAAAATGCAATTTATATACATATCTTGATTAAAGATTTGAATATTGGCAAAAACATGCAACTATATCTAAAAATGTAATTTTATAAAAGGAATGCAATTTTAATACATATGCTTATTAAAGATATGAATCTTGAAAAAAATACACAACTATATCTAAAAATGAAATTTTATGAAAAGGAAGATGCAATATATCGAAAATGTGATTTTTTATAAAAAAAATGTGATGTAATTGGTGTAAGATCTATTTCCTAAAAAAAAATACACTAAAAGAGAAAATAACATTATTAACTAAATAAATAAATAGATAAAATAAATTAAAAAGAAAAAAGAAAAATCACTTGAACATATCAAATTTGGAAGAAAGATTACATGGGTCTTGGAGCTGGGCTGTCATAGAGCTACTGTTATTGTAGATTGCTAAGTTGAGCTGTTGTAGATTGCATGCTATTGTTGGTACGTATTGGACTGTACAGTATGTAGAACTTACATACATGAGACAATGTTGCTATGTAGATGTTGTGTGTAGCTGGACACATGTAGGGTAGGAGTAGAATCGATGTGTGTGTTGTGCACTTATATAGTGTGCAAAGGGCACATGATTGGTGTATTTATTGGATTTGGAACTATAGAGTAGCATGTATAGTGAGTAAGATTGTATGTTGTAAGTTATGTGTGAGAGTTAAGAAAGTTTTTTAGGTATAATTGTGATTTTCTAAAGCTGAAGTCCTCTATTTATAAACGAGTAATTTTGAATCTTTTTAATGAGAATTCAATCTTAACAAATCTAATATTCATAGGATACGATAATATCTGATTCAGATTTATTAGTTTTCTAAAATCATCCCTTCAAGATTTAATCCAATCTACTCTCAAGTCCTAGAAACCCCACATTCTGTTTAGACTTTCTATCTTGGGTCTAACTCAATCCAACTTATTTTAAATTAATCACGAACTTTTAATATAGTCTAAAATTACATATGCTAACCTATTTAATAAATCTTGAGTCTATTTTAACCAGCCCAATATAAATTGAATAAAAAAATCTGCTTTATATTCCATTGGACTATTTAAAAAAAAAAAATCTAATAAAGCTCAATTATGTAAAGACTCGGAATTTATTAAATCATACGTATATCTTTGACCATTGTCTAGTCTAACCCTAAATTGACTATTTGACTCAACTTAAGTCAGACATTATTAACACTTTGTATTTTTTTTATTCATTTTTTTCATTTTTTTTTAATTTTTCAAAAATTATTAATTTTTTTTTTAAACATGGCATAAAAAGTAAAAAAGAAAGGAATCTAAAATAAAGAGTAGCAAAAATGAGATACCTACAATCTTAAGGTTAGAAATGATGGTTTTCAAGTGGAAAACAGGTATTTAGTGGTTTAAAGGCAATTTGTTCTAAGTTTCCATACAATTGTGACTTAATTGATGGTAAAATAAGGAATGGGTACAATTGATTGTGCCATTTAGTTTATATTTGATGATAATGTAAGGCATTGGAGTTTTGGAAACTTAAGTAATTAGAGTTTATGTGAATTACTAAGATGTAGTAATTACGGGTAGGCATAGTTTGATTCGATAGAGTTCACCTCCCACCTACCCCCCTCCTTACCAAACAGAACCTAATATAATGGTTCGTTTTTTTTTTTTAAATCAAACGTAATTATACAGTTCGATTTGTAAATTTTCTGAGCCTAATTAAAACTGGTTCGGTTCGGTTCAAACCATTTATGTCAAATTTTTAATAAACATTTTTATCTTCAATAAAATGTTTTCCTTTCCATTTAACTTTAATATATTTCTAAATAATTTCTCATATATTTATCATATGTAACGATAATTAGTAAAAAGTTACACAAGATCTTAACAAACTTAATTTGATTGAATGATGATAAGAAATTCTATTATAAGGAATAAATAATGAGGAGGGAGAAGTAAAACTACCCATCAAAAAATAATACAAAGAAACCAAGAGTGACACACTAAAAACTAGAAAAGAAATAAGAGATTCACAAAAAGCACTAAGATGAGACCTTTGATTTGAAAACAGATAAGAAAATGGCAATTTAGAAAAGGAAAATTTGTAAATGTAAAATTTCCAATAAAACTCACTCAATTTATTCTAAATAATTTACCTAAAAATAAGATAAAGGAGAAAAAGATATGAAAAATTTAATGAAATCCATAATGATTGATAAACAAAAAAAAAAAACTAAACAATTGCATGAAATTATTTTTGTTTAAGCAAACAATTCAATTCAATTCAAAACGATTCAGTTTGGTTCGACTTGGTTCCCCAAACGGAACCACAAATTGTTTTTATATAACTAAACGGAGCCATGAACAAATGGTTCATTAAAAAAAAAAAACCATTTTTTCTTTTCGGTTCGATCCGTGATTCACAGTTTTTTTGTCCAGCCCTAGCAGTAATAACAGTAAGGTCGAAAAACTATGTCAAAAAGTAAGTCAAAATATAGTTGGGTACTAAATAACTTAAATACACTAAAAATTTGATTCAAGTCAAAAAGTAGTTTATACTTGAACTTTATAACTATTTTGAAGTCAAAAACTTCTTAAACAAAAACTTAATTTATAATAGGGTTTGAACTATCTAACTTAACTAAAACTTAATACCTAACTAAAGAACTTACTTAACTCATATAGTAAATTCCAACTTCATATAGTAATTGAAAACTGAAGCTATATATTAATTATTAGGGATCAATAATGAAGACCACATATGTGACATTCAGGAGCACGTAGTGTTTTATTCAAGTAAGTTGGGATCGTAGTTTTACTACTTGTTAGGATAATACATTAAATTATTTAGAAGCTGAAGAGTGTTTTTGTTTGTGGTTATAACTTAGTTGCCTATGCACATGCTATGTGTGCGGTTGACATGCTATGTTATGATGGGGGGTTAAGCTCCTTAGCATGTTACTTTCCATGATTCTATAATGTTGGTTTATTTGAACTTGTTTAGTCACCTTTAAATAAAACTAATAGAAATCTAACCAATAACTTACTAGACATGCATAACAAGCTATTAAGGGAAATGATTAAGTATTTCAGACTAAATACTAACTCCTTTTATGATAATGGTAAAAATGGTCCTCTTTCTACTCTTAGTCAAACTAATTGACAAGAGAGAAGGTCGCAAAAAGGTTAGGGGCTATAATTCAAAGGTAGTCTAGGGAAGAGTTTGTTCTCCATTACATAATCTTAAGTTTGATCTAATTTAAGTCATGTTAAAACTCCTCAATCTAGGTTAAAGTGGATGAAATTTCTTTGACCTCATAATGAACCGAAAACATTGTACAATGTTGCATATGATTAATTGTATTGCATTTCATTATAATTAATAACATTTTTTGTGTTTGGATGATACTCTTTTATATTCATTCCGCTTATTGAGCTAATTATGCTCACATCCCTCTAGATTCTATTGCAGGTACCGAATAGAAGTAAAGATGTAACGTTATACCTAACCACAAGTGAGTACACAAGGGATTAGGGAATGAGAAGATGTATAAAGGCTGGCAAACTGAATCACTTTTTGAAGTCTAGGTCTTTTGAAAAAACTAACTAGTCTCCCTAAAAGACCATTAGTTTTCTAGTAAAGTCTGTTCATATATGTGTCAAAACGTGTAACTTATGGGACGTTTCTGTGGAAAATGTAATCTTTTGTTATAAATATGGTTATATATATAAGTGAAGTATTAAAAGTCTGTGTTCTAGAATTTTTGGTATATTTTTTAATGAAAATACCGTAAGTTCTAATTATAACAGGTACCATATTGGACCTTCAACCTAATTGAGTCATGTTCGCCTTATATAGGCTATATTTATAATAGCGGCTATGAGGTTAACTTCTATCTTAGATTAGTCTACACAATAGGATTGTTACAACTCCACCCATTCAAAGCATGACACCTATGTTAGAGACTCTGTCAGAAGGTTTGATGCAAACCATGACTAAGAACGGATAAGGCCAACTGCTAAATGGGTCCGAGCTTGTAGAAAGCTCGAAAAGATTTAATGGGGAAAGGTACAAAAGGGTGAAAACAAAGGATGAAAATAGTAAGAAAAACCCACAAATTGCTCCAAATGATATGATACACTAATGAAACTTCTAAGAACTCATGGTATAATTTGATATGACGTACAAATTAGTCCAATGAGGTTACTTGCTACTTAACCTTGCTTAAGGAAAAGGATAAGAGTGATGTCAAGAGTAAACAATAGCGTTTACGTAGGGAAGAAGGTACTTAAAAGTGTATTCAAGATTATCTAATATCTTACAACTACAAGTGCAGGGGTATTTATACCTATAAACTAGGGCAACTTGCCCAAAGGGCAAAAGATAAGAAAAAACATTTCCTAAAGAAGTAATGTTACATGATACAAAGGGTAAAAGTGAATATACAAGGAAAACAATCATTGGTGCTATAGATTTTACACATGATACAGTACACATAGCGATGCTGCATTAGAGAGGTTGTTAGTAGATGGGGACAGAAAGTCTAGACGGATGGGTTTATTCGAACAGGGATAGCCTAATCAGTCCGGTCTTTCTCTCTCAGCTTCTCAACAATGAATAGGCTGAGTAATTAGACGACTTGGCAATAGAGAGTAATCGTTAACTCGACATACCATACAATAATGAGTGGTCATACAGCACGGCATTAAAGGTAACTCAGCAAGGAGGTACTTAGCCTCAGCAAGGATTAGTTGGAACATAAGGATTCGTCGTACTAGCCTCTCTAGTCCTCTAGCTCAACTGTGAGTCAGGGCCCCCATAGCATGATTCCCATAATTCCCTCCAGGTTAGTGTTCGTTCAATCCTCCACCAAGGCGATATGGACTAAAGTCGGTGATGTTAAAGGCGTTAGAAGCCCCATAGTCCTCAAGCAATTCTAGCTTGTATGCGTTGTCATTGATTTTCTAAAAGATTCTGAAAGATTCTTCTACTCTTACAAATAATTTGTTTCTCCTTTTGTTCGGGAACCATTCCTTGCTAAGGTGTAGCCATACCAAGTCTCGTAGCTAAAATTGTTTTGCTAACCAACCCTTATTCTTTTCATGAATTCTTTTGGCAACCTAGTTGATATGCCAAGTAACCTTATCATAGATGTGCTAAGGGATTATGCCCTGGCTGAGGTGTCGGGGTCCTCTTACGCAAGTGTGAGTACATGGTCATAGTCAAGGGGTAACTCGAGATTGAATCCATAGACCACTTCAAAGAGGGTCTACTTGGTGCTGTCATATATGGTTCGGCTGTAAGTAAACTCGACCATTGGTAGGCAGACGTCCCATTCAACCAAGTTCTTACTGATTGCAGCTCAGAGCAGTGAACCCAAAGTACGATTAACCACCTCTATTTGGCTATCAGTTTATGGGTAACAAAAGGTACCGAAGAGTAATTTGGTTCCCAGCCAACGCCATAAGGTTCTCAAAAATGACTTAAGAACTTTGGGTCTTTGTCAGAGACTACACTCCTCAACATACCATGTATCCGCACAATCACCTATAAGAAGAGAGAAGTAATAGCTAAAGCATCGTTAGTTTTGGTGCAGAGTATGAAGTGTGACATCTTATTGAACCAATCTACAATAACCATTACAAAACCTTTTCTTCGGGTAGTTCTCAATAGTCCGAGAATAAAGTCCATGCTTAGTTCAGTCCACAGCCTCGTCGGAATAGGTAGGGGCATCGCCTTTCCTTGTTCAGCTTGGTACTTGAACTTTTTGTATATAATATAGCTTTCGACCACTCGATGCACATCTCTTCACATTCTCAGCCAAAAGAATCAACCATTCACTAGTTCATAGGTCCTTCTCTCTCTAAAATATTCGAAGAGTCCTCTATCGTGGGCTTTCTTAATTAATAATTCCCATAGGGAACAAATTGGTAGGCATAATTTTCCTCCTCGGAACAGATAGCCCTCCTAAACATAATACTTATCCACTGTTCTCTCATCCATGCATCTCGAAATTATTGGTTCAAAGTGTGGATCTTGAGATTACTATTCTTTGATACTTACAAAACCAAACAATCTAGTCTGAAGTTCTGATAAGAGCGCATACCTCCTCGATAGAGCATCTGCAATTATGTTACTCTTTCCTTGCTTGTATTTGATTACAAAATTGAATCCTTCAAGGAATTCAACCCATTTTGTCTGCTACTTGGATATCTTAGTCTGACTTTGAAGGTACCGTAGTAACTCGTGGTCAGTATATATGACAAATGCTCTCCGAAGTAGATAGTGCTACCATACTTACAGTGCATTAATTAGTGCTAAGAGCTCTTTGTCATATGTGAAGTAATTTTGCTAGGGTCCTTAGAGCTTCTCACCATAGAAGGCAATTAATTAGCCTTCCTACATCAAGATAGTGCCTAATCCAATGCCTAACGCAACGTACTCTAACTCAAAAATTTTATCGAAGTCAAGTAGCACTAGTACTGGGGCGTAGGTCAATCTCTTCTTAATCTCAGCAAAATTCCTCTCCTCCCTTTCTCCCCATCGGAAGTCGGCGTTTTTCTTTATTAATTCAACTAATAGCACGGCAAGGGTGTTGAAGTTCTTGATGAACCTTTGGTACAATGAAGCCAATCCATAGAAACTTCTTATGTCGACACAAGTAGTAGGGGTTAGCCACTCAACAATTTTCTCGGATCTTCTCATTATCAACTCACAAGCCTCCTTCACTGACTACATATCCTAAGAATACCACTTTCTCCTAGCAAAAGCAACATTTCTTCAAATTGTCAAATAGTCTCTTGGCATGAAGGATATCCAAGATTATTCTGATGTGTTCACAATGACTCGGTATGTCGATACTATATATCAAGATGTCATCGAAGTACACTACGACACACTTTCTGATAAGATGTCTCAACACATGGTTCATAAATCTCATGAAAGTGCTTGGAGCATTCAATAAGCTGAAAGGCATGACCATCCACTCGTATAGTCCATATCGAGTCCTATACACAGTCTTCCACTCATCTCCTAGCCTTATGCGGATTTAATGGTAGCCAGATTTAAGAACAATCTTGCTAAAAAATTTGGCTTTACTCAGTTCATCCAACATATCTTCTAGCCTCAAGATGAGATACCTATAATTGATCGTAATTTTTTTCACGACTCAGCTGTCAACACACATTCGCTAGGTTCCATCCTTCTTTGGTATTAGAAGTGTAAGCAAAGTACAAGGGCTAAGACTTTCTCTCGCATATCCTCTTTCTAGCAACTCATTGACTTGACATTAAAGCTTAGAAGCCTACTTCGGATTAATGCGATAAACTAGCTTATTAAGTAGTACAGGACTGAGTACTAAGTCAATGCAGTGCTCTATGCCTCAAGTCAGTGGCAACCCTATTGGCAACTGTTTTAGGAACAAGTTAGTATATTCATCCAATAGTTCCTTCACCTCTTGGGGTAAATCATTCTGCTCTTTCATTTCCAATAGTCACCTGACCAACAGGAAGGTCAGCTCATTGGCATTAATGGCCTCTCGAAGCTCGACTCCACTCATCACCAAAGTTTTCTTCGATCCATAAGCAAGTTTCATCTGTAACTTGTGAACCTCTTTCGGCGGCATCAGATTCAGCGTAATCTTCCGATCATCCTTCTCAAACATGTAAGTATTCCTATAACCGTCATGGATGACTCACTTATCAAACAACCACGATCTTCCTAACAACACATGGGATGCGCATATTGATAGTACGTTGCAAAGAATTTGGTTGGAGTAATTACTATAGCGAGCAGCAGCAACTTAACCATTGCAACTTGTATGACTTTGGATGTTCAATAATCAGCAACCTCAATTTTGAGACAAGATTGACTGATGCCACATTTGTATAGCTACCACTATCTATAATGAGGGAACATGTTTGTTCATTCACCTTGCAGGTGATATGAAATAAGTTCTCTCTCTACTCCTCCTCTCATAAGAGTTCCATGCTCATAGTACATCGGAAAACCATAAGTAGTTGGTCTAAGTCCTTAGCATACACGTCATCCTCATCAACTCTTTCTCAGCATTCTCATTCTCGACAGGAACCTCCTCTTCTTCGAGTTCCTCATCCGTACTCTCTACATCTAACTTCCGGGTATCTCCTTTAATGACCATTGTCCTTCAGTTCAACTATTGAGCAGCCATATGTTTAAGCCCCTAGCACTCAAAGCATTTGATGTAGCTAGTCTTCTTGCCAAACCCTTGCACTTTCTCATACATTCGGGTCAATACTACATCTTCTGGCCAGCTTTACTACTCAACTTTGACATCAATCTTACTTTTTGGCTCAATACTTGGCAGTATCCGGTTACTTACTTATCCGGGTCGGCTAGTCGGCACTTTGGTCACTACTCGACTTCTTCTTTACCTCTCTACCCGTTGGGCAATCTTAACAACTTCATCCATTGTATCAAATTGTTGGAGTTCTATAATATCTCGAATGTCTACTCTCAACCCAGTGACAAACCTTGAAACTATTCAGGCAAGTGGTTCCCCCACTTTGCATCTTATCATAAGCATTTGGAATTCTTGAACGTATTCATCAACAGTTCAATTGTCTCAGCTCTTGAAACCGTGTGAAAGTATCTTGAAGATATGTTTCTAGCATGAATCTGTTTCTGAGCACCTATAACGACCCTAGGAGGGGCCTAGTTATATTGCCTAGAATTTCCATATCACATGTGCACCCATGATAAGAAAATCGCCTTGTAAGTCAGAGATTATAAGACTCTAAATAGTTATTCACTAGGGTCTTTAATTTTAGTTCACTGACTCATTATATAATATAAATAATTATGGATATCTATTTTTCCATAATTCTTCAAAACCATAGAGAATCGGTCCCCCTACCAAAATAATGAAATAAGATAGACAATTCTAAACTTACTCAAGATACTAAACTTAATTTAAATATTTGTCATTTTCTAGAGCATTCTGAAGTAACTACGTAAGCTTTTCAACATACTGATTCAATGGTAGTACTCCATACTCAATTCCTATCCTTATCCCAACTATCGTCAACCTGCAAGGAAAATAACTATTATGGTGTGAGCTTATGCTTACTGTGATAATTACCCTCATCAATACCACATGATAGAAATTTATTATATACACAATCATATTAATTCATGAACAATTAGTATGCCAAATAATGCATGCAGTAGCCTAGGAATTGCATACAACTCAGAATTATGCCCCCTGTAATCGGGGTTTGGAGATAATTAATCGACCCAAACCAAAATCCGAGTTTTAAACCTTGGGTTTTAATTCATTAGCACTATTGTGCTTAAGTCAAAACAAAACTATGTACATATATACATATATATATATTTTTCATTACCGAATAATAAATCATAAGTTCAAAATCCCAAGTCTAGCGATGTGGTGGCCTCCATAATCTACAAACACACACCCTAAGTAGAAGCCACAAGACGCAGCCCCTTGCTAACGGTTAACATCTCCCGGCACTTAGTAAGCCCATCAGCTTAAGATAGAGACTCAATAAAAATGATGACATAGATAATACCCAATCCTGCAAGAGGCTTGTCCTCCTATAAGTCCCTTCCCATATTCTGCGTAAAGTGGTAGTCGATGTTATCCGTATGCAATATGGGGAATGCATGATATATTTTAATTTCTTAATCGTATAAGTGATTAACTTGATTTTCAAGGTAATCAAACAATTCATTCCATACAATTGCACGTATAGATTATTACAAACAAATCCCATTATTATATAATTAACAAGCCATCGCATTCATCTACAAATTCATACATATGCATTTCCCATATCCCATAAGCATCCAAATTTATATATATATATATATATATATCTGTTTATGTGCATCTATTCTATAAGCAAAATCATGTAAAGAGTCATCGAGAATTTACTCACTCAGCCATGCGGATAATCAAAATAATCTAGGATAGGTCATCTCCCAAAAGCCGGGTCTCTTGGACATCGCAAATACAATACTATAAGGGTTTGAAATAAGATTTAGAAAACTAAACTAAAACCCTTTTAGTTATACTTTTAATTTAGTTTCATATTTTTCTCAGTTTTTGCTTAAGGATTAATTGCATATAACTTTCTCATTTTAAATCCGATTTTTATGATCTTATAGTTAATCTTCATCATTTTTTTGTGTACTTTATCATGGTGAGGTTATATTTTTGTGATGAGGTATGTAAAACTTCCTATAGGTCAGAACATTAGTGATCCTCTTGATTTAGAGTGCTTTTGGGCTTTATTTGGTTAATGGCCTTTTTGGTAACTTAGGAAATTCTTTGAGCTTGGGCTTAGGACTTATTCCAAACTTAAAATATTCCTTAAGTTCAGATTCCAACTTTGGTTTACACTATTAGTACCAATAACAACTCCTTGGGCTTTTATTTGAGCTTAAGTTGTTAAATGGGCTTATTTTTAGTTCAAACTAAAGTTAATGACTTTGTTGGGCTTATGGAGTCTTAGGTAGACTTATTGTGGGTTCAAAACAACCTTTCTTAATATTTTTAAGTGGCTTTTACTTATGTTTTGATCTAGTCGTGATGAATCCAAGGGTTTCTCTCTTGGTTTTTCAACTTGTTTTATCATTTCCTTGAGTTTAAGTGTTAGATTATGAACCCAGGTTACTTATATTCAAATCTTAACTTAAATTCTCTTCCATGGGATGATTACTTAGCTCATACTTTACATGAAAAATAGTAGATCTCATACTTATCACAACTTCCATATCATAGTTCCTATCTCACAAGATTGGGTTTTTCATAAAAGCTTCATGTAATGGATTTTCCTTTACCTAAAGCTAGGTTTGAGCATCTTTAACTTATAGAAATGGAAATAACATCTAAATGACTCACATGTACACTACGTTCAGCATGATTTTTGCTCATTCATGTACACATATCATGATTTTCTTAGCTTAAAATCTTCCATTCTAATTGTTAAACATATATCTTTACATAACTCTAACTTAATATGCTCATATTTCAACTTTCATATAAAGGGGTTCACAAGCTTACTTCTTAAGGTGGTCTAACTATTTTATCGTCTTATGATCATGCTAATATCTTTATGAAAACATGGTCTCCTAATGTGTAATACTAAACCACTAACACAAAGAAACAAGTTACTCATCCTCAAAGCGAAAACAAAGTGGTGGTATAACTAAGTGTCCTCTTAGCTCGTTATCATCCCTTCTCTTTTTGTAAGTTCTTTTGAAAAATAGAGTCTTTTTCTTTGAAGCAGGGTTTTGAGGATATTTTAAAGTTCCTAAAAATGGTTTTTGAAATTGACAAATAAAGGGCACAAAATAAAGCTTGGTGCCATGAGTATGGAAGTAAAATAGTAGCGGCAATATTGGGATTTTGTGGAGTTAGATTTCTTCTTTTGGTTTGTGTTTAAAGTGAGAAAAAAAGCAAGTGAAAATGAGAGTAAAAGAGGGAGACAGTGGTAGATTTTTGAATGGGAGAAGAAGTGTGTGCAAGAAGCTTTAATTGATTGTCTTTTAGTATCTATAAATGACAACTTTTTGACAAGACTAAATGACGTAAGTATTAAGCGGTGAATAGTGGATGTATAAGACATTTGAGTGATGGACAAATGACAAGGCATGGCCACTCTTTTACTTCTTTTCCAACCGGCCAAGTAGGGAGCAAATAGAGTATGGTCTTGTCTTGTTATCTAATTAAAAGTTAAACACATAAAATAATGTGATAACTTATCCATATATAGTATAAGTTGTGCTGTGATAAGGGAAATATCTTATCACTAGTTTTTGATAACTTATCAATTGATAAATTATTCCAATTCTTAATTAATAAGTTATTTAGGATAATTAGTTGTTTATTTATTCACGCGCATAAGTCTTATGTATGAAGATAAAGAGATTGTCTTATATGAAATTCTTTTGGAGTTTTTTTCTTAAATTGATTTGTAAATTATGATTTAATTCTTATAAAATTATGAAATTTCTAGATTTAAATAAAATTATTCAAATTAAATTCTTAATTAGCCGCTTAGGGTTACAAGTCCTTAATTCTTTTAGGGTTTAAGGTTTTGAGTGACTTAGAGTCCATGGTTCTGGTAATTGAGTTTTTATCGATAATAGATTTTTAAATTAGAAAATTAAATTCGTTTTTAAATACAAACTTGAATTCTTAACTTAGTTTATCCTTGGGAACATTTGGGAAGTATTCTTAATTGAATCACAAGTCCGCCAAAAAGTAAAGTTTACAACTTATTCATATGTAACATGGCTTATAAGTGAAAATAAGGAAATTGTCTTATATGAAATTCTTTTAGGGTTTGGTTCTCAAATTAATTTATAAGTTATGATTTGCCTCTTAAGAAATTTTACAATTTTCTAGAGTTGAATAAAATTTATTCAAATTATACTTTTAATTATTTATTTAGGGTCATAAGTCCTTGATCATCATAGGTTTTAGGGTTCGAGTAAGTTTATGTATGTTTTAGGATTTTTCACCAACTCGGGAGTAATTGACTTACACTTAGGAGCTTAAAGTTCAATTGGCTTAATTATTTAGAATTATCGTTTTGTTATGCAACATATATATACATATCATACGATAGATTAAGAAAAGAGAAGGAAATTGCATAATAATATATTCATATATATATATATATATATTGTAGGGCTACTTATGTACACAAGTAAAATAATTTTTGTAAATTTATTAATTTATTCCTTTAACTAGCTTAGTTTTGTTTTTTATTATTACTTGAAATAATCCTTGATTCGTTTGTTATCATTTTTATATGATTTCAAAAAATTATTGATAATTTTATTGATTTATGGCTTTTCAAGCATTAAGATAATTTTATAGAGTTTTAAATTTTTTTATGATTAGATATTTATAGTTCCTGCTAAGTTTAGGTTTAGATTTTTAAAAGTACGCATATGTAAGGATTGGGGTTTTCTTACATGATTAGGGTTTCCAAAATGTATAATAGGGTCTTTTAAGTTCGTTTTAAGTTTCGAGTTTAAAATTTTAGTCGGTTTTCATTTTATGTGGTCTTGTTAACTTAGGGAAATATTTACGATACTCAAGTCCGACACCATGTTTAGAAGGTTAAATTTATAAAGTCTATAGCACTTTCTTCATTTCGGGCCAAGTATTAATATCTCGGTACCCCTTTCTTCTTCTCATAGCCTGAAAATTCTTCCACCACATGGTGACATATCAAAAAAATTCAACAATAGCAATCCTCACTTTCTCATAATCCTCATATTGGTAATAATTAAACACACGCTCCATCTTCTCTTCCCAATCTAGATACTCATCAACATTCTTAGATCCATTGAAACTCGAAATTCGAAGCTTCATACGGTCGGATGCTTTGCGGACTCGTACATTCTCCTCTTCAAGACACTCTTCTTCCTCCTCATCTAACTCTCTCAAGTCTATCATTCACCTTACTCTTCCACCAACTCCTTTACCTCGAAATGGCCAAGTTGAGTTCTGACCTTTAATAGGTTGACCAGCTTATGGAGTGTTTTGTACGGCCTCAATAGGTCAGCAAGATAGGGCATAAACAGCTTAGGTCAAATCAACCAAGAGGTTAGCTACCTCATCAAGTCTCTCATTAGTACTTTTGGGAGTTCCCTAAGATTGTCGTCCATGTTGGACAACTCTACTATCATCTCCAGCATTAATATTGATACTTAGATCTATCATTTTTCCTCACAAATTGAAATTTAAATAAACACTTCAAAGAGAAAAAAGATAACAACACAGCAGTTAAGTGAATACAGTAACTTACTCTATTTCACACATACAAAATAGAGTATAATAGAACTCAAGAAGAACAAAATAGAGCATAAAAGAACTCAAGAAGAACTAACTATAGCTCACACAAAACCTCTGCTTTGATACTAAGATGTACAAACCATGACCAAGGATAGATAAGGCCAGTCTCTAAATGGGTCCGAGCTTATAGAAAGCTTGAAAAGAGTCAATGGGGAAAGGTACAAAAGGGTGAAAACGAAGGATAAAAACAATAAGCAAAACCCATGAGCAGCTCTAGAGGATATGATGCACCAATGAAACTTCTAAGGACTCATGGCACAATTCGATGTGACACACAAATTGGTCCAATGAGGTTACTCGCCACTTAACCTTGCTTAAGGGAAAGGATAAGAGTAATGCCGAGAGTAAACAACAATTTTTACGTAGGGAAGAAGGTACTCAAAAGTGTATTCAAGATTATCTGATATCTTACAACAACAAGTACAAGGGTATTTATAGCCGTAAACTAGGGTAACTTACCCAAAGGGGAAAAGACAAAAAGGACATTTTCTAAAGAAGCAATGTTACATGATATAAAGAGTAAAAATGAATATATAAGGAAAACAATCACTAGTGCTACAGATTCTATACATGATAAGCGAGGTTATTAGTAGATGCCGACAAAAAGTACGAATGGATGGGTTTATCCGAGTAGGGATGGCCTAGTCAGTTCGATCTTTCTCTCTTGGCTTCTTGATAAAGAAGAAGCTAAGTAATTGAACGACTCGGCAACAGAGAGTAATCGTTAACTTGACTTACCATACAATAATGGGCGGTCATACAGTACAACATTAGAGGTTACTTGACAAGAAGGTACTCAGCCTCTATAGGGGTTAGTTAAAACATAAGGATTCGTCATGCTAGCCCTTTTAGTCTTCGAGCTCAACTGTAGGTCAGAGGCTCCATAGTTTAATTCCCATCAAGGATCCTAGACCAAAACTTAGTATTACACATACTTTAAGAACCTTAGTTAGAGACTTCAATAGTAAATTGATAATTAACTAATAGCCTAATAAACTTAAATCAAATCACAACCATACTTCAATCAATAAAATGAACACATATACTTTATATTTAGCAAAAATAAAAGTAATTGTATTAAATATCTAGGGATGAATTAAAGTGGACAAGATTGATATACAAGATTAACGATTGTTAAGTGTTAAGGTTAGTGGGTTCAATGCTTCATCGCATTTTTTTAAAATACTTAGAGGTTTTAGTATGTATTATTTGTGGTTTTATTCTTGTGAATTATGCATCTGTAGTACCTCTGCTTGAATATTGTTTTGTTACTGTGAGAACTAAGCTTTACATATTATTTGTTTTGTGATTGCTACTTAGATTGGATTGTTTAAAATTGATTGATCACCCAAAAAGCAAACTAACTATAACTCAATAGAACTTCTAACCTAACATCCATTATAACTTACTAAGAATAACTAAGATTTTCAAACCAAACACGGTCCCTTTAATGAGGATAGCTAAAATACTCCTTACCCCACCCTTACTCGAATTAAGTGACAAAAGAGAATATCGCTATAAGGTTGAGGACCATGGTTCGAAAATAGTGTCTAATGGAGGGTGTTTTCTATTGCATAAGCCTTAGTCTAGTTCTGATTTGTATCTAAGATGTTAAACTCTTCAACCTAGATTAGAATAATTCTCTAATCTCACAATAGACTGGAAAACATCGTGCGATGATACTTATAAGTACATGCATAATATCTAAATAACTTGATTGAAAACCTTAATTATTTTAAGTTGAACACATGCTTCTATCTCCATCCTACTTATTGAGCAAGTTTTCATATTTTCATATAGTTTGTTTTGCAAGTTCAAGATGAATTTACAAGTACATCACCTAAAACTAGACTATTAACAAATAAGGTCAAGGAGTGAGGAGAAAGAAGAATAGGCTAAACTCTTGTTTTGTTAGTCAATTTTACTAACTTTCAGGAAAATTACTTGGGTCTCCATAGGTAGACCAATAGTTTTCAACTTTTGCTTTATACCTTAAGCATATCAAACTTATGACTTTTATGGACTCTCTCTTTCGGATATGATAACTTTTAATGCAAATACCCTTTTGTCAATCTTCATGAAATTTAAAGTTTTGTACTACATACAATATGTGGAAACAAATTCTACCGAAAGATTCATCTATAGGTCTAATGACACCACCCCCTCTATCACTAATGGTCGTGTGCTTGTGCATAGATAAGTTCTCCAAATTTCTCCAATGATCATTAAATTTCTAAAAATATTGAATAACATTGGAAAATTATAGAAAAATATATTCTAGGTTATTTTGCATGTAGTTTCATAGGAAAATGTTATTTTGTTGAAATGAAGTAGCTATATGTATTGCCTCTGAAAAATGGCTAAAACTAAAGGAAATTTAATTCTATTTTCAAAATCATAAATCACTTAGTTTTAACTTCAAAATTTTTCTGTAACCTAATTATATTATATAGATTAGTGTTATGTAAAAATTTTTGCTAAAAAATATTTTTCATAATTTTGTTATCTTTCTAGCTCATAAATGATGAATAAATTAGAATTCACTAAAAATATTTGGATCTTTCACGAAAATGTCTTGGGTTTTGAATTTAGTTGAATCAAAGTGAATCTTAATGAAGAATAGTGATGTTGGATTGAATTTAAAAGATGGAAGTTGTTAATTTAAAAAATATACATGTTTTGAACCCGAAATTGTAATTTATTCAATCGTGCAACCTTGTTTTTTTTATCTAAATGGAGAGTTAAATGAGTTTGTACATGGAGCGATGGATGAACAAGGAGTTGATTGTGTGTTTAGTTGCTAATTTTAGCTGAAAGTAAGGTGAGAATGTGGAAATTTAATAAAATATAAGGTGTTAAGTGAATTTAGAGGATACATCAAAGGATGCATTGGGTAGAATGTCATATTAAGACCTATCCTGAAGCTAAATTCGAGAATACTTATATGAAACTTAGGAAGTAAGTTAGAAGATACCTTTTTAAGAACTTTAAAGCAAGTTGCATTAGAGGATATCTTTTAGGATTATCCAAAGGATGGATCAGAGGATAATGAGTGAAAGTCAACCTAAAATGACATTGCAACTTAAACACTTAAGTATATTAGCTTTCTAGATTAGGGAAAATGAACTTAATTTTAGGGGAAATGAGTAAATTACTGTTATTTCAACAACTTGAATAAGCACTAAAGATGTAATTGAAAAATAAGGACTTTTGATGAAATCAATCCCAACTACTGCAATTGATAGCAATAGATATTCTAAGTAACTTAGGATCAATACTTTAGCATATTGCGGAGTACTATTTTAGCCTATTTCGATATTTAATTATATACTTGCTTGTGCTTGTAAATAGATGATTTTACACATGCAACATGTATCTTTGACTATTGTAGGGATGATTTGGGAGCCATACTCCATGTTACGTTGCTTCCTTCAGAATTGCTTTAGCTGGAACTATTTTAAACTAGTCGTTCATCTATAAATTTAAGCTAAGCCAAAACTGACCTTAAACCTAGCTTGACATATATTGCAACCTAATAAGAGACAATTAGGATTTTACAGCCTATTGTTGACCCTTTCAAAAGAGAATAAAAGTAGTGTCTTCATCACCCTTAGTTGAACTAAGTTATAAGAAAGGGCGGATAAGGTTACTGGTGCTGGTTTGAAGGTAGTTGTAGGAGGAGCATTGTCTGCATTATACAACCCTGGGTTTAATCTTAAGTCGCTGCATCTTGCTAAAATTCCTTAAATCAGGATTAATGTAGATAAAATTTCACTAATCTTATGATGACCACACAACATAATGCAATGGTATTTATTTAATCATGCATTACATCTAATTAATTTCTTAACTACCATGTTTGTATTTGTTTATATATTATTATTTATCTATCCCTCTAATGGAGCAATGGTTGTTCACATCCTTATAGATTTTTTTAGAAATCTATAATAGAGAAGCAATGGTATACTTATCCTGAGGCCAATAGCTTTCAAGTAGGAAAGTGAGGACCAATGAAGAAGTTGTTAGACTTTTGGTTCTTTTGGGCTTATTTCTTTTGGATGGCCTTTTAGTCATTTAGGAAATCAATTAGGCCACCTTAGATAACCCAATTGGTTTCGATTATTGGTTGTAATAAGTAAAACCATACAGTATTTAAGTTTTATTGTAAATATAAACTCAGCTTATATGTAAGTTGAAAAACTAATGTACAAGTTTTAAATATGAAAATATGTTAAGTGAATGCTTCAAAGTAATTTAGTTATGTCCGCCTTATGTAGACAAGTTATATGATAACAACTATAAGGTCAACTCCATATTAGGGTGGTTTACTTGTCGAAATTGTTACAACTTTACTACTTGAGTACATGACATAAATGAAAAACTATATTCAAAAGATGCAACAAAAAAGTAGCTAGATAGATGTCTAAAAATTTGGTTGAGTCACTAAGTTACTTGTCAAGTAGATGTTATCTACGTAGTAAGCTTGACTTTGAGATTCACACAAAATCCAAGCAAACTACATTATGAAGGAACTAAGAGGATACTATGACATTTGAGGCATTAAATGTTGTGGCATCAATTATGTGAAATAGTGATCGGCATTAAATGTACAAAATCCAATCAACTATGGAAAAGTACGTCTTGATATGTTTTTTATACACGATAAAAATTCACTTCATGTCATCAAAAATGCAAAAGATACTATAAAGATGGTTATCTACCGAAATATATTGTCATCATAAATGCACATGCAAAGCAGTTTGAATAAGAAGAATTTCATTATATTTAAATCTAAGTCAAGCCTCCACATATATCTTTAGTGATAATATTTCAATTATTATCAAGACAAAAGCTCTTTCTCATGACTGGACCAAGTTGTAACATCATTACATAAGAAAATTGGTATAACAAGGTTCAACATGTATTTGTTAATCACTTGATACAAATGTGTAACTTCTAGATATATGTACCAAAGCAAATGATGATGAACCCAAAAATTTGAGCATTTAAAGGAGGTGAAGAATACAAAAGCTTGCTTTCCTTAGAATGGTGTCTAAGTCCCTATTCTCCTTGACAATTGAAGTTCCCAAAGATTTTAGTTTTCATTTATATTTTTTTGCGCTTAGTTTTGAAGCACAGTTGCTTGTAGAGTTTTCTAGATCTAGGTGGTGGCACAAAGTGCCAATTTTGATGCCTCTTCATTTTGGTTAAAGTTGAAATGGCCTATTTCCACTACCAGTTCATTATCTTCATTTTTGAACTAATTTTGTCTTGCATCCAACAGCTTAGATATAACCAAGACAAAGACAACAAATTTAAGGGAAAAATAAAATTAATATGTCACTAAAAGATAATATAATTTATTCCAATATAGATGATATCTCAAGAGTAATAATACACTCTTCAAAAGATCACGTACCAACCAACTAAATAAAGACAGTAAAGTAAAACTAGCGATATCCTTTTAGCATCATCTCGATATCTCTTAGATTGCACATCCAAATTAAATAGATTTCACAAGGAAGAATTCAATGTTTTCCCAATGTCGATGACGAATCGATATTTGACATCCACCTTTAGAAGACGCTCCATGGCAGTATTCACGTAATCCATGGAAATCACTTCAATGTCTGGTGTTACGTTGTGCTTTGCAGCAAAGTCCAACATGTCTTGAGTTTCCTTCATCCCCCCAATGCAACTTCCTCCCACAAGTTTCCTACCTGCATCCATTATAATGTATTTCAGTTTTAAAATAACATTTACAGGTTAGGAAGTGAAAATCGTATAAAATAAGATCATTAGTAATGTTCTAGTGATGAAAATCGACAATCGAAACGTTAATCAATTGATTAAAACGAAATGAAAAGTTAACAATGTTGTAGAAGAAAATACATATGCGCTCACCCATTATCAAAGAAAATGCAGGCACCTCAAGGGGTTTCTCCGGTGCACCAACCAAAACAAGCTTTCCGTTGCCCTTTAAGAGACCCAGCAAAGGTTGAAGAGCGTGCAATGCCGACACTGTATCTATTATACCATCCATTGTCCCAAAAGCAGCCTATGATTTCATATGGAATTATATTAGAATACTGTTGCGTACGTTCTATAATATATTTATATAAAAAAAACCAACAAGTGGATATAAACTAAAATATTTTTATGTTGTGTTTTAATAATTACCAACAAAGTAATCGTTAATATCTTTTTAAAAACAACTAACAAAGTGTAATGTACAATATATACCTGCATTTCTTGAGCATCTTTACTGATCAAGAAAGAATCAGCACCAAGATGCTCAATTGCTTCTTGCTTCTTATTAGGAGAGGTACTAATCACCGTAACCTTAAGTCCCAAAGTTTTCCCGAACTTAACAGCCATATGGCCGAGCCCACCAAGACCAACCACACCAATGTGCAACCCTGGTTCATCAAGCCCATAGTATCTCAAGGGGCTGTACACCGTGATGCCAGCGCAAAGTAGTGGCGCAGCCGCATCCAGTGGCAAATCTTCAGGGATTCGGACAACGTAATGTTCGTCCGCAACCATGGAGTCGGAGTAACCACCGTACGTCATGGTTCCATCATAGTACTTGCTGTTGTATGTCAGAATCATTTTTGGGCAGTAGTTTTCCAGGTCCTCCCCACAATTTTGGCACGAACGGCATGATCCTACAATGCATCCAACTCCTACCTTGTCACCAACTTTGAATTTAGTCACATTATTTCCTACTTCTGTCACCACACCAACAACTTCATGCCTGGAAAATTCCGGTGTGAGTTATAGCAGATTCATTTTACTCTTTTTTTCCCTTATAAAAAGATAATAATGAAGAACAGTCAAGCATTGCTTCATGATATAACTGATTAAGGACCAAAAAGATTCCAAAATTACTGCCACTCCATGCACACATGTGTCGTTTACGAGATGAATTTATTTGAATAGTTAATTGAAATCAATTTTTTTGGGGCAGACTATAAAATAATCCTTAATTGTTAATGTAAAACGAACAGGAAATTTATTATAAAATAAATCAAAATCAATTCCTTCAAAATAGAGGTTTTTTATTTCATAAAAATAGCAATTTCGTTAAATAAATAAATATCAATAAAATTTAACTTTTAACAATGAAATAACATACATTTTAACAAAATATCAATTTTTATATATTAAATTTTATTAGTGCTTACATATGGTATATTAGTACCACTAAAAACATTCTTCTTATTTAATATCTTTTAATATTTTATTTTTCATTATGAACATAATTAATATTTTACACGAAGATTTTTTGTTTTTTAGCTACCTAGTTTTTTAACAGGAACAGAAGGTACGGAGATGGGAATCTCTTTATGATATAACACTCAATGGGAAGAAAACACTAGTGTTGTATGGGGACGAAAATAAGCTTAAGAGAATAAAAAAAATAAAAATAAAATAAAATAAAAGAGAAGAAAATAGGGTAAGATAAAACTTTATTAAAACAACGTACCCAGGGACCATAGGATATGAAGAATTTCGCCATTCATTCTTCACACAATGAAGATCAGAGTGGCAAATTCCGCAGTATAATACTTTGAATGCAACATCATTCCCTCCTGGTGCCCTGTTAAAAAAAAAATTTCACTATTTTATCATGATCCAATATCCCTAAATCTAGTTTTAATAAACAAATAAATTTACATGAGCACCTATCTATCTATCCATATAATATATATATAATATTTATATTCCTTTACCTTCTACTGAAATGAAAGGGAGAGAGATGTCCAGAAGTGTCTCTGGCAGCCCAACCAAAGGCTTTAACAGGATGCTCATTCTCTGGCGACATATTGTTTTGGTAGTGAGAGGGTTACAGAGTGTTTTTTAAGAATAGGAAGATGCGTTAGCACAAGTGATGTTTCGAGAGCGATGCGAGATATTGGAAAATAGCAGAGTGAAATGGGAAGTCAGGGATTGGTTTACTTTACATAGAGGGGAGGGGAATAATGTTTACTTTATATGAAGTAGTGGACGTACGGAAATACAAGCCCGATGACGTACGTGCTGAGCAAACCAGAGTCACACGTAACGGTCAACTTCAAAGGTCTTGACCCGGCAACCATTTACACATATTTCCTTTTACATAAAATAAAATCAACATTTTGGGGAAATTTAAGAGCATCGGGACTCTAAACTATTTATAATTTTTACAATATTTGATGATTTTTTTTATAATTTTAACTATTAATTAGAAGAGACTATATTTAAAAAATAATTTTAAAATTCCAAATCCGACTCATCATGCACCTTTGTTTTGGCGAGATAAAAATATGTACAAATGTAGAGTAATAACAACTCAAAGGATATTAAATTTAAATTGGGATTTTTATGGTAAGGTTGATAAAATAATATTATTATAACATTGGTCAATATAAATAATTTATATACTAAAACTTAATTTATTACTTAAATATTAAGTTAATATGTTTTATAAATAAAAAATTAATAAATAATATTAAATAAAAAAAACCTTTCAGTCACATTAATCAATGTTACAATAATATTATATTATTAGAGAAATCCGAATCAGTGATATCATTTTTAGAAACGTGGCTCATCCTCAAAACTATGCCCGAAATGCGTGGCTGCTGGCTCTTCTGCGTGGTAACCGAATTCAACAGTCGCACTACGTGTGAACTACTGGAAACAGGGCTACTGAACCTCGATTGTTCCACCTCAGTCGGCTCCTGTCCTTGTAACCTGGAAAATGTAATCGCGGCCCACGTTGATGTTGCCAATTCTGGTTGATTGCCCTACAAGCGAAACCTACAGATTTTGGCTGATTTTTCTTTTTTCTTTTCTTCCACAAGTAGATGCAGTGAAATCCGTGTACAGGTGTTATATGCCTTTTTTTTTTTTTGCCCAAAGGAGGTGTACTGGAGTTATATGTTCGATTTACATTTTTCCAACAAAATTTCAAGTCATCTATAATGAATCTATAGTAAAATGAGAATCATTATTATTTTTCTCAACCGTAATAAATCGAATTTTTAATATATCAGTATATACTTATCATATATAAATAAAAATTAAGTATAATAGATAATTAAATTTAAAATATAAAATAATTGGATGAAACACTTGTTTATTTTTTCTTTTAAAAAATCACATAGATAATGCATTTTATAAATATAATATAATGTTTTGATTACAATAGTTATCTTGCATTTAAAAGATATAATATAATTAATTATATACATATCACATCTCTTAAATGTTACATAGTTTTATGTTGCATTTAAGAAATGCGATAATAGTGTAATTAAATAAAATATAGATACATTTATTTATATTGCATTTAAAAGATGAGATGTACATATAATAAATGTAATTATTTATCTACTATTTTAAAAAAATTATGTAAATATTAATTAAATAAAAAATATTACATAAATGCAAATCTTAAATCGCATTTGAAAATATGATACTGAAGATAACAAAAGTATTGCATTTTATAAATGTAATTTAATATTTTTGCTATAATAGCTATCTCGCATTTAAGATATATGTCGTACATTAATTGTATAGCTAGGTACATGTAACTATGTCGCATTTAAGCGATGCATCATTAATATAATTAATGTAATTACTTGTATACTATTTTTTAAAAAAATTACATAAATATAAATTAAAGGAAAAATATTACAATAAATGTAAAACTTACATCGCATTTGAAAAATATAACATTGAAGATAACAAAAATATTATATTTCAAAAATGGAATTTAATATTTTATTCACAGTAGCTATCTTGCATTTAAAAAATGAAACATACATTAATTGTATGTATGTTGCATCTATTAAATACGATATCGCATTTAAAAGTTGTAACATACATACAATTAATGCCTATGCCATTTCTCAAATGCGAGATAAATGTATGTCACATATGCACAAATATGTATGTTATATCTTACAAACGCAAGATAGGTTTGATAAATTGATAATTTATTTATATAATTAATAAATACGTAATATTTATTATATGTAATGGTAAACGATTAGTGAATTAAATGATGTTCACTATCGGTAACTAAACAAAGAGAAAAGAGCCATAATTGAGATGGAAAATTATAAAAATAGACTAAAATGCCATCAAATTGAAAATAAGACAAAATTGAGATCGAAAAAACATAAAATAGAAGTCCTAATGCATAAATAATAAAGAGTTCAACTTTAGTGGAGACTCTAGACCTTTTTAAGGATTTTTTGCTTAAGGAAATCTAATATGGAACAAATGCTCTAGACCTTTAATAAAAGGTCCAAACTTTTTGAACTTGTAAGATTTTGCTGCCTCCTAAAATCATCAAATTGCTTCTTTCGACAATCAAGAATTTCCTCTTGGCTACTCAACAAAAACTTATAATCAATTATTTATCTAGATTGTTATTTTTATTTTTCTTAATATATTAACTTATTATTTCATTGCTTTTCAAAAATTTTTATTTTCTTAATACTTTATGGTTGTCATGCTGTGTGGGGATTTGTGGACTTAGATTATATTTTAGGGTTTATTATTTTTTTCTAATTCTAATTAATCTATTATAACTTATCTATATTTAATTTTTCAATAAATCAAGTTCCATGTTCTAATTAAGTTAGCTTATTTTCAATTAGATTGTCATAATTAAAGTAGGCTAGCATAATTTTAATTAGGATCACCTATTTCCAACCATATTATAATTTTAATATTACCTACATCTCATACATCTTCATAGGTTATCAACTTTCATGCTAACTCCAATGCTACCTAAATTCTTATGCCTTTAACCTAAAGAACATGTAAGTTTGCTATATATTCTTACATTAGTAAAAATATACAAGACTCTCTTTTACTCTCAATGTTTAATTCAAAATTATAATAACTTGAAAAAAAGTAAAGTCTTAAAATGAGGTAAGCAAAAGACTTATAAGTTACCTTACTACATCTCGCTCAAACATATGCTATCAAATAACAATCATGTGTTACATGCAAACTCAAAGGTAATGCAGTAGATGACCAATTAATTATCTCATTTAGTTATTGCAACCAACACAACCTTACCATCTCAAGATTTGTAGTAGATTAAATCCCCTACTAAGCATATGTGATAATGAAACATACATACATATATATGATAGTGCAACCTCAAAACCATCTCTTACCGAGGTCACCATTGGTATGTGCAATTAGTCCTTGACATCTCTCCTAATTATGTCTCATACAACCATTACAACCTAATTGCTACTTTCTATCAAAAGACTAGTTACTATTACAATAATTATCAAGTTTATAATCCCCTTATATGAGAATTCAACGCCTAATCTATATATGACATCACTCTTACTCACTACCCTTACTGGATACTACAATTGTTAGTCTAAGATCACCGATTTTGAAACTTCAATACGCCCAATAATCTTTAGAATAGGTACATGTGCAATTAATAAAAAAATTAATTTTCTAAACATTAATGAGTTCATTTATGATCAAATTATACAAGCTTACTGAACGAACAATAGTAAGGTCACTCATTATTTACCTACACACACATACATATACATATATATTTGAACTTTAAGCTTCACACCTCCTTGATCTGTGACTTTTAATCTTTCAATTTAATGAATTATCTTTTAAGCTTAAAAAATAATGTATAAACTTTAACCAATTCTACTAATCAACCCCATAATCTGATAGATGAACATCTAAATATGTTTATGATTGCCTTTATTTTATTGTTGTGATTATCTCAAAACCATAAAAATTTCCAATTTCAACTTGATTAAAAGGGAACTTAGTTGACTAAAATGAGTAACTTCCACCCCATACAAATTTGGTCTCCTCTTATGCTTTAGCTTTCTCTAATTTTGTGCTTATATTATAGTTAGATGAACTATTATCAAATCTCAAAGGTGAATATAACTCTTAGAATCTAGAAACTAATTGATCTTTTATGCAAAACCTTTTACTTTTAAATTTGCTTCTTGGGAATTTTATCGTATTTGAATTGCTACAACATATGGTAATTATTTCCTAAGCGAATGTATCATATTTTAAAATTTAAACTTTTCTATAAATCTTTGTAATCCTATTTATCATTGCCTTCTTATTGTAAATTTCAATTTTAATAATATTAGACTTTTAGGGCTTCTTCTAAGTTTTCTATTTAGTATTTAAAAACATAAAAATTTGACTACTTAATTGGCAATGTAAGCTCAATGGCTTCAAAAATTACAAGAAAAATGATGAGCTTTGCAAACCCTAGCTTCTCTAAGGATGAGTATAGTGACCGAGCACAACAAAGCAAGAAAAGATTAGCAATCGATGAGCAAGATCAACCAAAAGGTATATCATTGAATGATCCCATTAGGGAAATGGATCCTTAATCGAAAAGATATCCTTTAGGGATTCCGTGCTCACAAATAGATTGAGTTCATATGTTAGAAATTGTTTTCAAGAGGTGAAAAATAATGGTGATATGGAGCATGATATTAAAAACACAATTGAAGAAGAGAACTATTTGAATAACCAAGCTAAGCATGTTCATGTAATCTTCTCTAAAGCCAAAACAAGTAGCGTATGTGCACCGTGGCAAAATATATTTATTACAAGAGTTATGGGACCAAATCGTAGATTTAAAATTTTAGCAGATCGGATTAGGGAGATGTAGCGATCTATAGGAAATCTAAAGGTGATTATGATAGGATCGGGTATATATTTACTAGTACTGGATAATAATTTTGATTATCAATGGGTGATCCAAAACAGACCATGGTTTATTAATGAGCATTATCTAGCTTTAAAGAGATGGGAACCTAATTTTCAAATACATCATAACTCCTTTGAGTCCATTTTAGTTTGGGTATAGATTGTAGACTTATTGGTAGAATACTATTCGTCTCTAACAATCCGAAAAATTAGGGAAAAAATCGAGCCAATGTTATGGCATGATGCTTATACCGTAAGGCTTTAATGAGGAAAATTTGTGAGAATCTATGTTCAAGGGAATACTGATACTCCTTTGAAGCATACTATTGTTATTGATAATTTGTGATACTAAGTCCAATATGAGGGGCTACCTTGATTGTATGAGTCTTATAGGAGGCTTAGTTATAATAAATATCATTGTCCCCTCACCAGAGATGTTAGAGCAAATTTGAAAAAGGAAGAGAGCAGTCAAAATGTGAGTACTATTAATGATTCAAGAGTTTAAGTCCCAATAGAGGAAGTTAATAATTTGAATGCTACGACTAGTAAACGAGTTATTGCTAAGGGGGGTACAATAAATATGTAACTAGTTAGTTCCTCGAATGGAGAGGAGTTAAGGGAAGTTAATGTCAATGTGTTAGCCCCAATGGATAAAAATATTAGGAACCTGAGTATAGAAAATTTAAAGGATAAGAATCTTAGTTAGGTAAAAGTACAATACAAAAAAGCTACAATAAAAAAGGGGAACATAAGAAAATAACTAGAAGGGGAAAGAGAATATTTTCTAAGATATACAATTCCATTCCCAAACTATTGCATTAGTTCATAAATCTGGAAGTGAACAGGATCTATAAGGAAGTATATCTCGAAAAGATAGAGGTATGACTTTTGGCACACCTACGTCCATTTTTTACTCGAGGGATAACAATAACCCTATACTTATCGTACTTTCTTTCTCCTTTGGATAGAAACCACCTAAATACCTCAAAAAGATAGTATCTGCAAGAAAACCTAAACATAAAGGTGGTTCCTTTACTGGATATAGAGATCAACATCAAACTCTTAAGTAGCAACTTAGCAATTCCATGAACTCACTTAGACATGCAAGTGTAGGAAGTTCATACAGAATCTTCAACTTGAAGAATAGTCATCGAGTTAGTGTGCACAGTGCTAACAAAGACAAAGTAGTGTAGATAGAGAATTCTAGAGATTGTGTTTCGACTGGTTGTAAGGAGGCATACGTTTTAGTTCAAAGGGGGAAAGGAATATTTAGATTCTAATGGAAAGTATTTTGGTAGTAAAAATGCTAATATATAAGACGGATTTGCTGGGGGGAAGGAAGGGAGAGCATATTGGGGTATTAAAATGGACGTATATGATAGTAGTAGAGAGGTAATGTTATACCAAGACATGCTATAAGAGATTCAAAGGGTACCATTTTCCTTATCCATGATGGACATGAACATGCAGTCAATGTTGATCACAACATAGGAGATGTAGCGATCCATGCTGCATATGCTATTTCAATTGAGTAGATGGAGGATGACTATTGATTGATTCCAATAAGCATATATTAGTGATCAATAGTATAGGATTTCTACCTAGAAGATTATGACTAAATTTATGGATACTCTCACATCAGATATGTAATGTAATCCCTTCAAAGCTCTCACTTAGAATCCTAAAAGATTGAATGCTGGTTGCAGGAGACATGCCATAGAGGACCTAGTGTAGTGGTATGAACCACAACTTGTGGTCATTTCTAAGACTAAGATGAGGAGGCAAGCTTCCATAAAGTTGAAAGAGTTTTTGGGTTTCAACCATTTTCTATGCTCAAAAGTGGAGGGTTTTAGTTAGGGTATTATTATGTGTTGAAATGTGAAGATACGATTATCCATCTTCTACAAGTCTTCCATCAACAAATCCTTATGGAAAATCAAGTACGTCAAATAAACCGAACTTGGTATTTTTTGGCTATTTATGCTAGTCTAGTTTGAGAACCTAGATGCTTATTGTGGGATGATTTATGTGACTAGTCTTGTGGACTTATGGACCTTGGTTACTATCAGGTGATTTCGGTGAGATGCTCTCAAGGGATGAAAAATGGGAAAGAGTGGACTTAAACTAATAGAGAGTCTTAACATACCAACTTTGCATGAACACTTACGGGATGATTGACTTTAGTCTTGTTAAGCCGAAGTTTACATGGTCCAAACGGTTAAAAAACATAAGTAAGTTTATCTAAACTTGGCTAGACTAAGCATAGGTCAATATAGAATGGAGAAGAATTTTCCTTAAGGCTAAACTATTTCATTTAACATCCACCAATCTAACCATCTACCAATTTTACTAAACACCTAACTAAGTATTTGTGGAGGCCCAAAGCCTTTAATATCCTTTTGGTTTCAGCCCATGCACTAACCTACACGTCCTTTAAGGAGTTTATGGCTACAAATTGGGTTTAACCACTTTTCAATTTCACAAAAGACCATTAGGACTTTATAGATAAATTGCAAAAATGGAATAAGGAGGTCTTTAGATTATTACTTATACGGAAGAAATCTATTATGAGTCTTCTTTAGAAGGTGAGGAGAGATTTGTTTAATCAACCAACCCAGTAGCTTATCCTAAGAGAAAGACACTTGTAGAAGGAACTAAAATTGATTGAAAGGAAAGAGGAGCTCCTTTAAACATCAAAAGCCCAATCAAAGTGTATAATTAGTGGAGGGAGGACACTAAATCTTTTCATGCAAGAATTTTTAGGCTTTCTTATTAGGATGGGAACTAAATTAGTCGTGAAAATGAAATGGAAACCATTAAGTATTATGAAGAGTTATTCACTTCTAAAAGGTTGGCCATGCACTTTTCGCCACATAGATGGAGGAGTAGTCAAAGCAAATTAACTAAAGAGGAGCTAGAAATTTTAGGAAGAAATTGGATGAATGAAATAGTGAAAAAAAGCCTCTAGTGTATAGGTAATCATAAGTCACTAGGTGTAGATGGATTACATGCAGAATCTTACAAAGTATGTTAGGAAACAGTTAGAGGGACAATTTGTGACATAGTAAGGGACATCTTATCAAGTGGAGTTATACTAGAAAAGCTTAATAAGATCCTAATTGTCATGATTCCAAAACTAACTACAGTGAATAATTGTCTTAGACCAATGCTAGATAAGCTAATAAGTCCAAATCAGGTAAGCTTCATACTTAGCTGAGTAATATGAGACAATTATTTGGTGTTTCATGAAGTGTTACATATGCTAGGAAGGAGGAATGGAAAGAAGAATTACATGATGGTTGAACAAGACTTAGAGAAGAAGTATGATAGAATAGAGTGAGTTTTCATATATTGTACTTTAAATAGTCTTGGCTTTCCTTGCACTTAGTTGAAACTTATAAACTCCTACTTAAGCACATCTCAATTCCAGATCCTCTTTAATTAAGCTATGACTGATGCCTTCTATGCAAGTAGAAGCCTAAGGCAAGATGACCTACTATCTCCATACCTATTCATCATGGCCATGGAAATGTTAAGTAAGGTTATTCATTAAAAAGCAATGGATGGAAGCTAGAAGCCATTAAAAATGCATAGCACAAGTATTAATCATTCACATCTTTTCTTTGTGGGACTTGTTGCTCATAGGTGAAGCATCAAAGGAAAATTCTCAGCAAAATGAAGGAAACAATGGATTTCTTTTGTCAGCTCTTGAGACAGCAAATGAATTGTAACAAGTCAAGCATCATATTCTCATGTATCCTTAGAAGAGAATCGAAGTAGAGAATTGCAAATATTTTTAGCATACAATTGAATGTTAACTTAGGAAAGTATCTTAGAATTCTAGTGAAAGAAGATGAAAAATTCAAATCAGCCGATTTAAATTTCATTCTCGATAAGTTAAGAGTGAAGTTATTTAGATGGAAAGCCCAACTGATTAGTATGGCAAGAAGGAGACAATCGGTTTTGACATCCCTAAAAAGCACAGTGAACTATTATTCATAGGTGATTCCTTTGACAAAAAGCTTCATGAAAAAAAAAAAGAAAATTCATCAGGACTTCCTTTAGGGATTTGTAGATCTAATGAAGAGGCTTCCATAGGTTAGTTAGTCAAAAGTAAAAGAAGCTAAAGAGAAAGTGGGGCTAGGTATGATGGACTTGCAAAGAAGAAATGTAGCAAACCTACTGAAAATAGTTTGGCATTTGAAGAAAAAAACACCTCCTTTGGATAGATCTTTTCAAACAAAAATATAAATTTAATGTGCCTGACAAGAGAGTAAAGACCAAATCTCACCTCTATAAGAAACTGTATAAGTTGACCAACTAGTTAATGGAGCATGTGCATATGAAGGTGAAAAATGGAGAAACCACTAAATTTTGGAAAGATATATGGAATGATAAAGATTATGTGAGCAGCTAGTTGAATGGGCCTCTAATAAAGTAGGGTATTAATATTCCCTTGAACCAAGCATGGGATAACAAGATAAGGTGGAAAGAATATGTCACATGATATCTGTTAGATGAGGAGATAAGAAGCCAACCAGGAATATTACTTTGGATATAGATACAAACTCCTTAAACTACTATAAATGGTCATATGAGATTGATGGGGAGCTTACAACAAAATCAACTTACATGCAGCTAAGAATCATAAACGAGGAAAAATCAAGAATTAGGGATTAGAGCTAGATTTGGAAGGCACCATCCTTACCAAACATATAGAACCTGATTTGGAGAGTATGTCACAATGGTCTTGCTACGAGGGACAACTTGATATATAAGGGAATTTAGTTTGGTTGATTATGACTAGTTTGCAACTTGTAAGAAGAATCTATTCAACATGTGTTTGGTCAATGCCCTTAGAGTAGAAGAGTTTAGCAAGATTTGGGATGTTCTCTTCCAATAAGGCAGTGATCCCTTAAGGATTTCATCAAATGGATCAAGAGATGGTATAAGGAATTTCCAAAGAATTAGGATATAGTAGTTACTCCAAGAGGAGTTCTATTCTATTTTGCACTGAAAAAGATTTGGAAGGAATGAAACAATGGGGTATTCAGGACAAACTAAAATGGTGTGATCAACTCACGAATCATAAAAAAAGAAGCAAATGAGTGTTGGTGTATCTTTCGGCAAGGATAAGTTACAAGATTCAAACCCACCAAACTTATTGTAGCTAGCATAAATAGATGAGGATTGGACTCAAATCAATAGTGATGGTGTAGTTACTAAGGATAGAAAGGCTATAGGAATAGGATTGATATGTAGAAACTTTTAGGGAATAGTAAAAGTAGGAGCCTATAAATTCTTGAAGAACTTATCTCCTCTTGAAGCGAAGCTGCATGCCTTGAAAAAGGGCATTTTATTAGCACAAAGTCTAAGAGAAAGGAAAATTTTATGTGAAATAGATTCCCAATAATTGATCTTTTGGCTTCAAAACACATTTGTTAATCTTAAAACCTATCACCTCATTCTTGTTGAGTGTAAGCAAATGCTAACATGTCACATTCCAACATAACACAAGATGTCTCATTACATAGTTAAACTTATTATAAGTAAGCTCAATTCTTAAAAAGAAAAAAAGAAAGAAAAAGAAAAATAAGACTTCATTATATAATTGGCACTTAAACATCATTTACGAACTTAAAAAACTTGAACACTTAATTTTAGTTAAACTTTTAGGTCTTTACTGTACTTATTTAGTGATATTATCACTTCTAAAATTGCTAACTTTACTTAGTACCCTCCAAAAGTCCATCCCAATTGCTTGTAACACACTAAAAAGTTGCATCCTAACCTAAGGATAAGAGAAACTTATCCTTTCAACTACAGTGAGTTAAGTGAGAGTAGAAAACAAGTACGATATACCAAAGCACATAACACAATGCACTTAAGTTTCATGTTTAATTAATATCTAAGTAGCAAATGAGATAATGCAATTTGTATGCCATGCTAATGTACGTGACATATATCGGTACCGATATCCTAACCAACCTAACAACTCATCCAGTTTAGTTTACTATAAATCTAAGCATTCAAAGAATATATCTAGGAACCTAGTAAATTATTTTAGCCTTATAAAACGACAAAGCATGGTTAAAGTATTGTTCAATGCTAAACTATATGCACAAAACCCGACTTTGTAAGCTTATCCTAGCAAAACCATAAGTTTTAAGAAAACTAACCTATAGGTCCTTTTTGTGCCATGTTGTAAATGCCTCAACCAACTCTTAATCAACATCAAGTATAACAACAAGGGTTATCATATTCCTTCTATCTTTGCTTTATGTTTTGAATTTTCTTCTAAAATAGCTTTTGATTGAAATCCTCACTATAGTATAAATCTTCATATGTTTTACTCATAACTAAGTTTAGAGTTCATTACATAAAACATTACCAACATTATACAAAATACAGCATCACTAAGTACCGCCATCATGAATCCAAGCAATTTTCAAACAATCACTCCATTCCCAAACCAAAACATTCACAAGTCACTAATAAAAAGTAAGCCAAGCTCTTTACACAACAATTCCAAGCACCTTTTAGACAAACACCATAATCATGTATAAAGATAGTCAGATTTAAATATATACCCTATACATGCAATTCCACTTACCTAGCTATTGGTACAATCCCAATTCACTTTTTAATAAGAACTTCCTCCTATACGACTTCACTTAGCAAGAGAAAATACTTCTACAGTCAATTACAAGTCATGAGTATATATACATATACTAGTTAAATACTCGCCTATTAGTAATTAGTTCATTATAAGCTAATTCTAATTCAATTGCTGAGTTTGATTATGAGTTAGCCTCTAAGACAACTTCTAAATTAGCTTCTAAAATAGCTTCTAAGTTACTCTCCAATTCATCTGACTTAAACTTTCTTGGTTAAATACAGGTTAACTTACATCTATAATTAAATCTTTCAATATTACACCAAGTTTAGTTTTCTAAATTCAATTTACACAAAAATACTTAGGTATCTTAGCTTCTAAATCTGGTTCTGGAACCTTCTAAATAAGCATATGATCAATAGTGTTGATACAATTTTTATTCTAAAACTCTCTATGAAAGTATCTAAAAATAGTTTCATTAATTAGGAACTCTTTGAAGAAGTATCTAAAAATAACCTTATTAACTAGAATTTCTCTCATCAACCTATAGATGTTATATCAACCAAGTATTTCATATCTAATAGCTTTTTAGTCAAGTCTCTGAACCTAGAATTAACTCATTTTTCTAACAAACCAACCTTTTGAAGAAAATTTTACTCGAAATAACTCATCCAATATCATATTCCAAATTATAAACATGTTCATCTTTCAGGTTTATCATACCAAACAATACTATTATACTAAATTCTTCAAATTCACATACTTACCTATTAATACCTTAAACCTAAGTTCACCAACTTGCCCATATCTCATCTCCTACTCAAACCACATAACTTTAAATTATCCTTCACAATAGAACATGATCCAAATAAATCTGAGAACTTGATACCATGGGTTTCATTAAGCTCCATACACTAAATCCTCAAGAAAATGACTTTTTTTTTTATCCAATTTAAAGGCTCAAAAATCCCTAAAAATTATGGAAATCCCTTTTGTCGAAAAACTCTTCATACAATATTCACATGTAACATAAGTATTCTCTAAAAAAAGTTTAGCTTAAGAAAATTGACTCAGATGTTACGTTCTCAATAATTAATAAACATAGCCAGTAAAAATACACTATCGAAATCAAATATTATATATATATTATTTTGAGAAATTGATCCTATTAGCACCCTTTATCTAACTTTTGTAGCCTTATATTGAAATTCAGCTTTGGCCAAAGACCCTAAATTGTTTCAAACCCTCTAAACATCCTAACTCAAATTGGTTAGTTTAGCGACTACAGTGCTTAATCAACTACAATTTCACATAACATCTTTCATTAATGTTGTTATTAATAGGGCTGATATGAGGAAGAATGCTGCAGTAGATAGAGTAGCAAAAGAAGCACTAAAGGACTATGAGGAATGTGTTCTTATGGATTTTGTGCATTTATTTTTGTTAGACCTTTGTTCCATGAATTTCTCTTTAAATGCACCTATTGTTGTGCTGTTAGGTGCTGGTTTTGGAAAGGGAAGCCTTCTTCTAGTGTGTAAGACTCTTGTTTTCTTTTTAGTGGAAGTTTGTGTTATTAACACCCCCCCCCCCCCCCCCCCCCCCCCCCAAAAAAAAAAAAAAAGACCTCAATGGCTTCCCCTTCCTCTTATTGTAGCAAGTGTTTCTTATTAGAGTGAATTATAAGAAGGATGTTAAAGTTTATTTATATAGTTGTGGATAGACATTTAGTGAGGCCTATTTAGGAAGTTTTTGATTTTTTTTCATTTTTAAATTGCATTGGTTTAATTCTTAATTTAAATTATGTCAATTAATAGACTTTCCATTTCAAGAACAATCATTAATACAATTTATTATTATTTAACTTAATTTACAAGTATGTTATTTAAAGATTCCCATTATATTCTAGGCATCATTAGCATATTTAGGTATAGTTATTTCTATCAAAGCATCTAAGTAAATATTAATATTTTCACTATGTAATTGGTTTTAGATTTATTTTATGTTTAGACTTCAATCTAAACTTCTGAATCTTCCATGAGGTAATAGCTAAAAGAGATAATCTATGTGATTTGTATTTCTACTCTTAACTAATCACTACTTCAACAATTGTTGTAAACATTGAATGCTTGATCTTTAAAAGCATGATAAGTTTCATTAAGACACATTAGACTATATCAAGTCATTGATGATGCAATTAAGTTTTAACCTAAATAATCTGCCTAAACTGTTATTAATCTTATGGTAATTAAGCATTAGAAATTAAAAATTAATGAGAGAGATACTAAGAATGTCTTATTTGTAGTGAAGATTTTCCTTACTAGATTTAGTTAGTCATTTTGACTATTTTAATCCTTATATTTAAATAGCTAATTATCAACCCATCCTTACTTTTTAGTTCATTTATTTAGGATATTTCATAATACCCCACAACCTCGACCTGCTAATTTTCAAGTAATTCATATCCTTATAGAGAAATATGTACTTATAAATTAGGTTAATAGATATAAAATGATATATATTAACTTTACTAGTGACCATAGGAATATGGATCTTAACAATAAAATAATGAATATAATGATATTACTAGCCATATAAGATAATATTGCAAGGTAATTTATATTCATTTACCATAATAAAAGTATAAATTAATTGAAAATTTTATTACTTGAGACACGCTCTAGTAATTATGATTTATAACAATATTCTTAAAATTAAGTTAAACCTTCATAACTAGATAATAAAAATTAAAAGAAATACCTACATAGCTATAATATCTCAAGCTAAGCTCATTTCCATATAATTTCTTAAAACTATTAAGTTTATCAAGTTTCATCGCTATAATATAGAGTTTCATAATTTTAGATATAGCCTATGATAAATATTTTAGAATTAACTTTGTGACATTAATAATTGATACTAATGAGTAAAATTTCATATAAGATGTATATGAATAAATTCAAAATAATTAATGTAACTTAACTATATATTATATTACTAATATTGTACTAAAAAGCATGTTAAAATTTAACTGAGATAATAATATGTTAGAAAAGAAAATTGCAACTATAAATTATTCTTTATTAATAATGTTAGCGATAAAAATAAAGAATATTCTTTTAATATTCTAGAAACTAGGATAAGTATTAAATAAAATATAATAATTTCCCAAAATATCTTAAAGGAATAAGAAATAAAAAAAATATAACACCACCTTGAATTAAAGTGATGGAAACCTATTGCATGTAAATATGCCATCATTCTGATAAGGAGAGAATTAAGAGGAGATGCGAGAATTAGAAAGAGAGAGAGGCAAAGAGAGAAAGAGAGAGGGAAAAGAGGAAGAGAGAGAAAAGGAGACAAATTAGGGGGGGGGGGGGGGGGGGGGGGGGGGAAGAGAAAGAAGAAGAAGAAGAAAAGAGGTTTCAATAATTTAATTTTTTTCAATGTCCAATATTTCTAGATAACTTCATTTTCATAATTATAAGTATTGTTTCTTTTAATTAATATTTGATAGTCATAAAAAAGATATATCTATAACCTTATTATTTTCCTAAATAGAGTATTTTATCCGTATAATTTCATAAAATTCTCTTTTCTTTCAAGTTTTCAACTTAGAATATTAATAGTTATATTTTTATTGCTTTTATCTAATAACCTGTAAAGAAGCTAATTAAATATATATTTGCATGAATCACCTTTCCTATATACTTATATGTGTGTTTTCAAAAATAAATTTGAATGTGTAACAATATGATTTAAGATGTAAATAGCACGCTATAAGCGTAAGACTTTATTATTGATCCATTGCAATAAACATCTATAATACATATAGATAGTTCGAAGGGTATATATATATATATATATATATATATAAATCATGCATTTAAAATGGTGTTTCATTAATCTCACAATTAGTACGTGCAATACATATGATGAATTACATGTTGTACAATATTTTCAATGCAGTTAGTGTTATTTGAAAAATATACACACATGCTATAAACATGTATTACTTATTGAAATAATACTTTCACTAACAGCATTATGCTACATTATTATGTTACAATTATATATCTATAATAACAAAGATTACACGATAAATAACATAAAAATGATGGTACATATTCAACATGTACATATGTAACAAAATGATATATATATATATATATTGAATAAAGTTTTGTATTAGCTATAGGGACGAGTTAGTTAACTTAATAACCATAAGGTGAAAATATGATAGTCACCTAAAGAAGTATTTTAATATCTTATTTATCCTTAGTTTTTACTTTACCTCATACAAGATTAGCAAGCCAAACTTATGAACCTATCAAAAACTTTTAGGGATATTTGGCTAGCAGGCTAGGTAAGTGAATCTAACCCATACTTAAAGTAAATTTATTGCTATACATAACAATGTGTGCTATTTAATGTTGCATTGATTGAATATGGCTATATCTTAGTTGAACTGATATACTACTATAGTAAATACTGATGTGGTGATTTTAAATGATGATAGCCATATCTTAGTTAAATTGTTATGCTGCTATGTTGAATGTTGATGTAGTGTTTATGAATGAATGTACTAACTTGAAAATTTGAGCGATTACTAACCCAATCTTCTAGGTTTTCACCTATGTGAACCCAATCTTTTAGGTGTTCACCTAGTAAGATATTTGATTTCCACTAAGGAGAGACTAAAAAATAGATTCAGATGACTAGGTTGAATAAAACTTAAAGATTGGTTACGCTGAGTGATATATTTAAGTTGTTATTGCATAGCATGGCATAAAAGAGACCTATGGGTTAAACTTTTCAAAATGAGGCTTCTAAGTGATCAAGGGAAGAGGATGGTTTTATGAACTTAGTTTTGGAAGCATGTAGATTCACATTACTTGAGTAACCTGACTACTCTTTATAATCTAATTTGGTAGGTTATACTTTGTAGTTTAATTTAGTAAAAGCAAAGTTAGGGGTCATACTCCCAAATAGCTCTTTGTTGCCTCTAGGTTCTTAGATGCTGTATTCAAATACTTGGGTATATTGACTAACCAGATGAGTGATCTAAAGAGGATAGGATATCAGTATTGATGCATACTGTATTACTAGTAAAAAATGGCTGGTAGGGCTAATGTATGTATGAAGTTGAACTTGCTGGTTATGAATTACATGTTTGAGTTGTGATATTGTTTATATTGTATTATTTATTATCCACTATTACTTAACTTTAGTAGCTAAGAGGATAAAATGTTTTATCCTTACGTTAATAAGATCTTGAATGGCCCAACAGTAAGGGATATGTATTTTAAGAGCGTTAGTCGGAGTTAGTAACTTTTGAAAGGAACTTATACTAAGTCAGAAGTCCTACTATTTTGAAGATGAAAAAAAAAAATGGCTTGTGTTATGATGTAAATAGTAAGCTATAAATATAATTGTAGCCAAATATCCCATTGAACTCTATTGTAGCAGCCCTATTATCTTATAAATAAAGTTATCTTTTCATGAATGAGCAGGTTAAGTTAAGTTTTTAATAGGTATTACTTGTGGTGATGCAATCTATGCTAAGCTAAGATGTGACATTTCATGTATTTATTTGTTGCCAACAACAATTGAAAAACCTCAAAACCAATAAGTCATTTAAATAATTAAAAGGATAATTTTCATATGTCACTTAAGAAGGAACTTCAAATTTTTAGGCAAAATTTTTCAAAAATGACAATTTTGCTTTTATACTCGATTTTATCCTAAAATGATAGATTTTGGATTTAGACAATTAAATCAATGTTTTATAGTGTTTTTTAGCCTAACTGAAGATTGAAATAAGATTGTAGTACCCAAGACTGTAATTAGGGGTTTTAAGGTTGTATTTTGAAAAGTTTGGAGAAAGGATAAGATTAATGGTTCCCTCTTATTCTTCCTAAAGTTTCACAATGGCAAAACTCCATATATAACTTTATGTGTTGCCCCTATCCTTCTAGAGCCCTCCTTTACTTAGCTTCTTCATTAATTAGGTAAAAACCCTAAAAATCTTAGTAATTCTTAATAATTAAGCTTAATTTGTTAGTTTTCCTTTGTGTAAGTTACTAAGGCTCTTGAAATTTAAGTGTTGGAGATTGTTGAGGATTTTAGGTGACTCACTTAACCCTCTTCTAGCAAGAGTAAGTAATATTCAACTTTATTCTAAGTTTAAGTTGGTTGTTCAACGTTAATCATAGGATATAACTGTGTAAGAAGGTGTTTTACTTGAAAGTTTAAAAGGTTGTAGAAAAAAAATCACTTCTTTAGACACAACTCTAGGTATCATCTTAGAGAAAAGAGGGTAGGCAAGATTTTATTTAAGATAAGCTCTAACTTGGTTAAAGTTGGTGGTTTAAGGTTTATAGGAGCTTAAATAAAAGAGCTACATATAACATTTTGAAATAAGAAATGGATTTATTATCACTTTTATGATTAACATGCTGTGAGATTTTTGTAATTTAAGATAATTTATTAAGATAAATATAAGGTATAGGTGATGTTTAGTATGATTAAGTAAAAATATGAACTCTTTCTTGTGTGTGCTTGCTTTTTTATTTGAAGTCGTAACGTCATGTGATGCCCCAAAACCTAATGCCCTACAATCTATTATGTATTCCTATCATCTATTGACACATTAAGTGTAAACTTCTACTAAAACACTCAAAATTATCTATTGAAGTCTCCAAATAATTTTAAATAAAATTTAATTCTTCAAATAATTCAAAGCAACTACAAATTATGACCAAGAATTGACCAATCATAAAATTAACGGTCTTAGCTCAAATTTATTCTCACATTGGAAGTTTTAGTCGCTACTCCTCATCTCGATAATCTTGCTTATTGTATCCAACAAGATAAGCTTTGAAATTTATGCTCAAACCTACACTTGAAAAATATTATTGGATAAGTAGAAGCTTAGTAGAATATACATAAACACATGTGCATGAATGGGACTTCACAAATTCACATGCATTTGAAGGAACAATAAATGCATCATACGCTAGTTTATTATCTTCCTTTTTAGTTTGACAACCAACATAGGATTACTTACGAACCCAACACATATATACATATATATATATATATATATATATAATACTCTATATTATTGGTATTGGATCCTTCCCAACACCCTCAAAACTACAAAACACCTAAATCTACTCAGATCATTTCCATGCAAGATTCCACTTAAGACACTTTATTAGGTACTGACCTAAGATCACTAGTCCTCCCAATCCTTTGGGCTAGCCAAGTACATGCAACACAATAAAATTAAGGTTGAATAATTATTTAATTCAATTTTGTCATCTAACCTAGCAACCACAAACAAACAAGTAAGTATTCCGTACTTAGTTCAACAACAATGTAATCAATGCTCAAGTCAACTTTTATTCTTGAAGTATCATGCAAAAGATAAGTTTTCTTTAGTAATATATTTTCAAATCATAAGTCTATTATCCTATTCTAGACTAAGCATTTTCTAGCTCAATCCTAATGATGTGAACTAAGGCTATTTTAGAAGTTCTTAATTATCTTTTAATATGGTTAATTAACAAAATAGTTTTAGATTTGTTTATCTATTAATTAAATAATATTTAAGGAGTGTAAATAGTAGAAAAGTTGGTGATATATACAAGTACTAGTAGAAAGAAAATACAAAAAAATCAAGATATATGGCATATGATTACCCTTCCCACTATAAACAACATGTACTTTACTTTATAAATGCCCACAACACCATATACATGGCATGTACATGAGGGCACATTATGTATTCCAATTCCACAATGTGTGTACATATTGTGTATTCCATGTTTCATGTACACATTGTGAACTACCCCTTCGTTCTCTTTCTTTTTTTCCTTGGTTCTACTTATTCTAATGGCAAATCAGTATCAATTCTAATCATATCCAACCCCTTTCTTTATTAGAGAAAACTTAAGTATGTTCCTACATCAACAATCCAACAATAAGAATATAAGACGAACCTCATTGAAAGACCTTATGACAACTATAAACCATGCTAACTACGAAAGCCGATTGAAAAACCTAAGGTCATACAATCAATAATCATGAACCAATACAAACTCTTCCTTAATCAACAATCAACGATTCACTTACTTGGTTAAGGCTCTATTGGAATTTCCACCTTCTTACCATCATTTACTAAAACCCATTTTTGTCTACAATATCATCATACCTTCTATGTTTATCCTAGGATATAGAAAAACAACCAAAACATCAAAAATTAAGTCGTGATACCTTACCTGAGTTTCATCTTCTAGGTTCTCCACATAATGTTCTATAGAAGAGGCCATACATTCTTTAAGTATGGGCTAAATGACCTAAGATTTTGCCTCCATACTTAAAATAACCTCCTTTGCTTATTCCTTTATTACTTTTAATGCCCCAACTTATATACTTAAATATATATTGCTTTTTATTGATTTTATTTTTAGGGGGTTTTATGCCTCAAGAGTAATTTTAGAGTGCATTTTGTTAACTTATTACGTTATGAAGTTGTTAGATAGGCTAATATATGGCTTTTACAAAGTTAGGATAGTTAAAAATACGACTAAAATAGTCAGATGCTTGTTAAAACCCCTATTATACCATCCTACCACACCCTATGCAATTTTAGCGTGTAATTTTGCTTTATTCATGATTTGAGCTTAATCATGTGCTTAAATGGTAATCAACTTGCTAAACTTAGGTTTAAGATGTGATTTGGATACTAAAGTACCTTTATGTGTTGCTTAACATAACTAAATGTATGTTTGAAATGTTTTAGCGAATAAATTGAACTCTTGGCTCAATTTTATAAAATTCCAACATATTTGTGAAATTGCCATGTATAGTTTTCTATTTCAAATAGGAATATGGATAATATTTTTATTGATGTTGAGCTTAGGATAGGATATTGATGATACATGATGCATATATTACAAGCTTGATGCATAAAGGTGTAATCTTGAGCTTAAGAGTATAAGTTTAGTTGAATTTCATTATATTCCAAAATTTTCCAACTTTACTAGATGACTTTTTAAGATTATAAATGATGTTTGATTTTGTAGAATTATTATGCTCTACTAGTTATATATGTTAGTAGTGTGGAATTATCATGATGTTAAACCTTAAGATTATGAGTTAGGGATTTTTTTAACATTAATGATACATGTTCTAGAGTGTTCTTATGAACATTTAAGATGTTCTTGAGAAAAAGCCTTTTTTATCTACTTTAGCCATCATGTATATATTTTCCACAAGATTTTTGTTAAGGATAGATTCAACTAGATTTTTTGTTGAAGATTCCAAAATGATCATCACTTTCTTCAAATTCCCTGCACATAAGCACTAGTTTTTACTTTAAGATTTCAATCAATGTTGGTATGGAGTCTTGTTTACTCTATTTTGTTGACCTTTTAGTTGCTAGGAAGGTACTTATTATTAAGATATTGATGATTGGGAAGAAAATGGACAAATGAATATAGTAAAAGGCTCAAATGATAACAAGCATATAGATAGGCCATGACTTAAAACTACCTTATTTAGAATCAGCCCACCTTCTTATTTGATTCTCTTGAAATTCATAAAATTTTAAGTAAATTAATTTAATTAATTTGACTCAATTGATAGGTAAATTAATCAAACAATTAGACATAGTTGGATCAATTAATCAAAGATTTTAGTAGGCTTAACTCATTACCTAAAAATAGTTAAGCCCATCACCCCTCTTAAGTCCACTATGCATATGAGCCCAAAGTCAAATTGAAAGACTGTTGAACTTAAATAATAAACTCAATTCTATTGGACCTAATTAGGATAACAAATCAACCTAAGTAATTAATTGACAACTTACCTTGATAATATTAATTAAATTTGATCAATTAAATTAATCAAGTAATAATTAATTAGACCTAATTCTAAAACTAATTGGGCCTATCTTCCTTTTAGAGCCCTATACCACTTATGGGTGTTAATAAAATACAAGGCTTGGATTTAATTGGAATAGAGGACACAAACTTGTAATGGATCAAGACCTAACGTACTTAACCTTAAAAGCTTAATTAGATTAAATTAATAGAATAATTTTATAATTCATTAACTAATTATTATTAGTAACAATTTAAATTGATCAAATGAATACATTATAAATGTTTTAATGAGCTAAACTTCATCAAAGATAAGAGGGTCCTTTTCCCTCTTAGGCCCAATATCATTTAGGACTTAGTTTATCAAAAGACTACAAATTTAAATAACGGCTTAAGTATAATAAAATTAAACTAATACTTAGAAATGGACTAATATTAAATTCAATTAACTAACTTATAATTTCCCTTTTCAATTTGCATAGCACTTAGGTAAATACATTCAATTCAGGACTTACCACTTGCTTCAAGAATTTTTACTTTCTAGGTACTCAATGATAGTATATTGCATGTTATGATAAAAAGTTAATAACCAGGATTAATTTGTAAACTCGATTAAATTAAACACATGTTGCATATGCTTTGTTGTCTCAAGTTAATGAGTGATATATTTAGTCTAAGGGTTCACTTGTGTGTAGTATCTAGAAGGTCATGGTAGTTAAGTGTTAAGATCTTCAAAGATGGCTCAGCAGGTAGTTGATAGGTAGAACTACAATAGTATAAAGTCACTAAAAGTACAACGAGGTTATACAGGGAGTTGTTTGAGGTTTATGAAACTTAATGTAGGATATGATATGGATGAACTATGACTAGTAATGTATGGATAATGGTATACTTAGATGAGGATACGTTTTGGTTTGCTATTTGGGCATAGTTTGTAGCTACTCTCGTCAATGCTCAATTGTTGTGATGACATCAAATCCTAAGCCCCCCTATCATGTTGTCTAGAGTTGTGAGTACTTCCATACTGCTTGTTTACATTATTAAAGTAATTAGGCCCAATGTGACATTCTACATATGTTTGTGTCATTAACATATTAGGCTCTGTATAGCTCACTTATCTTAATTCTTTCCAAGTGATAATGATACTCATATTGACTATACTTGTAACACCTTAGAACTTGAGAAATTATAATCAGCTACGTATCCTTATAATGTATTGACTCATTGGTCATCTAAATTCAACATGCTAGTTTCTTCACATACATGTTAATCATCAAAACCTATAATACTTCCACTAATAACATAGATGTCTTTAACATCCAAAGACCATTAATATTTTTGAATGATTCGCTTCTTAAATCTTTATTTGATGAAAATAAAGTTTTGACCATAATTCAACAAAAATTGTCTTAAGAAACTAAAATAACAAAACTTAACATTTCATACCAATTGAACTTGGCAAAACAACATACTATCAATAACACTAATAAGAGAAGTCTCAGGTGACTTCTTGTAACCCAAGTAACAAAATAAAAGTAAGTACATTGTTAGATAACTTATATCAATAGGGTTCATTATCCTACTCAAACTACACTGATATATTTTTATCATCAAAGCAATAGTCGTAATAATCTGTAGTATCACTACAATAGTCATACTCAGTATAATAGTCCTCGTAACCTACTCCTGCATCTAAAAATAGAAATCCCAAAAGGGTTGATCAAAGCCCAATACAAGGTAAACAAACATACCTACATGTATCGTACAATAAATGCACAAGCACATACACTAACTAATTCAAATAATTATATGCAATAACCACAATTTCTTATCTTCTATTAGGTTTTTCAAACAACATAGTTCTAGCATTAGAAAACTTAGAGTAACTTATGACTTTGGCATATAACACATGAACACACATACGTGTACACAAACACACATACATACATACACATGCATACATACACAAGTTCACGCACGTGTACACTCATAAATGAGTACACATGTATACACATACACATACACATACACATGTATGCACGCATATACATACACATGTATGCACGCATGCACGTACACACACATGCACACACATACATGCATATGCGTGCACACACACACACATAGAATCTAGAAGCGATCTGCTCTGTGGCATCTGGACGCTAATTGGAATGGCATTCGGATACTAAGTTGCAAGCTGTAACAATGTTTCATCCCCATTCTTTCAACCTCCTTCTATCTAATCTTGAAAATCATCCTTCCTTCATGATTTCCAACCAATAACCTAACCGTACACCTGTCAAAACATCCACTAAACTCAAATCTGTAAACAAAACTCACCAAAATCTCAAGGATTCAACAACACCTCAAGGATACAATAATATAAGTATAGTATAGTCTAGAATTCTTACCTTTGGGACCCAAAATCCTCACTTCCATCACCTAGAGTTCACTATAAACTCCTCAAAAAAACACCCTAAATTCATTTTAGATGCTACCCTAGTAAGAAGAACGAATTTTTAATGAAATTTGACTAAGAACTCAATAAGAAAACAATGTGACAATCTTACCTTGAATTCCCCCACCTTAAACTCTCTTGTGCCACTAAGAATCCAGTGTAGGAATCTTAATAAACTTCCCTAAATTCGTTTTTCTTGCCACCCTAGCAAAAAAAAAAAAAATGGAATTTTTAATGGAATTCCACTAGTACTCCTTAATAAAAAGACAATATAAATCCTTACATTAGATCTTCCAATCCTGATCTAGCTAGAACGTATTGTAATCACCTATTTGCTTTAAGTCTTGTTTGAAACCCTTATTCTCAATGGATGCATACATGTAGCAAATGCAAGAAAGGGTTTACAATAAGGATCTCTTGGCTTAAATGCTTAGGGTTCATAGACAAATTCTATGCTTAAACTGTCCTCATAAGTTATCAACAATACCAACCATTGCCTTTAGTCCTATACTTATTTGTTTATTATTTTCCTTTTTATTCTCACCCCCCTTATAAATAATTTCATTCTTGAAAGTTGAAAATTTCACATATCTTGTTCTTGAAACAATTCTGGGTACTTTTTTCTTATTTCTTCTTCTATCTCCTAAGTTACTTCCCTTTCCGAACAACCTAACCACTATACCTTAACATAGGGTATTTGCCTTCTTCTCAGTTCTTAGACCTTAGTGTTTACAATCTTTATGGGTTACTCTATAGATGACAAGTCTAGCTACAACTCAAAAGTGTCCAAGTCTACTGCCTACATCCTGTAATGTTCTCTCTCCTATTCCAGATTGGGCTAAAATTTCCTCATGTGGAAGACATTATAGACTCCTTCTAATATGGGAGAGGGGTCTAATATGTAGGCTACATTTCTAATTTTCTCATCAAGCCTAAAAGGTCTGGCATTACCTTAGAGACAATTTCCTTCTTAACTCAAATCTAAAAATTTCTTTAATGAAAGACACTTTTAATAAAACTTTATCTCTACTTAAGAAACTTTTAATAAAACTTTATCTCTTACTTAAAACTCTAATTGGTGTCTCCACTTGTCAGTACAACTCTTCTGACGACTTTGTATGGCTTGCATTCTCTATCTAATTAGTTTTACTTTGTCTATTACCTCCAATACTAGTTTTGGAACCAAAACCTACCTTTCTCCTACCTCGTCCTAGTTAATGGGTGATATGCACCACCCACTTACAATAAATCTTTGAGAATCTATATAGTTCTCTCTAATTGCCCATTGATTTAAGGGTGGAAGGCAGTACTAAATTAAAGCTTTATACCTAAAGTCTTATGTAAACACTTCTAAAATTTTTCTATAAAACAAGTGCCCTTATTTAATGTAATCTTTACTTATACACCATGTAATCTCACCACTTCCTTAATGTACAAGTTAGCCAAATTTTCTAGCAAATAAATGATATTAATGGGGATGAAATGAGCTGACTTCGTTAGTCAGTCCATGATCACCCAAAGTGCATCATGCTTACTCAACGTCTTTGGTAAGACTATTACAAAATCCATAATGACCTGTTCTAACTTCCACTCTAAGATTAGTAAGGACCGTAATTCACCTGCCTACCTATGAGGTTCAATTCTTATATGTTGACAAGTTTGGCACCTCAATATGTACTATGTGATCTCCCTCTTCACATTATTCTACTAGTAGTGCGCCTTTAGGTCTTAATACATTTTGTGCTACCTGGGTATATTATGTATCCCGAGTATTGTACCTCTTTCTATAGTTTACTCCTCAGCTCTAGGTTTACTGATACACATAACCAAACCTTATACGTGAGTACTCCTTCGACATCTATTGTGAATTCTACTACTTTTCCCACTTCTATCTTCCTCTTTATCTCCTATATACCCTAATCTTCAACTTAAGTTATCTCAATAGTATCTATTAGCATAAGTTGAATCCGAATATTCACCAATCTAATGCCTATTTCTTTGGTCAAAATCTCTAAATCTAGTCTTCTCATGTCTTTTAGTAATGGCATCCGCGTTTTTACTCAACTAGCCAAATTCCCATGTTGCTTCCTACTTAAAGTGCCAACCACTAAGTTGGCCTTCCTTGGGTGATACTATATGTCTAAGTCATAATCTTTTATTGACTCTAGCCACCTTTTCTACCTCACATTCAAATCCCATTAGGTGAAAATATACTTCAAGTTCCTATGGTCGGTATATACTTTACACTTTTATACTATCCAATAATGCCTCCACAGTTTCAAGGCATATACCACTACTACTAATTCTAGATCATGGACAGGTTAATTCTTCTCATAATGCTTAAGTTGATGCAAAGCATATGCTATCACCCTGCCATTCTACATCAACACATACCTTAGTCCCTAAATCGAGGCACTACTATAAAATCAAGTACTCCTCTCTACTGCAAGGTAAAGACAACACCGAGGCAATCATTAGTCTTTCTTTCACCTGCTAGAAACTTTGTTTGCATTTATCATCCCAACCAAATTTTACCCCTTTTTGGGTTAACTAAGTCAAAGGTGCCACTAGCCTAAAGAATCCTTCTACAAATTTTCTATTATAACCAGCTAACCCTAAAAAGCTTCTAATCTTAGTTACCATTTTTGGTCTTAGCCATTCCACTACATCCTTTATTTTCTCTAAATCTATTGATATACCTTCATTGTTTACAGTGTAACCCAAGAAGGCTAACTAATCTAATCAGAATTCACACTTACTAAATTTAGCATACAACTACTTAGCTTTGAGTTTACTTTGTATGATCCTCAAATGCTGCTCATGTTCTTCTCAAATTTTTCACTAAATGAGAATATCATCTATGGAAATTACTATAAAACTATCCAAACACTCTTGAATACCCAATTCATGAGGTCTGTAAATGTCATAAGTATATTAATGAGGTCGAATGGCATGACCATGAACTAATGCAACCCATATCTAGTTCAAAAAGTTGTTTTCTCCATGTCTTCTACTTTTACCTTCAACTGATAGTAGCCTAACCTCATATCTATTTCTGAGATTACCTCTACCCCCTTGTAACTGGTCGAATAGAACATCAATTGGGGGAAGTAAGTACTTGTTTTTAACTATCACCTCATTCAAGTCTTTGTAATCTACATACATTCTCATGCTCCCATCTTTTTTCTCTACAAAAAGCTTTAAGGCTCTTGACAAAGAATAACTCAATCCTATAAGACCTTCAACTTTACCAATTTAGTAAGTGCCATCCTATACACTAGTTTTTTTTAATAGGCTTGGTGTCTAGTACCAAATTTGTCTTGAACTCTACTTCTCTATCTAAGGATAACCTATATAGATCAACTAGGAAGACATCTAGGAATGCCTGTACCACTAATACCTATCTTAACTTCAACACCTCACCAATCTTTGTACTCAAGGTGGCTAGGATAAGCTTCCTTTACAACTCATAGTTAATGCTCTTTACAAGCCTTTGACTTTCTACCTGATATTCAAATGGTACATATCCGGATGGCTTAAAAGTGATCACCATGTTGTTGCAATCAATGGTTGTATGGTGCCTTAACAACCTAATGAATTGTCAACTAGGGGTCCCATTACTCGCACATAGCTTCAAGGACTGTAATCCTTCACTAAAAGAATTCTCTTTCAGCAACCTGTTGATGACAAGAAAATTTACACTGAAGGAAGGTAGCTGAACTCCTTAAGCTCCCTGCATTGTCATACTATGATCTATGCTTTCAGTAGTGATGATGCCGACCATTCCCTGGCCGAGGACCCTGTGCTGAGTAATCCAATCAACTACTACCAAGAGGTTCTTGCCGAGTGATGAGAGACTCACTTATTGGTAAAGTAGTTTTCTTTTGGCATACTACTATCTCTCTTGTCCCTACCCCTTTATTTCCATAACATCTTGATCCCTCTTACCTATTATGCTCAAAGAATATTCGTATGGGACCAATGTTACACTGCCACTTATCCACCTCGTTTGATATTGTGCCACTTTTTCATTTTTATCTTTTATCCTTTTTATCTTTTTTCGTATGTACTATAAATCCCCTTTTGTATATACTTTCTCATAATTTCTTTATTTATAATATTACCCTAAGGACTTACTACAAATAGTCCCTTTCTCTTGTAAGCCAGAGATAACTGACATTTTAATACTAAATATTCTGTTCTTATGAGACAACCCTCTCTAAGTCTATCTTCCATATACTCTTATCTAATCTTGTTGAGTAGCTCAGGATTAACAGCAGGTAGACTTTGACATCAACTTGTGTATCATATCAAGTGAGCTATCAAGTCGTGTTGTGTTCATTGGTGAGTTACATCCTTCAAGTAGCTTCATGTCAGCTACTCTTGTTCATCTGTGGACCATTTCCCTCTCATTTTCTTTGATATTTCGAAAGACTCATTTTAGATAGAATTGCTACGATAAGCTTTAGTGATAACTAAGCTTCTAAGCACATTACAACCAGTTTATACCTAAAATTATGTCAAAGTCTGACATGTCTAATACTAACAAGTTTACTGGTAAAATTGTTCCCTCTACAAAAACCTCTACGTCTTGACATATCCTACATAGAATGATTTGACTTCCTAAGAATGTATTTATGATCAAAGGAGTGTCCAAAAATACAATACACAATTCATGTACATTCATAAAAGATTCAGCAACACAAGAACGGGAAGCTCCAATATCATAAAGAATATGAACACTATGGCTAAGAATAGGAAGCGTACCTATTAAAATGTCCACATTAGTAGTCTCTTAGCTCCAATTCTAATGTTAAAGTACAAAGACCTGAGCCTAAGCTCACTCGCAAGGTCTTAGCTATAGTTAAGCAGTACGAGGTGGTGTTTTGATTGGTGATTGCCTAAGTGATCTGATCTTACTATTTCCTATATCCCTATAGCAACTGCCTAATGGCCCTTCTTATTACATTTGAAACAAAAGCCTTGTACATTAGAGTAAACTCCTTACAATCTTTGCTGACATGCCCAATTTTACCACACAAAAAGCAAGTACTTAGAGTCCATTTGCATTCTGGGATGTCATGTAATCTAAAGTGGTAGGTACATCTAGCTAACATTGGCATAGGTAACCGAGTTGGTACTAAAGTTGGCTACATATCCGGCCTTGGTTGTATATATGGTAGTTTGCCAACCTCTCTAATCATAATACCTAGTGTTGTTCTTTTAAACCCTTTTTAGTAGTCCATAACTCAGCCTATGTCTCTTACCTAGGGCCTTCTTCTCTCTATAGGCCAATAGCTCCTCTTTTCTTTCATACATTACTCTAAGCTTTTAGCCATCTCTACTGTCTTAGCATAAGTAGTACCCTTAAATCATGCCATTCTTTTCTATTACTCGAGCTCCAAACCAAAGTAAACTGTCTAACATATAACCTTTCACCTCTTCTAATTGTCTCTAGTAAGAAACGGGCTAAGCAATTTAACTATGCCACATACTTAGATATGAACCTATTCCCCTATTGCAAGGTTTAATGGGCAAGCTCCATTTATTCCTTGGTACTATTAAGGAAGAACTTATAAAAAAAATCTACTTAAACCCCTTCCATGTGACAAGACTAGTCGCATTTCTATTAGTCTTAGTAGTATTCTCCCACTATTGAGCTGTAGATCCTTAAAAAAGAAAGTGGCATAAGTTATCTTTTTGTTTTTTGGTACCTCTACCATGGCATAAGATTGCTCCACCTTTATACTTAACTCTTTAGCTCCTCTTAGGTCATTAGGCTTAAGGTGAAAGTTAGGCATTATCTTCCCAAACCGATCAAAGGTGTTTTTATTATTATGACTACCTATACTAACATATATAGCAACCTGCCTCTCCTACCTCCAAATCTCAACATTCGCTTGAATCACTTGCATAGCTTTTTGAATCTACTACTATTGTTGCACTAACACCCCAATCATTACATTCATAGAATTTAAAACCTAGGTAATAGTCACAGTATTTGATCCTTCACCTTGATCATGCTAAGGTTAGGTCTTATTAAGGATAAACATGCATTAGGAAGGATAGTTTACTCTTAGCCTTGAATATATTAGGCCTGAGTTTGGTTAAGGATAGGTTGGCCTTAGGTTGGTGGTGGTTGTATATGCCCTTGAGGTCGCAAGCTTGTCTCAAATTGATTTAGTGGAGAGATATTGTTAGGGTTGGTGTATCTACCACCATAAGGATCAGAGGATGAGCTAAAAGCAGCACTACATCTAGGTATGCTATAAGAAGAAACACATGAACAAAGCTATATATGCATAACTTTGAGTTCATAAGGAGGGTTTAGACATCTTGAGTACATAGTGAATAACTTAACAAGAAGGAAACACAAAGAGCATAAGATAGAAGAAGCAACTTGATTTCATAAGTCTTAGTATAACTTCACACACTACATATCCTATCTTTACAATCGTGTTATAACACTTTGATCTACTTCTTACTTCTATTGAGGTTCATACTTAGGTTATCTATGATTTAAAACCTATAACTCTAATGCCACTAAAAGTTGTAATGCCCTAAAACCTAGGAAATTACAATATGTTACATATCTCTATAATCTATTAACATATTATGCATTTAGATTCAACCTGTTAGTTTTTCTACATACATATTAATCATCAAAACCTATAATAATTCTACAAATAACATGGATTTCTTTAACATGCAAAGACTACTAATATTTCTGAATTATTCACTTCTCAACATTTCATACCGATCGATCTCAATAAAATAACATCCTACCAATAACATTAATTAGAGAAGTCTCAAGTGACCTCTAATAACCTAAGTAACAAAATAGAAATAAGTACATTATCATAAAACTTTATCAATAAGGTCCATTATCTTACTCAAACTATACTAATCCATTTGCATCATCAATGTAGTAGTCATAATAATTTGTAGTATCACCAAAATAGTCATACGCATTACAGTTGTCCTCATAGTACTTGTAACCTGTTCTTACATCTAAAATAGAAATCCCCAAAGAGATTAGCAAAGCCTAGTGCAGGTAAAACAAGCATGTATGGTTGTATCGTATAATAAATGCACAAGTACACCCTTTAATTGGTTCAAATAACTACATACAACAACCACAATTTCTTGTCTTTTATCTAGTTTATCAAACAATACAATTCCTATGTCTCAGAAATTGGAGTAATTCATGACCTTGGCATAAAATATAATATACATGTACATACATAAGTATTTGTATTGGGTCCTCTCCAATACCCTAAGAACCAAGAATCACCTCATCTACCTAGATCATTTCAATCTAAGACTCAAATCAAGATAACATCACACTAAGATAATTGGGGTGCCACCCCAAGGCCATTGGTCTTCCTAGTCCCTTGAGCCTAGCTAAGCATATGCAATACACTTTATTAATGCCAAATATCTATTAGGTCCATTTAACAAGTACAAGTCCTACACACATACAAGTAGCATATAATACGTTGTACTATTTACTTAGAGCTTGAAACGCATGCCTCACAACCTATTCACATGAGAATAACATACCTTACTTAATTTCTAGGTTAATCTAACATCAATCTCTTAACTTAATGCACAACTCTCAATTACTTGCAACTCATCACTTAAGAAACCTATGATCACTAAGAAGATGAGTTGGTTTATAAAACATTTTGAGTGATGATTCATGTTTAGAAAAGCTTTGGAAAGGATTTAGATTGGAAAAATACACCCAAAAAACACTGAGGAACGAAAGGAAATGTCATTACACACAACAGAGAACATAATGTCTAAATGTTACAACACGTAGTATCTAAACGCCATAGATATAGGAGCAGTCTACTCCCTAGCATTCATGGGCTAATGGGATGGCGTTAGAAAGCTAAGCTATAGTTTACAAAATTCTATAAGGGACAATGACATTTCATCCCTACTCCTTAAACCTCATTCTACCCAATCTTGAAAATCATCCTTCCTTTGTGATTTCTAACCAATAGCCTAACCCTATACCTCTCAAAACATCAACTAAACTCAAATCTACAAACAAAATTCACCTAAATCTTAAGGATTCAACAACACTTCAATGAAGCAACAACATATATATAGTCAAGGCAAGAATTCTCACCTTTGGGAACCAAAACCCTCACTTCCACCACCTAGATACCACTATAGACTCCTAAAAAACAACCCATCAAATTTGATTTGATTTGCCCTACCAAGAAGGATGAATTTTTAATGGCATTCGACTAAGAACTTAATATGAAAACGATCCAATAATCTTTCCTTGAATTTTTCCACCTTAAACTCACTTGTACTAAGAAGAATCTGTTGCGGGACTCCTAATAAACCTCTCCAAATTCATTTTTCTTGCCGCCTTAGCCAAATAAGCAAATTTTTAATGGAATTTTACTAGTATTCCTTAATAAAAAAGACAATATCAATCCTTACCTTAGATCTTACAATCTTGATCTTGTTAAAACGTATTGTAATCACCTCCTTGCTTCAAGTTTCATACGAAACCCTAAAGCTCATTGGCTACATACGCATAGCAAATGCGAGAAAGGGTTTACAATAAGCATCTCTTGGCTTATATACTTAAGGTTCGTAAATAAATTATATTCCTAAACTATCCTCACAAGTTATTAATAATACCAAACCTTACCCTTAGTCCAATACTTATTTATTTATTATTTTCCTTTTTATACAGGTTTTACAATACTTATGATTCAATGTGATATGATTCTAAGGACTAGCTTTAGGTTTATAAAAGTGACTTAGCTAACATTAAGTAGATCTACTAGTTAGAGATGATGACATATGTCTGATGATGTTTAGAGACTATCTACTTGTTTATTCGAATAGTTATGTTTATGTGTTGTATTATGGATTGTAGACTTGGATTTGGACCAATGGACCATTGACTTGTCGTATGCAACTTTTTTTTCTTTTTTGGGCCAATCACATGTGTCTTTTGAGAAAGATTTTTCAAAGCCATTTAGAAAACCTATGAACCAAGCCAATCTCCAAATATCTTGTTAAATTAATGAATGATTTTATAAATTATTCAAGTTGGTTATATGGTAAACTATTGTCACCATAGAAGTTAGGAGTGCATGACGTAAATGATTTATTAATTACTAGTCATGTACATACATAAAACACAACTATTCTTTTATTTAATATGTATGTTTGGTAAATAATTGGTTAAATCACATAGGTGTTATGTATAATATATATATATAATTTATTAATGACTAATTATGTACATAGATTGTACAACAAGCATAAATCATTTTAGTTTAGCTTAATTTTGCTTATTTGCTTAAGTTCTAAATGAAAACCAAACTATAATCAAAATTCTTGGAAATTTCCGAACTGAAAGGAATAATAAATTCATTTAGTTTCTTTCTAGCTTAGTACAGTGCATCTTTTGGTATACAATGGTTTGTTTACTTATTTTTTTCTTTTTTCCAAAAGCAAAGTACTTTAGATTATATTAAGATAGCCCATAAAACTGGATGGATAGTAGATTGGATATAAGAGAAACAATTGCATCAAATAAAATTAAATCTACTAAAGTAGATGGGGATTGATTCACCAAGTACATCTCCTTTTCTAAAGCACTTCCTTCATTTTTTGTAGATAAAATTTCTTTATTTCTTTATATATTGAAATTAAGGGAAATTTTAACTTGCTAAGCTAGGAAAATGGGAATATTATCATCCCTTGACTACGCAACAATAAGACTTGGAAGTCTCAAGATTAATCAAATGTAGCAAAGACAAAAAGGTCAAACCAAAATCTAGCTAGCAAATGAGATCACCATCTATGTCAAACAATAATCCACTACATGATTGTGACCAACTATACGAAAATCTCCATCTTCATTTATTTAGTCATCATATACATCATCCCATTGCCTTAGTCTACCAACAAGTCATCACTGTTCCTAAGATTAACACCTATATATTATTGTGAAACTATGCTCACTCCATATCACAGCTACATTATCTTTAACGTGGAAGGATAAATATAACATTAGCATACAAGACCACAAACAAAACGTCAACATCAATGGCACAATCACTAGAGAAGGAACATCCAGTTAAGGCACTTGGATGGGCAACGAGAGACTCATCCGGACACTTATCTCCTTTCAAATTCTCTAGGAGGTACTTTATGTAGTGAAAAAGATTTGTCTCTACAGTATATTATATGAATAAATGATAAACAAATATCAATTATTGCAATATATGGTATCAAACATAAAAGTTTTGGCTTGTGGCAGGGCTAATGGAGATAAAGATATCACTTTCAAGATATTATATAGTGGGATATCTCATTGGACCTACATAATATAAAAAATGATTGGGGTACTTCATTCTATCCTATGTTACTCGGGTATGTAATCATCCCATTCTCTCTATCACTTCATTCTTAAATAATAATCTAACAATAATAATAATGATTTAGTTTAATTAAAATATTTATTTGCTACCTCTTTCATATGTTAAGTAATAATCTATATCATTAAATCTTGATTATTACTAACTTATGTTTTCCATGTCTACTAATGTAGACATGAAATAGTAGGTGTGGTGACGGAGGTGAGGAAAAAGGTTACAAAATTCAATGTTGGAGTTGGGTGCATGATTAGATCATGCTACGCATGCCCATGCTATGTAAAGAATCTTGAAACTATTGTCCTAAAATGATAACCACATACAAGGGCAAGTATTACAATGGAACAACCACTTATAGTGGCTGCTCTAACATCATGGTAGCGGATGAGCACTTCATGGTTTGAATTCGAAATAACATTCTGCTAGATGGTTGTACTCCTATGCTTTGTGTTGGGATCACTGTGTACAGCTTATTAAGATATTATGGACTTGATAAACATAGGATGTACCTTTGTGTGGTTAGACTAGGTGAGTTCAATCACATGGCTATCAAGTTTGCAAAGGCATTTGGAATGAAAGTTATTGTTATCAGTAACCCTACTAATAAAAAGAAGGAGCTATTGAGCGCCTTAGTGCTGATTGTTTCTTATTAAGCCATGATGCAAAATAAATGCAAGTAAGACTCATATTTTTCCATCACAATTATGTTAATCATCATCATCATCATCATTTCTTTTTTGGTTTTATATCATGGTCATGCAATCTTTAGTATTAAATAATATTAATTATTGAATATGTGATACAATGAATTTTGGTATATAATGCAGGCCACAGTAAGGTCAATGGATGGGATTATAGATACAGTCTCCACCATTCATTCCCTTCAACCATTGATCAGCCTCTTAAAGCACTAAGGGAAACTTGTTTTAGTTGGTGCACCTTAAAAACCCTTAGAACTACCTTCTTTTCCATTGCTCTTCAGTATGGATACATTGAATCACTAAAACCGGCATGCAAATTGTCATTACACATATAATCAATGTGTCTTAATTATAAGAATTTAGTTAATAAGTTTCTCAAGTTAATAGTTACAACAACATTTGGTATACTGGAATGTAATGAAATGGAACTAAGACTACATGCTATATTCCCACAATCAATGACTTCTGTTTCAAAGAGGAATTTGATTACAGCTTTAAAGAGTCAAAATCATGATTTCATTTTACCTCATTCTATTCTAACCCATTTTGTATACCAAAGCATGACATAGTTTATAACATTGATATGGTACTTTAACAAAACAAAAAAAAAAAAACCAATCATACATCTAAATAAAAAGTTTTTGATTTGATTATTTTATAAGTGTTCCTAAAATGGCAATTAATGTTTGTAGACATCTAATTTTTGTTCCTTTGTAATCCTAATTTTTATTTTTACAAAAAGGGTCCTAGTTCAAAAATAAAAATAACAAAAGAATTAATAAAAGATAAAAATAATAAAAATTTAACAGATGATGAAAATACCAAAAAAAAGAAAAGAAAAGAAAAAATTATTATAAAGAGTTTTGTAGATTTATTAAGAACAAATAGATTTAGTTTTAGCTTAGTTAAAAAATTATATTTTGGGGAATCGAGTAGTTTAAGTACAATTTAATTGTACTGAATGTCAAGGTACAGGCCAACGGCTTAATGGATAAGTATCGAAGTCTTTAGGTTGGATTTAATTTAAGGTCTTGGGTTCGAGTCTCAACAGGCACCTGCCTTTATTTTTAGGCCTTTAACTTTCTACTTGATACTGAAAAGGTATATCTCTAAAAGGTTTAAAAGTGATCACCATGTTGTTGCAATCAATGGTCGCATTATGTTTTGATAACCAATATATGCCCAAAATTATGTCAAAGTCTAACATGTCTAATACTATCAAGCCTACAGGTAAAATTCTCCATTCTACAACAACCTCTACATCTCGACATATCCTACTCAAAATGATTTCACTTCCAAAGGGTGTATTTACAATCAAAGGAGTGTCTAAAAATAAGACATACAATTCACAAAAGATTTAGCAACACAGGAATAAGAAGCTCCAGTATCAAAAAGAACATGAACACTTTGATTAAGAACAATGAGCGTACTTGCTAAACTATCCACATCAATAGTCTCCTAGCTTTGACTATGTTGCTGATATGATCAGTTTTACTACACAAGAAGCCTACACCCAGAGTTGAGATGTCATGTGGTTCAAAGCAACTAGTGCATCTAGCTAACACTACCATATGTAAACGAACTAGTACTGGAACTAGCCACATAACCATCCTTAGTGGTACATATAGTAGTCTACCACTCTCTATGATCATAATACCTAATGTTGGTCTCTTAAACCTCTCTAGTAGTCCATTGCTTGATATGGGTCTCTTACCTAAAACTTTCTTCTCTCTATGGGTAAATAGCTCCTCTTTTCCTTTCATGCCTTACTCTAAGCTTTTAGCTATCTCCACTATCTCAGCATAAGTAGTACACTTGAACCCTGCCATTCTTTCCTGCAGCTCATATCATGACCCTAAAGGGGGCCTAGTAGGATTACCCAAAATTTTTATATTATATGTGCACCCATGATTCGAAAATCATCTTGCAAGTTAGAGATTGTAAGATTCTAAATAATTAGTCACTAAAGTTTTTATTTATTTATTTAATTAATTTACAATCACATATATGTAACTATGGATATCTGATAAGTCACAATCCATTAGAACCACAGAGAATCGGTATCCCTTACCAAACAATAAGATTAGGTAGTAAAGTTCTAAAACTCAAACTTATTAAAGTCATAAAATTTAAATATAGTATTAATAATTATATATATAATAATTCAAATGAATCATATAATCCGTCCTTAGAGTCTAACTTCTATGCATCTCGATGTTGACACTAAACTCTCAATTCTTAACCCATGCCCGATCACTTAGCAACCTGTAAGAGAAAACTATTGGGGAGTAAGCTACAAGAGCTTAGTGAGTTAACTCTCGTACTACACCAGCAAACAAGTTATCAAACAGTTTATTACCAAACATATGAAAGCATGAACAAGTAGTATGCCAAATAGTATATATGCAATTGATCGGTACTGTATATAACATTAGATTTAACACCCTCCAAAGTAAGGGTTGGAGATATATCGGTACCAATCACAACCAGGCTCTAGCACCTGGGTTTTTACCCTATATCATTATATATATATATTCCCTGTTTCACTAAATAGGTTTCTACTTTCATCAGTCAATAGTATACAAATATCCACGTCTAGTAGTGAGCTGGCTCTCGCAGTCTACACTCATATCCTATAGCGGTGGTCTCTAAACGCGACCCCCAATCACCCATGGTTAGTGTCTCCAGCGCCAATAAAACCTGTGAACCAAGGGTAGGGTCTTACTGTACCAATGCTCCTGTACTGTACTAATCAAATCATATGGGAATCCATCCCTCCAAGGCCCTTCATTACCAACCACGTGAGGTAATGGCCGGAACATTATATGTAATGTTCGTACTTTATGCATGAACCGTTTAATTTTCGTTGGGTTGAATATGATTAAGTCAATTTATGAGGTGGCCAAACATTATCAACAAATCATCCAAATAATGCAACAATTAATTATCTCACATTTAACAGTATTTTGCACAATAATCAATCAATATCAGTTACATGCGCAACCCAAAACCCCATGCACTAAGTTATTAATATTTTATTCATGTGCACTAACTACAAGTATAAAATAAGTATAGAGTTATCGAGAGTGCTCACTTGGTCATAAATGATGTCAAGGATTGTAATAGTCCAAAGGTAAGTCGGTCTTAATCTCAATATTACCTAACATTAGAGGAATATGAAAAATAATAAGTTTGGGAATTAAATAACTAAACTAGCACGCTAAACTGTATGGTTTACTTAAATTAGTTATTGACTTATGTGAAATCATTGATTCAAGCTTTTTATCGAATCGTGTATAACTTTTTCATTTTAGCTCGGATCGTTATAAACTTATAGTCCATTTTGATCGTTTTCGAGCATATTTTCTCGTAATGAGGTCCGTTTCGGACGTTATGACTCACAGTTTAAATTGTAACATAAAAAAATTTATTATTTTATTTTAAAAATTATAAAATACTAATTTTAGCTTTTTCTTAATATATTTATGATTTAATAATTATTTAAACCATATAATTGATATTTTATTATTTTAAGCATATTTTTCCTATTTTTGAGATTTTTAGCTTTATTATAATTATTATTATGAATTTTATTATTTTTATTACTTCTCATTTTTTTATTATTTATGTACTTCACGATTTATACTTACATATATATATTTTTGGTATACTGCATATATATGCTATGTATTATACACCTTATGTATATATATATATATATATATATTTAGTAAAAATAAACATACTCTTATGTACATCTTCATGTATTCATGTATTTGTATTTATACTTATAAATATACTTATGTAATTCCCAATACTTACATATATATAAATAATTTACAATACCTATTCTTATATTATATATTTGGTATATATATATATTAACATAGTATTTATTATAAAATATGTATACTATATATTATACATATATTTTATAATATATGCAGTGTACCGCAATATATACTCTATATTATACATATATATATATGTCCTGTATACATATATTATTACTTATGAAAATATACTATTACATTTATATACTATACGATTACATATATATATATATGAAAATAATTGTACATGGATACATATATATATAGCTTACAGTACAAAAAATATATATATACATATATACTATAGTTATTTAATGAAATACATAATACTAATTATATGTATTCCTAAAAAAATACATAATACATACTCTTCCATATAACATACCAATGTACATACATGCATAGCCTTATACATACATATTTAATTAAATTTAAATATTTATGCACATAGACATGTATTAATAATGTTAAATGTATAAAAATACTATACAAATACTTTATTTATACATGTATATACTATATAACATACATCTATACTAAAAAACTAAATTACTTACCTTTTTATTTTAATTCTTTCTTCTTCTTTACCTTCTTCTTTTCTTTCTTCTGTTCCTTCTTTCTTTTTCTTTCTTTCACTCACGATTTTTGTTTCCAGATTTTCGGTTTGTGTTGAATTTTTTTTCTTTTTTTCATGTGAGTAGCTAGCTTAAAATTTAAGCTAAAATATTATCCAATCTTTATTTCCATTTATCTTTTATTTTCCACTCAAACGTAACAATTTTTTTTTCCTCACGTAGGCGGCTAATTTGCTTTATTTCCAAAACATTGCAAATGGGAGAAAAGAAGAAAAGAGATAAATTGAAAAAGAATGAGAAGGAAAACAAAAATTAATAATAAATATATGTAATTTTTTGAAACATATAAATTATAACAATTCTCATCATAAATTAATTTTTAAATTTATGTGAAATTTTATTAATTTAATTAGTACCCATTATAATTATAATTTTTATAAGTTATTATAACGATTTTGTTATAATTTCATGCGAATAGGCTATTTAGTCGAAAATTGCGATCGACTATAATTTTATCACTATTGAGTAATATTTAACTATTTTATAGGTTTATATTATAATTTTAGGGTTTCGAACAAATTCAAGTTCAATTTTGATTAATAGTGCTTAAAGTAGTTTTAGAGTTTTAGTATACGGTTTAAGGTTTTAATCAATTTTTCCATAGTTTTTATTACTTATAACATATTCAAATTTATAATTTATTAAATTTTTATCTTGCTCGGCTTTACTAACTTATCAAGTCATCTACAGTATTAGGGTTCAATTCTACCTTAAATAGCTAAATTTACGGGGTTTACAGCTTGGGCTCTAAACTAAAGGTAAACTGTCTAGTACATGACCTTTCATCTCTTCTGATTGACTTTAGCAGGAAACGGGTTAGACGGTTTGGCTCCGCCTCATACTTAGATACAGACTTGTTACCTTGTTACAAAGTCTGATAAGCAAACTCCATCTATTCCTTGGTATTGTTAAGGAAGAACTTATCAAAAAACATTTACTTAAACCCCTTCTAAGTGATAAGACCAGTTGCATTTCTATTAATCCTAGGAGCATTCTCCTACCATTGAGTTGTAAAGCCTTTAAGAAAGAAAGTGTCATAAGTTACCTTTTTGTTTTCCTATACCTCTGCCATGGCAAAATATTTCTTCATCTATAATCCATTCATTAACTCCTATTAGGTTATTAGACTTAGGGATGACAAAAGATTTCTTCACCTCTATAATCCACTCATTCGCTCCTATTGGGTCATTAGACTTAGGGTAGAAGTCATGTGTTATCTTTACAAACTAAGCAAAGGTGTTTCCATTAGTATGACCACCTATACCAGCATCTATAACAACCTACCTCCCTTGCCTCCAAATCTTGGTAGTCGCTTGAATCACCTATATAGTCCTTTGAACCTACTATTGCTGTTGTATTGACACCCAATCATTACATTCATAGAATTCAAAACCTAAGGAGCAGTCATGTTATTTGATCCTTGATCCTCATCATGCTGAGGTTAGGTCTTATTAGAGATAAGCATGCCTTAGGGAGGATAGGTCTGCCCTTGGTCCTGAATTCGGCTAGGGATAGGTTAGCCTTAGGCTGGTGGTGGTTGATATCAGGCAAGCGCACCTATCAGTTTTAATATAGTGGACGTGAGTTCGAGTCGATCCCTCAGAGATTTTGAGTACTAATATTAACTTTAGCTTTATTATCTAACCGAAAAAATTGTGATAAATTGAATGAATTAAAAATACTGAAATTAACAGCTAAACTACTTATGAGACTTAATTACGCAAATTAGGAAGCAATAAACTACGAACGACTTCAAGTATGCAATAATGTATTTAGGAATTATTTCCCCTAGTGTTTAACATGTAACATTTTTAAAATATATCCAATTCAATTTCTATTATTCTTAACCGGAGGGATTCACAATTAAAGCTAATATCTTTCTCAAGTATATTAACCCTAATCCTAAATTATTTACCGGAATCTCTTCACTTAGTAATATAATTTAGAATTGCATTAGCGTGTAATGAATTCCCATGCAAACAATCAACTTTTCGGAAGAAACATGTATCTTATCTCTAAGTATACATGTAATTCTCTTCAATTATGCTTAGATCTAATTACACATGCAATTTCTCAATCAATATGCATAATATCATATATTGACACTCTAGAAATATCAAACAATAATTAACGACATAATTGAATCAAGAAAAGATAGAAACTTTATTGAAATTATAATTCAATCTAAGGGTTACATGAAACCCTAGGTTCCATAATCCTAAATACTCGAATTCTAAGCTATCATAACGAATCTAAAAATGAGTTTCATCAATAACGTAAAATAAAGCATAAAAACCCCTCTTGATTTGATGAACAATCTCTCTAATCTTGAAATCGATGTCGTTCTTACTTCTTGATTAATGTTCTTCTCCAATCTCCTCTCGTCTCTTGTGTCTCTTGTTTTTGTAATGTCTCTTTTTTTTTTTAAACCCTAAGATATCCTTTTATATGTGTATTATAAAGATTCTGTTTTCATCACCAGATACGGCCTGGGACACGGCCGTGTCCTCAGGTCGTGTAACTTTTTGCACTTAGGCAAATTTTCTACACAACTTCAAAACATCAAAACTTCTTCGTTTGAACTCGGAATTGAGTGAAACTTGATTCCTTTTCTTCGTTTTAAAGCCTAGAACGCGTTAAAACCTAGAAATCAAAATTTTACTCAATTAAGTATCAATTTCTTTAAAGAAAACCAAAAATGTGCGGAAAATACTATAAAATCACCCTATGAAATATGTTTAAAATTAGAGTTATCAAATTTCTCCACACTTGAGCATTTGCTTGTCCTCAAGCAAATAAATCAAAACAAAACTTTCAGGACAAGAAACGCTAAACAAAATTTATCACTATTTAGGAAACTGGTGAATGAATACACTTGACTCGAAGAAAAGTAAGAAAATCATTCTCAACTAACTTGTAATAATAAAGTCAACCAATTTCATCTGATCATATTCGAATGCTCCAACAATACTTAATACTAGAGTTCATTAGTTAATTTATGAAAATCAAAGTTTACCCAAGACATTTGACTAACGATTCTTAAACTAAAAATTAAATTTAACATCTCGCCAACCGAGAAAGAGTCATAAAAATTTTGTCCATTTGACTAAAGTGTATACAATTCTCTTTTACACCTCACCAAGCACCATAATCTAAAACAAACACATTTTACATCAACTCTTCCTCTAATCATCCCCCTAGTTCATGCTTTTGTTGAGAGGTCTTTTAAATTTACCTTATTTAAGCACAATTGCATTGGTAGTGGAAAAGAATCTCACTCTTCTGACAGACCAAGACCGATCCATACCAACTTATTTCTTATATTGATAGCGGGAAAGAACCTTGCTCTTCTAACGGACCAAGGCCGATCCATATCAATCTTTTTTTTCATTTGACTTGGCATTGGGACTCAATCTCGCTCTTCTAACGGACTAAGACGAATCCTTACCAATTTTTCTATTCATACACTTGTTATTACTTTTGACCTCCAATCATTATGATTTTTCAAGGGTTTCTCAAAAGAAGAATTTCATTTGTTTGTTTGCTAAAAATTATAGGACTCTTAAAAATTTCTAAGAGAAGGGTATACATAAATGTAAATTTAAAAATAACCATGACTAACTCTCAACTAGTGATGTTGCTCAAATCTCAAATCTTAAAATCTTAAGCTAAATAACTCATAACTTTGCCTTCCACAAATTTAACTAATAAATTCTAGTAAAGTATAATAAGATCAATAATAATCAAGATGAAACAGTTAATTTGGCTTAATACTAGTTAATCACCTATTGCAAGTTAACTTAAAAATTAATTGCGTCAAATGTGAATAATTGGTCTCCTAAACAGTAATAAATTCATATATATCCCTTCCCCACACTTAATAATGTACATTGTCCCCAATGTACGACAAAAAATCATAACAGCACGAAAAGGTAGCATAGGGAAAAAGAAAACATATGTACTGAAAAGAAAACTAATACTTCCCTGCTGTCGAACAGAAGCGCAAAATGAAGAAGCATCATCATTATATTGCAGAGTTCACAAGCCTTGAACAACAAAAGTCAACACAAAAAATGAAGAACTAAGAAGAGTGATAGGAATCTGTCTCTTCATGTACCTCATCAGACGATGCCTCAGCTATCGTAGCATCATCATCGTCATCACTGGCCTTGACATCCTCATCACATTCGCCAACATAATCATGAGGGAGAGAGAGCAAAATTAAGTAGAAAACTTACTTGGATCAAAATGCGGAATGCAAGAATTGTGGAGAGAAGAGGGAGAATAAGAGAGAATATGAGAGAGAAATGTTTGATTGTGAGTGTATGAGAAGATGTGTTTAATTTAAATTAACCGGTCCTGTGTGAAAACCATGTTATTTTGGTCGACACGGGCTAAGACACAATCATGTTCCTCACCCGTGTAACATTTTGTGCCATCGTGTCTAACCTGGACGCACACGGGCTAGGACACGACTGTGTCCGCTGCCCGTGTGACTTGTGCTTCCCGTATATGAATACTGGATGGACACGGGCTGGGACACAACCGTGTCCCTTGCCCGTGTAACTTTCTGTTCCCGAGTATATAAGTTGGGTGGACACGGGTTGGGACATGACCGTGTCCCCTACCTGTGTGACATTCTGTTCTACTATGATGTCTGGATACATACGGGTTGGGACACAACTGTGTCCCTCGCCCGTATAACTTTCTGTGCCCATGGAGTAAGATCAAAGTCTAGGCGAACAAGGGCTGGTACACGACCGTATCCCACGCCCGTGTAACTTTCTATGGGTAGGTAATTTTTTTGAAGGTCTAGATGGACACGAGTTGGGACACGACCGTGTCCTTCGCCCGTGTTAATTTTTTTTAATTTATTTAAGTAAAAATAAAGATAAAGGAAACTTAAAAATAATAAAACTAAAGAGAAAAAAGCAAAAGTAAAAATAAAAGGGGAAAGAACTATGACGAAAAATTGAAAGAAAATCTACGAAGCAAAGCAAAGTTAGATAAAATGGAAAATAAAATGAAAAAAACTTAAAGAATTAAAGTATAAGCAAAATTAGACATGGGTTGCTTCCCAAGAAGCGTTATAGTTAACGTCAATATCTCGACGGGATACGTCTTGTAATTCATGATTCTTCATCCAGGTGGAAATAGAACTCCTCCTGTATCTCGCTTTCGAACTCTCCATACAAGTGTAGATTTACCCTTCGGCCATCGACCTTGCCAATTCCATTTCATTGATGCATAACTTCCATAGTTTCTCTCCTTACCATGCCACTTATCAAATTCATGTAGCCTAAACTTCTTCGTTTTGTTTGCTTTTAACTTAGATGCGGTTGTCATTGGGGGTTTTGAACTTTTCACCGCAAAGACATGTTCCAAATGATTTCTTAACAGTTTTGGTTCCAAAATTGATGGCTTCTCTTTGAAAGATTTTAACCTAAGATCCTTTGGCTTGTGGAGTGGATCAATCCCTTTCTTGTCCGTACTGGATTCATGAACTTCTGTTTGAGCTGTCACTTCTGCACAATTGGGCTTAATCACCAAATTTTCATCTCCCTTTTGCAAGCAATAGCTTAAGGAATCTTTAGCAAGCATTTCCTGCATACATATAGATATAAAGACATTAGTGGCATTAACATTGTGACTTATTTCCTCTGAGTCAAGAAATTTGTTCGTTGCCTCTGGAGTTTTAAAAACTATTTCATCATCCCCGACTCGTAATATCAACTTATGCTTACTAACATCAAAAACAGCCTTAGCAGTGGCTAGGAAGGATCGACCTAAAATGATTGGCACCTCAATATCTTCATCTATATCAAGTATAACAAAATCCACGGGAAAGATGAATTTGTCTACTTACACTAAAACATCCTCTATGATGCCTCTAGGGTATGTGATAGACCTATCGGCTAATTGAAGACTCATGCGCGTTAATTTAGGTTCTCCTAACCCTAGCTTTTTGAACACTTTATACAGCATCAAATTTATACTGGCTCCTAAGTCTGCCAAAGCATTATCTACTAACAAATTGCCAAGCATACAAGGAATAGTGAAACTCCCTAGATCTTTTAACTTTTGTGGCAGCTTTTTCTGGAGAAGTACCGAACATTCCTCATTTAATGTGACGGTTGTAAGCTCCTCTAACTTCCTCTTGTTCAATAGAAGATCTTTTAAAAATTTCTCATACTTTGGCATCTGCAAGATGACATCAACAAGAGGTAAGTTAATGTGTAATTGTTTGAAAACATCAAGCAATTTACCGAATTCCTTATTCTGATCAGTGTAACTTTGCTTAAGGCACTGCGGGTAAGGGATGGGAGGCTTATACTCCTTCACTTTTGGTGATTCCATACTTTCTTTTGATTTTAGTGGGTTTGCATCTTCCTTACGGTTGACTTCCGCTTTTTTCTCAACTACTTCCTCACCATCCTTCTTCTCCACTTGCAGTTTTCTATCACTTCTCAAGGTCACAACATTAACATGTTCTTTGGGATTAACCTTGGTATTCCCTGGGAGTGTTCCCTGAGGTCTTTTGGAGATTAGCTTTGCAAGTTGACCAATTTGGTTCTCAAGGTTGTGATTTGAAGCCTCTTGATTCCTCAGCGAGGATTCAATGTTGGATAAACGAGCCTCATTGCCTTGAATATATTTGGTGAGAAGTTCTTCCACACTAGGCTTCTTTTCTTGAGAAAGAGGAGGTAGGAATGGTCTTTGAAATCCAGGTGGGCCAAAGTTAGTCTTCTGCTGGCCTTAGTTTTGGTTTTCCCATGAGAAATTAGGGTGATTCCTTCATCCTGGATTATAAGTGTTGTTGTAGGGGTTATTTTGTTGCATGGGTGGATTTCCTAGATAATCCACCTGTTCTAATTGTTTTTGTGCTCCATACCCCTACATACCAAAATCACTTACATTCCATTGCACTTGTTGAGGGCCAACTGAGAGTGCATCAATCTTTTTACTCAATAAGTCCACCTTGGTTGCCAGAGCAATGGTCAAGTCCACATCATAAATTCCCATGGCCTTTTGCTTAGCTTTGGTGCTTTCCCACTGATAATTGTTCATCTCTATTCCTTCGATCAGGTTTTGTGCTTGCTCAGGTGTCTTTGTGTTCAAAGTACCTCCTACGGATGCATCAATCATCTGTCTAGTGGATAAATTAAGATCATTGTAAAAGGTCTGAATCTGCATCCATAGTAGGAGGCCATGATGTGGGCACCTCCTGAGCAAGTCCTTAAACCGCTCCCAAGTATCATATAGCGTCTCCGCTTCCAATTGAGCAAAACAAGAAATATCATTCCGAAGTTTAGCGGTCTTTGCAGGTGGGAAATACTTCTCTAAAAATTTCTCTACCAATTCATTCCAAGTTGTGATTGAATTTCGTGGTAAGGAGTTCAACCACTGTTTTGCTTTACCCCTCAAGGAGAAAGGGAATAGCCGCAGTTGGATGGCATCATCCGTGGCTCCATTGATTTTAAAAGTATCACAAATCTCTAGAAAGCTAGAGATGTGGGCATTGGGATCTTCATCTTGGAGACCGTCAAACTGAACATATTGTTGCACCATCTGTATTATGTTAGGTGCAATTTGGAAGTTGTTAGCTACGACGATTGGCCTTGCGATGCTAGAGTCAGCTCCAATAAGTGTAGGCTTTGAATAATCGGACATGGTCCGATTTGCTTCATTCCCGTTGTTCGCCATGTGTGGTAGATCTTCCTGTTCGATGAATTGAGTGTTAGCCTCTTCACCTTCTTCCTTCATTTCAACAATTGACTCATCATCAATGGTCGCCACACTTTGTCTAGGTCTTGATTTCAAATTTTGAAGGGCAGTTCTCTCAATTTTAGGATCAAGTTATACCAAATCTTCCGGGTTACTTCGAGTCATGCACTGCAAGGGTAAGAAATATAGAATCAATTGCAGCTTTAGCTATTGAAAATGAATAATGAAAACAAAAGAAAAATAATGGTTAAAGTAATAAAGCAACTAGTGTTCTTAATATCGAAAATCCCCGGCAACGGCGCAAAAAACTTGATATCAGGCAAGCGCACCTATCAGTTTTAATATAGTGGACGTGAGTTCGAGTCCATCCCTTAGGGATTTTTAGTACTAATATTAACTTTAGCTTTATTATCTAACCGAAAAAATTGTGATAAATTGAATGAATTAAAAATACTGAAATTAACAACTAAACTACTTATGAGACTTAATTACGCAAATTAAGAAGCAATAAACTACGAACGACTTCAAGTATGCAATAATGTATTTAGGAATTATTTCCCCTAGTGTTTAACATGTAACATTTTTAAAATATATCCAATTCAATTTCTATTATTCTTAACCGGAGGGATTCACAATTAAAGCTAATATCTTTCTCAAGTATATTAACCCTAATCCTAAATTATTTACCGGAATCTCTTCACTTAGTAATATAATTTAGAATTGCATTAGCGTGTAATGAATTCCCATGCAAACAATCAACTTTTCGGAAGAAACATGTATCTTATCTCTAAGTATACATGTAATTCTCTTCAATTATGCTTAGATCTAATTACACATGCAATTTCTCAATCAATATGCATAATATCATATATTGACACTCTAGAAATATCAAACAATAATTAACGACATAATTGAATCAAGAAAAGATAGAAACTTTATTGAAATTATAATTCAATCTAAGGGTTACATGAAACCCTAGGTTCCATAATCCTAAATACTCGAATTCTAAGCTATCATAACGAATCTAAAAATGAGTTTCATCAATAACGTAAAATAAAGCATAAAAACCCCTCTTGATTTGATGAACAATCTCTCTAATCTTGAAATCGATGTCGTTCTTGCTTCTTGATTAATGTTCTTCTCCAATCTCCTCTCGTCTCTTGTGTCTCTTGTTTTTGTAATGTCTCTTTTTTTTTTTAAACCCTAAGATATCCTTTTATATGTGTATTATAAAGATTCTGTTTTCATCACCAGATACGGCCTGGGACACGGCCGTGTCCTCAGGTCGTGTAACTTTTTGCACTTAGGCAAATTTTCTACACAACTTCAAAACATCAAAACTTCTTCGTTTGAACTCGGAATTGAGTGAAACTTGATTCCTTTTCTTCGTTTTAAAGCCTAGAACGCGTTAAAACCTAGAAATCAAAATTTTACTCAATTAAGTATCAATTTCTTTAAAGAAAACCAAAAATATGTGGAAAATACTCAAAAATGTGTGGAAAATACTATAAAATCACCCTATGAAATATGTTTAAAATTAGAGTTATCAAATTTTATATCTACCCTTAAGGTAGCAAGCCTATCTTAGATTGATTTGGCAGAGGAATACGGTTATGGTTAGTATCTCTACCACCCTAAGGATGAGAGAATGAGCTAGAAGTAGCACCATGTCTAAGCATACTAGAGGAAGAAACACATGAACAAAGTTTTTTAAGCATAACTTTAAGTTTATAAGGAAGGTTAGACATCTTGAGTATATAATGAATAACTTAATAAGAAGGAAATACTAAGAACATAAGACAAAAGAATCAACTTTATTTCACAAGTCTTTGCATAACTTCACACGCCACTCGTCGTATTATTACAAAGTTATAACACCTTAATCCACATCTTACACCTATTGAGGTTCATACATAAGCTATCTATGATTTAAAACCTATAGCTTTGATACCACTAAAATTGTATTGCCCTAAAACTTGGGAAATTATAGCCTATCACGTATTCTTATGATCTATTGACACGTCAAGCATCTAGATTCAATCTGCTAGTTTTTCCATATATATTATAATCATCTAAACCTATAACAATTCCTCAAATAACGGGGATTTCTTTAACATCCATAGACCACTAATATTTCTAAAGGATCCGCTTCTCAAATCTTTGTTCAATGAAAAAAAAGTTCATACCATAATTTGACGACAATTGTCTTAAGAAACCAAAATAAGAAAACTTAACATTCATACCAATCGAACTTAGTAAAATAACGTCCTATTAATAACACTAACAAGAGAAGTCTCAAGTGAATTCCATGACTTAAGTAACAAAATAAAAGTAAGTACATTGTTAGAAAACTTATATCAACAAGGTTCATTATCCTACTCAAACCACACCGATCCATTTCCTTTGTCAAAGTAGTAGTCACAATAATTTATAGCATCACCATAATAGTCATAATCACTACAATAATCCTCATACTCCCTGTAACCTGTTCTAGCATCTACAACCCCTTAAGGGGTGAGCAAAGCCCAATACAAGTTAAACAAGCACATGCATATATATCATACAATAAATGCATAAGCACTAACATTAAGTGGTTCAAATAACTACATGCAAGAACCACGATTTCTTATCTTTTATTAGGTCCATCAAACATACAGCTATGACATCTAGAAACTTAGAGTAAATCATGACTCCAACACATTATATATATATAGATATACACATACATGAGTATTGGTATTCAGTCCCCCCCAACACCGTAGAAACTAAGAATCACTTAATCTACCTAGATCATTTTAAAGTGAAACTCCAATCAAGACAATGTAGCACTAAGATCATTGGGGTACCACCCTGAGGCCATTAGTCCTCCTAGTCCCTTAGCCTAGCTAAGCATAAGTAATGTACTTTATTAATACCAAATATTTATTAAGTTCATTTAACAAGTGTTAGTCCACACACAAACAGCATACAATACCCCATACCCAACTATACTGTTTCCTCAAAGGTTGAAACTTGTACCTCATAACCTATTCACATGAGAATAACATACCTTACTTAGTTTCTAGGCTCATCTAACATCGATCCTTTAACTCAATAGCATAACTCTTACTCACTTACAACTCGTCACTTAAGGAACCTATGATCACAAAGAGGATAAGTTAGTTTATAAAACGTTCCAAGTGATGATTCATGTTTAGAAAAGCTTTGGAAAGGATTTGGATTGGAAAAACACATTCGAAAAACACCTAAGAACTAAAGGAAATGTAGTTGCACGCAAAAGGGAACATAGCATTCAGATGTCACAACACATAGCATCCAGACAATATGAATCTAGGACCAGTCTGCTTCTTGGCATCTAAACACTCATGGGGATGGTGTCCAGACGCTAAGCTACAGTTAGTAGAATTCTATAGGATGCAACGATGTTTCATCTCCACTCCTTCAACATCCTTCTTCCCAATCTAGAAAATCATCCTCCCTTTATGATTTCCAACCAGTAACCTAACCCTATACCTCTCAAAATATCCACCAAACTCAAATCTACAAACAAAACTCACCCAAATCTCAAGGATTCAACAACACTTCAATGAAATAATAGCATACATAGAATCTAGGCTAGAATTCTTACCATTGAGATCTGAAATCCTCACTTCCACTACCTAGAATCAGCTATAAACTCCTCAAAACAACACCCTAAATTTGCTTTAGGTGCTGCCCTAGTAGGAAGAACAAATTTTTAATGAAATTCAACTAAGAAATCAATATGAAAATGATCTAACAATCTTACCTTCAAGTATCATACCTTAAATTCACTCGCACTGCGAAGAATCCATTATAGAACTCCAAATAAACCTCCCCAAATTCGTTTTCTTGCCATCCTAGCTAGAAAAATGAACTTTTAAGGGAATTTTGCTAGTATTCCTTAATATAAAGACAATATTAATCCTTACCTTAGATCATACAATCCTAGTCTTACTAAGATATGTTGTAATCACCCCTTTGCTTCAGGTCTCATGTAAAACCCTAATTCTCAATCGCTATACACGTATAGCAAATGCGTGTAAGAGTTTACATTAAGCACCTCTTAGCTTATATACTTGGTGTTCGTAGAAAAATTCTATGCCTAAACTGCCTTCGTAAGTTATCAATAATATCAACCCTTACCCTTGGTCCAATACTTATTTACTTATTATTTTCCTTTGTATTTGAGTTTTACAATACTTATGATTCAATGCAATACGACTGTGACAACTAGCTTTGGGTTTGTAAAAGTGACTTAGCTAACATTAAGTAGATTTGCTAATTAGAGATGATGACATATGACTAATGATGTTTAGAGACTATTTACTTGTTTATTTGAATTGCTATGTTTGTGTGTTGTATTATGGATTGTAGAGTTGGATTTAGACCAATGGACTTTTGGAGGTGCTATGCATCAACTATGAGAAGAAATGATTTAAACCCTAGTCTATCTCAATTAGGAGATCAGTAGTGATGCAATTAGGCTATAGTGGCCTTAGTGAATCCTTAACTTATTTTGACTTATAGCATGTAACTTTTTTTTTTTTTAGTGGCCAATCACATGTGGCTTTTGAGAAAGATGTTACAAACCTTTTAAAAAACCTATCAATCAAGCCAATCTCCAAATGTCTTGTAAAATTGATGAATAATTTTATAAATTTGTAAATTCAAGTTGGCTATATGGCAAACTATTATCATCATAGAAGTTAAGAGTGCATGACATAAATAATTTGTTAATAACTAGTCATGTACATACATAAAACACAACAATTATTTTATCTAATATGTATATTTCATAAATAATTGATAAAATCACATAGATGTTATCTATATATATATATATATAATTTATTAATGACTAATTATGTACATATAGTGTATGGTAAGCACAAATCATTTTAGTTTGGCTTGATTTTGCTTGTTTGCTTAAGTTCCAAACAAAAACCAAGTCATAATCAAAATTCTTGGAAATTTCTAGACCAAAAGGAAGTATAAATTCATTTAGGTTCTTTCTAGTTTAGTACAGTGCATCTTTTGGTATGCTAAGGTTTTCTTTTTTTTTTTACTTCTTTTTTCTTTTTTCCAAAAGCAAATCATTTCAGATTATATTAAGACAGCCTATAAAAATGGACAGACAATAGCATTAAAGGGGATGGGGACCAATTCATCTGGTACATCTCCTTTTCTAAAATAATAATTCGATGTGCTACTACTACCATTCCTACTTCCTCCAATTTTTGTCAATAAAATTTTTTTACTTCTTTATATTTAGAAATTAAGGGAAATTTTAACTTGTTATGCTAAGCAAATGGGAATATTATCATCCCTCAACTACGCAGCAATATGACTTAGAAATCTCAAGATTAATTGAGCGTGGCAAAGACAAAAAGTTAAACTAAAACCTAGCTAGCAAATGAGATCACCTTGTATGTCAAACAACAATCCAGTACGGGATTGTGACCAACCATACGAAAATCTCCATCTTCATTATTTAATCACTATGTATGTGATGCCATTGCTTTAGTCTACTAGCAAGTCAATATCGTTCCTAAGATCAATGCCTATATATTATTGTGAAGCCATGCCCACTCCATATCACAGCTATATCATCTTTAACGTTGAAGGACAATTACAAAATTAGCACGTAAGACCACAATGAAAACATCAACATTAGTGGCACAATCACCAGGGAAGGAATATCCAATTAAGGCATTTGGATGGCTAGCTAGAGACTCATTCAGACACTTATCTCCTTTCAAATTCTCTAAGAGGTACTTTGTGTCGATTTCTTTTTACTTTATCTTGTAAATTTAATTTTTTTGATTAATTTTGTTTACAAACATAATGAAAAAGATTCGTCTCTACATTATATTATATAAATAAATGGTCAACAAATATCAATTATTACAATATATGGTATCAAACATAGTCATGTTGCCTTGTTGTAGGGCTACTAGAGATAAAGATGTCACTTTCAAGATATTATATTATGGGATATATCATTCGAACCTTCATAATATAAAAAATGATTGGGGCAATTCATCTTATCCTATGGCACCTAGATATGTAATCATCCCATTCTCTCCATCACTTCATTTTTAAATAATAATTTAACAATAATAATAATGATTCAGTTAAATTAAAATATTCATTTGCTACCTCTTTCAATGTTAAGTAATAATCTATATCCTTGAATCTTGATTATTACTAACTCATGTTTAGCATGCCCACTAATGTAAACATAAAATAGTAGGTGTGGTGATAGAGGTGGGGAAAAAGGTCACAAAATTCAATGTTGGAGATAAGGTTAGAGTCGGGTGCATGGTTAGATCATGCTACTCATGCCCAAGCTATGTAGAGAATCTTGAGAACTACTATCCCAAAATGATAACCACATACAAAGGTAAGTATTACGATGGAACAAACACTTATGGTGGCTACTTTAACATCATGGGAGTAGATGAGCACTTCTTGGTTTGGATTCCCAATAACATGCCACTAGATGGTTGCGCTCTAATGTTTTGTGTTGGGATCATTGTGCATAGCCCATTAAGATATTATGGACTTAACAAACATGGGATGTACCTTGGTATGGCCAGATTAGGTGGGCTTAGTCACATGGCTATCAAGTTTGCAAAGGCATTTGGAATGAAAGTTACCATTATCAGTACCTCTCCCAATAAAAAGAAGGAACCTATTGAGTGCCTTAGTGCTGATTATTTCTTATTGAGCCATGATGCAAAACAAATGCAAGTAAGACTCATTTTTTTTTCATCATAAATATGTTAATCATCATTATTCCTTTTTTGGTTTTATATCATAGTCATGCAATCTTTAATATTAAATAATATTAATTATTGAATATGTCATACGTTGACTTTTGGTATAGAGTCAATGGATGAGATTATAGATATAGTCTCTGCTGTTCATTCCCTTGAACCATTGATTAGCCTCTTAAAGCACCAACAAAAACTTGTATTGGTTGGTGCACTTAACAAACCCTTAGAACAACCTACTTTTCCATTACTATTCGTTATGGATATACTGAATCACTAGAGGTGCAAATTGTCATTGCACATGTAATCAATGTCTCTTAATTATAAGAATTCAGTTAATAGGTTTCTTAAGTTAATAGTTACGAATACATTTGGTATATTAGAATGTAATCAAAAGGAACCACGACTACATGCTATACTCCATATTTCTATGTTTGGATGCACTTTTAAAAGATGAAGTCACGATTTCCTATAATTAAGTACTTTTGTTTTAAAGAGGATTTTGATTCTAGCTTTAAAGAGTCAAAATCATGATTTCATTTTACCTCATTCTATTTGAACCCATTTTGTATACCAAAACATGACATAGTTTCTAATATTGATTTGGTACTTTAATGAAAAAAAGAAAAAAAAACACCAATCGTATATCTAAATAAAAGGTTTTTTATTTAATTTTTTTATATGTGTTCCTAAAATGCCAATTGATGTTAATACATCATAAAATCAAATTATAGGAAGAAAGGTTATTAGGGGAAGTTGAATTGGAGGGATGAAGGAGACATAAGAGATGATTGACTTTGTTGCTAAACACAATATCGTGATAGATATCGAGGTCATTCCAATGGAATATGTGAACATAGTTATGGAGCGCATCCAAAAAGCAGATTTCAAGTACTATTTTGTAATTGATATAGGAAACACCTTGAAGCTCACCATCTAATTCTCTTAAGGATAGACAATCAGCATGAGGAACAAATATATATATATATATATATATACATACACATACACACACAAATATACATACAAAAATATATAAAGAAAACATAATTTGCTCAAAATAAATCATTGGCATGTAATTTTCTTTCTTCTTCCATTTGATATTGAAATCAAATTTTTTAGGATGTATTCCTAAAGCTCAATAAGGAGTAAAATACATTGTGATGTTCATGTATCTCATTTAAAAAAGAAGAAAATTAAATAAATAAAATATTTATTGTTGAATAATCTTATTATGTTCCTTCTTCCTTAAATATTCAATTTAGAGGTTTAAGGCTAACGTAAATGAAGGGGTAAAAGAAGAAATAGGGGAAAGTATGTGGAGTTGTATTTTCAATTTATTTATTTTTTTAATTAATGAAGGGCACACAACTCTATTATGATTGACTACCTCTAAGCACATAAACCAAATCTGATAAGAATAGTTTGGGCTATGTAGGTACCCCTAAAAGTGTCCATTGTGGAAACAAATAGAAACACATAGGTACATCACAATGCATATATAAAGAATGAGACAAGTGATAAATGTACTTTCTATCCTACTTAATGTCAAAATAAATTTAAGGCAAAATGCTTATAATTCTTGACTATTATGACTAACGGTTACATTAGAGGATAGATTTAACATGGTGATTATATATATATATATATATATGTATATATATATATATAATACATTTGACCAATAAGGGCTTTGTAGACGTTGTAGTTATATATTTTTTTTTTCTTTCTTTTTAGTTAAGTGAAGCAAAAGGCACATAATAAAAGATATAATATATATATACATATATATGTATATATTAAAGTAGGAGAAGTATTTTAGTTGGTGCCTAACCTATAAAACCCTGCTAGTATAAGGTAATCAGACATAAAATATTAGGACATGGCATAGAAATTAAAACAAAAACACTAAAAGTCGAGGCAATAACAAGTAATAAGGATGAAAGATAAGGGGTAAACCAATCTTTTTGCACTCTAGCTATAAAAGGCCTTACTAACTTTGAGTCCCTTATTTATGCTTTTGGCTTTCTACAACCTCTCCTTTAGTAGATCAAATTTGGGAGAAGAGAATAGGTGAGATCTACAACTTTTCTTATTATCCTATATTTTAATATGTGGGAATTAGTTCTAATTAAGTATTTTTACAATTCTATAATAATGAGGGAGTCATCTTTACAAGGAGTGAGTGATAGGCTTAGTACTTAAGGGAATCTAAAATTGATAAGTGAACCTTTTTCATGTTAAAATAAGAATTAAAAAAAAAATTCTTATTAATCTTAGATGTGATTAGGTTGTAGTTAAATCTATTGATCAAGCGAACATCTAAAGAGTCGCAAGATTTAGTTATCCAAGGTAAGATTATTGTCTAGTTCTTTTATTTTTTTATGTAATTGGCATTTTGAATTAGTTATGGTTGTCGAAAAAGTGGAGGGCTAAATTACAAGTTTGATAATTGATAGTAATTGACTGTTAAACATAAAGAGGAATTATATTTGATTGAATTAGAGATTTTGATGGATTTGATTCGGATGATGGGTTTGTGTTGGTGATAGAGTTTTGGTGTGAAGAGTGGTGTTTTTAAGTTAAGAATTACAAGCTAGGAGGAGCACGACCTAGAATCATAGGTGTAATCTTGGTCATGATTCTCACTAATGTGCTGGAAAAATGTATTAGTATAAAACTAAAGGAATTGTGGCCAAGAGGATCACGCCTAAGTCTACAGTTGTAATTTGGGGGTGTATTTTTATCCAATTTTCAAAGAAAGAGGATCATAACTAAGGTTCTCAACCATGATCTAGGACATGAGCTTATACCTTATCTTTTTCTTCCTATTTCTTGTTTCTTATCCTCCTAAACCATAACATAACCAATTCCAAACCTATTTAAGAGTCTAAGTGAGTTTTAAAACATCAGGCTATGCTAAAATCTGGACTTAGAATCTAGTAAGATAAATAAGGAAATCTAACTAAGATAAGAAAACATATAAAAAAATTTCAAAGTTTACTATCTTTAAATTGTACCTCATGTCTTGAACTCGAAAGGATATTTAACATAGATAATATCAGTCATTCTTAAGATCCTGTTTGTTGTTTGTGTTGCTAAACTAGTTACATAATTAGATGAATAAATTATTGAATATTAATTATATATGTATCGCTTGTACTTAGCCATGCTCAAGGGATTGGTAGAACTAGTGATATTAAGGTGGCCCCCCAACAATCCTTATGCGATGGTATCTCAAGTGGAGTCCTATATGAAAATGATTTAAGTAGATTTAAAATGTTTCCAAGGTGTTGAGAAAGGCCTAGCACCAATACTATAAGATATATGTATATTATGTATGTCGAGATTGTGAGTATCCCTATGTTGCTTGTTGGATTGAAATCAAGATAATTTAAATGGTTGGTTGTTGCATTTTTGCATTTTGTAGTCATTTGACTAGAAATTATATGTTCTTGTGCATGTGTATATTGTATTCCATACTAAACTTCGTTTCACTCTATATTAAATTTTTCAAGTGGAAGTATCTAGGAAAGAATTTTAGAAGTTATCACTACTTAGGTACTAGATTGGGGCTGAGCAACGATTGGAATTATAAATGTACGAAAGCCTTAGAGTTCAGTAACTAAAATTTATATTACTCTTAATAATTTCTTATTCAAATTTTATGAAATTTATCTAATTAGAAATCATACTAATTTTTATGTAGAGATTGAATTTAAGACTATTTGAAAATTATAGTATGTATTTTTTGAGATTTTAGTTAATTGTTTACACTTTGACATGCTAATAGATGATAGGGACATGTAGTGGGCTATAATGTTTCAGGTTCTTAGGCATTACATTACCCATTCTTATAAATTTTTTATTTGTAACTTTACCAACTCAATGATTATGAAAGGATAAAAACCATTAATATGTTAATATTATTAAGTATAATAATAGTAATAATAGTAATGACAATAACATTACCATTATGGTGTCACCGCTTCCTTATTTACCTCTGGCTTAAGAGCTGTTTTGCAAATGATTTATGACCTACTTGACCTACATAATCAAGCATAACATGGGGGCTAAAGTTGTCACTAGTATAGACACTCCGACGAAGTGCACAAGGTGTGTAAGTAAAAAAAAAAAAGAAGAAAAAATAGTAGCAACTACCCAAAGAGTTGAAGTGGAAGTTGAAGCAAGAGTAGGAAGTTCCTAGAAAGGAAGTAGAAGTACTTTATTAAAGGGGCTTTGAAGATTATTTATAAGGAAAGTAGCCATAAAGATCTTGACATGTGGAGGTAGATCATTCATCTAGGAAGATTTTATAATCTAGTGGTTATAACTGTCATGACTCTCAGAGGAATATCTTAGTGTAATGACTTCCTTCTAGGCTAAGTTGGTGACTGATGGATTCGTAGGCCTTATAATGGGGCTCATGGTGAAATCTATGTTAAAAATAACCTAATGTGAGCATACAAGGCTAAATAAAATGAGAAAGTACTTTTATGTATTCGTTTAGGTGTCTCATTTAGGTTTCCATTAAATCTCCCAGTTATTAGGTAAATAGTTTATTAAGGAAATAAATAAGTGTTATGTAATCATCGTACGAGGCATATGAGCTAATGTAATGCAATAGTAATTTAAGAAATAATCATCCAAATATGGCTAGGTGAGTAGATTAACTAACTATTATGATAAAAGTTAGTCTTCAGGGAAAAAGTAGTCATTACTTTGCAATGAAGGAATAGGATACCATTTTAGACAGATACCATGGATTAGTTATGTTAATGGATGATACCAATAAGCTCAAAATAAAGCAACTTTTGAGACTACAATCTCATATATTTATTTATGTTATATTGTATTTAAGGAGTTTGAGATGCGTCAACTTTTAGGGCACTAAGACTGTGTTGTTTGCATTAACTAAATGAGATAATAAATGGTTGCTTATTAAATTAGTATCATGTATGCATGTGTGATGTTTTGTTTGTCATGTGTATGTATGTGTGGTAGCTATTGTTTGCTAACCTCTTTTTGGTATATGTTTTTCTAGTGTTACTTCCTTTTTAGAGCTAGACATGCATCATGATTAAGGTATATGACTTATACTATGGGAGTAAGATATCCAGTATTGGCAGTTATGTTCATCTTGAAGATTAAATAGAAGACTTTCTATTTTATGTTATGTCAACTACGTGGTCGTAATTTAGTAGAACATGTAGAAGGTTGAGTTATTTGTTGTGTTTATGTTGTAAATACTCAACCACACGCAAATGATTATGTAGAAAGTTTACTTGTTTAGTGCGTTTGTCCCTTATATGCCAAATTATGTAAAAGGTTAGCTATATAGAATGTTTATTTAGATTGTCATTTATGGAATGCAATAAAGGTTGCCCTATGTATTAATGTAATCTTTAGAGAGGAATTTATGCCTATTTGATTTATTTATGGATATCAATAAGTGTTCTAAACCTTTATATGTGGAAATATATATATGAGATTTGTAATATGTTGATTTTGCAATGTTATGACAAGAAGTTATTAGCTAATAAATGAAGACTCATTTTTTATCAACCCATACTTGTGGTTCAAAAAAGATACCAAGTAAAATGCTAGGCCAACAAAAATTAATTTGAAGCTCATATGTGCTTCAATAACATCCATAAATTAAAGCACTTCATCCTACAAAGTCAACTAATGCAATAATAGGCCATCTATAAGAAGATCCAAAAAAAAAAAAAATGGACCTATTTGCATCCTTTTTGACTTTTGAAAAGAGGTATAATTAACTAATATTACTCAAATTGGATTGTCCATATCTTTACAGGTTTGACATTCTCGTCTTCTATCAACAAATTCTCTTCCTCATAGAAATTGTTAGATTCCTAAAGGATATCTTCTTGTATGTATACTAATGTCATGTTTAGTATGATGGAATGGTTTAGAATGAAATGGATCAGAATAAGATGAAATGGAATGTAATGAAAAGCAGAATCATAAATCCATTCATATATTTAGAAAAGTTCAAAAAATGGAATGAAACATATATATAATGGTATTTGTTAAAATTACCGTTAATTATGAAATATCATAAATAGATTGAAATATAAATAATTAATAATAATAATTAACAAAAGGGGAATGAAATTGTGATTCTACCTTCTCATGGGTAAAGTCGAATTCCTTCTTCAAGTCAAAATTGCTAATTTTATAGAATCGTAATTCTGCCTTCCGAATGTAGTTACAAAAATGAGAAAAGGGAATAAAATCAAAAATCACAATTTTATTCTGGTTTACTCTTACATTTCAAACATGACATAAGTCTTTATAATATTGCTTTCACCCTCTTGACACTTGAAAAAGGATTTCAAAGATTCAAAAGTTATTCTTGCAGACTTGTCATTCTTTCCTCATTCCAAAGCTTACTTTCTTCATCTTCGGTTGGTAGGTTTTCTAATCTTAATAGATGTATAAAAGGTGGTAGCTATCTATTAGTATGGGGCAATATCATAGCTATACCTCAATTTTACCACTTTTTGTAATTATATACCTAGAATTTTCACTCATCTAATTATATAGCCAACTGAAGATCTAGTTTTCACCATCTACACCTCGATTAACTCTAATTTAAACTATTAGTTAATAGTCACTGCAACTAACCAATTGGAGATGGGCTGCGTAACCCTTATAGGGCCTTGGGCAACCACCAACAATTGCTAGTACAACCAATTGTTTTGCGAAGGTAGCTAGTGGCCCTTATCATCAGTCATGTAATATCTATAATGTTATGAGCAGCTACCCTACTGGCTAATTGTACTGACTAAACTAAAGTCATAAATTGGACATAACTAAGATATATTGATGATAAGTAAATCATTAATTAAGTGTATAATTCAACAAATCGAAACTTCAAGTGTATAATAAGGTGTAAGATGTCCCATTTACGTATATTATCATTGTTGTGAATTTTTTTTCAATAGTTTTATTAATTTGATTTAGATTAATTATTACTTTATTATAAATATATTAATGGTGTTAAAACTTTAGTTAGCATGGCAATTTTCGATTGGGGTTAGTATTATTTTAATAAGAAAATATACAATAATTATGGATTAATTAGTTAAAATCTCCACCTTAACTAATGGAGACTAACATAATCAATTCAATACAAATGCTAAAATCAAAATGTTCAAATGAGTATTAAAATTGACAATGGAAAAGTTTAAGTACTTTATTAAAAAAATACCTAAGTCCTAATCCCAAAGTCAACACTATCCCTATCCAAAGTATCATATTTAAATTCACAACAAATGTATATTTGCTATAATAAAAATAATTCACCTTGAAAAAAATAATCAACCATAAAAGAAGTATTAAGATACTTACATAAAAGTCATCCATGACCAAAGAAAATTCAAATAGCTATTCATATATTAAGTGGAATGAATAAACTATCACCTAAAAAAGGTTCTAATGTGAAACAAAAATTCTAAATGAATCGATAAATAGGATCATAATATGTCAATTAAAGAAATTGCCACTAAAAATTAAGGGAAAGATTAAAATAAGTTAATTAAATAATAATTGTTTCATAAAAAAAAATTAATTTTACAATTTTTTTGAAAAATTGAAAATATTTTACTTATATTTCTATTCAACTTAGATTTTTTGTATATAAAAATAGAATGATTGTCAAAATTATGATTCTACTATTTATTTGAATATATAGAATTGATAAAATCATATAAAATTATTAAAATCATAGGCTTATATATTCATACATAATAGTTGACAATTTTCTTAAAAAGCTCCACATAAGTGATTTTATATCCATTTTAACTAAGAATAACATTATATAATTATAAACTTATAGAATCATATTTTTAACTCGCGATCATAGTAAAAATTAATTAGTGATTGAAGTTAAAATTAAAGCGAATGCAATGCATTTTCTTCCTTCTTAATGGCATGGCTCAATTTAGGAGGGTTGCTAAGTAATGATTAGATGTTAATACCAAAATAAGGGTTTTTTTTTTTCAAATGACAAATAAGTATTATCAAAAGAAAAAAAAAAGTGAAAAGATGGTAATACATCCAAGTTACCATAGTAAGAAGCTTCCAAAATGATCACAATTTTTTGGAACCTCTTTTTTTTTTTTTCAATGAAATGAAGTAGCATTAGAAAGAATCATCATTTTTCAATTATAGAAATGAAAAAAATAAATCTAAAAGTCCATATTTCTCCTAACTTGCAAATAGAGACAAGTAAGTATCGAGTGGGTAGGGCATCAGGCACTATTTGTATCTTATCGTGCAAGCATGGGTTTTCGAGTTTTTGTATTCGAAACCTACCTTATAGTAACTTAAAAGCACTCTATATCCTATACACTATAGAGTCTACAAGATATAAGGTACCTTGTGAAACATTTATCTTTTTCTATATTTTTGTTTAAAACTTTGTATTAGACGCATAATTAATATCAAAATTATAATTACATTATCATTAAGCCACCCAATAATAATTTATATAGTTTTCCGCATATTTTAAATTGAAACAATATATAACTTTGGTAAGCAAAATAGAAAATATTTTTACAATTTGAAAAGTTTAAGACCTTGGTTAGGTTATGCTTACTTTTTTTCTTCTCTTTTCAAAATCATCAAAATGAACTATCAAACCATAAGATTATTATAAATAAAATATAAAAACCATATATAAGTAATTCCGATATTATATATTGGATGATAAATTAATAGTTAAGATATTTTTTAAGATTTTACTATAGTAGAGTTAGTAAAAGAGAAAAAAGGTGGTAAAAAATTAAGATAGTAAAAGAAGAGAGAGGTTGAAAAAATAAAAAGAAGAAGAGAGTGACTGGATAGTAGATATAACTAATGCATAATCTTATGTCACGTTTGGTACACAAGGATAGTTTAGAATATAATAGAGTAGAATGGATTGAAATGTGATGGAGTATAATACAACTTGGAACCATGATTCCATTTTGATCTATTCCCACGTACGAAAACGTGACAGTAAGGTTTTATTATGAGTTAAGCTTTTATTATTATTTCTTTAAGACTGAAAAAGAAAGCGAAAGTGTTAATTTTTTTATTCATTAATATTATTTAATTATTATTATAAGGTAAGTAGAAGGTACCATAAAAATATCTTGTATACTTAAATTATAGGCTTCAACATAAGTTAAAATACTCAGACTTAATATCTATACTCTATCTTATGAGAGTAGGTTTCGAGAAAACCTACCTTATGATCCTTATTACCTACCTAGAAATTGTTTAGTGGAATAGAGTTCGAATAGGTACCCTGTACAACAATGTTACCAGCTTACCCCTACTTATAAACCCTTCGACAAAGGGAATTGTAAACCTAGTAAAATTAGTAGTTGAATCTTAACTCCAATCCGAATGTCTTAAATTATATAACAAATCGATAAGGCTAGGAACCATAAAAGATTGTGAAATTTAATAAATCAAATATAACATCGATAACAAAACTTTAGGAATTGATCGAAACCCAAAATCGTATACTAAAACCCTAAAACTGCTTTAAGTATCATTAATCAAAATTAAACTCGAATTTATTCGAAAATCTAAAATTATAAATGTAAATCTATAAAATAGTTAAATATTACTTAATAGTGATAAAATTATAGTCGATTACAAATTCTTGACTAAATCGGCTATTCTCTTGAAATTATAACAAAATCGCTAAAATAAATTATAAAAATTATAATTATAATGAGTACGAATTAAATTGATAAAATTTCACAAAAATTTAAAAAATTAATTTATGATGAGAATTGTTATAATTTGTATGTTTCAAAAAGTTACATATATTTTTTTTCCTTCTCATTCCTTTTCAATTTATCTCTTTTCTTCCTTTCCTTCTTTTTCTTCAATTCTTACATTCTGGAAATCAAATGGCAGCCATGTGAGGAAAAATTTGCTAAGTGTTAAGCCTAAATAAAAGAAAAAAATTTGAAGATAATTATCTTGTCCCATCCTTCTTAATGCAAAAGATTAGATAAACTTTTAGATTAAATTTTAAGTTACTAATCACGTGACAAGAGAAGAAATAAAAAGCTAGAAAAAGAAAAAAAAATTTACACACACAAGAAACCGAAACTTGGAAGCATAAACCATAACAAGAGAAAGAAAGAAAAAGAAAGAAAGAAAAGAAGAAGGAGAAGAAGAAGAAAGAATTATAAGAAAAAGGTAAGTAAATTATTTTAGTATAGATGTATGTTATAAAGTATATACATGTATAAATGAAGTATTTGTATAGTATTTTTTTAATATAACATTAGTAATACATGTATATGTGCATAAATACATAAATTGAATAATATATGCAAGTATTAGGCTATGTATGTATATAGGTATATTATACGGAAGAGTATATATTAGGTATTTTTTTAAGTATACATATGATTAGTATTAAGTATTTATATTAAATAACTATAGTATATATATGTATATGTGTGTACTGTAAACTATATATATATGTGTATACATGTATAATTATTTTTGTATATAAATATATGTATAGTCGTATAGTATATATGTAGTTGGGTATTTTTATAAGTATGTATATAAGACATATATATATATAATAGAGAGTATATACGTTATGGTATATGGCATAATATATGTATAATATATAGTATATATATTTTATAACAAATATTAATTAAATATATATACCGAATATATAATATAATAATAGGTATTTGTAAATTATTTACATATATCTAAGTATTCGGAAATTATATAAGTATATTATTATGTATAAATACAAATACATGAATATATATATATATGTACATAAGAAGTATGTTTGTTTCCATAAAATAAGTATATACATACATATAGCGTATAACATATATTATATTTATATAGTATATCGAAAATGTATATAGATATATATATATGTATATATAAATCTTGAAATACATAATTAATAAGAAAATGAGAAGTAATAAATATAATAAAGGCAATGATAACAATAATAATCATAACAAAGCTAAAAATATCAAAAATAGGAAAATATGCTCAAAATAATAAAAATATCAAATATATGATTTAAATAATTATTAAATTATAATTAAGTTAAGAAAAAATGAAAATTAATATTTTATGGTTTTTAAACTTAAATAATAATTTTTCTGATATTTTTATATCGCAATTTAAATTACAAGTTACAATATTTAAAATGGACCTCGTTAAGAGAAAATACGCTCGAAACGATCAAAATGGACTATAAGTTCATAACGATCCGAGCTTAAATGGAAAAGTTACACGCGATTCAATAAAAAGCTCAAATCAGTAATTTCACGTAACTAAGTAAAATAGACCTTACAAAGTCTAACACTAGTTAGCTTTAAATTCCCTACCTTACAAAATTTTCATTATTTTCAGGTGATTTCGAAATCAACCCTAAGCTGCCACCAGACTACTACGACCTTTGAGCTAGCCATGGCCGAGTGATTTTTTCCTAATGATTCCATACTTGTTTGTGCTTGTAATTAGTGAATATAAATTATGAATTATAAATGAATGTGTATGGGGTTGGGTTATGCTTATACATGATAATTGTTATTGATGGTGAATTTACCTTAAATTGCAATAATATAATGTTTTTTAGATAGTAGATTCACTAGATTGATTGTTTATAGCTTGGAATGATCACTGAATAAATAAGACTAAATTTTATTCGACTAGAAAAGTTAACTTGAATCATGCATAAATCATGTACTACATAACTAATTCCGGCAGTCACATACGATATTATTGATTGTAACTGATTTCGTACGATGCACACATACGATATGACCTTACCCTGACTTGCGGGATGACTAGGCATTGAAGGCGCCAACCGCTTGACTATGGGTCGAGTCCAGAGGCCTTCATTTAGGGGTAAGTGAGGGCTGCATGAACCTACTCACAATCATATGTATAACTCATTTTGCCAAAGTTAGTAATGGATGTACCATTACATTTTAAATACGAAACGCGGAGTTTCGTTATGAAATAAGTTCTAATATGATACTCGAATCTAACTGTATCGATAAATCTCTAACCCTGGCTTCGGAGAGTGTTAAATCTGAGTTATATGCAGTACTTGGTCACCTGCATGTATTTATTTGGCATACTATTTGCCATGCATTCATTTGATTGAACTTACTATTGTATGACTTGATTACTGTATGGTTGAAGGAAATTATCTCACTAGGTTAGTTAACTTATACCTTTGTAGTCTTTTCTTGCAGGCTAAACTTTTTGTGAAGTCGGGCCACCTTATGCCGAAGGTTAGTTTCTATATAGGGTCAATGTGGGAGCTAGATGAGATCGGAGAGTATTTCTAATAGTTTATAGATCTGAATATGTAAATGTTATACTAGTTGAACTGAAGACATGTTTTAGTCTTCGTACTTGTAAACTTTTATACAAATAGACAATGTATTATGGTTTATAATTTTATTATTTGTCATGAAATGATATTGCTTATGCTTGCGCACTCTTGCTAGTTAGTAGTAGCCGTAACATTGTGTATCGTATAAAAGGGTCGTCGATTTTAAGGGATTCAATCTATAATCCTTTGTATGGTATATTGCGATTGCCATGACTAGCCCCCTCAAGTTGTGACAGGAATTGAGTTAATAAAGTATCTAGTTCATTGATTCGACATCCTAATAAAAGGAAATTTCCAAAAAGCTATAACACAAATGTCTATGTCCAATTATTGTATATAGCTAAATAAAATGATATTACCACTAAGTTTGGGAAGTAGGAAGAAATTGGGAGGGAAGTTAGGAAGGAAGGAATTGAAAGGACATAATATGTGGAGGGTTTAATTTCCTTACACATGTTATTTAGAGGAGGAAAACAAAAAGAAAGAAAAACTAATAATTACTAAAGATTAAAAAGAAGAAGAAGGAAGATATAGCACTAAATTACTAAAAAACTTATAATAATTAATATTTAAGTTAACTATAAAAGGAAAAATAGAAAATTTATCCACATTTCCTTCATTTTCCCTCCATTTTGGAATGTATCAAATCATGGTTGAACCTACATATTTATTTCCTCCCTAAATTCATTTCTTCCCTCCTCTCTCCCTTATTCTAAATATAGTGCAAGTAAACATTCAATTTTTTTTTCTTTTGCAAACATTTGAATGATTAGATATACAAAAAATGTAAAAGACTTATAATATATATTAATTTCATATTATTATACACTTAATTTAATAAATTTATAATGTAAACCCTATAAATTTTACGTTTTAGACTTAAAATCAAATTCGAAGAACCAAAGATATTCCTTAGGCTCAAACAGACCAAAGAAATTAAAACTAACAAAATTTTAAATTAGAACCATAAAAATAAACTCCAAAAACCCTAGAGATAGAGTTTGAAAAACTCTAAATGCATACAAAGACTTTAAACCTCAGTACGCGTGACTATAAATTCAAAAATCTAACTTGAATAAAAACTCTAAACCCCAAATCTTAAAGTCGTAAAACCTTATATTAAACTTTGAATGTAAAGAAAACCCTAAATTAATATATTTAACTTGAATTACGTAAATTGTATAAACTTGATAATAAATGGTAGGAGATATTTACAAAAGCTAACAATTAATCACATTAAGTTAATTAAGGTAATAGATTAATGGAATTACTAATTTACCCAAAATGATACATTTTCGCTAAAAGTCAAGCTAAAATCATAAGCATACCTTCAAAGCACTCAAATCTTCATAAAACTCTAAAATGTGAGAAGCCCTAAAACGAATTGGAAACTGTAATTTAGTGTCTAAGCCATAATTTAATCAATAAGCTCTAATTAAATAGCTACATTATTAAGTATTACTAATAATTCACTAAATTGGTGCAACAACTCCAATTTTCCTTCTAAAATCATAATCGATGAGCGATAATCAATTCTAACCCTTAGAAACCCTAAATTAATTAATAAAATGATCCAATAGGCTTGATTAACTTAATTAAATATGAAAAATCCTAAACTATATGTAACTATGGTCATCTATACTAGTAATTAGAATCGTAAGCTTAAATTGCATTCTAATCATTTACATGTATTCATGCATTATAATTAGCTAAAGATAATTATAATTAACTATATAAGATCAGATAATAAGTTGGGAAAATAAGAGACCACTCAAATTTAGTAAACAAACCACTACCTCAATTGACAAAATCAGAAAAAGCAAATTAATCCCCACTTGTGCTTGTATCACGTAACCAAGAATGGAAGGGAATTGGTCCCCACCATACCTAGTCATAATCAACCCCTTTTTTTTATCCCTCCATCTGCATTTTTACTTCATCTTCTTCTCCAGAATAAACCTTAGAAACGCTCTCTAAACACATAATCTAAAACAAAAGAAAAACAAGAAGGAAACAAGAATAAGCTTCTCAAACCTGGCTGCACACTGAAATGCCTAAAGTTATAACTCCCCACCATCACCTCCAAATGATACAAAACCACTTACATTTAAATCCAATTTTATTCTCCTTTCTTTCCAACAAACATCCTTGACTAAACGATTTTTTTTTTCTTTTTGCTAAAAACAAAGTGAAAAAAAGGCCTCTAGATTTTCAATCAAGGTAAACTTGCACCTTTTTTACCTTCTTTCTAGCTTAAGTTTACGAGCTTAGTTACTAGGCTTAAAAACTAAGGAATAAATTATTAAAATGCTACCTTTTTTTACCATGTTTACATTTGCATCTTCTTAGATTTTTAGTATAGTAAATATATTACATATAACTTTAGAAGCACATAAGTTGTATTAAGATGATAACTTGAAGAAAAATAGAAGAATCATCATCATATCTTCAATCCCATACTAGGGCCAAAACATATGTATGTATATCCCAACCATATTTTTTATTTCTTATATTTATTTTGGTAGAAAACGATTTTAGCTGCATTTTATTGATAGTTTAATGCATGTTTTAACAAGTTAAGTACATGATGTGTAGAAAGACCTAAAAAGTAATCTTATACCACCTCAAAAATTTTGAATAACATATTGTAAAATTTTTATTAATGGGTTAATCACATGATTAATTAAAGATAATTAGGATTTATGACTTAATCTTGCAAGATAAGAGGCTAAATAAAGTTTATAGTGAGTAGTTAAGCCTAAATTAGACATTAGGTTTAAAAAACCCACTTAAGACCTAATAAACCATTGGTTTCAAATTTGGAACTCATGATAAAATGGATAATTTAATCATTTTAATAAACTATTAGGCTTATTAAATTAGGATAGAGTTAAGATATAAGCCCCTAAGACATGAATTGGCCCTAAATTTAATTAAAAGCCCTACAAATCGAGCTTTAAGCCCACTTAATCACTCATGACCAGCAGGTATATTAGATAAATAAAACCTAATTAAAAGATTTTATTAAAACTACTAAATAATTTGAAGAGCCCTAATAAGCCTAGGTGTAAATAAAGCCCATAACTAGTTAAAAGAAGTGATTTAGGCCTTAAAATAACAAGAGGTGGACTTTGGGCTTATAGAGAATAATTAGAAGCCCACTTAATTGATGTGACCTAATTAGAAATTAATTGTTAAATGGGTCATTTAGTGGGTTCAATGAGTTATTTGGCCTATTAGGATAAATTCAAAAATAGATTAAGGCCTTATGATGCAAATTTTACTTAAGATAAGTTAAAAAGCCCTAAAAACAAATCCTAAGCCCACTCGACAACTACTTAACCAGCTACTATAACAACTATTTGAGTTCTAAATAAAAGTTTCATGAAGCCCATGAAGTGTTCTAGGAAACCCATTGTAGGCTTGGATAAGAGTTAAGGCCCATAACTACTTAAAAAGCTTAAAATAAGCCTTTAATTTATAAGAAATAGGTTTCGACCCAACTTAAAATGGTCTAACTAAATTAATGACCTTAGGATAATGTGATAAAGGCCTAATAATAAATAAAATAAGTCTACTAACTTTAAATATCCTTAGGCCCAAAAGAAAGCCCACATCATCGCAAGTTAAAACTTAAAATGACTAAATATAATAAAAAGATGCCCATAGTTAGAGATTTAAATAGAACTTTAATATTTTAAGCCTAATGATAATATGAGAACCCAATTAATAATGATAAATGACTTGTATAAGGTCTTATACACTTTAGACACTTAAAATAAAGAAGTTAGAGTGAAAACAAGCTTTAACCGTACTCAGGGATTTGGCTAAGCTTCAATAATTAGGTAAAGTTTTAGATTCTTAAAGAAACCCTCTTCCAATTACTTACATATATAATTTAGGAACCTCAAAGGCCAAGAAAAGTAGGCAAGCAGGCTAAGTGAAGGAGTTTCAATGAATTGCTACATGTTTGTGTTTGATAATTGCTTGATGTTCTATTGCTTAGCCTTAGTTGTCTATTAAGTGACTGGTTATTCTATATGCTAACATCAGTGTGATCGCCTTATTAAAATTGCTAAGTTTAAATATTTGGCCAAATTAACCGAATATACATGTCATATGTCTATGATCCACTAACTATAAACAAGATGTCTATAGCTTTGCTAAGTTTTCAAAAAAAAAAAAAAACTTGCAAATATACATTTTTTTAAATGCTTTACAATTCAAAGAAATATTTACCAACTTAGTAAGTACTTATAACAATTTTCTATGACATTTTACTTGTTGAGGCAATGCTAGTAGATCATCTTCGATTAATCAATAACAAGTTGCCCAAATTGGAACTTACATGGTTTAGTCTATGGGGCACTATATAAATTTGTTGATAGTGAGCCTGTGGAGTGTTGTATTGATTGTAGATAGTGAATAGTGCTAGATGGGATCCACCTAATTGGCTAGTATGGTATTCTTGACTAAAGTAATAGTTAAGTTCCATTTATTGGGACAGTACCCATAGACAACCTCATGCAAGTAAGGTAAGATGCCCCATGCAATTAAGTACGAAGGATAGTCGACATGTACATAACATAAATCTATACCTTTTATGGCTCTAGAGCCCCATGGATATGTTACTTAAAGTTACCGCATGTGCATTCATTTCATATGTAGCTAAACTGCATGTTTGTTAGTAATGCTTGATAACTTACTTGAATAGTAGTAGAGAGAAATAACCTCACTAAGCTGAGGTATGCTTACTTCCCCAACCCCCCCCCCCCCTCCCCCTAAAATAGTTCCTTTTTGAAAGTAACTAAAAGCTAAGAATAGGCAAAGATTAGAGTACGGAGTGTTCTTTAAGCAGTTGGATTAGACAAATAAGAATACTTTAGTATACTGTATTAGTTAAGCAGAATCTTTATAATATTTAGTAACTCGTGATGTCGTTTAAGTTTAATTATCCTATCTTATTGTTTGGTAGGTGATTTTGACTCTCTACAGTCTTAGTTGATTATCGATTGTTAGGTTACTCTAATTGCTTATATAAATAAGTAAATATAAGTAAAATGAATAAGCACCATTAGAAATTTACTAGTTAGAGTCTTGCAACCTCTGATTTATAAGGCGATCTTTATATAATGAGAGCACACATGATAAGAAGATATTAAAAAATAACTACCAGGTCCTCTTCTAGGGCGTTACATATAATGTTACAAGATTCTATGGGAAGGTTGAATCTAAAGTTTGAACCTTAGATGCAAAACAATTAAATTATATAAAATAATTTACTAGCTTCTGAAATATTCAACATATAGCCAAATGGACTTGTAACTTAATCATATAAACACTAGTCTCCTAAAGCCTTGTTTGAATTCCCCTTCCTCAAGATGCAAAATAGTTAAAATAAATAAAATAATTTATTATCTTTTGAAATATACAACATATAGCCAAATCAACATGTAGTATAGTGGAATAAACATTGATCTCACAATTGATGAACTAGGTTCGAATCCCCTTTCCCCTATTATAATCATTGAATCTCTATATATATATATATATAACATATAAGATAAAATTACTTCTTTTAATTCAATATTAAAAGGGCTATCATATAATGGGAATAAGTATACTATCTTCTTGTAATAAATCCATATAATTCTGACAAAATTGTTTATAGGGAAAATGACATCATCATCATTTCATTTACTTCTCCTTTTTTGTACAAGTAAATTAAGATCTAATAGGAGCAAATATATTATGGATAAATTTAGAAATTTTTTCCAAACCGAGACTCTCTAGATGAAATATAAAGGGTATGTCTAGTAGGTGTTGTTATACCTTCTCATGTATGTTGCAAATTTTAGTAGGTATTTAATGGTTATCTCTTTATATATATTCTAACAAATGAATTTACCTAAGATTTCCAATAATAAACTGAAAGTAAGTAAAACATGTCAACCTTAGGAATGCCTAATGCATTGTATGCAATGAGTTAGCATAAATATCATCCTATGTTAGAATCATTATAATTGAAGAATCAAGGCCCTATAAAAATAGCTTACTCGACACTTTAACATCCATCTTTTCCAAAGTCACTTTCATATCCTCTTACCAACCAATTTAAGTATATTATACCAGTATACTTTGAGAGACGAAAGCATATGGCACAATCACTAAAGAAGGAACATCTAGTTAAGGCATTTGGATAGGTAGCTAAAGACTCATCTAGACACTAATCTCCTTTCAAATTCTCTATAAGGTACTTTGTATTGATTCCTCTTTGCTTACTCTTGTAAATTTGAATGGTTTGATTAATTCTATATACAAACCTATTGAATAGATGGTGAACAAATATCAATTATTATAATATATAGTATCAAACATAATCATGTTGCCTTATTATAAGGCTACTGGAGATAAAGATGTCACTTTCAAGATATTATATTACAAGATTTGTCATTAGGACCTTCATAGTATAAAAAATGAGTGGGGTACTTCATTCTATCTTATGGTACCTAGGTATGTAACATCGCGTTCCCTAGATCACTTGATTCTTAAATAATAATTTAACAATAATAATGATTCAGTTTAATTAAATTATTAATATGCTACCTCTTTCATATGTTAAGTAATAATCTATATCCTTGATTATTACTAGCTCATGTTTTGTACGTCCACTAATGTAGACAAGAAATAGTAGGTGTGATGACAAAGGTGGGGAAAAAGGTGACAAAAGTCAATGTTGGAGACAAGGTTAGAGTTAGGTGCATGGTTGGATCATGCCATGCATGCTCGAGCTACATAGAGAATCTTGAAAACTACTATCCCAAAATGATAGGCGCATACAAGGGCAAGTATTAAGATGGAACAACCACTTATGGTGGCTACTCTAACATCATGATAGTAGAAGAGCACTTCATGGTTTGAATTTTGGATAACATGCCACTAGATGGTTGCACTCCTATGCTTCGTGCTGAGATCACTGTATATAACCCATTGAGATATTATGGACTTAATAAATATAGGATGCACTATAGTATGGTCAGATTAGGTGGGCTCAGTCACATGGCTATCCGGTTTGGAAAGGCATTTGGCATGAATGTTATCGTTATCGGCACCTCTCTTAATAAAAACAAGGAAGCTATTAAGCACCTTGGTGTTGATTGTCAAAACAAATGCAAGTAAGACTTTTTTTTTCATTGTAATTATTATTATTATTATTATTATTATTATTATTATTCCTTTTTTAGTTTTATATCATGGTTGTGCAATCTTTAATATTAACTAATATTGATTATTGAATGTATTATACGATGAATTTTGGTATACAACGCAGGCCGTAGTAAGGTCGATGGATGGGATTGTAGATATAGTTACAGCTGTGCATTCTCTTTAACCATTGATCGACCTCTTAAAGCTCCAAGGAAAACTTGTTTACCTAACAAATCCTATGAAGTACTTGCTTTTCCATTTCTATATGGTATTAATACATTAAATCATTGGTAACTAGCATCTAAATTGTCATTGCATATATATATATATATATATATTCAATGTGTCATAATGACACACAAACTAAGAGTGTAAAAATAGCCTCTAAACAACTTCCATATATATGAAGATTTCAATTACTAAGTTTCCGGAGTTAATACTTACGCTGCATTTAGTATGCAGAGGGCCATAATAGAATCGTGATTACGTGTCAAATTCACTCTTCTTATGTTTGGATAAACTTTTAAAAGCTAAACTTGTGATTCCTTAAAATCAATAACTTCCATTTTAAAGGGGATTTTGATTCCATCTTTAAAGAATTAGAATTACAATTCCATTTCAACTCATTAAATTCCAACCAATCTCGTATACCTAAACATGATATAGTTTTATAATATTGATTAGATACTTTACTAAAAAAAAATTAATTTTATATCTAAATAAGAAATTGTCTTATTTAATTTTTTTAAGTATTCCTGAAATAGCTATTGATATTAACACGTCATGAAATCAAATGATAGGAAGGAAGGTTATTGGGGGAAGCATCATTGGAGGGATGAAGGAGACACAAGAGATGATTGACTTTGTTGCCAAATACAATATCCTAGCAGATAGCAAGGTCATTCCAATGAATTATGTGAACACGGCTATAGAGTGCCTTCAAAAAGCAGATGTCAAGTACCATTTTGTAATCAATATAGGAAACACCTTGAAGCCCACCATCTAATTCTCTCAAGGGATAGATGATTGGCATGAGGAACAAATATATATATACATACATATATAGCAAACATAATTTTTTCTAAATTAATCATTGGCATGTAATTTCTTTTCTTCTTCTTCCATTTGATATTGAAATAAAATTTTTCAGGTTATATTCTTGAAGCTCCATAGGAAGTGAAATACATTGTGATGTCCATGTATCTCACTTAATAAAGAAGAAAATTAATTAAATAAAATATTTCATGTTGAATAATCTTATTGTGTTCATTCTTCCTTAAATATCCAATATATAGGTTTAAGGCTAATGTAAATGAAAGGGTAAAAGAAGAAAAAGGGCAAAGTATGTGTAGTTGTATTTTTAATTTAGCTTGATTATTGAAACAACTAAATTTCAATGGAGAGGATAGTACCAGGGAAACAAATGGAAGCATATAGTTGCATAATGCATAGATAAAGAATAAAGGCTGATATATGTGATACACATACTTTCTATCCAACTTAATGTCAAATTAGATTTAAGACAATATGCTTGAAATTCTTGACTATTATGACTAATGGTTACATTAGAGAATAGATTTAACAGAGTAATTATGTATATAGAATACATTTGACCAAGGAGGGCTTAGCAAGCATTATAGTTATACATGGTTTTTTAAAAAAAATTAAGTGAAGCAAAAAGCACATAATATATATATGTATATCAATTAATTTTTTTAAAAAAACCATATATAACTACAATGCTTACATATATATATTAAAGCAGGAGAAGTATTTTAATTGATGCCTTACCTGTAAAACCCTGTAAATATAGAGTAATCAAATACAATATATTAAGACATGGCATAGAAAATAAAAAGAATCAAAAGTCGAGGTAGTAATAAGTAACAAGTAATAAGGATTAAAGATAAGGGGGCAAATAAGTCTTTTAGCACTTTAGGTATAAAAGGCCATGTTAATCTAGAGTCCCTCATTTATTCTTTTGGGTTTCTATAACCTCTCCTTTGGTAGATCATAGATGGATGAAGAGTACAGGTAAAATCTACAACTCTTCTTGTTATCATGTGTTTTGATAAGCGAGAATCAATTCCGACTAAGTATTTTTACAATCTGATAGCAAGGGAATCATCTTTATAAGCAGAAAGTGATAATCCTTGTACTCAAGGGAACCCTAAATCAATAAGTGAAGCTTTTTCATCTGAAAATAAAAATAAAGAGACATCTCTACTAAACTTAGATGTGATTCGGTTGTAATTAGATCGATTGATCAAGTAAATATCTCAAGCATCACAAGATTTAGGTATTCAATGTAAAATCATCATCTAGTTCTTTTATTTTATTATGTAATTGGTATTTTGAATTATTTATGGTGGTTGAAAAAGTAGAGACTTGAGTTACTAATATGATAATTGATTGTAATTAAATGTTAATGGTGAAGAGAAATTCTATTTGATTAAATTAAAGATTTTGAAAGATTTGATTCAAAGGATGGGCTTATGTCACTGATAGAGTTTTGGTATGAGTAGTGGTGTTTTGAGTAGGGAATTAAAAATTCGGAAGAACATGGCCTAAGATCATGAGCATGATCCTGGCTGTGATCCTTACTAATGTGTTGAAGGAAATTACGAGCGAAAAACTGAAGGAATTATGATTGAGAGGATCATGACCAAGTTCACAACCATAATCTATGGTTGTATTTTTGTAATTTTAAAGAAAGCGGATCACGACCATGATCTAAGGTATGAACTTGTACCTTCTCTTTTTCCTCCTATTTCTTGTTTCTTATCCACCTAAACCATAACATTACAATTTCCAAACCTATTTTGATGTTTAAGTGAGCTTCAAAACATTAGACTATACTAAAATTCAAACTCAAAATCTAGTAAGATAAATAAGGGAATCTAACTAGGATAAGAAAGCATAAAAATAAATTAGAAAGTTATTATCTTTACATTATACCTCAGGTATGGAACTTGAAAGGACATTTGACTTAAATACTACTAGTCTTTCTCAAGATTTAGGTACAAGATACTTGCTTGTTATTTATGTTGTTAAGTTAGTTGCATAATCAAATTAATTAATTATTAGATATTAATTATACATGTGTTGCTTGTGCTTAGTTAAGCTTAAGGGACTAGGGAGACCAATGATCTTAGGGTAACATCTGATGATCCTTGCGTGAGAATGCCCTAAGTGGAGTCCTAAATGGAAATAATTTAACTAGAATTAGTGCATTTCTTAGTTTCTAAGGTATTAGAGAGAACACAATACCAATACTATATGGTATATGTATATTATACTTGTTAAGGTCATGAGGTACTCATGTGTTGCATGTTGGATTGAAATAAAGATAATTTAAATGGTTAGTTATTGCATTTTACATTTCGTTTTCCTGTGTGATTGGAAATTATATGTTCATGCACATATTTATATTGTATTCCATACTAAGCTTCAGCTAACTTCATATTAAATTTTACAGGTACAAATATCTAAGAAATAATTTTATAATTTTTCACTACCTAGTTAATAAGTTAGGGACAAGCGACGATTAGAATTTTGAATATGAGGAAGCCATAGAGTTAAGTAATTATAATTTCATATTAATCTTAATAATTTCTTATTCAAAATTTTATGAAATTTATTGAATTAGAAATCATCCTAATTTTTATATGGAGATTGAATTTGAGATTATCTGGAGATTATAGTATGTATTTTTGAAGATTTTAGTTTATCATTTACATCTACTGTGTCAATAGATGATAAGGACACTTAGGAGACTATAGGGGTCCCAAGTTCTGGGGTGTTATATTACCTATTCTTACAAACTTTTATTTTTAACTTTACCAAACAACCCTTGAAGACTCAATAATTTTGAAAGAAAAAAGCCATTAATATGTTAAGATTATTAAGTGTAATAATAGTAATAATAATAACATTACCATCATTTGTCATTACTTCCTCATTCACCTTCAATCTTTAGCTTAATAATTGCTTCTCGAATGATTTGTGATCTATTTGACCTGCAAAATTAAGTACAATATAGAGGTTAGAGTTATCTTTAGTATAGAGACTCTAATAAGGTGCACAAGGTATGCAAGTAAGGAAAAATAGTAGCAACTATCCAAAGAGTTAAAGTGGAAGTTGAGGCAAGAACAAGAAATTCCCAAAAAGGAATAGAAGTCCCTCATTAAAGGGTCTTTGAGGAGTATTTATAAGGAAAGTAACCATCGAGATCTTAACATGTGGAGGAAGATCATTTTTCTAAGAAGATTATAGAATCTAGCAATTATAACTATCATGACTCTCAAAGGAATCTCTTAGTGCAATGAATTCCTTATAGGCGATGTTGGTGACTAATGGATTTGTAGGCCTTATAATGGGCCTCAGGGTGAAATCTAGGCTAAAAATAACTTAATACAAGTGTATGAGGTTAGATAAATGAAAAAGTATTTATATGGGTCTAATTTAGGTATATGGTAAATCTTCCAATTTGTTTCAATTAGGTAAACAGTTCATTAAGGAAATTAACAAGTGTTATGTTATCACCTTACTAAGCCCATGAGATAAGGTAATGCAATAGTAATTTGAGCAATAAATGATTGACTAACTATTTTGATAAGAGTTAGTCTTTAAGGAAAAAGTAGTCATTAGGTTACAATAGTGGGATAGGATACCATTTTAGATGGTTACCATGACTAGTCAAATTGATGGATGATACCAATTAACTAAAGATAAAGCAACTTCTAAGGCTACCACTCACATATTTATTTATGTAATATTGGGTTTAAGGAGTCTAAGATACTTTAACTTTTGGAACACTAAGACCGTATGTTTGCATTACCTAAACGAGATAACAAAGGTTGCTTATTAAATTAGTATCACTTTGCATGTGTTATGTTTTGTTTGTCATGTGCATATACATGTGGTAGCTATCGTACTGGGTATTGGCCAAATTCTTTATGGTATATGTTTTTTAAGTGCTATTTCCTTTTCACAGTTGGATACACATGATGGTTAAGGTATATAACTTACACTATAAGAGTGAGATATTTGCTATTGGTAGTTTCGATTATCGTGAAGATTAAATAGAAGATTTGCTGTTTTATGCTATGTCAACTATATAATAGTAATTTAGAAGAACATGCAGAAGGTTGAGTTATTTATTGTGCTTATGTTGTAAGTATTTAACCACACATCGAAGATTATCTAGAAAGTTGACGTTATATCTTATGTGCAAAATTATGTGCAAGGTTAATCATATAGAAGGTTTATTTAGATTGTCATTAATGGAAAGCAATAAAGGTTGCACTATGTATCATGTAATCTTTGGAGAGGAATTTATGCCTATATATATGTATCTATATATATATATATATATATATATGGGATTGTTATATCTCAATTTTATGACATTCCATCAAATTCTCTATGGAAGATTTAAAATTAAACTCCTCCTTTTGTATAGCGAGAAATTAGCAATTAATAAATGAAGACTCATTTTTTATCAACCCATGGTTAAGGTTAAAAAAAGATATCAAGTAGAATGATAAGCTAACATGAATTTATTTGAAGCTCACAAGTGCTTCAATAACTTCTATTACTTAAAGCACATCATCCTATACAGTCAACCAAAGCAATGATGGGTCATCTATAAGAAACTCCACAAAATGGGATCTATTGGCATCCTTTTCAACTTTTGAAAAGAGATATAAAAACTTATATTACTCAAATTAGATTGTCCATATCTTTGCGAGTTCAACATTCTTGTCCTTTATCAACATATTCCATGTGTTTCTCTTCTTGATAGAAATTGTTGGATTCCCAAAGAACGTCTTCTTATACGCACATTAATGTCTGGTTTGGTATGAGGGAGTAATTTAGAATGGAATGATAGAAATAAGACGAAATGGAATAGAATGAAAAGTAGAATCATAAATATATTCCTATATTAAGAAATGTTCAAAGAATGGAATGAAATGAAATGCATATATAATGGTATTTGTTAAAATTACCCTTAATTTTTAAGTATCACAAATAGATTGAAATTTAAATAAGCAATAATAATCATTTATGAGGATGAATGAAATTCCAATTCCACCTTCTCATTAGCTAAGTCAAATTCCTTCTTTAACCTAGAATTGCTGATTTTATGGAATCGTGATTCCGCCTTTTGAATGTAGTTACAAAAATGGGGAAAGGGAATGAAACTTGAAATTGCGACTCTATTCCAATCTACTCTTATGTATTAAACATGATATATGTCTTTATAATATTGCTTTCTCCCTCTTAACACTTGATAAACGGTTTCAAAGATTCAAAAGTTGTTTATGCTGAGTCATCTTCTTTCCTTACTCTAAAGTTCACTTTCTTCATCTTTGGTTAGTAGTTTTTATAATCTTAATAGATGTATAAAAGAAGGTAGGCAGTAATTTGTTATACCCAAGAAAACAAAAAGAAAAAAAGAAAGGCAGTAATTAAATAATAATAGTCATAATAAAATCAAAAGCAATTAAGTTTTGATTAAGGGATATAAAGATCTTAAGTCATGGTTTAATGAAAGGTATTAAAGGAATTGTGAGAGATCTTAAACTAGCTTGTATACAAATTGAATCATTGTACACTATAGGATTAGACTCTTCTCCTATAAACTTTGAAAACCCTCAAGATAAGGGGGAATTTCGTTGTTATTCTTCTTATTAAAGAGGGAAAATTTTAGATTAATGTGAGATTTTTTTTTTCTTTTTATGGTAGAGAAAGAGTAACCACACGAAGAAGAGAAACATAAAGTTTATACAACCCTAAAAGGATATTAGCAAGTGAAGATCCGATTTATGAAGTTTGAAATTTTTTATGGAGGTTAAGAATTTTTATGTTGATCTTTTAAGATTTTGCATAGTCCATTAAGGAAAAATAAGAAACCCTAAAGGATCATCGGAATTAAGGTATGTATCTTGTATTTCGTAGAATCTCTATTATCCTTATTCTTTTAACAAGTTTAGAAGATGTCCATTAGTTAAATAATGTGGTGATAGAATTTATTTGGTAGTGTTGATTTGAAATAAGAGTTAAAGATGTGTAACTTGTAATATATTTCTAATGAGGATTTTGTTAGAGAGTTAGGTTGTTTTTAATAGTTTAAGGGTGTTTTAATCCATAGGTTAAGATGTTGGAGGATAAAATAGGTTTAAAAAGGTTTTAGGTAAGAGAGAGAAAAAAGAAAGTTCAACTAGAAAGTTACATGATCAAAAAACACGACTATAGCCTTAGTTATGTCCCTTGTAGTAGGCAACGTAGGTTGGTAGACCAGAAAGTTATACGACTATATTCCTTACAGTAGTGAAGTATAACTTAGTAAGTTATATAGCCAAAAAGATACGATAGTATCCTTTAACATGTCATAGGCTCTACTCCTTTAAGTTAATTTTTTCCTTTTCTTTTTGTTTTATTCCTTTGTTGCCTCTAAAGTAAACCCATTTAATATATCATTAAGTAAATTTAAGGAGATTTAAACGGTCTAAAAGTGAGTTTTAATTAGAAAAGATTGTTTATTCAATATTTGAAGAAGTTTGATGAGTATTTAATTACTACTAGGATATAAAGTTAGGCTTGATTCGATGGTAATAGATTCCAAATGTACAGGTACATGACACATGCTTATTGTAAGTGAATGTTAGGATAGCAAAAGTAAAAATGAATTAAATGAATATTTAGTTTATGTATAGTTTTGTTGCTTGTGTTTGGCTCATCTTGGAGGCCCATTGATAGGCTTCGAGGTACCAACCCAACTTGACTACCAAAGCCAAGCTCATCTACTTACTGACTTATTCTACTTACTGAGTCGAATGACCTATTTTCTCACAGATCGAATGCTAAGAAGTAGAAGGTTGAGATAACAACCGATCTTTACCCATGCTTAACCAATTATTTACTCGACATCATGCTTACCGATAGGTTGAGATATCACATTTCCAAGAGTTGGATTCACTCAACTAAAGTCTGTCATCGACTTAGTGGCTAAGAGATCACATTACTAAGGGTTAGATCCACTCGGTATAGCTCGGAGAAACTACTGCTGACTAACTTTAGAACTCAGTAATTATGGACCAACCTCTCTAGTGTCTCGAGTAAGCACTATGAGACTACCTTTAAGGCATGCCAAATGACCACATTCTGACTTCTCCCTGTAAATTGCACAGTTTTATATTTTTGTACATGTTTACCTTTATTTTATTTATAGGCCCAATTCTTTAGGGTTTAAGGCCTTATACTTTATTTACAATTTTGTCACTAGGGTTTAAGACGTACTATAAATAGTAGCTTTTGTAAGATTGCATGAATATATGGAAGATTAATGAAAAACCCCCTTTTAGAGTCTTTTCTCTAGAAAAGTTCTCCCTCTCTTACCAACTCTTATCAATCCCTTTAGCAAGGATTGTAGCGAGCAACCCTTTTACTAGGACCAGTGCATCACATTTGGAGAGTCTTTGGTCCGTGTGTGGTTCTACGATATGTCATATTTGTATAGTTAGTGTGTAAAAATTGCTAAACCATCGACTCTCATTTATTTTTCATTCATTCGGTAGGATCAGACCCACCCCCCGGCCGACCTTGTCTATCCTTAGCCTTGGACCATATCATCTTAGTATCAGAGCTCAAGGTTCTAAATAGGGCCGAGAGTTTTAGTCATTGTTTTTGTTCTATATTGTATTTGAGGAAGTGCTTGCTTATTGGGTTTGTTTGGGATATTGAGGATTTTTTTGCTAGATATTAGTTTGGTTTCAATTGAATTTCCTTTAGGTGGGTCAGTGAAAATTTAGATTGCAATTCCTTTACATCATAGGTCCCATATTGAATATATATATTGAAGAAAAGGTTGGGAATTCCAATCTGGATTGTTTACTGAGATATCTCTTCTTCAAGCTATTCAATGTGTTATCCTACTTTAGTATTGTGGTAGTGGCTAAGAAAGTACTATTGTATGTATCAAAGCTTACTGCTATAACATGTTGTTGTGATGTATTACTATTGTACTAATCGTGTTGTTCTTTGAGCTGTTGTTCCTAAGTGCTGAGTTGTTGTACTATAAATAAGTGTCAGAGCTACCATCCCATAAAACGCAATCCAAGCTGCTATCAAATTGAACTTTTGCCAAACTATTGCGTATGTTGGTCCAAGTGACGAGATAGATTGAAGTACAAGCTAAGATAATTATTATCAAGTTGTTAATACTTGCGATCCAAGCATTGGTACCCTCTTTGGATGTACTATTGTCCATCAATTGCCAAGTAACTCTCTCTCTCATAAGCTTAAGTACCACGCTATTGAATTGAATATCCTTAACATGGCATATAAAGCTAGATACGGATATGAATATTATTATGAAGACATAAGGTCACAAATTCTAGAGTTTGGTGGATATGGCACTCCAGATGAATATTTGAGTTACGAATTTCAAGTCGATTAGGTTTTCAAATATTATTTTTACCTCGAGCATAAGAGGGCTTATGCTATAAAGAATTCGATGATTGGCTTTACAACTACTTGGTAGAAGAGAATAATAAATCAAATAATTGATAGGGGAAACATTGAGATCATTACATGGCACAAGATAAAACATTTGATGCAAAAAAAATTTGTACCCTGAGATCATCACGACAATTTGTATGAGAGAAAACCCACCTATGAAGCTAACCTTTCAAAAATGCAAGATCAGTTAAAGGAGATTGAAAGACAGCTTAAATTGTTCCAAGATGAATTAAGACAATAGAGGAATGCCAAATTAGAGAGTATTGAAGAAGGAGTTAAGAAGGTGGTGGTTATCGAAGAAGCGAGTAGCAAAGAGGAAGAGGACCAAGTTGAGTTGGAGTTAAACCCTCATATTCCCAACGTACCCCCATTATCGACCATCTAAACTAATGAGCATGACCCTAGGTGGAAGGAGGAAGAAGAATCAATTTGCGAGGAAGTAAAGGGAATACTAATTTCAATGAACGAGGAGAGTGTGAGATTCGAGCTAGCGGAGCTTAAAGAGTTTAAAGTACTTATGACTGATAAGCCATCTTACTTCTTATTGGCATCGAACCTACTTGCCCATAATCTTTTGCATGCCCTAAAGATCATGTTATTTTCTATACTTGATAGTTGTTGGGACTGCTAAGGCATAGTTGATGGAATCCATGATAAGTAGAGGGAAAGATCCAAGACAAAAGGTGTAATTGATAGAGCCCATGATGAGTGGAGGGAACATCTACTGGTGATGCTCTTGCTGCAAGAACTACAGTGTACTATGTTTTAATTTAAATTTTGTTGATTAGTATTTGATCCCGGTAGGATTTGAAGCCACCAATTACTAAGTAATAGGTTGAAACTTCTCTAAGGGAGAGGAAATGATGGGCTTTAGGGTACCGACCCAACCAGACTACCAAGGCCGAGCTCATCTACTTACTGACTCTTTCTACTTGTCGAGCTGAATGACTTATTTTCTCATAGATAGAGTACTAAGAAGCAGAAGGCTGAGACAACAACCGATCCTCACCTATGCCTGACCAATTATTTACTTAGCATTATGCTTGCCGATAGGCCGAGATATTACATCTTTTAGAGTTAGATTCATACAGCTAAATTTTGTTGTCAACTTAGTAGCCAAGAGATCACATTACCGAAGGTTAGATCCACTTAGCATAGCTTGGAGAAACTATTGCCAACTAACTTTAGAACTCGACAATTATAGGCTAACCTAGGAGTCTACCTCTAAAGCATGCTAAATGACGACATGCCCACTTTTCCTTGTAAAATGTATAGTTTTATATTTTTGTACATGTTTGTCTTTATTTTATTTATAGGCCCCATTCTTTAGGGTTTAAGGCCTTATATATTATTTACCGTTTTGCCATTAACATTTAGGACATACTATAAATAGTAGCTTTTGTAACAATGCATGGATATATAGAAGATTAGTGAAAAACCCCTTTTTGACTCTTTTCTCTTGGAAAGTTCTCTTTCCCTTACAAGCTCTTATCAATCTCTTTAACAAGAATTGTGGTAAGTAACCCTATTACTTGGACTAGTGCATCACATCCAACGAGTCTTAAGTCCATGTGTGGTTCTATGGTGTATCATATTCATAGAGTTAGTGCGTAGGATTGCTAAACCATCAACCCCCATTTTCTTGTCGTTTCTTCGGTAGAATCGGACCTATCCCCCCATGACCAACCTTATTTGTCCTTAGCCTTGGACCATATCACCTGTAGTAGCAAATCCCTAAAAGGCAGCCCCAATGATCTGTATTACACGTTGTCCCTTATGGAGGCTCACATGAAAATGATCTTAAGTAGATTTAGGTTGTTATAGAAGGCCAGAAGAGGTATGTCCAATGTTAGGTTATAGAAAGGCCCAAAGAGATATTCCCAAATGCTAAGTTATGATACATTGATAATATGATCGAGTCGTAAAGACTACTATTATATGTTTATGTTATCAACTTAAAAGTAGATAAATGAATAAATTGTATGGATTATTTGCTTACATTTCTACACATATGAATATGAATTATTTGATCATGTGCGAATGATTATGTGTTACATATTAAGCTTCGACTTACTTTATTATATTTTCAATTGTAGAAGTCCCAGTTATATTGCTTGACTTCAATAACTTATGAAGCTAACTATTACTACCTAGGGAATGAGAAGAGTGAAGATTATACTTGGTATTAAAGAACATCTTAAGAAATTTAATAATAAGATTTTTTAGTCTTACGTGGTATGATTGATTGATTGGGCATTAATATTTCTTAGCTAGAAGTTATACTAGTATTATTTAGAGATTTAATTATATAAGATTATTTAAAGACTTTTATAGTATTATTTGGAGTTTTTAGTCAAATATTATACCTAACGTGTCAATAGAGTATAGGGATACATAGTAATCTGTGATATCTTCGATTTTGGGGAATTATAGATAAAGTGGTATCAAAGCATAAGTTATGAATCCTTGGAAAGAAAAAAGAGAAAGAAAATATAATAATAAGTAATAAATCAATAGGACGGTTTAATGATGAGAGGGGTATAATGTGGGCTAGGTTTGACCTTAAGAGAAAATTTATGTTTTGAATTGGTAGTGACGTAAAACTATATTATTTGATGTCATTATTTATTTTAGAGTTATTTTTTTATTTTGGAGATTTCATTCAACTATTTGAGAATAATAGATGTTTACATCATTGTATAGTTATGTTCAGGAGGTTAAAAAAAAATAAGAGTATATTATATAAGGGTAGAGATATAAAATAAAAAATAGGATAAGATAGTAAAAGATAGGAACCTTTACCATATAAAAAAAACACCATTAAGGTAAAATGTTTATTATTAAATGCCTTGGAAGGATATACGTTACAAGTAATATATCTTACGATTATGAAATTTATAACCATAAAAGCGTATTAAGTTTCATTTTACTTGTAATTTTGATCAATGAATAAAGGAAGGAATAATAATAATGATAATGGAATAAATAATAGCTAATGATAATGCCATCGAAATCCATGTAAATTTGTAAGCCTTTATAAAACTATCTTTAACTAATATGTAATAAAACATGAAATTAATATGACATTTAAGAAAAACCAAAATACAAAATGGTTATAAATAGCACAAATTAATAGCATAAATATAACAAAGTAAGAAACAAATGTATTTTTAGAGGAAAATACAATTGACAAAACATAACCTTTATATAAAGAACTATTAACTATTAAATGTCCAAAATGATCAAAGTAGTAAATACAATAAGAATATATTTAATTATTACACGCATATCTATGTATTCATAAATATATGTCAATTTTTCTTGGATAACCAATATAGGAAAAATTAAGAAACTATTAAATGGAAATTAAGAAATAATAAATGACTAATTGTATCGATTAGAAGAGTATGAAATAAAGAATCAGAATCATAACCATAACCCAATCATCCAAAAAATCAATTATAATTTCTCTACACAAAATTAAAGTCCATTTTAACCACATATCATATGGATGGAGACATTATAAGAACATAATCATAATTAACAATAATAATAACAATATTATCAACACTAATAATAATAATTGAGCATCTTAACAATAACAGTAATACCAATAACAATAGTAAAGATATCTCACTAGACTATCCATGTGAGCAGTAACATAACGATAACAAAGAGTTTATTGAATTCTAACTAATAATGATTACAATAGAGTTTAATGGGATGTTTCATATGTACATTAATACACGTGTGCATGTGATGGGGCTAACGAGTTCCTTTTTTATCTTGTGATTAGTCCAAGTCAGTATCGTCTTATTGTGTTGCATTTATTGTTTAAGTCAAGCTAGGTTGTCGGTCACGTATTGGTCAAGTCAAATAATATCTTACTACCTGTTGGCATTTATCTATGTATATGTGTATTGAAACGCTTCATATGTAAATTACTCAACATTAACTAAAGGCAACAAAAGTATAAAAGTATTCAATTGATATTAAATAATTAATCTACAACAAGATCTTGGGAAGGAACAAAGTAGACCTATAAATTTAATAATGGTAATAATAAGTAACAATAATTATAGTGATGGCAAGAAGTAATAAAGTATAATAAAAATTTAATAAAATTCTTTATAGCTCAATTAAACAACTCCAAGTGCATCAAATATTTCAACTACATCATAATCTATAATTATAATAATTATAGTAATGTGGTAAAATCAATCAAACATATGTATACTAAAAGCTTTAAGTTAGTAATAAGTGTACCATCTTCAACCTAACAGTTTTGAGCTCGACGCAAGTCACAAGAGAATGGGTAACTCGAGATTAAATTATGGTAGTAGTAGTAGAAGTGTCAAATAGTGAGAACTCTTGAAATAGATAGTTAAGGATGGTTGGTAGAGAAAAAAATTTAAGAAACTCTAGAAGTGGAAGCTTTCTTCCCTATAGTCATAAAATTGTTCAAAGATTATAAGATCTAAAAGTTGGGGACTCATGTTATTTGATTAAGTCTCTAATCTATTGAGAGTTATAAAATGGTGATGGAAATGAGGTAATAAGAAACATTTTGGGTGTGGCTCCCATTGTTAATGTTATGGTTATTCATCTATACCAATAGTATTATAATTAAATAATTAATAAATAGAAAATGGAGGATACAAGAAGGTAGGATGAAGAGAATATTTAAATATAAAAGAGATAAAAGAAGAAAATATAAGGTTTAAGTTGAATTTATTAAGTTATAAGGTATTATAAAATTTACTAAATTACGGGGTGAATTTAGTACAAGTTGGTTAATAGGTGAAGGAGTAATAGGAAGGTAATATGAGATAAGTAGAAGAAAGTTATTGTGATGTTGAAAGGACCTAAGCAATTTATTGATTAGGATAAAGGTCCATTTTAGAGTTGAAAAGAGAGAAAGTTAGGTATTTAGGTGGAATCATGGATACTCAAGAGAATCTAGTGAAGATGAATTTATTCGTATGCTAAGGTATAGTAGAGTAACAATAATGAAGAGGTTAATTAGGAACTAATAATTGATATTCTTAAGCTAGTAAAGTTGAAGCTCTCAAATAAATAAAAAGAGTTTAGTTGTTAGGAGTTAACTTAAAAAAAAATATTACTTTTTGGGAGAAACTAGTCGTACTTTGATGTCATTAGGAAAGTAATCTAAGTAAATTTGAGTTCTTTGAATCAAAATGGGCTAAGGATTAAGTTATGTAGAGCAATAATAATGGAGATAAGTTATAGGAAAAAATGATCAAAATTCCATAGGTAAATTATAATAAGAGTAGCATAAAGGAAGATAAGCTAAAGAAGAAACCTTAAGTAATTGAAAATCTATGACAATAATATGAGATTTGGTGGATAGTAAATAACAATTTTAAGAATAATCTTGTAACGAGACAGACAATCGGACATGTAAAGGTAATCTTAAAGAAGAGAAATAATTAAATAGGTAAGGCTCCAAGGAGCAACTTACCACAAAGTCAAAGAAAATTGTGGGACTAAGTCTTCGAATTTGCCCTAATATTGAAGCAACTTTTGAGGAGGAAAGTTCATTAAAGGGAGGGGAAAATGTAATACCCAAGAAAACAGAAAGAAAAAAAGAAAAGGGAGTAATTAAATAATAAAAGTCATAATAAAATCAAAGGAAATTAACTTTTGATCAAGGCATATTAAGTTCTTAAGCGTATTAAAGGAATTGTAAGGAGATATTCACTTAGTCTTAACCTAGCTTGTGTACAAATCAACTTATTGTACATTATAGAATTAGATTCTTCTCTTGTAAACTCCGAAAACTCTCAAGGTAAAGGGAAATTTCGCTGTTATTCTTCTTATTAAATAGGGAAAATTTTGGATTAATGTAAGATTTCTTTTTATAGTAGAACAGAGTAGCCACATGAAGAAGGGAAACATAAAGTTTATGCAACCTTAAATGGATATTGGTAAGTGAAGATCTGATTTGTAGAATTTAAGATTTCTTTATGGAGGTTAAGAATTTTTATGTTGATATTTTATGATTTTACATAGTATATTATGGAAAAACAAGAAACTCTAAAGGATCGCTAGAGTTAAGGAATGTATCTTGTATTCCCTATAATCTTTGTTATCCTTATTCTTTTAATAAGTTTAGGAGATGCTTGTTAGTTAAATAATGTAGTGATAGAATTTATTTGGTAATATTGATTTGAAATAAGAGTTAGAGATGTGTAATTTGTAATGTATTGTTAATAAGTTTTGTTAAAGAGTCAAGTTGTTTTTAATAATTTAAGGGTGTTTTGATCTATATATTGAGATGTTGGAGGATAAAATAGGTTTAGAAAGGTTTTAAGTGAGAGAGAAGAAAAAAAGTTTGACCAGAAAGTTACATGACCAAAAGACACAACCATGCCTCTAGTCATGTCTCTTGCGGTAAGGGCTGGTAGACTAAAAAGTTATATGACCGAAAGATATAACCATATCTCTTGCAGTAATAAAGTGTAACTCAGTAAGTTATATGGCCAAAAAGACATGATTATGTACTTGACCATATCATAGGCTTTACTTCTTTAAGTTAAGTTTTTCCTTTTCTTTTTGTTTTATTCCTTTGTTACCTCTAAAGTAAACTCCTTTAATGTATCATTGAATGAATTTAAGGAGATTTAAATGGCCTAAAAGTGAGTCTTAAGTAGAAGAAATTTTTTATTCAATATTTGAAAAAGTTTAATGAGTATCTAATTGCTTCTAAGATTTAAAGCTAGGCTTGATTCAATGATAACAGATTCGAAATAATTAGGTACGTAACACTTACTTGTTGTATGTGAGTGTTAGAATAGCAAAAATTAAAATGAATTAAATGTATAATTATTTTACGTATCGTTTTGTTGCTTGTGTTTAGCTCGACATAAAGGCATATAGTAATAGATCCCTAGGGGGGGCAACCCCAATAATCTATGTGATGCGTTTTCCCTTATGGAGTCTCACATGGAAATGATCTAAGATAGATTTTGGTTGTTGTAGAGGGACTCAAAGAGGCATGCCCAACATTAGGTTGTAGAGGGGCCCGAAAAGGTATACCAAAATGCCAGGTTGTGATACATTGATAATGTTATTAAGTCGTAAGGACTACTATTGTATGTTTATGTTAATGGCTTAAAAATTAAGATAAATGAATAAATTATGCGGATTACTTACCTGCATTTCTACGCATGTGAATATGTATTGTTTGATCATGCACGTATGGTTGTGTGTTATGTATTTGGCTTCGGCTCACTTTATTATATTTTTAGTTACAAGACTTGCAATTATATTACTTGACTTCAATAACTTATGGAGCTTATTGTTACTACCTGGGGATAGGAAAAAGTGAGGACTACATTTGGTAATGAAGAATATCTTAAGAAATTAAATTATAAGATTTTTTAGTCTTATGTAGTAACATTGGTTGATTGGGCATCAATATTTCTTAGCTAGAAATTATTCTAGCATTATTTGGAGATTTAATTGTACAAAATTGTTTAGAGACTTTTAGAGTATTATTTGGAGTTTTTAGTCAAATGTTACACTTGACATGTCAATAGAGTCCAAGGATAGTTGGCAGTCTGTAATGTCATCGGTTCTGGGGCGTTATAGTATTAGTTTGCGGCAATGTCATAGCTACATCTCAACTTTACCACTTTGTCCAATTATACACTTAATTGGTGATCTAGTTCTCACTATTTACATTTCAATTAACTCCAGTTTACGCCAATAATTCAATCATTATGATCAACCAATGAGGGGTGACAAAACTCCTATAAGGCCATAGGCAGCCACCCATGACTGCTAGTGGGTCTCATAAACCACATTTTTTAAGAGGGTCGTGACCTAAAATTTTGTAGGTCTAGTTAGCAACCACTTTCAAGAGTCATGTGACCCCCATAAGGCTATAGGTAGATATACAATTAGCTAATTATCCAAAATTATCGCAGTTTTATGTAAACTTTTTCTTTTTTTCCAATGAAATGAAGCACCATTAACAAGAATCATCATTTTTCAATTATAGAAACGAAAATTAAAAAAAAAATCTAAGTAAAAGGAAACCCAAATAAAGTCCATATTTCTCATAACTTATAAATAGGGATGAGTAAGTACAAAGTGAATAAGATATGAGATACTACCTATATCCTATTTTATAAGTATAAGTTTCTAAGTTTTTATATTCGAAACCTACCATATGATACCTCAAAATTATCTTATATCTTATATACTATAGAGTTTATGTTTTTTTTTTTTTCTTTATCATGTAGACTCTGTATTTTATTTTCTTTATCTTCATTTAAAAATTTTTATTAGTTGCATAATTAATATTAAAATTATAATTATGTTATTGTTAGACCATCTAGTAATAATTTGTATAGTTTGCAGTGCATTTTAAATTGAGATAATATACAATTTTATTAAGAAAATAAGAATATTTATATAGTTAGAAAAGTTTAAACCTTTAGTTGGGTCATCCTTAATTTTTTTTTTCTTATCATCAAAACAATTTTTTTATCAAACCACAATATTATTATTAACAGAATACAAAAACCAAATGCGAGTATTATTAAGAACTAAGATTTTTTTCTAAGATTTTACTAGAGTAAAATTAGTAAAAGAGGAAGAAAGTGGCAAAAAAAAAATTAAGTGGTAAAAGAAGAGAAAGGTTTAAAAAAGAAAAAGAAGAAGAAGAAGAAGAGAGAGGCACTTAATAATAAACATAAGTAGTAAATAGGACTATGTCACGATTGATACACAAGTATAGTCTAGAGTAAAATGGAATAGAATTGATTGAAATAAAATGGAATGAAATGAGGACTAAAATAATAAATCATTTCTTATATTTGGAGATGGACATGAAACAAAATAAAATAAAATGATATTAAATGCATAAATAGTGTTAATTGTAAAAAAAAAAACCTTAATTATTGCATGTTACAATTTATTTGAAAATAAAATAAGTAATTTTAAATTATTGCAATTAATAAGGGTGGAATGGATTTAAGATCGGATCGACAATTTAGCGTTCAAATTACACTTGTAAACATGGAAAAGGAGAATGGAACTCTGTGCCGTAATTCAGTTATAATTCATTTCCACATGCCAAACCTAACATTAGGGTTTTATTATGAGCTTGACTTTTATTGTTATTTCCTTAAGACTAAAAAAGAAAGTGATAATATTAATTTGTATTTATATAGTTAATTATTTTGATTCATTTTCATATACCAAACATAACATTATGAGGTACTTAGATTTCATATCTGTATTCTATACTATGAGATTAGGTTCCGAAAAATTATTATCTAAAACCTATCTTATGATCCTTATTATTCACCTAAAACTTGTGTCGTGGAATAGAGTTTAATTAGATACACTATACAATGAGATTACTCACTCATCCTCACTTATAAACCCTTTTGCGAAAGGACTAAGTTAATAAAGTATCTACTTCATTGGTTCAACATCCCAACAAAAGGCAACTTCAAAAAAGCTATAACACAAATGTCTATGTCCAATTACTTTTTATAGGCAAATTAAATGATATTAAGTGAACACTAAATTGATTTTTTTTTTTTGTAAACATTTAATTGATTCAATGTACAAAAGATATAAGAGCCTTATAAAATAGTTTAATTTGCATATTAATGTGCACTTAATTAAAAAAAAAAATATAATGTCATAAGATTATATAGGAAGGTCGAATCTAAATTTTAAACTTTAGATGCAAAATAATTAAAATATATAAAATAATTTACTATCTTCTGAAATATATAACATATAACCAAATATACTTATAACCTAGTGGTATGAACACTAGTCTCCTAATTGATGGATCGGGTCCGAATCCTCTCTTATCTATTTTAATCACTGAAAAACATATATAGGAAAAATTACATTCCTCTCTTTATTCAAGATTAGAAAGGCTATCGTACAATAGAAATAAATATACTATCTTATTGCAATAAATCCTTATTTTTTGAAAAAAATATTTATAGGGAAAATGGCATCAACATCATTTCATTTACTTTTCCTTTTTTTTACAAGTTAATTAAGATCTAGCAAGAGGACATATATTATGGACAAAATTTGGATCTTCTTTCCAAACGAAGACCTTCTAGCCAAAATAGAAAGGGTATGTCTAGTAAGTGCTTTCAGCTTAGTCATGTGTGTTCCAAATTTTAGTAGGTTTTTGGTTGTCTCTTTATATATATTCTAACAAATGAATTTACCTAAGACGTTTAATAATAAAATGAAAGAGAATAAAGTACCTTTGCCCACCAATCCTAGGAACACCCTAATATATTGTATGCATTAAGTCAACATAAATATCATCTTATGTCAAAATCATTATACTCGGAGAACAAGCCCCTATGAAATAGCTTACTTTTCGATAAAATATAAATATCATCTTATGTTAGAATCATTATTGTAAAGGAGGTAGTTTAATTTAAGAGGTTATATATATATATATATATTATTTAGGCTTAATCTCTATTATCATGTGTTTTCCTACAACTTTAACATTAAATTTTGATTCCATTTGATTATCAAATGATATAAATAGAGTTGTAAATAAGCAAAACTCAGTGAACTTATAAAGATTCATGCTCAGCTTGTATAAAAGTTATTTACTTAAATCAAAGATTATGGATTAATTTTGAGATTTGAATAAAAAGTTTATATAATAAAGAAAAAATATTAATATTAATGTGAGATTTATTGTGCCGATAAAATGAATGATAAAAAAAATAATTAGAGAAAAACAAAGTAAATAAATCTATAATATTGAAAGAGCTGCTTTTTTTTATATAAAACTTGCCTAGAAAAAGAGGAGAGATGAGAGAGGATGAAGAGATTAATAAGGTGGGGGGGGGGGGGGGGGGGGGGGGGAGTTGTCATATTTATCTATGTTATTAATCCTTCATAGATAATATTGATGTTGGCATTTTTGTTAATAATATTAGATTTAAGCTAAATAAGTAATTTACTTAGACAAAGAAGAGAGAGAAATTAATTGAGTAGAAAAGTTAAGGAGCTACCACATTTACCTATGTTATAAATCCTTCACAGTAGGATTGCAAATGAGCCAAACTGAATCAAGGTTGAAGCTTGGCTCATTTAAAACTTCTCGAGCTTAAGGTCAAGACAAATTTTTATCGAGCCCTACAAATTAAGCTCAATTTCGAATCATTTAGATAAATAAGCATTGTCTTGAGCTCAAACTTTACTCATTTAGTGAGCTTTTGAGCTCTAACCTACTTAGAAGCTTAAGTATACAAAATGAAGAAATATATGAATAAATAGATTGATGAATAATAAATAAGGATTAAATTATATATTATCTTAAAACATATTATATATTTATGTATATTATATAAATATTAGCTTTTAGATTTTAATAATAAATAATATTTGTAATATACATAAAGCTTATGAGCAAAATCATGATTCTAAATGAGCCAGCTCATAAGCTTAAATGAGTGAGTTTCATGAGCCTATATTAGAGCTCGAACTCAACTCATTTAAATAGATAAGCTTTATCTTAAGCTCGAGCTGAGCTGAGCTTAAAGTGAGCTAAGCTAGAGTAACTTAAAAGTAACTCGACTCATTTATAGCCCTACTTAATAGATCATATTACACCATGTTCACTTAAAGAGAATAGTGATTCCATTCTCCCCTTATTCCTTGTGATACTCCTATTACGTTATTTAGTTCATTTTTTATCTCCAAATTATGATATGATAGAATCCAAATTACTTATCATGGAATTGCACTTACAATGATCCTACCCAGGATTCCTCATTACTTATAGATTTGCCTTTTCTTTCCAATATTGACCTCATCCAAATATCAAAAATGATAGACCACCGCCAACCACTAGATTTCAATAGATTATGAAATGGGGAAATTAGTTTATCTGCGATGCAAAAGGGGGTATTAGTTTATCTATGATTTACAAAATGTCATTTACCCTTTTATAAATTATTTTGTTTCCTGTTTAGACAATGTTAAACATAAATTTATACTCATAGGTTGGATTTTGCTTCTTCTCGTACATACATCTATGACTTTGTTGTTTGAAGTACCACATAAACAAGATCAAAGTCTGTAGCTCGTATATTGTCATAGGGTGATGGGTGATTGTTAATAATTATACCTCGAAACATTTTTAAAAGTTATTGCTCATGAATATACACCTAGCTTTGGTTGATTATTGAGTATCATCTTTAAGTTTTAGTCGGTAGAGATTAATTTAAATTGGGTTGTGTGCTATCAATTGAGCCTACAAAACAAGAACCAGTGAGGAAAGCCGGGAGATTATCCAACATGGTTACTTCAATACTTAAGTTTTTAATATACAAAGAGAGATGTAACTAATATGCTAAGGAGTAGAATAAAGCTCAAGTGCACAAAGTGTTAAGTGATTGACCATTGAAAGGTGGCTTGATATTTATAGAAGAGGGTAGGCAGTAGTTGGAGGACCATTATTGGGCGGAGGACATGTCTACAAGTTGTAGCTAATGAAAACATGTAGGCCAACAGCCTAACGAATAAGCACATGAACATTGGCATTGGGTGGGGTATGAGGTTAGGGGTTCGAATCTTGGTGACCACATAGCCTACTACTTCTTCCTAATAAAGAACAGACCCGAACCCTTCACTTCAGCTCCAATTTTTACACAAATTTCACACATACACACGCAATTCCTTACACTAATTTTGTTTACCACATAACCTACTCCAAATTGAACCCAATAACGTATCAAAATTCAATAAAATGAGCATTCAAATCAATCTCCAAAATTTTGAAAAAAGAAAAACTAAATTTTTGGACATTTTCATTCAAGTTCGATTTTTTATTTCCTTGTTTGCTTGGTGAATTTATGTATAAATAGGGCGCTTAGGGATACAAATGAGGATCTACAGCCATTCACAAACTACAAAATCAATTTACAAACCCTCCCCCTTATTTGAATCACTCTCTTTCTCTCTCTACCAAAATTTCTTTCTCTTCGAGTCTCTCATTCTCGAGCTCACTACCATGACCAAACACCCTAGAAATACTCCCCACGCCACTAGCCTACTCTTAAGACCACCCTCATCCACTACCATGCCCCCTAGCCGTGCCATGCACCACCAGCCCAAAACCCTAACTACCATTATATTGCTTCTATCTCGAACCACTACCTTTGACACTCTTTGACCCAAACTAACCACATGGCCAACCTCACCACATCCCTAAACCCCCGAACTTACATCCTTCTTGCACCCAACGACTCCAACAACCACCATGCAACTTACACCACCACTAATACCCAAGACTGACTTCCAAAAACACCACCAAACGAGCTCCAAACATCATAGCATAGAAAATACCCCCCATTTCCTAATAAAATATTCACAAAAACCTACTTTCCTACTTGATTTGATTGTTGAATCAATTTGAATCGCCCTAAGCTACTATTGCAAAGCTTGAAGACGACCTAGATCCAGCTGACCTAACCCAACTGACCTAATCTCGAATCCAACACCTGAATCAACCCACATACCGTACCTACTCGACTCACTCTAAGCCGACCCACACTTTTTTGTTCTAGCCCTTTTCCTTTTTCTGTAGTTGTTTTGTAAATTTATTTATTTATTTATTTTCTTTATTTCATTCCAATTGTAAATGTAAAATAAAAAGAATAAAAAAAGGGAGAAAAGAAAAAGGAAAAGAAAAAGAAAGAAAGAAAATAAGAAAAGAAAACAAAGTAGCTTATTTATTTAATTATTTATTCGTTTAGTTAATAAAAAAAAGGAAAATGAGTAGAATAAAAATAATAAATAAGATAATATAAAGAAAGAATAAAAATAAAAATAAGTAAGTTAATTGCCATTATCTACATCCCTATCTTGAATTTGAGTAGAATAAAAAATAATAAATAAGATAATATAAAAAAATAATAAAAATAAAAATGAGTAGAATAAAAATAATAAATAAGATAATATAAAGAAATAATAAAAATAAAAATAAGTAAGTTAATTGCCATTATCTACATCCCTATCTCGAATATGAGTAGAATAAAAAATAATAAATAAGATAATATAAAAAAATAATAAAAATAAAAATGAGTAGAATAAAAGATAAAAAAAGAAGATAATATAAAAAATAATAAAAATAAGTAAGTAAGTTAATTTTTTTTTATACTTAGAAAAATCAAGTTTTCCAAAATAAAAAAAAAAGAAATAATTAGATTCTTTTTAAAGTTAAGACCTTTTACAATTCTCCAAAAAGAAAATAAAAAATCCAATTTAGGACCTTCTTTTTTTTGTGAAATTTTCTTAAATAAATCAAATTAAGTAAAACATAGACTCGATCATTTTCAAAATTAAAATCAACTTAACTTACTAAAGTCTTACAAAAAAGAACTACATACATCTGATCCTAAATAACGGGTACGTGGGCACCTATGAAGCAAAGATAAAAAAAAAAATCGATTTTCTCTTTTTAGTTTAGATTATTCAAATTATCCCTTTTAGATAAATAATCAAGTTCTATCTTCTAAAATTAAAAAGTGTTTTTTAAAGTTAATATTAAATTTGGAAAGTTAATAGTACCTGTAAAGGTTTAAAAATCTTAAACCCTAAATCTAGATATTTAGTTTCTAAAACCGTTTTCAAAATCGGTTTTTATTGAAAGACCAGTTGCTAAGTTATAACTAATCCACTGAATTAGTTATAACTTAACTCCTTTTTTTCAAGTCTGGTCGAGTGGTGACTTCAATACATTTTCAAATTGAAAAACGATTTTCTTTAAACTTTACTCGAGGGTTAGTATTAAATAGGCTGAAGTTTAATACTAATCTATTTAAAGAAGACTTAATCATAAAAACAGAGAGATGAAAAACCAGGCTTAATAGCTTAGCAACTTCATTAGGGACTTTCAAGAGAGTTAGCCACTCAACTTTCCAAAATTAAAATTGATCTCTAAAATCACCTTAAATGCAATTTATTTACTTATTTGTTCTTTCTTTATACCATAATTATACTAACATTTTCTTTGCAAGCTTAGTTTTATTTATTTAAATTATTCAAGGGGAAGGATTTAATTTTTCTACAAACATACAGTAGAAGCTATCAAACCTAGATCGTATTAGGAACTTAGGATGAGGGGCCATTATGTACGCTCCAGGTGCTATGGTGTAACCACCACTCAGGGTTAACTAGACCATCCCCACTTAAGCTTGATGTTTCCAATGAAAGTGTTCTTTAATAAGTGAGATCATACAAGCTTAAGATCCTTTAGAACCTATCCTTTATGCATTTATGACATCTAGAATCGATGAATAATCAAGCAAAGTAGAAAAAATATATAAAATGGCTTGGAATTTTCTTGATTTCCCTTATAATTTTCATATATTGTAAAAATAGAATTGCTGTAAATAGGTTTTGTCATTGTAAATAATAATCAGACAATCTTGTAACATATTTTCTCTTTTGTAATTTAGAAATGGCCTATTCATCATCTAACTCCATCTACTTTAAGGAAAAATTTGTAAGTAAGCCCATTTGCCCTAAACCCATCTTGGACTAATGGTAACGACACTTCAACTCAAGGGAACAAGAGACCATCTTTAGTAAGATCAGGCCTATTCTATATCACTTTCTAAAGTAAAAATAGAGATTAATTTGATTAAGGATTTGACCAACTTTTAAGAACACGAAGAAGTGGCTTTTTGAGTTGGGCCCCACTTGATTAGCCCAATACTTAAAGAATATACCCAATTACTTCAAACCCCTTCTTTGGAAGATATATATACCCCAAATTTAGAAATGGTTCCTATGAATGCCTTTTCAAGATTCGTAGGTATTAGAAAAACGGAAGTGAACAAAGCCTTTGAAAGTTGTAATAGTAACTACATCAAACTAAAGGACTTAAAGGCCTAGTTCATCATTGAGCCTAAATCCAACCAATGGGGTATCTTCTATGGCAATCTCAAAACTCAGCAACAAAATAAAATAAAAGCCTTTATCCTAGCTGTATTCAGGACCCTCCTATTCCCTAATGGAAAGTTCCTCATACATTTTAAGGTCGCTAAGTTAGTGAACCAATTTCCTAAAGGCAAATTATATGTTTCGACCCTCCTTACATAGTAGATTAGAAGCCTTAATATTTTGAAAGAAAAGAATAATGGCACACTAAAGACCAGCATGGCATTACTAACAATATGGTTCGTGAGCCACATGAAATGTTATAGGCTTGACCTAATCTAAAGATAGTTTGCTCACAACATCGATCTAATTGATTCATTTGTCAATAAGGTCCATCTCCTTGAAGGAAAATCCACATACTACTAGGTAGAAGTGTTGAGAAATTTCCAAGTTGCTAATATCCTATGGATATTAAGATGGGGTAACTCCAAAAGGGTAATCTTAGTTTACGAAAATTATCAAGCAATACCTTTGATCGGGATGAAATTATGCATAGGATATTACCCTAACAATATGATTAGACAATTCGAATGTATCTAAGATATAGTCTATAGGCCTCCGTTGGATATCATGACCTTAGATTATGAGGATCATCAGATTCTACTGCTACAGAAGATGTCCAAACTCAAGGCAATCAAACAGTTATGGGAAACAAAGACTGTCAGCCCAAACATCGATTTAGGAGAATGGCTAGGAGAAGCGGACAAGCACTAAGTTATAAAAGAATATTTGTATGATCAACTCCATAAGGCAGGGGAGCTTTAGTATTGAGCAACAAAGGTCATCCAACCCACAGAGCTGAACCAAATCCTGAAGTTAAGACCCATATCAACTAAGTATAAGCCTAAGTAGAAATAATCTATGAAGAGCAAGACATGTGGGAAGATCTCTTTCAAGAATCAAACAACATTCCAGGGCCTTAGAACATCAATTGAAGATGACCTAAACGAGTATCTAGGAATTTAAAGAAATGGAAGAGCCTAACTCAAGAAAAAGGAAGGGAGCACCAGTAAGGTTCAATAAGCAGAAAAGGGGAATGCCTATCAAATGCTAGAAGAACATTTACATATAAGAATAATCTTCTTAAATGTATTTTCTTTTTCAAATAATGTAAAAGGGAATTCCAAAAGCCACAAAAATAATAAAATTACCATCTTGCTAGTTATTAGTAAATTCTATCTCTCTGTGTCCATGTGCCATGCATTTCTTAGTTTCTCATTTATCTCTTTTAAAAATATTTGTGTGTTGACTTGGTGAAAAGTGGTCTTAACCAAGTCACCAAGATAAGCCCCAAACATTAAACCTTCCAGAGAAACCCTATCAAAACCTCTTCTCAAACCAGAACGGCCAACCAAAGAAACGATAACACCAACACCAACAATGAAAATGTTAACCCTAAGGTTATTGATCTTACTAAGCTGAGGTTCCAATCTTTGGAGCGAACAATGGGGAAGATTGCAAACCAACTAAGTTTTCTCACTGATAGCATCACCTTGCTTAAGTCTACAGCTCCATCAAACGAAGAAAGTTCTAAAGCCTAATATGTAAAGAATACTGAGGCCTTACCCCTCGAAGTAGAAGAAGCCTACCCTTAGGTCATTCAGGCCTTCAAATCCTTTGAAACATAAAGGGTCTTTCCAAAGGTCAACCTAACTTTTGAGCCAAATACTTACTTGTTTCCAGTCATTCCAAAGCCTGAAGCTGATCAAGATAGTCTGAAAGAGCTTGACAAACGACTAACTCAACAAATTACTAAAAAAATGAAAATACTCGAAGGGTATGATGGATTTGAGTAGGCTAGTATAACAGACTTCACTACTTATGATTATAGAGGCTTCCTAGAAAAGTTCAATGTCCCTAACATTGAAAAATATAACAGGGTTGGATGCCCTAAGTTGCATACCCAATTATATGTACGTAAGATGGGTAAGTATGTGCAATATGACCGGCTCATGGTCCAAACTTTTCAAGACAGCCTAATTGACCCTACTTTTGTCACGAACTGGGGATAGTCTAGTCATAGCAAACACCGTATACTATAGGAAGAACCCTTGATTGGTTACCCTTTCAATCATGATCTCTTCACACAATATACAAGGCTCTATAATCACTAGTTTCCTAAGAATATACAGATCCACATGATATCATCACATAAGCATATTTATATAAAATTTAAACTAAAAAGTTTACAGTAAGCAGTAATTTAGTACTTCTAGGTTTATATTACTAACAAAACAATAGTACATAAGTAAAAGTTTGCATAGTCGGTTCTCTCATTACACTAAATTGCCTGCTCTTGCCCAGCTCCCCAAGCAAACCTATAGCATTCCCCGGCCAGCCTCAACAAATAAGCTATCCTATAGAAAAAGTCTAAGGAAGTGTAAGCTTAAGCTTAGGAAGCAAAACCCTTAGCCACACCACAAGCAAGTTATAAATACATTATATTCACTCGTATGAATGAATGAACAAATAGAATGCCAAATAATTCGTATAGTTAACTAGTCAGTATATACAACTCAGATTTAATGTCTTCCGAAGTCAGGGTTGGAGTATATACGGTACCAATCAAATCCAAGTATTATACTAGAATTTACTTTACTACGGAACTCCATGTTCCATACTTAAATCAAATAAGTCCTTTATTTTCATAAAACCCAAGCTTTAGTATAATCGTGAATAGGCCCCCGCAATTCACACTCACCCCTAAATGGAGGCCTCTAAACTCAACCCTTAACCAAGCAGTTAGCGACTCCAATGCTTAGTATTCTTGCAGGCTAAGGTAAGGTCATTTTGTACGAGTGCATTGTACAAAACCAATAAATTTATAATAACAACCCTCGAATGGCCTCTCTCTACCTCCATGTGATATGATGGCTGAAATTATATCTATGTAATGCATGTTGATGCATGTACCGATTTCTTCTTAAGAGCCGAGTATAGTTTGTGCAATTATGATATGACCATCCAATAGCACACACAATCGTTATCTATACTACCATGCAACAACAAAGTATTATTTGTACTTAAGGTAAATTTACAACTCAACACATAATAACATACATAAGCACTTCCCGACCCCCCACACAATAATCAATTAACAATATCATTTAAGTCCACTATCTGCAAGAAGATACAAGCATGGAATCATAGGATAAATACACACTCGACCATGACGACTCGCTCTAGTCATGGTAATCAATCGGGAGATCCTTGCCTGCTTTGAGATTACCTGATCATTATGATATAATAACGATAGTAAGCAATTAAATTAACTAGTAATTCTAGATATCTATTTACTTAGTTGTAAATTTTTCATTCTATTTCTAATATTTACGAATTTATAGTCATTTTCCATCATTTTCGAACGTAAATTCACATGGTGAAGTCTATTTTGAATGTTAAAATCTGTGTTTTACGATGTAGTCTAAATTTATTGAAATTCTAACTATCAAAGCTTAATTATTCTTATTGGCTAGTTTTATGTTCTATTTTAGTAGTTAGTAGTTTCATTAGCCATTAATTCTTACACTTAAGTGATTTTATGGTTTATTATTTTAGAGGCTTATGTCATCACTTATGTCATCATTTGATTACATCATTGCTTACATCATTATTTAAATTATGTCATTGCTTACATCATCACCCATTCATATGTACTCTTATCTATATGTATGCATACCCTTTGTACATTTGTTATATTTATACTTATACTTCAAACATACTAGAATCTATACTTATGTACTTATATATATACTAGTACATATACCCACATACACATACAGTGACATACGTATTTTCGTATGCCTAAAGTTCCCTCTTAAGAAAGCTTCATAAATTCCATATTTTTGTACTTTAAGGGTATATTTAGCATGGTATATGTATGTATAGTTAGTATATGCCACATTTTAGGTTATGTACATAATAAATACTTATGTACAAAAGTCTTTATATACGTATTTACCAAGTGTACTCTTATATACACATACTTATATACAAAGGTCTTTATATACGTATTTACTAATTATACTCTTGTATACACATACTTAGGCATATGTACATGTGTTCTTCTTCTAATTATCTAAGGATTCCTACTCTTCTATATATGGATATGGAGCTTCCACTTCCAACAACACATATGCACATATCATACCAAATTTCTACACTAACCTAACTTACACAACTAACTATTACATAAAATAGAAAATCATATGATAACATACCTCTCTCTCCTTGATTTATGTTAGTAGAAATTGTGAAAGTAAAGTAAGAAAGTGTTTAGAATTATGGAAGCAAAGGGAATCATGGTTTGGAAGAGGAGAAAAGGACTTCGTTTTGTATTATTTTGTGCTTTGAAAATGAAAACAAGTAGGGTCCTAAGTGGGGAAAGGAGTAGATGGAAACAAGGGAAGAAAAAAGGGGAAAAAATCTAAAAAAAAATAAAAGAAATCAATAGAAAGGAAGAGAAAATTCTAGTTGATAATAACACATATGTTGACTTTTCAATATGTTGACTTAGTCAACCTTTGACTTGGTCAACCTTTAATAATTACATGTAATCTAAGTGTAGACAATGAAGTGATTAAGAAAAATTAGGAAGAAAAGTAAGGAAATAAAAGGAAATAAGAAGTTTAGTGAATTGATTAGTAAAAATAGATAATGAGATCTTTCTTTAGGAATTTATATCCTATATACATCATTTGGTAGGCCACTTAATGTAACCATCATGAAAAGTTTCATTTAGAGTATTAATACTTACTACATGTAACATAAGTATCAACTAAACTCTTAACTCTATGTAATACTAACCTAATTATATTATTAGAAGATAAATGTGATCTATGACGAAATATCTTAGTTTCTAAAGGATTACTTTGGTATTATATGTATTTATGAATTATTGAAAGTTATCTTTAATCTTTTAACAATGATTTGGTATAATATTAAGGTTATATTATCAATTAGGATTCGAGGGTAAATTATGGTGAATTAGTGATTTTATAGCCTTAAAGTTATCGTTTTAGGGTTTTTATCACTTTCAAATAAAATCTTTAGTGTTTACAAATGTTTAGGGTAAAAATTTTATACACGATTGATCAGTTATTTTAGGGTTTTCACTTTTACTAGCATTGTCAACTCTTGGGAAATATCTAACATACTTAAGTCTACTTCAGATATTAGGCCAAAAAAATTTAGGGGTTTACAGCTTTAAATTGGTATTCCTAATTAGATTTGAATCACATGATGTTGAAGTAATGCCAACCATGATGGATTTGGTTACCCTAAGGAAGAGGCACAATGAATCTTTTAAAGAGTATGCCTAAAGGTGGAGGTCCTTAGTTGCAAGGGTATCTACCCCCATGACTGAGAAAGAGCTAACTGTAACTTTTATCAATACTCTTGAGAGACCTTACTTCGCTCACCTAATCAAACAAGCTTCTTCTAGCTTTACAGAAGTAGTAGTAGCAAAGTATCGAATTGAAAGTGCCATCTCCTCCGATAAGTTACAAGAGATATTAGACAAAAGATTACCTTCTACTAAACCCACCACCAACAAGCCTAAAGAAGCTACTGTCAACATGGTTAATTCAAATGCCAAACCTAACACACGGGTCTCTTTCAAGGAAAATCCTTCGTTAGCTCAACAATAATACAAAAGCCAACTACAAGTTAGCAAGGCCCCAAGGCAATTCACCAAAATACCCGTCCTACTAAGTCAGGTGCTTAAAAAACTAAGAAGAGATAATCTACTCCATTCTGAGGCTCCCAATGAAAGGTACAAGCTAAGATTTTTTTTATCCTAAAGCAAGGTACCACTACCATCTAGGGTAAGTAGGCCATTCAACTAACTTATGCTGGAGGTTGAAAAGAAAAATTCAAGACTTAATTGATGAAGGCATAGTACAAATGGATTTTATAGAGGCTCCTACTCTAAACGTCAACAACAACCCCCTGTCAAACCATAAGCCCATCATCAGTATGACATTTGACGACTCAAAGCCAGTCATTAACATGATGGGTTCTGACCGAGAGCCTAAGAAGGCCGTTCTGGAAAGGCTAAACAATGAACAAATTGAGCATGAAGAAGGATTGTCTATCTTCACCAAGATGATCAAGTCTAGTGAGTATAAAGTAATGGATCAACTCACTAAGACTCCAGTACAAATATCCCTCATCAGTTTATTGATGGCATTAGGTCTGCAATGGGAAGCTTTGTTCAAAACATTAAGGGAAGTCAAAGTCCCTCGTGAAATTCCAACTGAAAGGATTAGGTCTATCACCAACTCTATGCTCACTATGGATCAAATTTCTTTCTCTGCTGAGGAACTGGGTGCGTAAAGTAACCAACACACCAAGCCTCTATTCATAATAGTGAGGCTAAATAATATCATTACGACAAGAGTCCTCATCAACAATAGGTCATCCTTGAATGTCTGCCCCCTAGCTACCCTGGATCTATTAGGCGTTGATAGAACTACTATCAAGCCAAGTTTAACAATAGTAAAAGCTTTTGACTGATCTAGGAGAGAAATAATAGGGCAGATCAACTTATCAGTTAATGTCGACCCATAGATGTTTAACATCTAATTCCAATTTTTAGACATTCCAAAGACCTTCAACTTGTTATTAGGATGGCCTTGGATATATTTAGTAGGGGCCATACCTTCAAGTCCTCACCAAAAGGTTAAGTTCATCTCCAATGGCTAGGTCATCATGAATCTAGGTGATTACGATTATGAAATTTACAAACAGACGGCCATACCTTATATTAGCATTAAGGAGTGAGAGGACTTTAGGCTCCAAATGTTCGAAGAGGTGTGTATGATCACTAATTGGGAGAAAGATGAGAGGCTAATGTTCAAAGAAGACCAGTTTGGAACCTATGGGCTAGGATACATTCCAACCTCGATGGAGGAGTTGCAAAGAATGTAAGCTAGGGGAAAAAAAGGTTATAAGTTATATCATGCCCTGATGACCTTCCTACCATTATCAAAAACTTTCATCCCGGCCAAAGTCCATAACTGAAAGCCTACTAAAGAGAACACCTCCGGCAGAAATAAAGGGGCTAGCCTATCCAACAAGTCCTAACACTTGAATAATTGGTTCTCTATCCCTATGAATAGCGATAAGTCTTCCCTAAGGTAAAGGATGAATCACGGTTCAGTATTTTATAAAGTTTTGTAATAAATTACCTTTGTTCTACAAATAATTGTACTCAAAAGAAGATTCTTCTAAATAAAAATGAGTCTCTTTTCTCTTCACTTCTTACTTACACTCTTTCTTTTACATACTTTTCTCTTTCCCAGATCCAATGTTCTGAATAAAGGCCATGGATACCTCGTGCAAATAGGTGATGAAAATATTGATATCACCTCCAACCTTACTGGGCTAGTTGCTAGAAGTAATTTTAATGACCGTAATGACATACAAGATAGCTAGCAAAAACATGAAATGAGTAGAATTTCCATTGACAAGGCAACTAAGATAATTAATATTAGGACCAATGACAACCCTAAGGCATTGAAGATTGGAGGAAATTTGTAAGAAGAGCAAAAGGTAGAAACAACTACATTATTATTTGAATACCAAGATATATTTGCATGGTCTTATAAAGATATGCTTAGATTAGATCCATTGATCGTGGTCCATCACTTACCTACCCAAGAGGATATTAAACCTAAGAACAGAAGTTAAGAAGGTTCCGACCAAATGTTCTGTTGAAGATTAAGGAAGAAGTCAAAAAATTACTAAAGGTCAATTTTATTGAGGTATCTGATTATCCTGAGTAGGTAGCCAACATTGTGCCTGTAATGAAAAAGAATGGAAAAATCAAAGTATGCATGGACTTTTGAGACCTCAATCAAGCAATCCCAAAAGATAATTTCCCCTTGCCCCCATATTGATGTCTTGGTTGATTACACAACCGGAAACCATCTTTTCTCTTTCATGAATGGATTCTCCAAATATAACCAAATTCGAATGTCCAAAGAAGATAAAGCCAAGACAACATTTGTGATCTCTTAGGGCTCATTTGCTACAAAGTAATGTCTTTCAGACTCAAAAATACCAGGGCAACTTATCAAAGGGTCATGGAAGTAATCCTTCATGACATGATGCACAAAGAAGTTGAAGTATGTGTTGACGATATGATTGCTAAGTCCAAGGAAAGAGAAAATCATGTAAATAATCTGAGGAGATTATTTGATAGGTTAAGAAAATTCCAACTGAAGCTCAACTTGGAGATATGTACCATCAGAGAGACTTCAGGGAAATTATTGGGTTTTTTAATCAGCCAAAGGGGCATCGAAGTAGACCCTGATAAAGTCAATGCAATAATTAACTTACCCCATCTACGCACGATCAAAGAAATTAGAGGTTTGTTAGGCCATTTAAATTATATAACCCAATTCATATCTCAACTCACGGACAAGTGTCATCCTTTGTTTAATTTGTTGAAAAAGAACACTAAGATCAATTAGGACAAAGAGTACGAGCAAGCCTTTACAACGATCAAAGAATACCTCATAAACCCTCCAATTTTGGTAGCTCCAAAACTTAGGAAGTCTT